>CM053508.1:20711921-20777295 GCA_028627145.1 Eidolon dupreanum
AAGAAACACTAACGAAAGAACCAATGTAAGTTGCAGATGAAGGTATTTATATTTTCATGTTTTGTGGGGAAAGGGTAAATGCCATTGTTTTTTGGGAACTTAAATGAGAGACTTCCTCATAATTTTGTGGTCATCAAAGAGAAGAATTCAGAGAATTCACTGGATTTAGCCTTCTAGGAAAAACACTCCAAGTTGACATATATCTCTTTACATTATATATAACCTTTCAAGTGCCAGGATGCCATTTATTAGGCAATTTTTGAAAGAAAATAAATAATGTTCTAGCCAGATGGCTCTATGGGAGGGATAAACTTATAAACATAACAGAGAAATACGTTTATTTCTTCCTTCACTCAACAGTGATTTATGGCGGGGGTATTATATGCCAGGCATTGTTTTAGAGGCTGAGAACTGGAACAGTACCAGCTGTAACTTGGGGGCTGGGAGGGTGCACTGGGAATAATACTATTTAGATAGTAAGTTGAAGTTGAGAGACACTCTCGTTCTACCTGTACTTCCTCTACCAATTCTAGACTCTTAAACTTCCAGACTCTTAAGCATATACTAATTTCCTCACTTGTTATTTTTTGATGATAAGATGACTGTTGCCTCTGAACCTTGGAATTAAAAGAATTAAAATGCACTGTATGTAGATGGGTTGGAGAGCTCAGGTGCATGAGGGTGGGCAAGGAGAAATTCAGGGCGAGGGAGAAATTTAAAATGATAAAGTAAAAACAAACAAAAAAACCATGAAAAGAGGAAGGAAGAAAAACGAAGATTACTAAGTACAGGTTTGTTGCTTAAAGAATGAGGTACTTTGACAAGAGTGCCGAGACCAAAAATAGATTAGTGGCTGCTATGGGCTGGAGATTGTGGGGAATGAGGAGTCACTGAGAATGGGCTTAGGGTTTCTTTCTAGGGTGATAAAAATATTCTAAAGTTAGGTAGTGGTAATGGTTGCACAACTCTGTGAATATACTAAAAACTACCAAATTGTGTACTTTAAAGAAATGAAGTTTGTGGTAGTGAATTATATCTTAATAAAGCTGTTATTTAAAAAAAAAAAAAAGAAAGAGAAAGAGAGAGATAGTGGTTCAAGCTTAACTAAGGGATGCACCATCTTCCTGTGAGGCAGGAACCTAAGTTAATGTTCCTTCAACAGACACTCTTGTCTCTGAATGTCTAATAAACTTAGTTTCTGTATAGAACAATTTTGGAGAAGCTTACCCAAGTATACATTTTAAGGGCTAGAGTTTTGAAGCTTAGGAAATGAAAGAGAGAGAGAGAGAGAGAGAGAGAGAGAGAGAGAATATCAATTATGAAAAACTATTAGTAAGGTAGAATTCATGTTATAGATATTTATATATGTATCTAAAAAGAATAGGAGAAATAGACTGTAAACTGGTAGTATGTGGGAAAGTTCTAGATCTATGCTGTCCAAGATAGTAGCCTCTAGTCACACATGGCTATTTAAGTTTAAATTAGTTACAATTGAATGAATTTAAAAGTTTGGTTTTTCAGTCATGCTTTCCACATTTCAAGTGCTCAATGGCCACATGAAACTAGTGGTTACTGTATTGAACAGGTGGATACATAATGTTGTATGTGACAGTTCTGCTCTAGGTGTTAGGTGGTGTGGTCCTATACCTCACAACACCCTACAGTTTGCCTTTATAGGAAAATCTAGAACAATGTCTTCTCTTTCAGAGTCTGCATTTATTGTCCACTGAAACCCAGGACTCTCCCAGTGAAAGTGTGAGCCCTCATTGCATCACATAGGGCTTTAGCCGTGATGAACTGGAAATTACTCAGAACCATTACTTTAGTGCTCATGAAGCTTAGATTTTATTTTGAATTCTGCATTAATTTTCTTCATGGTATTTCAGCTATTTATTTCATTTTCTCTTCCTTTTCTTTTTAGGTACTTAGTTTAAAAATCTGATAAATATTTGACAAACACTAGTGGCCATATCCTAAATATTTACCTATTAGGACGTTATTTGCTGTTGAGTAAATAATTTCTGTCTTTGTTTTCTTTGTCCTAACTTCCTGGCCTTTGAAATGCTTTTAGAATTAATCATCCTTCATCATGACATTTATAAAATTAAGACTTAGAGATTATCTTAATAAGGTGCTACAGAGAAAAAATGTAAGATAAAGTAAATGTAATTATTATAAAGATTCTCTTAAAAGTGACTTCCAGTGTCAATTAGTTTTATCTACCAGAATGTTGGATAATATTCAAAAAATATATAAAAAAATCTATTGTAAATGTTTACCTAAGAAGTGTCTTAGGTAAATGTTGTAAATGTAAACATTTGGCTGTATTTTTTCAAATTGCTTTATATACTGTATATACCATTTCATAAAGTTGGAGGTATATCATATATACCCTTAACTTTCAGTATCAGGTTTAACTGTCCTCACTGTGTAGCATAGTGGCTAAGAATGTTGACCCTGGGCCTTATTGCCTGCCTACAAGGGCCAGCTCCAATTTACTAGCTATGTGCCCTTGGTCAAGTCACTTAACCACTCTGAGTTTCAGTTTCTTTATTTATATTATGGGGCTAATAATAGTGCCTACCTCTCAAAGTGATTGTGAGGTTCACACGAGTTAATGTGAGTAAAGCCTGTGGAATGGTAACTGGCAGATAGCATCTGGTATTTTTATTACAAATATGACCTGTTTCAGCCATTACTTAAACTCATAGAACTGAAGCCGTTCCTGGAAAATCCCTCAGCATTCAAGTATTCCCCAAAGGGAAACTGACTAGTCTGTTGGCTCCAGTCTACGCATAGCATCTACCACACTCTCTCTTTCTTATTCTGCCTTCCTTTTGTTGATGTCCTCAGTATCTTTACTATTAGCAGTGCCTGGGATCCATCATGGGAGTCTCCGAGTCCATGCCAGAGGTGCTGTGTTCCAGTTCTTTCAAGGCCATACTCTTGGCGGGGGCTGGATTGTTGCTGGTTTTCATGTAAAAAATAGAATGACTTTCTAATTCTGTGTGTGGCAGACTTGAACTGTACTCTTAAAGGTCTGGCCTTTGTTTTGTTTCTGATTTTGCAGAGTGGAGGATTATAAATCTGAAGTTTCTCTCTCTTGCTAATATTGACTTTTTTTTTTTTTTTTTTTAAGGTACGACTTCCATGAATTCTTAGCATAAAAGTTCCTTTTCCTATTAAGGGTGTGGAGAGGATGGAACAAAGTGAGGGGTCAGAGAGGAAAACCCTGCCTCACCTCTCACAACTCCTTACCTGCATAAAAGTGTAAGCTCCTTGAAGATAGGTACTTTCTCCTTGTCCACTGCCTCATATGCTATCAGTAAAATCTTGGACCCATAAAAATCCATTGGAAGCATTAAAATGCATTTGTTTTATTATTACAACAAGCAAGAGGCAAAATGATATTTATCGAGGATCTAATATGTGCCAGACATTCTAAATGTATTTTCTTGTTTAATCTTCATAGTGACCTTTGAGGGGGAGTTATTATTATCTTCTTTTTTACAGGTGAGATATCTGGGTCTAAGAAAAGTTAAGCCATTTTCTCAGGTGACCCCATAACTATGTGACAAAAATCTGGGTTCCACTCCAGGCCTACTGAAAGGATCCTATGCTCATTCCTCATGCAGTAATGCTGATGTTTAGGATAGACAGAAGCTTATTCCAAGGTAGCCTCATATTGGACAAATGGAAACCTAGCAATTTATAACATAATAACTTTTATAGAGAATTACAAGAATATATAATCTGAAGGGATGAGGATATTGACTGTGAGCAGAATCCAATTTAATTGAATTTATTCTGAGTTTAGAATAAATATTTTTTCATCTTTACCATTCAAAACACCTACTACTTAGGGGAAAAAAAAAGTTTGGTAAA
The DNA here is from genome assembly GCA_028627145.1 of Eidolon dupreanum. Lineage (NCBI taxonomy): Eukaryota > Metazoa > Chordata > Mammalia > Chiroptera > Pteropodidae > Eidolon > Eidolon dupreanum. Next base: position 20,715,807 of record CM053508.1, read on the forward strand.
AAATTTCTCATATCTCCTTGATATCAAATAATTCTTTGAAACTATATTTAGGAAAAGAAGCATACAAATTACATGTACCTTAAAATATGGATTTAAACATGAGTCGTTTAATTAAAGACCAGATTATAGTCAACCTATGATCATCATTTTATTTCAGGAGGTGTAAAAAGACTTTCCAACTTTTTGTTCCTTAGACACCTCACAAATGAGTAGATTTGGTTGTTGAGTTTTTCTTGGATGGTTTTTCAAACATTCTTTTGAGTCTCTCTGTCTCATGCTCTCTATTAAAGCTAGTTTAACTTTAACCAAGTCATTACTTTCTAAGAGACATCACTTTCTCTGCTGCTTCACTGTGGACCACTTAGGAAAAATACGTTTGAACAAGGAGCCATGCTATCTTCCTACCTGGGCATATGACCTCCCCTGGTGCTTAAGGACCATTCACATCTTTCCAGGCTTCATTAAAAACTAAAATGTTGTGAAATAAATCATAAAAAGGTCTTTTTACTTTAGGTCAGATACTGAGGAACTTTGGATATGCAGTCATTAAGGTGAGTGGATGTAAACATCCTCTTAACTATCCGGGATATAGAAAGATCATAATAATTTCTCTTGTTCCTTATCTCTGTTTTTGAATAAGGTGTCACCAGATGGCAGTCGCTGGAATGCAGCCATTTCCCCAGCTAAGAATTTATTGGCAGATCTATGTCAGTTGACTTTAGATCTGGATTTCCTGTTGTTTAACAGGGATGAAATAACTAGTGGTAACTTACTTAATCAATGCATTCTCTTTTCTTAATATACTTTAATTTAATAGAAACCAGCTTTCAGTAAGGTATTGAGAACTGATGTTGGTGCATTCCTCTTCCTCTCTTTTCTCTTACTAGTGACCCTTTAGTCATTAGAGTTCAAGTTTCCTACAAAATTTGTGATGATGAGTTAAAAGAGTTACACAGAGTAAGAGATAGTCTCACAGGCTTGGTTTATCACATTATCTATTGGCTGTATTTTATTAGACTTTTTCCAAAAGCACATTGCATCTAATTATAAAGTATTCTGTCAATCTAAATACTGTTTAATGTTGTTAAGGTACCATTAATCTTTAAAGAAAAACTATTATGTAGTATATTATATCAAATACGGATATCACCATAACAGGCTGACTGGTTTACAAAACAAGTGGCAATGGTTATAAATAAAAGAAACAGTACAAAGAATTAAAAACACTACATGCAGCAGGTCCTATATTTAGACTTGACATAATATAATGACCAGGGACACATTTTACATAAGCATTACTAAGGCGTGCTTGGAAGTTTCTTTGACATGACATTAATTAGAGAAATTCCCAGTGATAACATGACTCTTTTTGGTGCTAAAGGCATGTAATATGCTGTGAATTAACATAAGCAACTGGCTTACAAAAATAAATATGTAGATGTTGAGTACAAAATCTGATGAAAAGTCTTCAAACGAGAACATTCTTTTCCCTAGATAAAATGTGTTGTTAATCAATGTAATCGTTCTAATAAATTAATTTCACTACATAATTGCTTTTATTTATAAAAACTTCTATAATAGCCTTTCTAAAGTTTTAACAGATATATTCATCCTGTATATCACCCTATATATATCTATGGAACACATACTGTGAGAAAGACAGTATGCCAGGAACTGTGGATAGAACAATTTGTATCTTTGAGGATTTTAATATAGTGAGAGAGAAAGACAATGATACATTATGATAAACACCAAATTAGAGTTATCTCAAAGTGATCTGGGGCTATTAAGGGAGAAATATCTAACTCCTGTAGGCAAAGTAATCTGGACAGGTTTTTCAAAGAACAGGTGCTACCCTTCACCCTCACCTGTAATCCCCACACATGCCCTCACTTACCTGATGGTTATGGCAGAATCTTCCAAAACCAGCCTTTCTCATTGCCAATATGTCTCTCCCATCCTCCCCACTACATTCAACAGAATTGTGGAGATAGTGGTGGAGTAGATTCCAGGCATATATAAAATTTTAAAAATGTAAAAGGGGCTTCCAGATCTTTCCTCTTTCTTTAATGACAATGGAACTTAATCTTGTTTTTCTTTTTAAAAATAACATAGTATTGGCCTTTTGCCATGTGTGTCTAATGGGGTGCCGTGCATGGAGCAGGCAGTGGGGGAAGGGAGATGAGGCGAGCTCAGAGAATTCCTGTGGAAATAGTTCGAGACGTTTTTCCTTTTAAATGAGTTTTAATAGAGATATTTGGGGTATTCTGGGCAAAAGTCTGGAAAACTTTGCTAAAGACCTCCTCACTGTCTGCTCAGAGTTTCTGTATAGTTCTCCAGGCCTCTGTATTGTCTTCACTAATGGTCTGTGGTTAATGCCTAAGAAAGCCAGACATAAATGCACCAAAATCCGGCAAAACAAGCCTAAGTCCTAAAATTCAACCTAATGGCATAACGATGATGATTCTACTTAAGCAAATACTTACTGAGGACAAAAAATTATTTATGTTAAGCCAAACCACTCCAGCTATTCAAGGGATGGCAGCACAATGAAGTGAGCCTCATGGAATATCTGTTGAGCATGTCAACTGCTCAGTCAGACATTCCCTCCTGACCACAGGAAATTTCTACAATGGTTTCAAGTGCAGTTAATGGAAGATTGTTGTTACGCTAATCTCCTTTACAATTACAAACACACACCGGTGGGTTAATGTAATAAGACTCCTTGAAAACAACCAATTTGATTGTTCATGACTTGATACAGAAGGATTTTAAAATGTAAATTCCAAATATTATGAAACAAAGCATTCAAATATCAACAGTTCATTTCTAAATCCTAAGAAAGATGCTGAGGTGTTGATTTGCTTCCAGATACATCTTTTTAAAAATAACTTGATTGAGGTGTATTTTATAAGCAGAATTTTTACCCATTATGAGTGTACAATTTAATGAACTTTGGTGAATTTATGTAACTGTCACCATAATCGTTGTAGAATATTTCCACCATCTCAGAGTTCCCTCTGTCTGTTCGTAGAGAGGATCCACTCTGACTCTGAGTCCTATGCTATGAACTTGCTTTCCATCTCTGTAAATTTGCCTTTTCTGGACATTCATATAAATGGAAGCATACAATGTGTAGTCTTTTGTGTTTCCCTTCTTTGACATAGCATTATGTTTTTGAGATTCAGCCTCATTACAGCTTGTGCTTGTTCATTTTATTGCTTTATAGTATTCCATGTTACTGAGTTGTGTATGTATGGAATCTTATGTAAGGAATGTATATATATTCCTCTCTCTTTGTGTATAGAAACAGAGTGGCTTCTTAATGGCAAGAAAAGCAAACAAAATAAAACAAACAAACAAACAAACAAAATCCTGAGGGTCTCATTTACCAGCTATTAGCATTCTTGGAAAGGTTATGATTTTTAATAGCAAAATGGATCAACGGAAATTGGTTCTTTGTGTCCTCTTCCTCCCTCTATTTGACTTGAGATCCTTGAATCATGGAGTCAGTAAATCCCCTTAAATGTTGTGCTAAAATTTGTGTGAACCCTTTCTCCCTCTGGGGAGATGGTTCATAGCTGTAATCAGATTCTCTAATGGTCTGTTTCATAGAACAATTCAAGAGCCAATCTCACTGTTCTTTTTGGTTCCATTCTTGATCTTTTTTCCTTCTCACTCTACATATTTTCTCTGGAAAACGTTTACTATCATGGCTTCACGACTTCAACTACCAGCAGATAGATTACTGAGAAGAACCCAGATATAATATTTTTCTTATCTAAATTATGGGCCATATGATAGTTTTAAACATGTTGTGAATTAGAAACAAGTCATTCTTTTCTAAGTATAAACTGATGGTGTAGAGATTTGTGTCCCTTCTTATCTTTATCACTCTACCTTAAACCTTAAACTTTTCCTGGAACTTTGTTTTGCCATTTTCTCTTTTGTTGCTTTTCATCAGTTACATCTGTCCCACTGAAGCTGACAACCACTGCACCTTCCCCAACACTTGTCCATGTGCATATACAGTAAATGGCATCAATTTTAAATGCACAGTTTAGTATTTGAATGGAGAGATGAATCCCAGGACAATTTCAGATCACAATTCATTGGTATATTCTCTTGGATCTACCTATAGCTCTATCTTTTTTCTCAATCTACTAAACTCTTAACTTTGGATATTTTTTCCTAAGGATTCTAAGAAATTGTCTTGTGATGTAGCATTAGACAAGGATGGTTTGTTTAGGGACTTTTAATTGTCAAACTGAATAAGAATCACTTCCATTTTTAAGTCTAGATTTCTTCCTCAGATTGCAGAGGAAAGCAGTCTTCAGTCCTGTGAGCTTTTTGAGAAGTAGGAGTACCACGACCACTCAGTCACCACCTAAGAAGCCTTTCTGGAGGCCCTAATTCTAATGGTACTGTGCAGAAGGTGTAAGAAAAACATTAAGGGGTGAAGAAATTAAGTCAACATACTTCTACCATTGACATGCTATTGATAATGTCAATATTAACCTCCCAACCTTGACCTGTTCCCCAAACATCCAGACCTAACTGTGCAACTGCCTAATAGATATTTCCATTTGCATGACCTATAGACACTGCATGTCCCCCGTTGAATATCTTATCTTGCTTCTCATAACTGTTCTTTGTGCCATCTTGATGAGTAGGACCAACATCCAAATGGTTGCCCAGTTCTTTCCTCTTGCTCTTCATCCACATTTAATGATCAGCAAGGCCAACCAATTATACCTCAGAAATATCTGTCATACATGGTCCCTCCTCTATATCCCCATTGCTCTGCTCTTATTCTGGGTCCTTCTCTCTTGCTTAGAATATTGCAGGAGTATTCCAACTGATCTTGCCACTGCCAGACTTGCTGCCACCAATTCATCCCCACCCTGCAGCCAGCTTGATCTCCTGCTTCAAAACATTTGCAGCTTCCCATTGCCCAGGATGAAGCTTTAATCCTGATGCGCATAAGACTCCTACACAGCATGGCCCCAGCTTCTCTCCAGCTCATCTGCTACCATTCCTCACTGTGCACAGAATTCTAGCTAATGCAAACATCTCCCATGTCCCTGAAATGCCATTCCTTTCCATATGTCTGTGCTTTCGAGAAGGCTAAAGAACTAATAATATTGTATTTTTTAGGTCCATTCTTTTCTCTGTGTTTAGAATTCTCCCCATCCAGCTGCCTTTTTTGTTTGCTGGACTACCTATTATTTCACAAGTCCCTGTCCGACTGTCATCTCCTTTGTACCACATCTGCTCCCATTTCTAGGAAAAGTTTTCTCTAATTGTATCTCTCAAATTCCCTTTCCTCTGTGGAAATTGTTTATGTTTTAATCTCACTCACTATGTGGGCTCTTTGAGGCCATGGTATCTTATATGTTCAGCGTCTAACAGTGCTCGACATACAGTAGGCATTCAATAAATGCTGAATGAATAAATAATGAAGTTTGCAAAGAGTATGATGAACATAATGCTGGCCTTGCTCATTTTACTAACGAGGAAATTGAGACCCAGTGGATTAGGAAGATTGCATGATTAGAGGCAGATTCTGGAATAAAATCAAGGTGTTTTGACTCAGTTGAATGCTCCTTCTATTACGCAGCATGGCATAGTTAATTTGATGGATTTCTAAGGAAAGAATCTTTAGTTTTAATGACAAAATGTAACCCAGTAAGACAAAGAGATGTATTGGTGGAACAGAAAGAAAAACAGTTTAAAAAAAATTCCTAGAGGTTATCATATTATTTTATTAATCTTTGTATCCAAGGCAAGAGAAGTGCGAAGGTGATTGGAAAAGAATAATAATTCCAGTACTATAGAATCATCTAATGAATAAATGACAGCACTTTACTTAAACTGATCAGTTAGTACTTGGTAATTTAGAAAGATTTCTTCTCTTAAGCTCTAAAGTAAGTGAGATGTGGAAACTTCACAGATCCCCAGGGATCAGTGCTTGGCTGCGGGACTAACACTGAGAGGAACAGGAAAGCAGTATTTCTTTTGAAACAGAGCCAAACACATGTTCCATTATTCAGAGTTCCCTGTTTGAGGCAAGTGACTTGACTGAAAATATTCCTTTCTGGAATATTTATATTTTCATGAAAATTTTAAATACATAGAACTAAAAAGAGGTCTGGAGAGAAGAATCAAGATTAACATTTTATTTTCAAAAGAAGGTTCTCAGAGTTTGGATACACATGGTAGAATGGAAAAGACAGAATTTAGGGTCTTTTATTTAGAATGAAAACAACTATAGATGAGACTAATTGGATAGGCAAATAATCACTCTAAATAATGTGTTTTAAAACAGAATTGTCTACCTCACCTTATTAAATTGAGAAAGGTACAGATTATATGAGAGAAATATAGATTATATCTGAGAGGTAGAGTTTGGGAATTAAAAATTAATTATAACGCACACACATTTGGAAGAATGATGAACTTCAGTGCCATCTACCCAGAAGCTGAGAGAGAAGAGCGGTGAAATGATGACTTCGTATCAGGAACCAGTCACTGCTCTTGAGGAAGGCAGGGAGAGAAAAGGAGCTACAGAGATTCATTCTGGGACTGGAGATGGTGGGAGGGACCAAGCTGAGATCACAGGAGAGGGGAGAAGCAGATATGAGTTGTTGAGAGCTGAGAGGAGAGGTGCCAATCTGTTTCCAGCAAGAAGAAAGAGGGAATTAGAAACATGGAGAGAGCATGCTTCTAAGAATTATCCTTGAGAATAATTACAGAATGAAAATCTACTGTATTCACTACTGTCTACACAGTAGAGTTTTGGTGAGAGGATAGGAAAATCAGGGTTAATCTTTCTTTTAGTCTTGTTTTACAGCTAAAATTCTTAAACATTTTCTAAAATTATCACTAAGAACATAGTTCTATGGCAACTTCTGGCTCCATCACTTCTTGGACAGCCGCTCTGAGCAGTTAGGCTGGTTCCACCCATACCTAATAAGCTCAACTTGGGTGTGGAGACAATCTCTTTCTCTTTGGTTATTTATTCCACTGCTTCCACTGACTTCATTGAGAAACCTTGCTGCCCAACACTCTCCCCTCTTTCATGATCTGGACCATCTATCCTCCTTTTTCCTACTCTCCACCCACAACCTAAATTTATTCACTTTCTTTTCACCTCTTTAGTATCCTCTTTACTTTTTCAGAGGCCAGTCTGGGTCTGATGAAGTACTCTTATTAGTTCATGATATGTTACCCATCCAGGAAGTGTGTTGGTGTTTAAAACATGGCCCATTGGACAGAAAAGAGTGACTCTAATGGTTGTAGGCTCAGGTTTCTTGAGGTCATATAGGTTGATACTTCGAGAGTAGAATCTGAAGAAATGTTAGAGGAACAGGAAGCCTTCCTGAAGCATTTTTAAACTGCAAAATTCTAACTAAGAATTATACTAAGATAACAAATGTGAAGACTTACTGAGTACTGTGCATGGAAAGTCCTAGTCAAATGCCAAATATTAGGATTCCAGTCATTATAGAGTCCCAGGGCAGGGAGGCATTGAGGAATTTGCAATTGAATATCCTCCTCCAGGGCCTTTAGCACCTTCTAAAGATTTCATAAATCAGGGAATATGCCATGGTTTGCTGAAGGGATAAGTGTTTGAGAGGTGATGAAGTTTACTGGAGAATTTAGAGTTCAGTTTTATTTGAACGAAAGCTGTGAATGGACCTTCAGTGTGGAGGATCCTTCTGGGCCTGTTTAAATAGTAGCTCCAATTCCTTCTCGAACAGTTTTGCATGTTAGCCAGTGAATGCTACAAACGCTGATCTGTATGGCATGGGGCCCTGACCTGGGACAGGGCACGGTATGAACTCCTTGCAACCTAATCCTTTAAGCATCAGCTCAAGTCCCATGCCTGCCATGAAGTTTTTCTTGACTCCAGGGCCTGCTGATCCTTCCCTCCTTTGAATTCATATGTGCTGGTTGCTATTGCACTGTTAACTTAGCCTTTCGAGTATATGGGGCAAGATGAAGCATTTTGTCCACTAGAAATTCTGGGAGCTGCTGCTGCTTGGGAGAAGAATGATATTTCCAGCAGCTGCTTGGTGAGGCCAGTCCTTCGTGAAGAGCTGTCACTCACTGAGGCAGGGTGAAGGCAGGGCGTGAACTGGCTCCAGGAGGACAAAGGAAAATACAGGGAATGCAGCATGGGTGAAGGGAATTCTCTAGATAAGAAAGAGTGGAAGAGAATTTAAGTGGCTTCTCTCAGGATGGGCTTTGGGGAGAGGAACAAAAGGATATCTAGAAATGATGAGCAGGAAGGGTGTGTGTGTGTGTGTGCGTATGTGTGTGTGTATGGTGCTGCTGCATGAAAAAGTCCACAGCTAGTATCTAGTTCAGTCTTAGAGTTTCTCTAGTCTCTGTGTCCATTGTTAGCTCATTCATGTGTACATCCACTGCATATATGTTGAGTTCCTGTCATGAGCCAGGCACTGTTCTAGGTCTTTAGATTTAGAGTGAATGAGATATTCTGGTGGGGGAGATGGACAATAAATAACAGACAAGCAAAGTAGAAACAGATGAGATAATGTCAAATATTATTAGATCTATGAAGAACATAGAAACAAGGAATGTGGTGGAAAGTGATTTTATCTGGCTTTTATGCAGGTTTCATGCACATGGCTTATTCTCCCAATGTAGATGTGAACTGCCCAAGACTATGCCTTACACATCTTGATATTCTCCATTCTTCCCACAAACTACCTTAGGCCTCTCTAGGTAATCGATATTTCAATTATATTAATGAATCCAATAATATATTTCTGCAACAAGACAATTGGTTTCATTGTGTGTGTGTGTGTGTGTGTGTGTGTGTGTGTACGCGTGGTTTTTTTTTTTTTTTTTTTCTTTACCATTTTTGTGCTATAGATGCTTTTGGTAGTTTGATGAAACCTATAGTTACCTTCTCAGAATATTTTTAAAAATGCACAAAATGAAATACATAGGACTACTTTGGAAATTAATCAATACAGTCTGTAATCCTCTGATTCTAGGCTAATAATCACTGAGAGACAATATAAATGTTCTCCATAGGAAGTATTGTGAAGGAGAAACTAAGTGTGGCCATCATAGCTCTTTTTATTTCTACAATTCTAACTAAACTGAGCAACAGTAACTAAAGCAAACTCTTTCTGACATTTAGGAAACAGGACTGTCAATGATTCTTCTGGACTTACCTATCAGGGGAAGTTGGACACAAGCAATGTAGTTGGTAAAACAGAGGCCCAGAGAGAAAATGTAAGTTCACTGGTTTAGTATTTTCCCAGCCAAGTGGTGGGGCACTAGGTTAGAGCACGTGATATACATCTGGGAGTGCAAGCACTCCCACTGGAAATAGCTACTAGGACACAGGTTGAGAAGAAACGAGCAGTAAGGCCCTGGCAGGATGGAACTTGCCTGGAGTGAGTCTACAGAGACCCTCCTCAGAGGGGACAAAGCTACATCAGGACACAGGTAAGCAGATGTGGACTGAGGTCCACATCTCTGGACCCTGGAAGGGCCCAAAGGCTGCAGTGAAGGATGTAAGTTAGAAGTCTCTAGGCTTTCTCGGAAGCCCGATTTTAGGGGGAATTCCCCAAGAAATTATAGATTATTCAGCAACAAGTCTAGTTTTTCCATAGAGTTGTTCTTTTGAATATGATTTCCTCTTTGGATTTAACTTGAGTGACTCACCAACGTATAGGATAGCAACTAAGCCACATGCCTGAGGCTGTGACTCTCAGAAAGCAGGAAGAGGCTGGTGGCAGAGTGGCTGGCACCATCTCCTGTGTTCTTATCCTTTTCTAGTTTCATATGGCCCATCTTCAGCTGGATATGCCCCATGATGACCTCACACTCAACATGTCCAAGACTGATCTTATCTTTTTACCTTTTCTTTGTTGTTTTATGATAATATTCTTTTCCAATTTGCTTTAGTTAAAAAAACAATGGAGCATTTAAACATCTTTCTCATCATGATTTGTGAGCCATCACGCAAGCCCTGGACTTCATACACTTAAAACAGATCTCATATCTTTCTCATTCAAGAACTGCAACTCTTGAGCAGGATCTTATAACCTCATTGCTAGATTTCTACCCAGGTCTTCTGATAGGGGTTCTATTTTTTTGCATTTTTTATTAAAGTTCTTTATTTCTCACCTATGAATCCCATCCTTTTCTACTCAGGAAACAACTACAGACTATCCCTAATGATGTTTAAGATTCTTTATATTAATTTGTTTTTCTCCATGTCACAGGTTATATTTTCTTGCTTCTTTGAATGACTGATAAATTTTTTATTAAATACAAAATATTGTGAATTTTACAATGGTGGGTACTGAGTTTTTATTTGTTTGTTTGTTTGTTTGTTAGGTTTTCCTTAGTACTTCTTTAAATATTTCTGGGCTTTGCTCTGGGGTGCAATTAAGTTGGTTGGCATCAGCCTGATCCTTTTGAGGCTTGCTTTTAAGCATTCTTAGGCAGGTCCAGAGTAGTTGCAGTCTATGCCTAATTTGGTTTCATTACTAAGGCAATACCCTTCTGGGGATGTCCCTTGGTGCTCCTTGTATTATGAGGTCTTTCCGCTCTGTGGAAACAGGAATTCTTCCCAGCCCTGTATGAGGTCCAGGGATGGTTCCTCCTGTTCCTCTTAGGTGGTTCTTTCTCTGGCCTCAGTAGTTTCCTCACAGGCTATTAAGCACTTGGTCAGGTAAGCAAGGGAGCACTGTGTAGATCTCTGAGCTTGCTTTCTCTCTGTGCATCTCTCTTCTCTACAGTGCTCTAATCTGCTAATTCTGGTTGCCATGGCCTCCTGATTTTCAATTCTATGTCATCTACTCAGAGAAACCATCAAGCTCTGTTTGGGTTCCCTCTCCCTTGACCTCACTGGAAAACTCTCTAGGCAGGTGACAGAAGTGAGATGGGTTACTTGTGGAGCTCACCCTGTTTGCCTTCTCTCAGAGACCACTGTCTTATACTACCTGCTGTCCAAAGTCAGAAAAAGGGTTACTTTATATATTTGTCTGCGCCCGCGCGCTCTCTCTCTGTCTCTGTCTCTGTCTCTGTCTCTCTCTCTCTCTCTCTCTCTCTCTCAATTTAAATTAAGGCAGGTGGGAAAATGCAGTCCTGTTATTCTATCATGGTTTGAGTTCTATTTTAGTTAGATTATTTATTCATATATACTTAAGCCTCACATGATCACCATTCCATGTCTTTGGATGATTAAAAAAAAAAAAGAGTGTCAGTTCCTTTCCTTTACAGATATTAGAGTTCAGCAGATAAATAAATGCTACACAAATTCTAGATATAGAAGTAGCCATATTTGAAAGAGCATATTTAAAATGTAGAATGAAACCAATTTTATCTCTTCACTTTGTAAGATAAATGAGAAATTGAGTGAAAACTAAACTGCTACACATAGTTCTCTTCAATTTCCACCACTCACATCCCACCATATCCTATCTATCTCCTCATTTGGTAAATGCTTCCTAAATATTATACCAACTTTAGGAGCAAAGGGAAAGTTCAAAAAACCCCTTGTGGCTTCTGAGTATCAGTGATGCATGGGTACCTTCTAGCTCTAATGGTGATTGAAGCTCTTAGAATTGGGATGTTGAATCTACTATAACTCATATTAAGTCATATTAAAAGGCTATTAAGACAAGAACCATTCTCAGTTCTACAGTTAACTGAGAGCTTAAGGTGGCAATGATCCAATCTCTGAGGTTTACATTTTCAGTTTCAAGGGGAATGTTGTTAAGGCACAGATAAATCAAGCACATTTTATTCTTGCATGTTCAGACACATGTAGGAAAAAGTATCTATTCAAAAACAATGAAAAACAACTTTTTATAAAGTTCTGAATCTTAAATTCACTGCACGAGTCATAATAGAGTTATATTAAAATAAACGTTTCTAGTTGACCAGAATTTTTTACCCTTAACTTTATGATACAAATAGCTTCATGTTATAAAATATCTGAAATTATAACTTAACAGGCAACCATATTAATGCTCTTAAAATAAGTAGATCTTATTCAAACAGAAGAACAAGAAATTTTTGAAGTGGAGAATTTTGATTCAATTACATGAAAGCTGTCCAGTGTTTACCATTTATGAACATTAGCAATAAAATTTCAAGACAATTTGCCTTAATTTTTCATGCAGTTGGAGTGTTATTTTTTTTGATTTCAATGAAATGTAGAGTAGGCTCATGAATTTTTAGTCACTTCTAATAGTAGAAATCCCTCTAGTTGCTTTTATTTACTAGTAATCTAAATTAAAAATATGTCTAGTCAAATGTAGTGGGATTAGGGGACATGGTTACTCATTCTCTATTTTCATGCTTAGTGCTTCTACTGCTCTCCCCTGGTCACTGGGCTGACTTCTCTAGAGTTCATTCCAGCATGGGGGGTGGGGGAGGTGGGTGGGTAGAAGAGGTGTAAGAGGCAAAATAGGTCTTTCTTGACTGACTCTAACATGACATGACATGTTTTTGACCATGGCAGATGTTGGGGTTGTTTTGGTTTCTTTGAAGACATCCCCCATCTCCATCATCACATCAGATCTTATACATGAGTTTCCTTGATGTGGATGAATGCATCTTCTGTCATTATCATTTAGGATTTAGTCATCATTTCCCAAGAATTCCAGGTGTTTCTCCAGAAGCTTTCTGCTGATTTTTCTTTGCTCCTCCAGGAGGCTCTCTTGCACAGGGTCTAAGATGACTTTGGTACTTGCTTGCTCATGACCCACATTTAGTGTATGAGAAATGCATATCTGAGACTCACTGTCCATAGAAATGATACTGTTTTTCAAACTGACTCGTACTCTGCTGCCCCAATCAGCCTCTTCTCCTTTGAGATGACTTAGGTGAATCAGACGTGCCAGTTTGCTCCGTCCCTCAAACTTCAGGGGACACATTTCAAGCTCTCTGAATGGTCTCCTCAGAGTCTTTGTAGTTAGGCTTGGGGTTCACAGACCTGACCACACTCTCACTCTACTCTTAAAACGGTGGTGAATGGAGACTCGGCACAGCTGCAGTTGTCTTTAAAGACATCCTCTCTCATGTCCAGTTCCTCTCTGCTTTCTACTTTAACCATTTTGTACCTGAGGGGTCAATGCCACAACCAGTTTTTTAGCCACTTTATTTGCTAATTCTGCAAAAGTGACATGGGATTATATTTTTGAATGTGAGGATAGTTGGCGTTCACTTGCATTAAGACCTTAGCTGGAAGTGAGACTGAAATAGTTCTATTTCAAAACTCATTCACATTTACATTTTAACATGTGTTAGCTTGTCCAGACAACAAAAAGGAAAAAAATATCTCTCAGAGAAACACTTAAAAAACGACATTAAATGTTTGGTTTTACATTTTTAGTGTGTCTAAAAGCGAATTATGTGTGTTTTTAAAAGTTTATTTTCTGATTAGGTATTTTTGTGTTACATTCTCTTCCAAGAATGGAATCTTAATTTTACAGCATTGTGCCTTTACGAAGTAAGGTCAGGGAACCATTCACATGATAAATTAGGGAATGCTTAAACATGCTTTGTCTAGAAAATTCTGCTGTTGGAATTTTCAAAGGTAGAAACAATGGAGAAGACTACATCTCGACATGCTGAGATCGTTCTGAAAGAGCCAGGTATAAAAACTAGTGTCTCATTGGGAGAATGATGTTATTACACTTAGGAGCTCTTCTCCATAGATGTGAAAGTAAAGTCTTCTTTTTACTTTAATTTCTCACCTGTGGCCCTCTTTGGAACATAGAAAGTTGTTCTATCTTGCATGAAAAACTAGTATTCTCTGCATCCTTGCATGAAAAACTAGTATTCTCTGCATCCTATGTTTTGTCTGGAATCCAGCACAGCGAGTCAGCAGATGGCCACCAGGGGGCAGCTATGTACAGCTTTTGGGCCTAATTCTGTAGGCACTGGGGAATTATGGACTGTTTCAGACCAGGGGAGTGACCTAGTGAAAGTGTGTGTTAGGAAGATTAATTTGGCAGCCAGGGCGAAGGGGAAAGAATATATGCGGAAAGTCAGATCTGGGCCTACCGCTGTGATTCGAGAGTAAAGAGGGGAGGCAGTGGTATCGAGATAGAGACAAGGAATGGAAAAGAAATTCATAGACACTGTTAAAAGAAATGTTAATCCAGGACTGCATGACGGAGAGGATATAGAGGGAAGAAAAAAATAGAGAACAAATTTTCTGCTTTGGGACTATGAATTTTGAAAACGGAAATAAATCCACTTAGCCACTTTCCCCTTTATGTATAATCTATTACATTTCTTTAAAAATAAAGCTTATCTTAAATCTGAGGATATTCTTAAAATTTTCATCTATCTAAAGAGGTTTTTTTGGGGATATTTGAAATTTTAGTCTCTGACAGTTTCTGGAGATTTTAGAGAAAAGTATCAATTGGCTTCTTGGGAAAGAGAAAAGGAACTGGAGTAAAGAAAACATGTTTTCTACCCTTCTTCTCTAGCTCCTCATTTTTTTCTCCTTCTTTAAATGGGCAATGCTTGAAGAAACAAGGCCATGATTCTACCCCTCTGGTTGGGCGGAGGACAAGCCAGCGGAAAACCGAGTCGTTAGAGATGACCATATTACTACACATGGCCACATTACCTCCTGGAGCTTATAACTTCACCATATTAGTAAGACAGATATTGAGAGAAAAGTTTTCCCCAAATATAAGTATCTGCCAAATGCATCTGAGGGAGGATCCCAATGTATTACAACATTAAGCCAATAATGCTGTTGAATCTTTTACAAGTTAAAGAAAGAAGCCCAAAAGATGGAAGCTAGAAGCTGGATTGTGGCAAATAGCACTCTTAATGGGGCTGAAGTGTATTCTGAAGTTTTCAGTTCATGTTTTGCAATTCGTTGTGGCCTTTAATTTTTCTTTTTCTCTACATTCCCATTGTTTGGGTTGGAATGAAAGTGGAAAAGACAAGATACTACAATAAATGCAATAAAGTTTTGCGGTTTTGCTACTGGGGAATCTGAATAAGTGGTTTTGATACAGAATTCAGGACAAAGCGTATCATGCTGGACCTTCCAAATTATGTAATTTGTTTCAGAAAACAGGACTTTAGAAAAAATATTCTCAAATATTTTTGGCTTCTCTGTCACTCCTCGCTATGGTTCCAGACCACCTGCTTTGGGGCTCAGCCGCACTGGCCTATTGTACATTTTGTGTCCACTGAGGTCACTTGTATGGCGGCACTGACCTTCCCTGAGTTGTCTAGACTGCCTTTGGCCACCATATTAAAGGTCTCCATCACTCACTACTCATCCCTCTCTTGGCATAGTAGAAGTGCCTTTTCCTTCTTATGTATTCAAAATATACTCCGAGTCTGATTACTTTCCACCTACCCACTGCTAGTACTATCGACAAGCCACTAGTGTCCCTTACCTGGATTACTATAATTGCCTTTTACTGGTTTCCATGAAGCTACCATAGCTTTCCGAATAGTCTGTTCCTAAATATGGCAGCCAGTAATCCCGCTGTCTACACGTGTCATTCCATGGTTGGAAATTCTGCAATGGTTCCTGATTTCACTCTTAATCAAAGGCATAGTCCTTATAAAGGTCTTTTCTACACTGACCTCATCTCTTATGTCTCTCCCTTCACTTGTTGTACTTTGCTCTTACCTAGGATGCTCCAGACAGGGCGAGGTGTCTATTTCCTTCAAGTCTTCTGGAGATTTAGGAAAAGTGCTGGTCGGCCTCTTAATGAGGCCAACTATGGCTGGCCTATTTTAAATTGCAAACTTTTCTCCCCACTACCTCTAATTTCCTTATTCTGTTCCACTTTTTTCCCTCTTAGCATTTATCTATATAATTCTAATGTACTGTGTACTTATTATTTTTTCAAATCCGTTTCTCTCTTTCCTCACCCACTGACTACAAGGTCCATGAGGGTGAGGATCTTCATCTGTTTTATTCACTGATGTGTTGCATTGCCTAGGATGGTGGCCAGAATGGTGCTTAAGAAAGAATAGTGGGTACTCAATAAATAATGACAGAACATACAGTTTCTTCAGAAATTATATTTATTAATTGGTGAAACCTGTGTGGGGTCTAAGAATTAGACATAGATATGTATCAGTGTCATTTTCATAATTCTGAAGGTGACATTGAGGTTCTATGGGAGAATGTCCTTTTTTGTAAGAAAGACAAATGTATTTGGAGTCATGGGACACTCATTAACAAATTACTTGCAAATTGTTTAGTAAAAATAATTTGCATTATTTTTGCAACATTTCAGTAAGTCTGAGATTATTTCAAAATAAAGACTGCTCTAAGTGTCTTTATTTTTCTGAGGTTGAGACAGGGTAGTGAGGATATGTGGTATGCTAGAAAGGAAGGGAGATGTCACAAAGAAGAATTACTTAGGTTCCTAACAAAACACTATTTCCTAGTTATTTGTGTTTTACCACCCAGTTCTCTGGGTTGAGTAGAGTCTCATAGAGCTGCTTAGATTCAGGTCTTTCAGTTTTACCATGTAATTTTCACCTTCCCATAGTGCGTGGAACTCCAGGAGGCTGGCATGGTATAGGTTCAAGGACAACCTCACCTCGTGCCTAGAATCTGTACTTTTGCATTTCTTACCACCATCATTTTGAGTCTGAGTTACCACGAGATACCCTCACTTATGATTGTTTTAGGTCCCTGGGTACCCTCTGCTTTCCACCAAAGTTTTCTACCTACCTGTCAGTCTATCACATATGCAGGAAAGCACCAGGTTCACCTTTTCCGCTGGTTCTTGCGCTGGGATGTTCTCCCTCCAAATATCCACATGGCTCACTCCTGTACTGCTCTCACATCTTTGCTTCCATGTCATCTTCTCATATTTAAAATTACTCCCTCTCCAGTACTCCCACCCCCTTTTCTTGCTTCATTTACTTATGATCATCTCTAACACACTGTTTCATTAACCTGTTTATTTTGTTATAAAGAGGATGTAATATGGTCCAGGAGGGCAGGGTATTTTTAAAAACTCATGTTATGTTATCTGTTATTGATGTATGCTCAGCATATAGAGTAGTACTTGGCACACCCCAAGCACTCAGTAAGTGTCCTGTGGATGAACTGAATGTATGTATTTGCATAGGATTCAAGGAGTTGTATGTGTATAGGGGAGTGAGACTGAACTTACATTGCGACCTTCTGAGTCTCAGTTCCAACCTTGCCAGAAAACCATTACATTTAATAACAAACAGAGAGCATCTTTGTTCTCAGAAATAGCTATATTCCTTTTAGTATTGTCAAGGATTGGGAGATTGGAGTAGATGGTCCTCATGGAAAATTAAAATTTTTCTTCAAGTATGCAATAGTTCCTATAAACATAATTGAAGCAAGGATATTTGTGTTTCTGGTATGGGAGGCAGAAAATTGTTTCCATGATGGGCTCCAAAGTTAGTTATTTCCCAAAGCTTAAATGACTTAAAACACTGACAACATTTGTTTTGTTCATGAATCTGTAATTTGGGTGAAGCTTGGTGGAGATAATTTGTGTCTCTCCTACTTGGCATCAGCTAGGGCAGCTTGAAGTCTGGAGGCTGGAATCATCTGAAGGCATGCTCAGCCACATGTCTGATGGTCAGTGCTGGCTGTTGGCTGAAACCATGACTGGAAGTATTGCCAAACATCTATGTTTGGACCTCTTTACGTGGCCTGAGCTTCTTTAGGACACAGTAATGGGATTTCCAAGGGTAAGCATCCTGAGAAACAGGAGGTGGGGTGGTGGGCAGAGAAACAGAAACAGAAACAGAGAGAGAGAGGAGAGAGAGGGGGGGGGGGGAGAGATTGATTGAGAGAGAGAGGCTATATTGTCTTTTATGACTTAACCTCAGAAGTCACACAAGCATTACTTTTGCCACATTCTATTCATTTAGGCAGTCAGTAAAGCTTGCCCAATTTCAAGAGGAAAAGAAATAGACTACCTTTTGATGAAGGAGTGGCAATTTCTGGAAGCACATGTGTGACTGAAAATATTGCCATGGCCATTTTTGGAAAATACAATGTCTACAGTCAGCAATTTTGGCTATTACTATAGAAATCTCTTCATAAAAAATACACTCACCCTCCTTCCAAGACTTCTAAAATCTCATTTTGTTTTAGTGTTGGATTCAGGCTTGAGGTCCAGAAGCTCACTATTAAAATCAAGTCCATGTATGATGAGGCTCTGTGGGTGTGGGTCATCAATATAGCTCCTGAGTCCCATTCCTCTTGGTCAGAAGAACTGTGAGTTACAGAGACAAGTTTCCTGTCCCCTATAACCAAAATACCATGTTAGGGAAGGCATTAGATAACTGCTGTAGCCTTTCCTATTCAAAAAGGGTAGTAGTGAAGGAAACGTGAAACACAGCAGTTGAGAATTCATAGAAAATTTGAAATCTAGCTGACATATCTTGTCAACTCCTAATTAATTCTCAGTCCTACTGCCTGACAGTGCCCTGGAAAATCTGTGTAGGGCCTCTCCATGTGACCTAGGCATCCTCACAACACGGATGCTGCATTTCAGTTGCAATAATCAGATAGAAGAGAAAACTCATAGTTTTTAAGCCAAATGACCATCTTGACCAATGCAGTCAGATAGCAAATATCTCAAGTAAGAAGTAAGATCATACAATAAGATACTGAAATTTTATCTGTTAATCGAAAAGGGTAGGAACAAAGTGGCATTTTCCAGCAAATGAGTAACATCAACATATGCTGTGGTTAAAAAGCAGAGGTCTTTGGAACTACAAGTTCAGATTTGACAACATATTTCGAGAGAATAAAATAAAGAGCCCTCGTGTTTGTGGTAAAATGTTCTATAAATGATTACCTAAAGGAGAAACACTATTAATGAATTAGGCTACATTTAGGGCAGCTCTAGAAGTAAATGTCTTATGTCATATTGTACCCTAAAAGCTTAAACTCCTGAGAAAGATTCTGAAGTAGAACGATTTTGACTTGGAAAGGAATGTGGTGAGAAGATAAGCAAAGAACATGTTCTTATTATCGATTGGTGTGTAACAAGCTATCAAAAATTAGTAACTTAAAGGACCATTTCTTTCTTTTTTCCTTTTAATAATGTAGATTAGAAATTTGGGAATGGCTCCATGTAGTGCTATCAAGGGCAGCTCAGCTCAGGCTACAGCATCCATTTCCAAGATGGCTTCTTTATGCACATACTTGGCACCTCAGTGCATCTCAACCTTTCTGTCCATATGGTGTCTCATCCGACAGAGCCTTGGCAGATGACTTGTTTCTCACAGTTTGGCGGTTTTAAGATGTTCAGATATTTTACATGGTGGCTTAGGGCTCTCAGAGGATATGTTCTAATAGACCTTGACAGAATCTGTAAGAATTCTTATAATGCAGCCTCTCGTTCCAGTATGTCACCTATACTGGATTCAAGCCAGTCTCTAAGGCCAGTTAAGAATCAATGGGAGAAGCAATAAAGAATTTGTGGACAACTTTAATTTATTATGCTCTATTTTTTAGCCACAAAATATTTATATTTCCCTCAAACACATAACATGTTCACATATCCCAAAGCTCTCAAATCTCATTGGTTTTCAGCAGTGGCTTAAAGTTTAGGATCCAATCAGCAAAAACAGGTCCAGATGTAGATAAGTGTCTCAGGTAAAGTTCTTTGAGTACCATTCTGAAGACCTGTGAATTAAAAAGACATATTTTCTTTCTCTCTCCAGCACCCAGCATACAGTGGTAGAACTGACATAGGAGAACCACAATAGAAACTCTGGTTCAAAAAGGGGGAAAACAGAAGCCATGTAAGCAGTCAACCTCGGCACTTGATGCCACATCGTTGATTAGGGCTCAGCCCTGCTCTTTGAGAAAGATTCCCCTGGCTATTTGCTCTGCCGTCTGAACTCTTGGTTATGCCCACTGAGTCAGACTTCCTTTTTTGTAAGAAATGGTTCCTATTTCCAGCCGACTATTTTTCTTAGCCTGATTTCTCATGAAAGATATTCAAGAGTTTAAAAGTTGCTTTCCATTTTGGAATTTCAATTCAAACTAATATAATTTCTTTAAAAATTTTGGGTTTGTGTGTATCAAATTATCATCCACTTCATTAGTTCAAAGACAGACCATACTGTTTTCCAAAACTGGTCTTCTTTTTTTTCTTCTTAACCTAGAAGTCAGGATTCTTGGGGACAATTATCTTTAAGATTTTTAAATACCCTTTTGTCTAGGATAGAGAATCTGAGAATCAGGATCTTAAGATTTTTAGAAGCCCTAGTGGGCATACCCTTCAATCATTCTTAGCCACATCCTTGATATCATTATTGCAAGGCGATGCTTTACCTGCACTGCCCAGGATTTGATACTTACCTGGAGGTCTTTCTTATTGTGAGAGCCTTTTGCTGATTGGAAAAGCTAGTATTTAAAAAGAGTCTTATTTTTACATCCAGAAACTTCTGGCTCCTTTATTTTTTTCCTCAATGTTGCTTAAAAGTGGGACAGTTCTTTTTTTTAAAAAGTAATTTCTTTTTGTACATTCTCAAACACAGCTATAAGTTGGTTGTTACTTTCAGCATCTGACCTGCAAATCTCTTTAGACAAATCCACTGGTTCATTATTTTTTTTTTTTTTTTTTTTTTTGCAAATTACAGGATAACACAGTGTTACCCAATTATCTACCACCATGTAATAAGAGTGGCCTTTTTCTCTGGCCTTTTTCTCCAATAATCATTTTCTCACTGTCCTTAAAGGCCAGTGAAGAAACTCTTCCAGCTTTTGCTCACTGCTGGGTCCAAAAGTCAGTGTCACACATTTTAGGTTTTTGTTATAACATCCCAATTCAGTTCTATTTTACCTATTGCTACACAGTAAATGACCCCAAAATGTAATGGCTTAAAACAACCATTTCATTTTGCTCAGAGTTTTCAGATCTAGGAACTAGAGCAAGACTCACTAGGAGGTTCGTCTCTGATTCATTTGCGGCATCAGCTGCAGCATTTAGAGCTAGAGAATCTACATACAAGATAGCTTCTTTACTCACGTATTTGTTTGTTCCCCTCTCTCTCCTCCACATGATGTGTCATCCTCCAGGACCACCCCCCCCCATGACTAAACTTCTCATAGAATGGTGTTCGCAGGGTAGTCAGACTTCTTACATGGTGGTTCAGGTCTCTCGCATAGTAATGGAAGAAGCTGCAAGGTTTCTTTTCACCTGGTCTGAGTAGCACTGGAACAGCCCATCTGCTCAATTCTACCGCACAGTCAACATCCCAAGGCCAGTCCAGATTCAAGAAGAGGAAAATTAGACTGTGACTCTCAGTGGGAGGAACAGCAGAGAATTTACAGACATCATTAAAGGCCTCAAGAAGTTGGGGGTTGAGAAGTTCTGGCTGTCAATTAGATTTTAGAATTTTATTCATGCTAAAAGTCATCAAGCATTATATACCTTTTATCACCCTTCATTAATACATTATTATGCTGTGTTGAAAAATGTGAGTTTTAGAAATTTGAAAAGTCAGAGAACAGAGGCTGCTGTAGAGTTTTAAAAGATATCAAAGTTTACATGTGTATTTATTAGTTTTGCTCTAATACTCAATTTAAAGGAAGGGAAAGTGAGCCACCAAAATATCCAAATCAATTATCTCATTTGTTGTTGAATATTCTAGGCACCTGGACACTAGATTTTTTTTAACCGACTGATGGATTTTATGGGGTGTTTGGCTTTTCTTAAACTTCAGAGAAATATAGGGTATATATCGTAAGCCACAGATAGTTTATATTTGGGAGACTGGAGCTAAAGGAAGCAGAAATTTTCAGTCTTATATGGCTCTGGTTTAATGGGAAAAAAATGCATGGAAAACTCACACTTTAGTCTTTGTTCCCACAGTCTGGCTACTGTCATTTCTGCAACTCCCTGCTGATATAGGAGGAAATAGGATCTAGCATCCCCAATAATTAAGACCCTGTGAAAAAGAAAGAAAAGTCCCATTTGAAGCCCCCATTCTACATATTTCTGACATTGTTTTGATTTTAAAAATCTTCCTAAAATAAAAATAACAAGATATAAGTTTCTTTCCCAGAACTTAAAGACACATTTTAAATTATATATTAATTTAAAGGGGGCTTCGAGATACATTTCTAACTATAATCAATAGTTAGAACTATGTAAAAGTTTTTTTTATTAAGCTTGTGAGATGTCAAGCCTTTCTGAAAAACAAATATATTTATTTATGTGTGTATATTAAACCTTTTAAACATGTTAAAGAAGCATAAAATCAAACTTGCTCACCAGGCCAATTTTTCTTTTCAAGCTTTCTAAACTTCCTAGGATAGGCAATTGAATCTTAACCTTACCACAGTCTGGCTTTTGCCGTTTTCCCAAACTATTGGCATTAAGGTTTCATTCTCAGGCTTAGAGTAGGCAGGCATGCTGCTGCCCAACAAACACACAGTGCTGATGGCAGTAATGAGATAATGACTTGATAATATGCATATGTTCTTCACTTTTTGAGTATAAGCTTGGGCAAGTATCAGTTATGACAGATTTAGACCCCTTATCCAAGTTGAGTTAAATCAAGCCAAATATCACTGGCAATTTTCTCCCATGAGTAAGATATTTCTCATGAAGAGGCTAACTTTTGACTTAGGAATAATTATTTTTAAAACTGACGGATTTCTGTTTACATATTCAGAGGTAACTTTGGAAGAAGCTCTTGAGAATTTGGAAGCTGGGCAGGGTTGGGCAGGCAAAATTAAAGAGGCGTGTTCATGAAAATACAGTTTGGAGAAGGCAACCAAGAAGTGTTTTATTTTCCTAGAGGTATTTGATAACAGTCTGATCAATAGAGTATTGCTACTACTAACGCATGAGAAAGTAAGCTTGTCATAGTTAGAGCACAGCAAATTCCAAAGAAATTCTGTGCGGAGCCTGGTGTTGTCTGTGACAAGTTGCTGCACGTGCCCCCTGCTTTTGGTATGGGAAGAGTAGTCTGGGTGATATTTAGAGTTTGGAGTTGGAAAATCCTGAGAGTTGATCTAGTGAATCCATGATCATTATCTAGGGAGTTTAAGACACTTTGCTCACTGCTCCTGGAGACATTCAGGTGTCTGACTCAGCTTAGTGTGTTTTTGACCACTCTACGCTGCCCAAGCTGAATCCTACTGTTTTTGTTCTTCTTCAACTATATTTTGGGTGTCAGTGATTTTATGAGTTTAGTTCTTTAAGAAACATACCTGCCTTAGCTAGGAATCAGAGATAAAAGAATGAAGAAAAAAACATACTTTCTAGAGAGAGATGAACAGTAAACAAAATGTTAAAATACAATGAAATCAGTGGTAAAATAGGAGTATTAAATAGGTACTATGAGAGTGTGGAGAAGAGAAGGTAAAGAATCTGCCTTGAGGATCAAGAAAAATTTCACAGAGGAGGTGATATTTAAACTGGCATTTAAAAATGACTAGGAATTACTAGGTGAAATAGTAGGACTTTATTTATTTATTTATTTATTTATTTATTTATTTATTTAATCATGGTGACATTGGTTAATGAAATCCAGTAAGTTTCAGGTGTACAATTTAGCAATAAGGCATATATATACATACATATATATGTATGTATACACACACACATACATACATACATATATGTGTGTGTGTGTGTGTGTGTTGCATTGTGTGTTCATTGCCCATGGTTAGATTTCTTTCTGTCACCATGTATTTGACCCCTTTTACCACATCTACCTCCCCCCTCCCCTCTCCCCTCTGGTAACCACTAGTCTATTATCCATGTCCATGAGTCTCTGCTTGTTTGTTCTATTTGTTTGTTGTTTTTAGGTTTATATCCCACATATAAGTGATATAATGTGTTTTTTGACTTTTTTGTCTGGCTTATTTCACTTAGCTGATTATCTCAAGTTCCATCCATGTTTTTGCAAATGGCAGTATTTCATTTCTTCTTATGGCTGAGTAATATTCTATTGTATATATGTACCACAGCTTCTTTATCCAATCATCATTGTAGGACATTTCGGTTGCTTCCATGTCCTGGCCACCATGTATAATGCTGCTATGAACATCAATGTGCAAATATCTTTTTCAGATATGGGTTTTCAAGTCTTTGGGCTAAAAACCCAGTAGAGGGATTGCTGGATCATATGGTAGATCAATTCTTAGTTTTTTTTGAGGAACCTCTATACTGTTTTCCATAGTGGCTGTACCAATTTGCAGTCTCACCAACAATGTATGAGAGTTCCTTTTTCTCCATATCCTCTGCATCACTAGGAGGACATACTTTAAATGGTGTAGAGTATGGACATTGGAATGGAAGTTTGAAGAAGCACATGTTCAAGTCCTATTCTCAACTCCTGAAAGAGGGAAACACAGAGAAAGCTTCTGTCATGAAAAAACTATGAGTAGTACAGATTGTCCTTGATGTTCCTGGGAAAGAGCAGAAAGAGTAGATTCTGAGAAAGTGAAGGGTGTCATCCTCAAAGCCATCAGTAAGAATATAGAATTGAGGGATAAGGTCATGTGGAGTCAGACTAGAGTAAGGAGAAATAAAATTAGTCACTATTCTAAATATAAGCATGAAATTAGTACAGCAATGAAAAACAAACCCATTCAGAAATGAGGAAGGAGAAGAACATGGGGTAATAAATGAAGAGTGAGGAGTGGGAGGTGAGGAATAAGGGTACCAGTGGATAAAGTATGAGTGTTCCAGAATAAGTTTGTGAGAGCAGAAATCTGTTTTTCATTGACACCCTAAGCAGGCAACCAAGCCATAGGTGGTTATTTAAGGAGACACATAATTGGAAGACCTAGAGGTACCTGTGTATGGAAGAAGTTTGAGGGCATGTGATAGAGTGGGGGGAAGTGAGGCCAGAGAAGTAGACAGTGATAAAATTGTGAAACTCCTTATAGTGTATGCTAAAATGTTTGAAGTTTCTCGAAGGTATTTAGATGACGCTGAAGGATTTTAAGTAGGGAGATTTTCATTTTAGAAAACTTTCTGGAATTAGTAGCCAAGATGAATTAGGGGCATAGGCAGCAAATTGAAAGTAGGACTATTAATTAGGAGGCTGTATCAATAATTCTGATGCAAGATTATGAGGATCTAAATTAAGACAGTGACAATAGAGACAGTGGGAAAGAGAAGAATCTGAAAGATATTTAGGTACCAAAATAGACATCAAAATGATTATATGTAATAAGTGAAAGTGAGTGAAAAATTGCGATTAGTTTTTAGTATTCAGAGAGAATATTAGTCAAAAAGCAGACTAACAACTTCAAAATCTCAATGAGCATAAGCTAGTAAAGATTTATATTTTTCTTATGGCACAGTCCAAGGCATATTAGTAGTGGTGAATGGGAGTATTACTGCTGTATTCATTCCTTCCTTGCAGTCATTTCTTCCATTTTGTGATGCTACAAACCCATAGGACTTCAGAGTCCTCCTCTGAGCCTTCACTTAGCTGGTTGATGTAGAGAGAGTATGTGGAGGACTGTACAGAGATTTTTAGAGCCCAGTCATGGAAATTTGTGTATTACCCCTGTCACATTCTGTTGGTCAGAGTTAATACATATGGCACACTTAATTGCAAAGAAGCCTGGGAAATGTAGTCTCTGTGAGGTTTCAGGAGAAGAACATGAACTTTGCTGAAGATGAAGGCCTGGTCTGCCTTTCCAGCCATTAAGTGTATTTTGCACTATTCTTCTCTCATAGAAGACATTCATCCTTTTTACAAGAGAGACAACCAAATTCCACTAGTCACTCATCCTGCTCAAAGTGCAGAATCTTCAGATGGTTTACAGTGAGAGATGAGGCTCCTCATAGTTTGGAGACTTATGGTCTAAAATAACAAGTTTTATTACCCCCAACCTCCTTGTACAGTGGTGTAACAGAGACTCAATAAGCACAAATAAACATTTCCATTAGAAAGAGAGCATGGGTAACACATGGTCACCAGTGTGTAGCAATTCTCAAATTCACTGGACAGACATGAAAAGTTCTCTATCCTGAAGGTTGGGGAAGTTTCTTAATTAGTACCAGTTCTGCTCTCTTGGAGAAACTCCCAGGTCCATGACCCCTGGTTGTATCCTCTGGGAGGCTGGTGCTTGTCTACATCTTCCTTGACCACATGGAAGCAGATGTTAAAAAGTTTGCCTTTTTTGAAGGAGGCACGGCTTTGATAGCTTGTCCTTGCTTGAGGGATGTTTCAAGTCTCATTGAACACCCACATGCATATTTTGACCAGGTTTATAATTTCTTTGTCAGTACAACTGCTTCAAAAATGTAGTAGGCTTCTGATCTTACTGTTTCCAGTCAATTCCATGTACCAAAAAAGCATACTCTTTCCTAGTTATTTCCTACACTAGTCATATTTGCTTTTCCTTTTCCTTTTAAAGTGATTTTTCTCCCATATTTCCCAACATAGTTGAAGCAACCTGAAGTTATCTGCAACAAAAAGCCTGGATAAGTTAGGACCCTTCATTGATCTTTGCCATAAAGTTTGAGTTACTTTGTTTAATAGAAATTTTACTGAACATTTTCTGCTTGGGGATTTTCTCAATCTTTTATTATTAAAGGTCTAGTAGCAATGGGCTTTTCTAAACTTCCATATTCTCTTATCTTTCATTTCTGATTTAAACAAAGCAATTCTTTTTAAAGCATATTTTGTTCTTACAATACCCTGCCTGAGGAAGCCCGTAGCAGGTAACACACAACATTCTGATTTTTCTAGGCTCTTCTCCTAGATCTTGAGTTTTTGTTGCCATCATATAATATATGTTGCCATCTTTTCAGAACCTTTGACAGCTATTTTTTACTGCTTGGTTTCCAACTGGTGAGCCAATGCCATGTATTTTTGGTGTTACCAGAATTCCTTACTTTAAGATACCAATTTAATTGAGATGGCAAGCCTTTATAATTAAAACCTCCCAAATCTCAATGCCTCAGTATAATAAAGAAATATTTCTTTCTCATGTATCAGTCTGATAAAAGTCTGCCACAGAAAATGACTCTATTCTTAGGAGTCATTGAGGAACTAATGCCTTTTAGTGCCTTGCCGTCCTAGAACTTCTGACTCTTCCATTGGATTTTGTGCATCTGGCTGTCAGACAAAGGCAGAAAGAGAATGTAAAGAATAAAGATCTGGAAGTGGCATATTTTATTTTAATCCATGTTGTATTAGTAGAACCAGTCATATGGCCATACCTAACTGCAAATGAGGCTGAACAGTATTTTCTATTTATATGTACGGAGAAAAAGAAAAAGGATTTGCCCCAAGTGATCAGACAAGATGACCAGGGGGAACTTTAATTAAAAATACTGAGTGTAGCAGTTTTAGATATATGATTAGGGAAGGAAAGTAAGTAAGGAATTGACGGTGGTTTTATTTTCAAACTATTGATCTTGAGATGTCTCTGATTCATCCAATGAGAAAGTGCAGGAAGTAATTATAGACATCAATCTGTAGTGCAGATTAAGGGTATAATGTTTAGAAATAGACTTGGTAATAATTTACATGTAGGTTACTAAGTTACAGATCCCACATAATTTTACTATGCTTATTGCCTTTCAACCTCCAACTTTCTCTTATTTTCAGACTATTTCTCTGCTTCTAGAGCTTCTAGCTTTTCGGCCACTTTCTCAGCATTATCGTTTTTGCCTGATCCTGCTTTCTTTTCTCTCTCTTCGATCTCTTTCCTGCGTTCTTCAGACTATTCCTTTTTCTATTTTTTTCTTTCCTGCCTTTCTTCTTTCACATTTTTACTCTTCCTCTTTTTCTCACCTTCTCCTTTACCTTTACTCACTTCACATTCTGCTAATATATACTTTATTTGAAATGTCTAAAAGTACATATTTTAACAATTAGAATTTTAAACAATAGAAGTTTTAAATTAAGAAGCATACCATTAAAATAAATGTATTAATTTTAGAGTAGGTATTTAATAGTAATCAAGAGAAGCCAAATGCATTGATTGTTACCACATGTATTTATATTTGAATTGGCAAAACACTTTGTTAAAGAAGCTGGGTAGCAACTCTGGATTTCATTTTTATAAACATATCATACTGATATTTTTCCAAGTTGATGTCCAATACAGTTAATCTCTAGAGTTTTTCCAGTGTGCTCTAACTATAGCAGATGTTTGTATATTCTCCTCTGTCTCATTGCAACAGACACACAAGAAGACAAACTTTGTATTTGGTTTTGTCTACTTAATAAGCAGTTACAGAAGTTATCCTAGCCAGACTTATTATTATGGTCTTCAGAAGTGACTTAAAGAAATACCTTTTGGGAAGTTATATTTAGCTGAGTGAACTACTAGCTCTGTGAAAAAAAAAAAAGAAAAAAGGACAATTGGAATTAAAAAAAAGAGAATAATATTTAAAGGGGTCGCTGATAATGCCAAGGATTTGTATTTAAAAGAGCTATGGCATGGATATCTGATCAATGTCATGTGGAGTCCATAATAGTAGTGAGGAAAGAATAATTTGGCTAACAAATTATGGAAAAAAATTCTATCAGTCAGAAAGATTGCACATGAAGTTGAAATGAATAATCTGTGTGAGTGTTGCCTCACCATCTGTGGAGAACCTAAGTTGGAAGCCACCCCCCAAATAAATCTGTTTTAGTGTTGCTGCAGGATGATTATGAGTATCTTCACATGAAAATCTTCTTAGGGTACTTTTTTCTCCCTCTCACTTAATGTTAAGGTCTTTATGGAATCACTTGGAAGAATTGAAACTGAACTACTTTCCTGAAATTACTTCTAAGTCTAAAAGGACAATAGAATGACTTTCTTTGTTCCATTGCTTTTCCAAAGCATTAGTGAGAAGAGATGAACCAAGTTAAAATTTGTGTCATTTAAAGGAGTATTTAAAAAGTTATTCGAGATATTATACGACTCTTATTCTCAGCAGTATTGATTGATTACATATTCTAAAAAAAAAAAATCTCACATTGAGAAATAAGTGGGTCTGGTTAAGAAACAATAACAGGAAAACTGCTTGTATATGTTTTACTTGCATCACAAAGGAGAAAGAGAAACTCTCAAGGGACACAGAAAAGAGAAAATAAAATATAGTAAGCATAACTTAATTAGCTGAAATAAGAGTAGTAGATTGAAGAAGCAGCTTTAACTGCCTTGGGAACAAATGTCAAAATCAAGGGTTCAGATATTATGGGAGATAATGGGAGAAACTAAGTGGACCTGTAAGGAGAGCAGTTGAACTTTACACCTCAACATAATCTGGGCACCTTGAAGGGACTACACCCTCAGTGAAAATTTGACCATAAAGAAATCTACTTGCTAGAAGCAAAAATTAAACTTATGTGTCTCTACTTAGAGTCTCAGGAGACTTATGATTACTTGTTTCCATACATTTATCCTCAAACGAATCTGGAGTGCAAATTTACATTACTAGTATAAGTCATAAACCCCAAACTAATACAATAAATAAATGTCAATTCAGGTAGAGAAGATAATCTGATATCAAATAGAAGCAAACACAAGTCTCTTTATAAGAAAGCATCCTAGACCTAGACTTCCACAGATTTCCAAAAATTAAAATTAAAAAAATCAATATTACTAAAAAAATGAGGAAACAAGTGATGATTTATGAAAAAAAATTATGCCCTCAAGAACTTCAGATATTAGAATGATCTGAAATAAAATATAAAAACTTATGTATAACATTAGGTAAATAAAAGTTAAAATTTTAAAAAGAAGCAAGAAATAAAATCTATAAAAATAAAAATAAAAAATAGAAATAAAATGTGACCATCGATATAACCAATATTCACTTCTGGTAATGACTGATTAGATAATTTTACCAACACTCACTGAGAGCAAAGGAGCAACAACAATGCTGTCAGTGCTCTTAATGGAAGTAAGAGAAGCTAGAGGACAATAGAATGATATGTTCTGAGTGCTAAAGGAAAATACAATGCCATCTAGAATTTTATATTTAGTGAAAATATCCTGTAAAAATAAAGGTAGAATAAAGACATTTTCAGGCAGACAAAACCTAAGGGAATTTTTATTTATTTGTTTGTTTGTTTGTTTGTTTGTTTTTACCATAACACTCACAGTGAAAGAAATAAGAAAGGGTGTTTTTCAGGAAGAAAAAAGGGAGATGCAGAAAGAGGTAAAGAAATGTAAAAAGGTTAAACGTGGGTAAATCTAAACAAATATTTACTATGCAAATTAAAAAAATAGTATCTTGTGGGATTACAATATACCTAGAATTAAATTACAAGATGAAAAATTATGGAAATCACAAGATGGTAAACACAATGAAAGGGTCCTAAGATTCTTGCATTATAAAAGTACTAATTTATTTTTTTTGATTTTTAAAAATTTTCAGTAACAATTGACATGTAATATATTAGTTTCAGATATAAAAGGACTAATTTATATAAACAGTAATAAAACTAGGTTGAATCTTATAATCTCTAGGGCAAGCAACAACCAAAAGAATCATAAAGGTATTATATAAGTACAAAACTGATAGAAGAAATAGGATAATAAAAAATAACCACCAGGGCATTGGGGGCAGACACTTGTAAGGGGACCTCAACATACCTCTTGTGTATCAGAAGACACATGGCAGCCTGGCTTGTGGAAACCTTTTCTGCCCAATCAGGTAGTTAAGTACCACCAGGGACCAGTGCAAGCCCTAGTAGCACCAGATAAACCAAGCAGACTAAAATAACACTGAAAGAGCTCTAAAAATTAAACCTATTTAGGTTTAGTATATAAGTAGGCTTAGCATGCACAGGAAAATAGCATGCCAAGCTTATTTATATACTAAAACTAAATAGGGTGTCACCTGCTAAAATAAATGCTCTAAGAAGTATCCAGTCTCCAAACATGCTAGACAAAAAGTCCATGATACAAAAAACTTACCTGTAACAGCAAGGAACAAAAAATAAGAAAAAAAAAAAAATTACTACTTGATTTAGAAAGTCAATTAATTGATGCCAACACTGAGATAAATTAGTGACCTGTGAGATAATAACAAAGATCCAACTTTTGTATCATTGCAGTCCCAGGAGAGGAGAAAGAATGGGGCTGAATGAATATTTGAAAAAATAATGGCTAAAATTTCCCAAATTTGGTGAAAGATACAACAAACGTGTAGATCCAAGAAGCTGATCAAATCGAAAACAAGATAATCCCAAGAAAATTCATGCCAAGACATTTCATAATTAAACTTTTATAAACTAAAGAAAACTGAAATGAGCCAGAAAAAAACAATGCTTTTCCTGTGAGGTAACACCAATTTTGATGATGGCCAATTTTTCATCTAAAACCGTGAAGGTCTAAAGGAAGTGGCACAACATTTTCCTTCTTCCTTCTCTTTTTTATTTTGTTAATTTTACATTTGAATTGTCACAAATAAGTTTAAATGAAGGTTTAAATCAGTTGTCTCCTTTCTTTCTAGACAGACCAACATCCAAACTAGCATTTATTGAGCATATGCTAAGTACCACCTCTTTAGAGTCAACCAGGGAGAGAAGAAGTCTCCAAGTGAGGAAGTAACTTGCCCAAGGTCACCCAGCTAGAAGCTAGTAACTATGCCAGGCAGGACATGACCTTGGGTCCCCTGGGCTCCAGAGGTGGCTCTGTCTTCTCGAGCACTGCTCTGGGAGGGGTTGAAGCATGAACTCAAGGGTACCTCCCAGTTTCACACAGCATTGGTGATGACTAAGGTGAGGTAGCCAGCCTCTCCCTGAGCTTGTTTCCCATTCTGTACAGTGAAGGACAGGCCTGTACAGGTCTTGGGAATGTTACAGTCCAGGTGCTCCAGTGCCCCTCTAGCACATGTCTGCCTGAGGGGCTGCCTGCCCACCTGCTGGTCTGAAGAAATGGCTCCAGGTTTGCCTCCTGGACCCACCACATTTTTCAAGTACTGAAAGAAAAGACTAAGACTGTCATTAATTCTACATCTAGTAAAACTATCTCTTAGGAATGAAGAGGAAATAAAAGCACTTTCAGAAGGAAAGCTAAATGAATCTCTTGCTAGCAGTCTTACCCTTAATGATTGGCTGAAGCAAGTTCTTCAAACAGACAGGAAATGATAAAATAAAGAATCTTGGAACATGAAGGAAGAAGAAAAAACAAAACGAAACAAAATCCCCAGGTATAATGTGTATATAATACAGACTATTCTTTTCCTCATAAATTTTATAAATTCCATGTAATGTTTAAACCAAAAATTCTAACATCATCTGATACTCATGATCATGATATTTAAAAGTGAAGAAAGCAGAGAACTAAAGTCAAGTTTCCACACTTCATATAAAGTAGTGAAATGTTGATATCAGTAGACTAAGTCACATATAAATATTATAGTACCCAGAGTAACCACCACAAAAGGTGTACAAAGAGATACACTTAGAACACCATAAATAAATCAAGACAAAACCCTAAAATATGTTTAAGTGACCCACGGGAAGTCAAGGAAAGAGAAAAAACAAGAATCAGAGTAAGTAAGTAGAAAACAAGTAAGACTTTGATGCTAACATATCAATAATTATCTTAAAGGTAAGTAGTCTAAATATATCAGTCAAAAGACAGATTCAACATCATATATATTAATAGAATCCAAATGAATAGAAGATCTAAATGGTCAAATTATAAAGCTAATAGAAAGTAAAGAGGACCATGTTTTTTACTTGGGAGTGACAGATTACTTAAATAAGACCTCATAAGTACAAGCATACAATTAAAAAGTCAATGGACAGAGGACAGATTAGTGGTAGCCAGAAATTAATGTGGGTGGGAGAAACATGGATGATCTTTGTGGTGTTGTAACTGTTTGTGTTGATATGTTGGTGAATATGTGAACTGCCATGGGTGATAAAATTATATAGAACCTAATACACACATACATACACTCACAATGAACCTAAGGAAGAGAAAAATTTGAATAAAATTAGATTATATCAATGTCAATATCCTAGTTGTGATATTATACTATAGTTTTGTAATATGTTGCCTTTAGAGGAACCGGGCAAAGTATACAAGGAACCTCTATATTATTTCTTATGTTCCTTACAACTGCATGTGAATATATAATTATTTCAATAAATATCTGAATTAAAGTTAATCAAAAGGAAAGAATATAAAGAAAAAGGAGCATCGAAGATACAAGTCAAACAAAAAGTCTAACGATGTAGATTTAACCTCAAAGACATTAGTGATTATGTTAAATGTAAACAGACACACTAATAAAAAGACCAACATTGTTATTCTGGATTAAACAATCTGTGGTTTAAAAGACAGATTAGAATATAAAAAGTTTGAAAGTAAAAAAAAAAAAAAAGAAAATGATATGTCATTAGAAGACTAATATATATATAAAAAGCTAGTATAACTATACTATTTTTATACAACATGACTTTAGGTAAAAAGCATTCTCAGAGCAAAAGAGGGGTATTTTATAAAGCTCACTAGGTAATTATAAAAATTCTAAATTAGTATTTATTTGTAGAAATTAACAAATTCTTTAAAATTTATTGAGAAATTTAAAAAGCTAGAAATAGTAGACTGTCTTAAAGAAGAATGAAGTGAGATTTACTTTGTTAAGACTATAATAAGTAATATAGTGTCATTAGCATAAGTACATAGAGATAGATGAATGGAACCCATATGGAATTTAGCAACAGACCCAAATTTATTTAGATTACTGAATTTATAAGGGTGACATTATAGAGAAGTTGAGAGGAATGGATTTTTTAAAAAGTGGTACTGGACCTATTAATGTCTGTATGAAAAGAAGTACTTGAAATTCACTTACAGCATATTACAAATATCAATCCTGAATGGATTATAAACCTAAATGCGATATATAAAACATACAATCTCTAGAAACTAATATGGGAGAATATCTTCAAGCCATTCCATTTTTGGATCTCTGTGTTACTGTAGCTTAACAAATGCCTTAAATAACAAATAGTAAAATTTGGCAAATTTAGTATATGTAAAATTAATATAGAAAAATTAATTGCATTTCTATGTTCTAGCAACATATAGAAGGTATAACAGCCAGATCTACACAAATTGATCTGTAGAATCAAAATGTTCAGTAGCCAGGAGTTTTCATAGAACTTGACAAAGTACTCTAAAATAAACATGAAGAAGGAAAAAGCCAAAAATAGCCAAAACTACTCTGAGGAATAACAAGATAAGAGGGTTTTCTTTCTTTCTTTCTTTCTTTCTTTCTTTCTTTCTTTCTTTCTTTCTTTCTTTCTTTCTTTCTTTCTTTCTTTCTTTTACATACAGCTAATTTAAAAACATTTATTAATTTAAAAAATTAATTAAAAAATTTTAAATATAATTTTGATAGAAAGAATATATAACTATATATTATATTATAATAAATTACTCATTACCCATCTCAAACATCGCAGTAACTTACATCTACATATTTGATTCTTTCCATTACATTCTCCTCTGCTATAGACTGATTGTGTCTTTGCCAAATTCATATGTGGAAACTCTAACCCCCAAAAGGACTGTATTTATTACCTATAGGAGGTAAATAAGGTTAAATAAAGTCCCTAAGAGTGAGCCTCTAATCTGGCTTCCTCATAAAAAGAGGCAATGAGCAGGCAATGAGGAAAGGTCATGTATGGTCATAGCAAGAAGGCAGAAAAGGAAAGCCTGCAAGCCAGGAAGACTGCTTTCACTAGAAACCAAATCAGTGGGTACCTTGACCTTGGACTTTGAGGATTTACTTTAAAGTTAATCAAAAGTTACTATAAAGCTATAGCAATTTATAGATATAATATTAGTACAGGGGTAGATAAATATATAGATAGAAAAAACTGAGATGTTAGAAAGTGACCCATTAATATCTAGAACTTTGTTACATAAGAGCAAAAAACTGTAGGGCAGTGGAGAAAGATGAACTCTTCAATAAACTGCTGAGTTTATTGGCTACCTATATGGAAAAAAATAAAATTAAATTGCTATTTCATACTATATTAAAAACACTATTCCAGATGTTTTAAATACATTAATGTAAAAAACAAAACTGAAAAATTTTAGAAGGAAATATAGGACAATAGTTTTACAACCTTATAAGAGGGAAATATTTCTTAAATAAGACATAGGAAGGAAAACCCATAAAGGAAAAGATCAATAATTCACCTCTGCTTCAATTAAGAACATGTTCAAAAGACATCATTATAAAATGACAAGACACACCACAATCTGGGGGAAAAAGCATTTGCAAGTATAATGCTAACAGAGGATTCGGGTTTAGAAAAGATAAAGAATCACCTATAAGTCAACAATAAAAACACAAACAACTCAATAGAATATGCAAGCAAAAGACACAGATAATTTTTTCTTATAAAAAATGTAAATGACCAGTAAATACATGCCTCATTGGCAATATGAAACACAAAACTAAAACCACAATGAAGTAGCATTTTTTATCTACTAGATTGGCAGACATTGGACAACATTGTTGGTAAGAAATCTCTTATATGCAACTGATGGAAGTGTAAATTGATACAACAACCTTGGAAGTTAATTTGGGTATTATCTTGTAAAACTGAGTATATATTAACTTGTGGCCTGGAAAGAGAGCTCCTATAAAACATTCTTAAAACTTTTGCGTATTTTCACTGTTTATAGCAGCATTGATTGTAGCATTAAAAAGCTGGAAAAAAACACAAATAACTATTTTGAGGAGAATAGATAACATGTAATAGCATAGAATAATTTATAGCAGTAAATATTAATGGACTATATCTACCAATGTCAATATGAATTCACTTAAGAAACATAAATCATAAAAACTAATACCAATTATACTACGTGCAAAAACAGAATTCACCAACATATTACTTAAAGATGCATACCATGTTTAAAACTGTAAGGTAAACCAAAAGAGTGATAAACACAAAATTCAGAATAGTGTTTACTTTGAAATGATGAGTAGAATATAATAGGGGACAGTACTCAGGGGCTTCACCAGTCTGGTAGTCTTTGATTTAAGGTGAATGGTAGATAATGGATGTTCATTTTTATTGTTTACAATACGTGTATACATTATTTATATTATATATGTTTGCATTGTCTTATACATAAAAAATGAAAAAAGAAGTGATTGGTAGTTTCAGGTCCAGAATGTGTAATTAGGTAAAAAGTTAAACAGTGTCACCGTCTCTTTATCATTTTCATTCTCAGTTTGATCTACAACTCATCTATTTTAACATGGTATGAAGGAAACTCAGTGTGTGGCAATGCCTCCCATATTGATGCAATGATATTTATATTGCGGGAGTATATAAAGGCACCATTTCAGATGTTGTAGACCAAGATATGCTATTTGTTAAGAGCTGAAGATGGTGAATGGGCGGGGATTACCATTCATCACTTCTCCCTACTTCCTGATAGATAATGGTAACCACTCAAAAAAGTTAAGTTCCTCTGAGGAATTGGACGCAGTCTCAAATTCTTTCTCTAAACAGCAGCCTAGGTATCCACTGCCAATTGATCAAAATTTGTTCTCAAGTTGAAACCCATCACCCCTCATGGTACTAGAACATATGAATATGGTCTGGCATCACTGTACAGGATGGTATTCATGTGAAGGGAGGAGCAGTGTTGTTTAAGTCATTTTAAGTACTGAACTAGAATAAGTGAAGTTATAAGAAGGCAAGTATGAGAGAAAAAAATTTTATTTACATTTTTGGCATAAAATTTATACATAGTGAAATATATAAATATTAATGATCTAATTTGATGTGTTTTTATAAATACATTAATACAGTTGTTACCTATAATTTACAAGTTACATTTCTATCATCCCAGAGAGTGCCATAGAGCTATTTCCAGTTAATTTACCTACATTTCTGGCATCTATTTAAACACAAGAATGGTTTACCTGTAGTAGAACTTCATCTGTATGGAATCATGTGGTATGTACTCCTTTGTGTCTGGCTTCTTTCACTCAGGGTATTGGGTGTGAAATTCATTTATGTAGTGGTTTATCAGAAGCTCACTCCTTTTTCCTGCAGAGTAGTAGTTATATGAGTAAACCACAAATTGTTTATTTGTTCTCCTATTAATAAATATTTGGGTAGTTTACAGTTTTGGCTTTTGTAAATAAAGCTGTAATAAACATTTGACATTAGGTTTTAGGGTTTTTTGTGTGTGTGTGTGTAAACATATGTTTCATTTTTTCAGGTTGTTATTTAGAAGTGGAATGACTGGATTATAGGTAGATGTGTAATTAACTTTATAGAAACTGACAAACACTTTTCCAAACTGTCTGTTCTATTTTACACTCTCCTACCAATGCATGAGAATTCTTTAATTTTTATTTTATTTATTTTTATTATGGTGACATTGGTTAACAAAGTCCAGTAAGTTTCAGATGCATGT
The DNA here is from genome assembly GCA_028627145.1 of Eidolon dupreanum. Taxonomy (NCBI): domain Eukaryota; kingdom Metazoa; phylum Chordata; class Mammalia; order Chiroptera; family Pteropodidae; genus Eidolon; species Eidolon dupreanum. Next base: position 20,753,209 of record CM053508.1, read on the forward strand.
ACAATTTAACATTGTGTGTTAATAGTGATGTCTTAGGATTTTCTACATAGACAATCTCAATAAATAAAAATGATTTAAAAATTTTTTTTGTATTATTATATTGAATAGGACCTCCAATATAATATTGAAAAGAGGAAGAGAGAGCAGATATCCTTCCTTTCCTTTTATCCAGTTTTAGTGGGGAAGAATTCAATAGTTCAACACTAACTGTGATGTTAACTTTAGTTTTTTTGTGAAGGTCCTTTGTTATATTGAGAAAATTTCCATCTATTCTTAGGTTGTTGAGAGATTTTGTTAATAATGAGTTTTGAATTTTGTCAAATGCTTTCTCTGCGTATATTTTAGATTGTATAGTTCTTCTTATCTAGTCTGTTGATGTAATAAAATACAGTGATTGCATGTTGAATGTTGAACCAACCTTGCATTACTGTAATCAATGCCACTTCGTTATGATTATTATGAATTTTATACATTCATGGGTTTCATTTGCTAAAATTTTGTTAAAGATGTTTATATTGATGTTCCTTCCTGAAGGAAATTGATCTACAGCTTTTTTTTCTTTCTTCTTGTATGTCTTCATCAAGTTTCCATGTAAGGGTTCAGGATGACCTCAACAGATTGTGAAGTGTTCTCATCTTTCTTTTCTGAAGGAGTTTGTGTAAGATTACTATTATTTCCTCCTCAGATGTTTCATAGAATTCATCAGTAAATCCATGAAGATTTTTCTATTAATTACTTTTCTGTTACTCAGTTGTTCCTGAGACTTTTTCCCCTCCCTTTCCATCCTCTCTGGCATCCCCAAACTTTGAACTTCTCAAGCTCATATGATTATGGCTTTCTGCTTGAATTCTAGCTTCTCCATGCCAAATGGATGGAAAAGAACTTACATAAAAAGCCATATAAGTGTAAACTTGATCTTGTGAAGTTCCCTTCTTTAAGTTTTCAATCCTCTCCCATCACTTTTGTCTGCTTTTGATCACTCTCAAGTGCCTTCAAATGGTAGTTTTTTTTTAATATTTATATTTTTTCAGAGGTTATGATTGTTATCTGGAGAAGGCTTAGTCCATTATAAATTACTCCCCTATTGAAAGCCAAATCAATTTGTGTCACAAAAATCTTTTTAACTTCTATTTTTATCGTTGTTATTGCCCTGGATAATTAATAATTGTGATAGCAATGAAACTAGTAGAATCATATGCCTGGAAAGACCCATGAAAGGACAGTTAGTTTTTTCCCCCTTGTATTTAGTAGAATTCATTTATTTTCTCCCAGTCAGATAAGAATCTCTCCTGTTTTAAACATCTGCAATGTGAGATGCCTACCAGTTACAGGTTTCTCTGGATGGGCCTTACATGGCTAAAACTGGGGAAGTATTGGGCAAACTGGAATAAATTAGTCACCCTGTAGATGAACCCTAACTTATTCTGATTACTTTTTGCCTTCTATCTGTGGTCTATTTACTGGGTAGAGATGGAGACAGCTGGTTACCATTTTTCAAAATTATAACCTTTCACATATCTGAAGACTGTTATCATGTCATTCTTCTCACTTTTTCCCCCCTAGGCCAACCAACAGTTTTTTTTTTGTTTTTTTTTTTTACCAAGGACTCACTTTACCTGGAGTATTGTATGTACTCATTGTTCTGAGGGATGCAAACAAAACTGTATGCAAAGCCCTTGCCCCGAGGGAACTAAATAAGGTGGTTCCAGTTCCTTTGCCCAAACACCTTGTTTTCCAACTCTTTAATTATCTGCCTTGATTTGCTTTGAACTGTGTGCAAATATACTGTATCTCTTATAACGGGTGGAGACCAAGAATGTGCACAGTATTGAACTTTTTAGGTGACTATATCCCATAGGGGCTCTGAGGACCTTACTTCTACTTTTATATGCATGTGTCATGTCTTCTTTGAAACTGTTTTAAATCATCACCACACCACAACAGATTCTGGCTTGCCTTGAAGCCTTTTATGCCACTGGCACTGCTGCTAATCAGTTCCTAGGATGGAGTTTTTTTCCTTCACAAGGAGCAAGATTGTTCATAAACTATTCTGCTTTGTATTAATCTTAGTGGTTTGAAGTATAAAAATTATATTTGATCTGGTGCTTACAAATAGTTTTCACAACAACAAAAATAAACTGCATATCTTCTATAATTCTAACCATCAACTCTCTCCAATTTGCCATCTGCCTTTTATTAAGTTGCATTTGGACTACTTTCTCTAGAAAAAAAAAATTGTGACCTTGCCAGTTACCCTCCTAGACATGTTAGTTTAGGAATTCAAACCCATGTCATAGTGACCTCAGTTCTCGATCTGAATCTTTTCACCATTTCTATGTAGAAAATATTTCCTTGAGACAGGTGTTTAGAAATAACTGGGGAACTCCAACAGCTTACGAAGAAATGATTTCACTTTGTGCTTCTATCTTAGACTGTGAAAATACTTAAGCATTTTGCATTTTGTTTTTAAAATACAGTATCATTTTAACACCAGACACCAGAGAGAACTTCAAATTCATTTCAAATGAGCCCTGTTGATGCCGTATTTATTTAGCATGTCTAGCTAAATCTCTGAGTAATTTTGGTTTGGGTCCTTAATCAGGGATTAGAATATACCAATTATTGATTTTCTTTTCTTTTAAGGTATATATTAATGAGAAATTTTCTATAAAAATTTGGTTATTAACTTTAAACAAAAAATTTTCATTTTTTTTATTTGTTCTTCCTTATATGGCAGCCAGTCAGCTTTGCCAAACATTGAGGAAAAATTAATAATAAATGAATTAAATGAAAGTTTACCTTGAAATATAATCTCTTTTAAAATTTCTTTTAAAAATAAAGGTTTGGATTTCTCTCCTCCCTGTTGACCACGTTATATGTTGCTATGTTGGAAATTATAACTGCTTTTATGTTTGAGGAAACTGGGTCATTTAAATTATAAACATACATTAAAAGAAAACATGCTTTTTCTGTTTTACTCATTGATATATATTTGTGTAAATTTCATTAGGCCTAGCAATATTATTAAAGTTTAGAAGTTTTCTCTTAACTATGGGTCACTAGTTAATTCATCAAAAGAACAGTAAAAATTTGAATATGTTGCTTTAGCATATAACCATAAAAGTTTCTGAGTAGTATTACATTTAAGAGCTATTTTTAGATTAATTTACATTTGCTTCAAAAGCATTAGGAACTATAAAATTATACATGTATTATAATAAGGTTATTTCATATATTTGGATCAAGGCTTATAATTGCTACCTTTCCCTTAGTCTATGAGAGCAACAAGAGAGTCAATCCATTACTTTGCAATGCTAGCACATACTTTATTTTGTTTTGGTTTGAAATCACTGTTTTTACCTGGAATTAGGCAAGCATAGTCATTGTGTGTCTCCCAAGCACTGAGAGGGAAATTCTCTACCTCTGACGTCATTAGATTTTCCCTTGGCTTTGCTCCTCATTGAGGGGAAGCAGGTAATTAATTATGACTACGATGATTGGTTTCACACATTTGCACTAATGTTATCATTTATTATTTTGAAATGTCATAACTTACACATATAGTGAAATTCACCTTTTTTATTGTGTAATTCTATGAGTTTTAACAAATGCATACAATCATGTAACCACCACCACAGTCAAGATATAGAACAGTTTTGTGACTCTCCTATTTAGTTTTTAAATGTGAATTGAAAGAAGTTCATATATTCAGTTCAGATACATTTGGACTGACGGTGTCAGGAACAAAAGCAAGGACAAAGAATTCCAAAAGATTAGTCTATCCATTTCTTTATTATACTAATCGTGGTTATAATGACAATGAGGCTTATAAATCACTAATTATGTGCCCTAAGCTATGTTAAGTACCTTCATATGCAAATTATATTTAACCCTTTCACTAATCCAAGAACTGTTTGACACACATTTTACAGGTGAAAAATCTCAAATGCAAAGAGATTGCTTAACATTTCTTCTGTAATATGGACAGAGGTGGTAGAGGTGGAGTTTGTACCCATCTCTGACTGCTTTTGATGGTGTCACTGACATTTAAATGACCTGATTTTTCCTTGTTGTACCTGTTCCAATCCTCATGAACAACCTATAAAGCATTAAATTATGGTGATATTAATACTCAGTAAATTAATTCATTGATTCAACATATAGTGGATGCTTATAATACAGTAGGCATTGAATATATGGCAGTGAATAAAAGAGACAAAAATCTCTGCCCACTTGGAAGTTTATTCTAGACAATAAGCAAAATAAGTTCAATATTTGGTTTATACGTGGACTACATAGTGCTATGGAGAAAGAAAAGCAGAAAAGCGGGATAAAGAATATTGAGAGGACATGTCAGTTTGTATCATGTCAATCACTGAAAAGCTGACATCTGAGTAAATAGCGGAGGAGAGGGTAGGCAGTACTCCATGGACATTGGGGGGAAGAATGTTCCAGGTAGTGGGATTGGCAAATGTAAAGGCCCTGATCACTTTCGTGCTTGACTTGCCCCAAGAACATTACCCATGACCTAAAATGCAGGGTAATAAGGGGAAGCTAGGTGTTTTATCATAATCACGGTAGCTGTTCTGAAAATTGATTAAAAAGAGGCAGCATGGAAGCAGGAAGACCCCTTAGAAGGCTTTTGCAACAACCCAGATGAGAGATGATGGTGGCTCAGAATAGGTGTTGGCAGAGAAGGTGGCGAGAAGTGTCAGGATTTTGTATATATTTTGAAAGTAGAATCCTTGTCATCTGCTGATGGATTAGATGTGAATTATACAATAAATCAAGAAATTAATGATGAATCTAAGGTTTTTGGTCTAAGCCAAAAAGTCAACAGATTGTGTGAGTTTGAACCTAGGAAAAACATGCACAGGTCATATGTTTTAGAAACATCTAAATGAAATAAAAAATTTGAAATTATATTTTATTGATGCAGTTTTAAAATATTTAAAATTTGAAACAATCCTCATAACTGCCACTTATATATTATTAATCTACAATAAACAAACACATCATTTGACATTAACTTTCTGTTCTGGGTATTAATTATAGACAAATGCACATAAAAAAGAACTTTCCCTTTTTCCATTTAAGTATTTTAGATCACAAGCCAAACAAACACACACATAAACAAACAAAAACAACACCCTTTTGGTGCTTGACAAATTTTCCCTCTAGATTCTCTAGCACACACTCATATTTTTCTTGGTCGAGACTGACTACTTATTCGATAGTTTAATTTTTCAAATACATGGAGTTTTTCATGGTTTCAGATATAAAAAGTTTATACTTTTGACTATAGTCAAAGGAATACGTGAAAAATTTATCATCCCAACAGATCAGAACATAATCATATTCAAATTATAAGCACATGGAACTGGTAATACATACAAATGTTACACTTTGGCTTGTAAGTGAATTACATTAATTAAATAATGGAAATTGCATAATTATTCATTTAACATTTGCAGTAATGAAGACTTTTATGTCTGGTCTTTGTCTCAATATGTCAATGTCCTTATCACAGTATAGAATTACTTCAGTAGTGTGCTCATGACTTTTCTTCTTATCCCTAGTGACTTCTTTGCCAAGTTGCCATATGATCTGCTAAAATCTTCTTAAAACATCACTCATATTATGTTTTTCCTCTCTTTTAAGAAGCAAAATTCAAGTCCAAATTCATTAGCTTGGTAGGCATGATCATACATTAGTTTGACTCATCTATTTTCTCAATCAGCCTATGTTCTCTACTTTTCAATACTTGCCATACACTCTAGTTAAGACAATCTTTCACATATTATGGCTCTCTGTCCTTCCCCAATGTCCTTTCTCATTGTCTGTGCACTCTACATTACTCAAATAACATTTACTTGTTCATTCAGTCAACAAATACTTTTTTAAACACCACATGCAGGGAACTGTAAGAACCTATCTATATTACAAATGTGTCTCTTTGTAGGTCTTGTTTGCATCATTTTCCTGACTCTGACCTTTCTGTACCTTTCCCACCCCCCATAATTCATATTGATCCTAATCATAATTCTGTGATTACAACTGTAAATTCTTGTCATGTAGAACCATATTTTTTATGGATATCTGGTTGTAGATTTGGGGTTGGGCACAGGTAAGGATTGCTAGGAGAGATACCAACAATATTTGGGAATGACACTGCACCTCATACCAGTCAGGTTCTTAGCTCTAAGCAATGAGACATTTATTAAGAAAATTGGTTGGGTCACAGAGGCATTGAAAGGGCTGCAAAATTATTCATGAGTAGAGAGCTGCTCTTACCCACTCTGATCACCTGAAGTGACAGTTTACACTGCAACTAATTCTGCACCAGAAATTTGAGTTTATAGTCTGTCTTGTGTCCCAGATCTGGAAACTAAGTCAGGTGCTCTGACTGGCAGAGTCAAGATTTCATTCTTATGCTGGCACAAGGGAGGAGGAGGCTGGAGAAGTAAGTATTCAATATATGCAGCTCCTTGTGGTCTTGGATCTTAGCCAAGACTTATGAAGTAGGACATTCCCCAAATTTATAAAGAAGATCAGATTCATCTATTTTACATGATAGATGTCCACTATAGACAGTAATGCAGAAGAAAAAAAATCTAGCTACAATATTTCATCTGTCTGGTATCATCTATGTAAGTGAAAGCAGCCACTCTATAAACTTTAATATCCTCTGAAAATATCACTAAGATAGATTACTACTCCCAGTGTTTAAATGTAGAATGTGAGATTTAGAAAGTTTAAATTACCTGTCTGAAATCACACATACACAAGATATCAGAGCCAGGATGCAAACTCAGGTCTCTGTTTAAAAATTTGGTGATCTCTCTATTGTACCATCCTGAGAGAATGTCCTCATATACAGACAAACATATATTATCTAGATATTGATGCTATTAATGTAGCAGTTTTGAAGACCTAAAAAGGGCTAGTAATTTCATTGAAATCATCTTGTTTAATTCTGCCAACAACCTTTACAGATATCGTTAAGCTCTTTTTGTGGGATTTTGAGAAATCAAGATTCAGTAGTAAATAATCCACTTATGTGCACATATTAAGTGAAAGATGTAGAATATAATTTTATGCTTATAATGCAGTTTTAAAAATTAAAGTAATACCTTTAAAATGTTTTTCATCTGATCTTGAAGTGCTATTTTATCTTAAAAGGAATTTGTGCCATAATTTCTTCTCAGTTTTTTTCTCATTAATATATATTTTTTCCAGACATAAGTATTTTAACATTTGGTTGTATATGAAATTTGAGAAATATTTTAGAATAAGGATAATCTCCAATCCTTTCTAGAAGTGTAAGTTTATTATTATTTTGATATATATTTAATTATAATGAAATAAACACATGAAATAAAAAAATAAAATGGCACAAAAGTATACAGAGAGAGTAAAAATTCTTGCTCTTTCTAGAGAAAACCACTTAAAATCATTCTGGTTGCAGCATTTCTGGGGAGTATTCGATATTATTAGTAATGTGTTTATATAGGTGCCATTTCTTAATTTTCAACTTTAGACAGCATTTAATTCCCTTTATGAAATGGGAAGAATTTAACCAATTATTCTTTCTCCTACCTTTTTCTCTTTACCATATTTTTGTTATATTTGATATACTATTAATTTATTAAATTTCCTTTATCATTTAACATAATGATCTCTTAATTTTCTACTTCTTAATCTATCAATTTCAGACAATTTGCTTGTTCTCTTATATTTATCTGGACTTTTCCAGAGTTTTACATCTCTCAGCTGTATCTTTTTTACATTGCTGAAGTTTATAAATGTTGTATTTTGCTCTGTAAGTACAACTAAGCTTTCTGTGCCTTGACTATAGGTTTATTTTTAAAATCATAAAAGAATAAATATTTCCTACTGTTATTACTAGCCAGACTATAAAGAAATAAATTAGATTATTTGTTACAAAACTTCTGCCATGCAAGGGAGAATCACAGTCAATGCCAAATGGATTTTCTCCTCTTCTATTTCATCGAATACTCAAAATCATTTTGCAGTAAAGTTTGTTGTAGATAGAGACCATGATTTTCTTGTTTTGGCTGTTTTTTTTTCTTTTTCCTTTCTCTGGAGCCTCTGTTGGTTTTTTCGTTATTAAGAGAAAAAACATATACTTTTACCTTATTATTGAGATAATTCCCCTTGTTTTTATTATTAAGTATGTAAATGAATTGACTTTCCTTCTGAAGACCAGCCTCTGGGCTTTGATTTGCTGTTAGGGAGAAAGTAACAATATAGAGCTTCTCCCACTCGGATGTCAAAATTAGAAGGACTTTAACCTGGGGATGACCTACACACTCATATTCCCTTGGAGTTGATATTGTTTCTTTAATAAATTCATTTCTGCTTTGGTCCCAGAGCAAACATTCCTGCTTCCATGTTTCTGTATGCATGGAAGAGAGGTGATCTGGCCCAGCTGTTTCTATACTGTCCTTTTATTAGTGTGTTGATCACTGTATCATCTCCCATTCCTGCTTTCTAAATCTGTCCTACTTGCACCCACAGTGAAAAGGAAAATTTCCCATGTTTGCTTGGTCTTTTCCTGGACTTTAACTTCCTCCTCTGGCTAACTGAAAATAAGATTCCCATGTTTTCTCTCTCCTGGTAACTTGTCATGTCTCTGCTATGCCACCCTTCTCTCAGCACTGTGATGAACTTATTCCTTTTATACATTTTTGTTGACAATTCACTGAGATTTTGAGAAAATAGTTAACTTATATACTTGGTTTGTTATTTAGAACCAAAATCTTCCCTGCTCATATTGCTCATACTACAATTATGGCACATTTCAAGAAAAAGTTACATTATTGTTACTGTACCTTGAATTTGGACTTAGGTATGGGTATAATATATTTTATAAAGAGTTTCATTTATCACTTAGCCAAAATGTAAATTACTGTAGTATATAAAAGGATAATTCCAGTTACCTGAAATATTTGCTCAACTAGACTACCTCATTTTTCAAAGATTCTAACTATATGTAGCATCATCAAATTTTATTATTTTGTCTTAAAATTTTGAGGATATTATTCTTTTTTCCTTGTTCTGGATTCTAATTGACAAATCTGTATAATTCTCTGTCTTTTTCTTTCTGGTTGCTGTTAAGTCTTTTTATCTCAGATTTTTAGCAATTTTACTGCAGTATGCCTGGAGTAAATTTATATGTATCCTGCTTGAAATTAAACATGGTTTTGGAATTTGATGATTCATGTCTTCCATAAATTCTGGAAAATTTAATTTCTATGTTGTTAGATATTGTTTCTCTGCAATTCTCTCATTTTGAAAATATTATAGCTTATATTTTCCATGTATTTTACTTTCTGTGCTGAATAAGAGTAATTTCTTTAGCTGCATCTTTCATCTCAATGATTTTCTCTTTAGCTGTGTCACATCTATATTTATCTCATTCATTTAGTTTTACCTTTCAATAGTTTTGCGTTTATTAATTTCTGGAAGTTTCTTTTGGTTCTTTTACAAACTTGCCTTGTCTTCTTTCTTTAACAATATATTATTTTTGGTGTTTTTGAGTTTTTTCACTATATATTTAATCAATATCAACATGCTCATTTCATAGTTTATATCAGATAATTATATTATTTGAATTTTATGAGAGTGGAGATCGTAATAACACTGCTGGGTTTGCTGTCTTTTGTTCACGTGGATTGTTTTTCATGTAATTTTAGATTGTAAATTCATCATAAGCAGAGCTTTATCTGTAAGAATTCCTGTCTAAAGTTCTGTCCTTCTGGAGGAGTTCTGAGTTTGCTTTTGCCAGGCATCTCAAGCTTAATGATTTTGTGTTAATTTTTAATTTTAATTTCTTATTCTACAATTCCAATATCACATGAATATCATAATTTCAAGTCCCAAACCCCTGGGAGTTGTTGCCCCATGATGAGGAATTCTCAGAGGAGATGATTTTTCTCTACCCGGAGTCTAGACTGAGATAAACACAGTTTCTGGTTGTCTTATTGTATTATTGGGTAAATTATTATTTTTAAATTGCTACTGGGATTATAGTCCTTTGAGTGTCCTGACATTATATGGGGTTCTTACAAGTTCTTGCTCTTTGCAAGCCCAGGCCATATTTTCTTCCACAAAGTAGGCATTAGAATTCAAACTCTTGAAAATTGAGACTAACACACACAACACCATTGTGATAGTTGCAGTTTCAGTTTGAAAAGTTAGCAGTTTGGTTTTCAATTCTTTCTCCAGTCATTTTTTGGTATATAAAAGCTCTATCTTATTTCTTTACAAACTCAGCTTATGTTTTAAAGGATGCAGATGGTTTTTAGCCAAAATTTTTATGTGTTTTGCAATGGGAGGTTTATCATTTCTATGTTTTGCCAATTGTCTTGTCTGTCATTTTTCAGGAAAAAATGTATGTCATTTACTTTTAAAAATTACATAAAAACTATAATTTTATAAAAATAGTTTTTCCACTAATCTTTTCAATCTTGTCATTTTCATATACCCTCTTTTCTTTGAACTAAAATCATATTTTCTGAAGAAGAAATAAACAACAAAGTATCAAATTTTTGTGACCATTTCAGCAGTTTTAATGGTGCTAAATTCTTGACAAAATGTCAGTAGTTATTTCAATTGTGAATCACTTTAATATCCTATGTGGAAAAGGACGATCTCATTTTATATAAACAAGGCATATTTTCTTAATAATTACAATGATATGTTTTTAATAACTTTATTGAGGTATAACTGGCACAATGGGTTGCACATATCTAAAATAGATATAATTTGATAAGTTTTGAAATAACATGTACCTGTATATGTCAAAATAATCATAAAAATCAAGATAGTGAACATATTTATCACCCCTGAAAGTTTCCTTGTACTCCTTGGTAATTTCTCCTTCCTGCCCCTACTCATGACCCCAACTCTATGTCTAGACACCATTGATATGCTTGCTGTTACTGTAATTATTTTGAACTTTCTAAAATTGTATATAAATGGACATAGTCTATACTCTTTTATGTCTTTTATCTTTCCCTCAACATAATTTTTGATTTCTGCTCATGTTGTTATGTGTATCAGTAGTTTATTCTTTTTATTAATGAATAGTATTTCATTATGCTGATATGCCACACTCTGTTTATCCATTTGCCTGTAGAACATTTGAGGTATTTTGAGTTTGTGGCTCATACAAATAAAATTGCTCTGAACAGTTGTATATAAGTCTTAATAAGAATATACAGAGATAGCAAACATATCAATTTGTTGTAGAATGTGAGAAAAAGGAATCAAGAATGGTTTCACGATTTTTGGTCCGAGCAATGGAAATATTGTACTTGTTATGGATTGAGAGGCAGAAAGCTGCAGGAAGGACAGGTTTTCCTGTAGGTAAGGTGTTGAGTGGAATTAAGTAGTTTGGTTTTTCACATATTGAGTTTGAGACATCAATCAAAAATCTAGGTAGGAATAAAATATAAGTTATTGGATAATTAAATCTGATTAGTCAGATTAGTGATACATTTTTCTTCATTCGTTTACTTTTAATCTATATTTATCTTTGTATATAAAAGGGAGTTTTATAGACAGTATGTAGGTATGTCTTTTTTTTTTAACCCACTCTGACAATCTCTGTATTTTAATTGGTGCATTTAGAACGTTGATATTCAAAGTGATTATTGATAGAGCTAGATTAATATCTCTCATATTTGTTACCATTTTCTATTTGTTGCCCTCGTTCTTTTTTCTTATTTTTGTCTTCTACTATTTTTCTGCCTTTTATGGTCTTAACTGAGCATTTTATATGATTCCATTTTCTCTCCTTTCTTAGCAAATTGGTTATACTTTTTTTTAGTGGTTGCCCCAGTATTTGTAATGTACATTTATAGCTGATCTAAGTTCACTTTCATATAACATTGTGCCACTTCATGAGTAATGTGAGTACCTTATAATAACAAAATAATCCTAATTCTCTCCTATCCCTTGTATTATCGCTATTATTTATTTCACTTAAATATAATTATACATAAAATATATGTGTATATATATTGTATATGTTTATGTACATATCATATGGTATATATGATATATATATAATACATGATATATACGCAAACATACATAATAAAATACATTGTTGGCATTATTGTAAACTATTAACAGATCAATTAGTAATAAGAAAAAGATGTTTTTATTTCACCTTCACTTGGTCCTTCTATGTTCTTCCTTGCTTTGTGTACATCTGAGTTTCTGACCTAGAGTATTCTTTCCCTCTAAAGAATTTCCTTTAATATTTCTTGCAAGACAGATCTACTAGCAACAAATGTCCCCCTTTTTTTTTTTTTTTTTTGTCTGACAAAAATATTTTTTCTTCACCTTTGAAGATTAACTTCACAGGATGTAGAATTCTAGGTTGGTGGATTCTTTGTCTCTCAACTCTTTAAATATTTCACTCCCCTCTCTTGCTTCCATGGTTCTAAGGAGAAATCAGATGTAATTCTTATCTTTGTTCCTCTGTAAATAAGGTGTTTTATTTTTTTTTAAACTCTAGCTTTTTCCAGAAATTGTTTTGTCTTTGATTTTCTTTAGTTTGAAAATGATATATACCTAGATGTAGTGCGTGTGAGTTTTTTGTTTGTTTTGTTTTGTAGCACGTATTCTGCTTGGTGTTTTCTGAGCTTTCTGGCTCTGTAGTTTGTGTCGGACACGAATTTGAGAAAATTCTCAGTTATTATATTTTCAAATGTTTCTCTTATTCCTTTCTCTCTTTCTTCTCCTTCTGGTATTCCCTTTACACATATGTTACAGCTTTTGCAGTTGTCCCTCAGTGTTTGCATAGTCTATTCTTTTTTTTTTTTTTTTTTTTTTTTTAGTTTTTGTTATCTTTGCTTTTTGGTTTTTGAGGATTCTATCAGTATATTCTCTAGCTCAGAGATTTCTTCCTCAGCCATGTCCAGGCTACTAATAATCCCATCAAAGTCATTCTTTATTTCTTTTACAATGTTTTTCATCTTTAGCATTTTAAAAAATTCTTACAATTTCTATCTCTCTGCTTATGTTGCTCATCTGTTTTTGCATGCTGTCTACTTTATCCATTAAAACCCTTAGAATATTAATCACAATTATTTTAAATTTCTGTTCTGATAATTCCAACATCCCTGCCATATCTAGTTCTGATGCTTGCTCTATCCGTCCAAGTTGTGTTATTTTTTTGTATTTTGGTGTGCCTTATAATTTTTTTATTGATAGCTGAACATGGTATATTGGGTAAAAGGAACTGCTGTAACTTGGTCTTTAGTAATATGGAGGTGAGGTGTCGAAGGAGAAAAAATCTATAGCTTTATAATCAGGTCTCAGTTTTTAGTGAGCTTGTGCCTCTGAACTGTGAACTGCATAAGTGTTCCTGACTTATTCTTTCTCTCTTAGGTGAGATTAAATGATTGTAGTAGGCTGGAGTTGGGTACTTGCTTCCCCCAGCTCAGTTAGGCTCTGATAATACCCCAGTAGGTTAAACTTTGGTTAACAATTTTTTCAAACTTGATTAAATTAAAGATTTTAAGATTGGCAGATTATCCTTGATTATCCCTATGAGTTCATTGTAATCACAAGGGTCCATATAAGAGGAAGGCAAGAGGGCCAGAGTCAGAAACCATGAAAGAGGGAGAGAGAGGAAAAATAGAGAGGGAAAGAAACTTCAAGATACTAAGCTGATGGCTTTGAAGTTGGAAAAATGGACCATGAACCAAGGAATGTAGGCAACCTTTAGATGACAGGAAAGGCAGAGAAACAGATTTTCTCTTAGAGCTGCTAGGAGGAACACTGTTCTGCTGACTCCTTGATTTTATAGCCCAGTGAGTCTTCTGAGCTCCACAACTGTTAAGATTATAAAATTTTATTGACTTAAACCAGTAAGTTTGTGGTAATTTGTTATAGCAGTCATAGGAAACAAATATAAAATCATAGAACTGGATGACATGGCATAGAGAGCAAGTGACGGCAGATAAATATCTTTAAAATATTCCTGTTCGTTGCCCTTTATCTGGACTGAGTTGTTCCTTTTTGTCTCACTGGTTATAGAAGCCATGTAGGCCCAGTTGAGTTCTTACTTCAAATCACTTTCTGCCCTTTTGAGATGGAGATGATGCAAGGTTTGCTCACTGCGACATTCTGTCCTCAGGTCGGGTGCTTTTTCTTTACACGATATCCAGGATTTTGAATTGTTTTGAGTTTGATCACTAAGTCCACACTTGAAATCTGGCTGTCTGGGTACTTTTACAGCTTCTGGCAACTTTGACCTTGTTCTTTGTTGCTACAGTTCCTCAACTTCTTGATTAGTTGTTCACCTGGTTTGGAGCCTGTATATGTTCACCTTTGTATCACATTCCTGGTTTTGAGACCTATAGCCAACAACACATAACAACTTTCAGGTATCCACTGTTTTATTTAGTCTGCATAAGATGCCCACAGGTGGTTTAATATGCAGGAAATCAGATTTAGAGAGTTCAGACAATGCACTCAGGGTTTCCAGTAGAGAGCCAGTTTTGAAAGCATATTTATGTGCTGGAAAAGTCCACACTCTTTGTTACGATGCTACTGGGACTCCTTTGATCTCTCAGCCTTCTGAAAATGGACTTACTTTTGACAGCTCCTCACCCCCAGCTAAACCGAGGAAGATTTAATGCCTCATTTGCTGATCCTAACTCAGCCCGCTCACTGACGCTGTTCTGGCAAATGAAGTGGTCACCCACTTTATCGACATTTGTAAATGTTTTATCAATATGTAAACATTGTACCTAATACATTCAGAATATTTGAACTTGTATCAATCATCTTTTTGACAGTTCATTCAATAGTAAAATTTTTGTTCTTTCTCTTGCCGATGGAATTGGGGAGGAGGATACCTCATGATATTAAAATATCTACAATGCAATATGTGTACAACTTACAGTTGAATGATACACTTGAAACTTACTTGATTTTGTTAATCAATGTTGCCCCAATAATTTTTAATAAAAATAAATAATAATGAAATAACCAAACCCTTTGATTCCTTGCTTGAAACTCTTGTACTCTTCCTTAAAACAAACAAAAATTTATGCCATTAAGAATGTGGTAGTTCCAAAATGTTGCCTTTATACCTTAGAAAATTATTTTTGTCAAAAGCTTTATTCTAAAAAAAAAGAAAAAGAAAAAAGAAAAAAAAAGAGGCAAAGATAAAGTAATACAAAGAAGACTGATAAAAAATACAGTGAAAAAACCCCTGCTTTATTCATTATTTCTTGTTTCACTGCACATCAAAGGCCTGGCTCTCCACTGAAGACAGAAACCCAAGAGGGTCCCAAACCAGTGAATCAGCAATAGAATCACACTTACCTCCCTAGGAGTTTAGCTGCAAGAGACCAAATGTGAAACTTCTATAATAAAAAGTAGCAGCAGACTTATTTTTACTCAACTTTTACATAAATTGAGAATTCTCAGTCTCCAAATCTGTTTCTAAGTGTAGCGGACCACCAAGGAGAGCTTGCACATGTCACTAGTTCTGGCGGGGCTGAATAAAGTCCCCTGAGGTTGTCTGGTTCCCTCAACAGGCCACTGCCAACCCCACTGTGAATACTGGGGAGAAGTCAGGTTCCGTATAAAGCAGATAGGTGGTTAGAGCTCTTGGGACAGGCGGACATTATTGATGTCTATACAGCAGGTTGAAAGTGATCTTCAAGCTCTTTCTTGTGTCAGCAATGCCTCAAAGACAGCTGATGTTGGTCACCAGGTATACCCCAGAAGCATCACTCATGTTTAAGAGGGGAGGGTATACTCCTCCTGCTCACACTACCTCTGCCATAAGGACACACAAAGATGAATGGCCAGCCCGAATGGCAGGGCTTCTTCTCTCTGCAAACTACATACAGAGCGCTTTGTGTTCCTGACGATTGCAATACTTCCCTTCTGGCAGAGGCGAGCTGGCTTCTCTAGGGCTGCGGAAAGTAACGCTTGTTTCTGAATTGGTTAGAGTTCAATCTCAATTATGTCTGGAAACAACACACGTTCCTTTCCCCCTTCTGTATGACTGCAGTGTTAATTTTCAAGTAAACTTGTGCAAGTTACTTTCAAGTTGAAATAGCCACACAACATTGACATTTATTGGGCACTCCCCTTGGAGCCTTCCTGGCAGCGTGGCCGCGAAGGTGTTGCCCCTACGCCGGGCTTGGAGGCTCACTCTTTCCAGCCTTCATGTACCACACTAGAGCGAGGTGGGGAGAGATTATTTGAACAGGATCACATTCAAATCTGCCTCTCCTCCACCCACACAAAGCCTAATTTCAACTTTCCCTCAAGTGGTATAAAACTGGAACCCCAGACCAAGTCCAAGAAAGAGAAGAAAGATGATATAATTTAATTTGCTTGCCATTTTAAAAGTAACTTTTATTATGTGCATGGCTGGCTAGCTTCTTAGCCTTTTATAAGGTAGTGTACTCACCAGCAGTAAAATAAAAGTAATCTTTCTCTTGCAATTTTAAGTTCTACCTTTATTGCTTTTTTAAAGCCTTGATATTTCAGCCGACCATGTTTCTAAATTCCTTTGTGTGCCTCCAATACATACTTTATTTAGACCCTGATTTGATGAAGAAGTGAATGTCATGCTTTTTTTTTTTTTTAATGGCACACAACACCACGGTTTTAGTCATGAGGTGCACCTGTTTTTGGTGTCTGCACATACTCCGCCAGGGCGTGTTGCTGAGTCTGCTCCTGCAGCTGTTGTTTTGCCATAAAAAATACTACTGTATTCATGCAGGTTTAAGCCTTGTGAACTCTGCAACTTGGACTTGTTAAAGGGAGGCTGTAAGACTCCGTCTGGACTGCTGATAATAGGTTAGATAAAGATCCCACACTGACCCTCACACAACGGCATTTATACAAATGGGAGGAAGTCTCTCAAACAATGCACAGTCCAGCAGACAGCAGATGTGGACCATGCAAAATTAATGATTAACTGCGTGCCAGCGTGTTTGTCAGGGAACAGTACAGCTCTTTAAGGGGCTTATATAGTCTATGAAAGAAATTAGCTCATGAGAGGACTCATAAGGATGAAAGAAAAAAACTTAAGTAAAGGCTTGACATATCCTGCTTTTCTCACAGGGCAAAAAGTTAAACATAATGGTCTCCTTTTTATAGTGTGAAGCTCTGACTGAAGTCGGGGCAGATCATCCACTTGTTAAAACAAGACATGAACATTCTTGTTATTCCTTCCAGGGGAAGAGGGATGGTGCGCACTCAAATTGAACTCTAAATGTACCAGAAAGAAGGGGGAAATTATCCAATAATTATCTCAGACATGGAAGATGTGAAACCAAAAATAATTAGGAAAGTGACAGCAAAGTAGTAAATAAGATGAGATGTTCATAATTCCTTATCCCTTTGGACTAAGTGGGCTTTAAAAGGCCCAAAAAGTCTCGTCGAAGTTCACAGGTAAAAGTAAAGGCAAGACTCAGTTAAGTATTAGCAGCCTTGTAATTTATGGAAGTTGTGCTGCAAGGAATAAAATCTCCCAAAATATCTAGTAAAAATAAACTTCATAACAACAATTTCTTCATGTGATTTAAATTCCCTTCCTGAATCCCACTGGTGGTTAAGCAGATTAAAGATAATAGGAATCCAGGAATTGCTACGACTAATATCAATCCTGTAATGTTCATTTGGTTGAAGAACCCCTGCAGCTCCTCCAGAAAGGGTCTGCTTTATTTGAGCTGGCACATCTTTGCACAGATGAAATTCAATCCATAAGCTTTGAGTGACTGTAGAATGTAGAGTCTGGTACATATTGCTAACTTTTGTGTAAAGAGTAAAATCAGTGGAATTATGGAGTGATTGGTGTTGGGAGTAGGAGAAAAGGCTAAAAGGAACTAATAAAAGAGGAGGAGGAGCCTTTCCAACTTTTTGCCTTATATCCAAGGCCTTCTGTAAACTGGTTTAGATCCTATCTAACGTCATTTTCTACTACATGCACCCCTCCTCCATCTCCATCCTTGTTCTTCCATCCAGAGTGGCTGGTTTATTTGCTGTTTTCCCACATATTCTATCTTCTACTTCATGAAGGTCTTGAAATTAATCACTCCAACATACATACTTTTTCCCCCTCTCTTTTTTGAATTCAATTTGCTTTTGTCCTTTTGATGTCATTTAATTAGTTCATTCTCTTACAGCATTTTGTTTTTTAAAAACATTTTAATTCCTTGAAGACAGGGAAAATTGTTTGTTTATATTTATATTTATATTCATGTTTGTGTGTATGTATATTGCAATATCTGGCATAGAGCTAGACATGAAACAGGTGATTGATTAAAGCTGAGGAACAAGTGTTTTATTACATTTAATTCAATTTGTGTTATTTTCTCTTTCAATTTTAGATGGTGTGGTCCTCTTCATATAAGAATGAAATATTCTAATTTCCCCTGACTTACTTCACTTTGGTCCTGAGACTATTTTTTGGCTGAAATGTAATTTTTATCAGTTTAAATAGTTTTACCAAGTTTATCAAGGCCAGAATATTATTAATAAAAGTCAAGCACTGATTATGAAGTAGACTTACGTGGAATATCCTCACACTGAGAGATCCGTCATTGGTCGACCTCTCATGAATGTGCCAGGCTAGTTCATCTACCTCCACAAGAGAGGTTCTTGTTTTTTGGGAGGGCAAGTGTTACTAAAATTTTATAGGAGAGAAGTTGGAATGAATATTTACATTCAGTATCTCACATGAAACAATTTTTAAGCTTATATAAAGCAGTTCCTTAAACGCCTTCCTGAGTCACATCTCTGAATTTGTTTTTTCTCCCTGGATTTTTCCTCTCATAGAATCTAGTTCTAATATTTCCTCTGTTTTATGCTCAGGTTTTCCTTATTACCCTGACTTCCTAATTTCAGTTCTTCCCTATATATTTCTGAATTTTTCCGTAAACCTAAAAACACAAACTCATCAACACACAAGGAAGGTGATCCACCTCCCTTGGACAGCAGGCAGAATTTCGTGTTGCAAAGTGTTTCTTTTTCTGTTATAAATTCCTCTCCCTACTACTTCCCGTAGACTTCAATCACTTTTCACAGCAGCCCATTTGCCTGTAAGGGATCATTGCACAGGGCAGGTAGTGGAGTAGTATAGCTTCAGGCATGCTCTCTCTCTGGTTAGCATTTAAGATAATCTCAGGCAGCTACAGTGGCTGGTGAAGATCAAAGGTATTCTGCCTGCTCCAGGTCAAGATCGCTCTTGCTTTGCAAGCCTGTGTGTTCTAAAGTTATGTCAGTAGAGACAAGGCTACTGCTTTCTCTTCCAAAAGGTTTCACCAAAAAAAATACTATGTGGAAATCTTTCTGAGGCTCCTTCTAAATCACACAAATTTAGTTCCTTGAACTCTTCTGAGATAATTTGTATGTTATAAATTTGAGGTTTACAGTACTTCTTGAGGTCCCTTCTTTTTATCTGTGAGACACTTTATGTAGTGACTTTCTGGATAGAGGAAATAGACAAGTCACCCTCTCATTAACTATACCTAACACCTCACTTCAACCCAGCCAAGCTTTACTCACAGGTTGTATGAATCAATTATCCCAGACTTAAAATTAATACCGCCTACTCAGTAAATTTTGGAATTTTTATTGCAAATAAATGCAAAAAAAAAAAAAAAACCCCAAAAAACACAAAACAAAAACAAAAACAAAAACAAAAAACAAAAAAACAAAGCCAAAATTCATATTGTAGACAAAAATGAAGGGGAAAATAGCAATAACTATCCAAGTAATTCAGTGCCACGGTGTATTGAGAAAGAAGAGAGGGAGGGCTAAAATGATTCAGATTGCTTAATTAAGCATCTTTGAGTTACAAGTAAAACATTCTAAACAAACTGGCTTAAATGAGAAAAGAGAACTTATTATAGGGATATAGACACATATCATGGAGTTTAAAGGCAAGAGAAAGTTGAATTTTACTTGAGACTAGAACTAAGGCCTAGAAAATAGAGGCAGCTAATCTCCTACGTTTTCTTTGTCTCTTGGTTCTACTTCTGTCTGTACATCGACTTCCTTCTCCTGACTGCATTCGGCTTCTTCTGCTTCTCTGAACATGTGGTAAATCAGTGCTATTCAACAAATTTCTTCAGTGATAAAACATATTCTGTATCTGTACTGTTTATTCAATATGGTGTCACTGGTCTTCAGTAGTAATTGACCACTTGAAATACGGTTGGGGTGATTAGGTATCCGAATTTTTAACTTAATTTAAATTTAAATGGCACATGCGGCTAGTCTCTATCATATTAGACGGCAAAATGGAAAAAGATAACTCTCTGATAGTGCCTTCATTTACATACCCTCGGTTAGAGTAACTAACAGAGACTGACTAACATTCTTGAATTCCAATCTCAACTTTTCAAGGGGGAATCATTGATTGACCCAGTTTGTGTTAGGTACCACTGGTTCAACCAGCTTTGCCAAAGGTATAAGAATGGATATTATCAACATGGCAGCCAGGGCCAACCTTTATGTGTAGAGAAGGGGACATATTCTTAGAAGAAAATGGTTATGCTCTGGGTAGTCACTCCAAAAGCTATCTCCTCCTCATGTTAACTTCCTACACTGATTAATTTCACTGATTAATTTTCAAACCATCTTTATCATCAGTACAAAAAGACTAATGTTTCTTGTTTGTGTAAAAATAGGAATTATACTTTCACTAACATCAGGGAGATATGTCAGTGGGATCAAATAAAAACTCGGGAATAATTCAGAAATCTGGAATCAGTTTCTGGAGACACTTCTTTCATTTCAGTTTTCTTTTTTATAGGCAATTTAATTTGAGAGAGTAATAAAACACTTAACTAGGACTCTCGGAATACAGAGATATTATTCTTCTATCTCTTTTTTTTTCTGCTGTCAATTTATTTCTAGTTTGGAAACAATGGAGCAGGTAGAAAAGTCCACAGAGCTGGGTAACACTTGACCCTGGGATGGAACCTTCTGCCCTAGTGTTAAGAAATCTTTCTACTGTGGTAGATGAAGGGTATCAAGTACAGTTTAAGGTCAAAGCTCTCACATTTCTTATGTGGTACCCTTGACTTAGTCTATCTGACTATCTCATCTGTCCTGAACTTTGAGGCCTGTTGGCTCATTAAAATCTTGGCTATTGACATTTGACTTATTGTAGCCTCAAACATTGCTTTCTGGCTTCCCAACCTTGCATGTTCCTTGATTCCAGTTTTTAAATCAGATTCCCAACCTCTATCTTGTCATAATCCATATCAGGCATGGCTCCTGATTTCTCAGATTTTCTGTTTTAATGATCTTTCTGGAGGACTCCAGTCTGATGAGTCTTATTGGCTGGCATGACAGCTGTGTCCTTTAGCAAATATTTTTGGTTGAATGTGTTTCCTACTTCTTTTCTGTTAAACAGTACATGTGGTATGCTGATATCTCAACTAATCTTCTAATTACATAATAAACATATGTTGTAATAACCCATCTTAAATATTGTCCTAAACTTTGCAAACTGGATTGAAATAACATTATAACAATAGGACTTGCATTTCTACTTTAAAGAAAAATTATCTAAAATCTGTATCTAAGGTCTGGAGGATGGCTGCATTATCTTTTAATGTCATATTTGAGGCCCATCCCTAAATTATTGAATATACTACTATTTAATTTTAAAATTTATTATTGACTGGTGCACAGACACTGTAGAGTTACATATTTATATGTAGGTTTTGTTTAATAGAGATGAAAATGATTTCTATCTGGTAGAAAAGATACATAATGGTTTATTGCTTTATAGGATATTAACCAGTTTTGTTATCATTTGTTTTTTAAATTGCCTATAAATTGGTTCTCAAAATGTCTTTTTAAAACAACTTTACCACCTACTGGTGTCTTCATGAATTAATGAGTTGAATAATTTTTACACATGTTCATTGTATATTTATATGAGTCAGTTCTTAAGTTACAAAAATTATGTTTGCCACTGCATATGAAATAAAAAGGTTAGTAATACTAAACAGTATTGGAAACAATATAAAATTTTAGGAAGGTGGGAGCCTTCGATGTATTGGAGATAGTGAGCTTTAAGGAGGTAGAAAGGACACACTGGCAGTCAGCCAGGGAAGAACAGGCCAGGAAGAAACCCTTAAGACAGGACATGGAGCCCCAGTATGTCTATGAGAGTTAACCTGGGCTAATTCTCCCCTCATTTTATCTTCAACAACCTATAGAAGAATGACTTCATGATTTTTTAAAAATTATATATCTATATCACCATCTATTTGCTTATGTCTGAAGTTTTCTTTATAAGAGGCAAAAACTGCAAACAAATATATTGAAAAGCAAACTTTTTTTTTTCGCCATTGTTGCTTAGGGTCATCCCCTAAGACTCTGTTATACTAAAGTTTTCTTTGCTTAGATGATCTTAAGTGAGTCATTTTACTAAAGAGCAAAGTGATAGACAGCTTAGGGAGAACTGGAGTGGGATGGGGAAGGATCGACATCAAAGAATGGAAAAAAGAATGGAAGAGAAGACTGAGGAACAGAAGACGACTTCATGCAATGCTTTATCTTGCAATCTTTGTTATTTTCAAAAGTAGCGTAGCTTTATTTCCTAAATAAGGACTTCATTATCGAGAGTTTATTTCCAAATAACTTATTAAATAAGGCATTGTTACAACATTTTCCTTTTTCTCATAGGTAATAACCTTAGTGTTGGGAGACTCAAATTCTAGCCATGACATCGACCATTTGCAAACTGTGCTGTTGGTCAGAGTCAGAGCAGTATGTCATTTCCACATCAGGCTATTTTAAGAATGAGTATAACCATCTATTTTAACTTCTGAGTCAGGTTCTGTTTAAATATAAAACTTTTTATTCTGATTCTTATTTAACTTGCAAAAAAATGCCACATTAATAAAACAAAATAATGTAGGCAGTTGTTCTCATTTCAAAAGCTTTTACTTTTAAAATAACTTTTTAACATGGATGCTTTCAGTAGGTAATTTTTTCAGTACATTTGAAATATGAATTTATGTAAATTAGAGGAGGAAAAAAGGTTTCTAGGAACATACCTGCTATGTAATTTGAAGTACTGCTGAAAACTTTATACCTCTATGAAGATAATTAGATGAAGAGCCCATATTTCACATTAGTTGACATCTTCCATTTCTGGAATAGCACCAAGAAATAGATGTAATAAAAGCAGTAGGCTCCTAACTTTTTTCCTCCCCTCTCCTCCCCTCTCCTCTACTTCCCTTTCTTCTCCTTCTTCCATTCTCTTTTTTCTTTTCTTTCTTGACTGTGTTTATGCATGGGCAGTTCAAACCCACTGTGTTGTGGCTAAGATGGCCCTCTCTTGCCTGGAAAAATACTCTTTTGGGGATTGTGAGTTCTCGCTCATAGCCAGGGTAGTTAGCAGAGTCATATCCATCCTGCCTAAGTTAAGAAACTGAGAGAATGGCCAATACTCTGTTGTTTAGAGTATTGTTGAGGTTTATATTCCTGAAAGGCTCTGGACAGGTACCGCAGAAGGCCAGTCTATGGGCTTTAGGTGGTAGCTACTGTGAGAAGGATCTGAGGGCCTCTGGAACGCTCATGGAAAGACTGCTCTGCTTGGTCCTGCCCCCCCAAACCATAGAATGCAGGAGCCACAGACAGCTGGGGAAACTGCTTAGGAATGAGCAGCCCTCTCGGGGAACTCTAGAAAGGATCAGCCCAAGGACACCTCATACCTTGCAGACCCCTACTTCCATTCTTCATCTCCAGTTAGATTTGCATACTGACCGATAAATGGTCTGTGTTCATGGTCTAGTAACTGTCCAGTCATATAGAGTATGAAAATTGTTGACTTGTTATATCCTTAAGTGACGAGAAGCAATAAATTTCTCATCCAGGAATCTAGTTGGGTGGGATCTCAAGCAAATTACAACAAAGATTTATCCTACGCCCAGGCTAACTGGAAACTCAGCCATCAGGTTCTTGGCAGGGAAGAAATGGAGTTGAATGTGATGACAGACTGAGAAGCTTCAAGCTCCATTGGTAAAGCAAGTAGGGGGAAAGGCA
>CM053508.1:20777395-21013144 GCA_028627145.1 Eidolon dupreanum
CTTCTTCTTCTTCTTCTTCTTCTTCTTCTTCTTCTTCTTCTTCTTCTTCTTCTTCTCTTCATCTTCCTTTAATTTTATTAATGAGTTCTTTCCAAAACAGGAAATCAACAAAAGAGAAAATTTATAGCTAGTCTGAATTAAAGAATGCTGTTCTGAGCACTGGATTTTCTTTTCTGCTTTTACATATCCTCATTTGTCCTCACATTTTCTTTTCCAAACCCCTCCCCATCCTATTCCATGCAGTAGATGCTTAATATGCTAGCGCTTAAGAGAACGGAAGGCTTTCTCTGGAGAGAATCACAGAGCTGTTCTGTGTAACTGCCAGAACCACCGACCTGAACCCTCCCGGCACTGCCAGGATGCATTCTGTCTCCAGCCCATGGCAGACGAGGGGCCCAGGGGCACCTTGTACTGAACTGGCTTTCTCCTTCCAGAATTGGAAGATGGCTTCAAGGACTGAGCAAATTCTCCCAAAAGATTTTTTAAAAATGAGATTATCAATGAAGTTGACTGATTAAAAAAGATACTGGCTAGGGACAAACAACTTGATTTAGCAATTTCTCTTTTCACTCTAGACCTTCTTTCTAAAAAATTATGTTGCTTCTAATGTGCCTTTAGTAGTATGTTCTGGGATGATTAAGATAGGGCTCTGATCTTATAATTATAGAAGTTATTATGCATAATTATATGAGACAGGCTTTTTTACAAGAGAAGGAAAGAAATATAATTTGATACGTTTTTGTCTGTTAGTATCTTGGAATTGTGAAAGGTCATGGGAGAAAGAAGAGGACATTATTATAGGCCCCAAGAATTTTCTTTTTATTCATTATTTTTTTAATATAAAAAATAAAGAATTCACCAATAAAATTGTCAAGTATTATTTTTGTATAATCATATCTGCTAGTATGAGTAAGAGACGAGAGAATGGGCATTTGAAACACACAGCTACATAAATATAAATTCTATAACTTTTTAGAAGACAGTCAGAAATACACATATAATTTACAGATGAAATGACATGACATATGGGGTGTGCTTTTAAACTATATAGTGGAAAGTGGATGGGGGACGTTGAGTGGAAAGGATAAAACAAGATTGACTATATATTAATCATTTTTGGAATTCACTAGTGAATAAATGAGGATGTATTAAACTATTTCTTCTAACTTTTGTATGTTTTAAATGTTCATATTAAACATTTAAAAAATACACACACCTTTTTATTCATTTGTTTAGTCATTAAATGCAGGTGCAGATTAAAGGAGTGTTGTAGGTGGGTTTAGCTGCATGGTTTTCAAGACGAGATCCTATGGAAAGCCTTTCTGACAGCATGACATTTATGCAGAGACATAAAGAAACCCAGGAAGCAATCTCTGTGACTATCCAGTAGAAAAACATTCCAGAAACATTTGAGAAAGAGGAAACAATGAATACTGAGGCCCTGAGGTATGAGAATAGTTGGTGTGTTGAAGAACTAGCAAGGATTGTCTGAGGGATAGAGAAGTATGAGATAAAAATAGAGAGATACGCAGAGGCAAGATGACTTAGGCCCTCGCAAGTCATTGGAAAGACATTGGCATTATTCTGAAGGGATATGTGAGTCTGATTTTAGGGGAGAGATACAGACTAGATATGTAAATTTGGAAGTAGGCAGCAGAGAGATGATAGTTAAAATCATGGAACTAATGGAAATCACCAAAAACAAGTATAAATAGAGAAGAGAAGAGGTGCAAAGAATGGGGTACTTATAACTTCAATGATAGAGGTTAAAGAAGATAAGGAAGAACCAACAGAAGAGGGTGGAGAACATTTCAGGAAGAGGCATGATGTAAGCAGTGTTTCAAGAACTAATGACAGATGCATGAGCCAAGTGCTGCTAATAGGCCCAGAAGGAGGACTAAAGTCTGTGCTCCGCATTTGGCAATGTGAGACGCATTGCTGTTTTGTGATAGTGGTGGGGTCAAAGTGTGATTGGAGTTTTTCAGGATAGAACAGGAAGCATTGAAAAGTAAGGCCAACTCATGTAAGGAGTTTTGCTTGGAAGGGAATGGCTCATTTAGCAGCATAGCAGTGAACTGATGGCACACTCAATTTAGGTAATTTGGGATTTTAGTAAGTGAACTGTTTACAAAGGTTTGCACAGAGAGTAGGGGAACCACAAGCAATAGTGCATTACCGTGGGACTACCTAACAGTAGGCTCTGTTGCCACCCTCAGTCTGACGAAGCGAGAAGAGAGAGTCATTTCTAGAACCTAGAGAGAGAAAAGGAGAAGAGCCATGTGGAGAGAGGGCTGCCTAATAGGATTTGTGATGCTCAGAGGAGGGGTGTGACTAGCCCCTGGAAAACCTTTCAGGTAAAGGAGGAAGCAAATGAGTGTACATCCCAACCACACTCTCCATCTCCACCCCTCCAATCTCTTGCTTCATGCTTCAGTGGCTGAACCCAACCAAAAGCAAGAGGGCCAGAGAGCTTGTCAACGAAGTCCATGCAGATCCATCTCCCCAGTCACAAAAGGGCAGGAGCAGGTTTACAGAGTTCAACGGAAGATACCCAGCACAGAGGAGACCAGACATGGGCAAGTGGCTGGAGGGAAGATATAAGGTTAAGAAAGCAAGAATTGATGGTACCAGAAATTTCACTTCCAGGAAACTGTCCTAAGGATATAATGAAGGATACGCAAAAGTTTTAAGTGATAAATTAATATCTCAGGACTGCTAATAATAGTGTATAATGGAAATCTTGTAAAAATTTATCCACCCAATGGAATACTATGTAGCAATTAAAAGTAATCTTGAAGAAGAATACAGAAGACATAAAAATAATTATGATAAATTGTTAATTGAAATAAACATGTTATTTCATGAATGTACCATGAACGTACCACATTTCATGAATGCGTCATACACATTATAACACAATTTTTCAAAAAGAAAAACATCTGTTTACCTGGAAACAAAGCTGGAAGCATTTACACCAAATGTTAACTGCCATTTTCTTTGGGGAATGACATTTTGCATAATCTCATTTGTTTTTTGCTCGTGTTCTTCACTGTGTAGACTGCGCGATGCTTCACTTTCCTTCCATCTGAATACACTGTGCTCCTCCCCCACCCCTAGTTCATATCCCAGATCGACCTACTCATGCTTCTTGCTCCTATGAGTTCTATGGGTGAATTATATTATTTGAAGTTCCAAGGCATCTCTGTGGGACCTTAATAATATGGATTTTTTTTTTTGGCTTCTTCTATTTCTTAAAGTAAAAATCACTACTTATGTGTCTGGCTGGCATCTATCCTTTCATTGGGGACTGAACTAAAGGGAAAGTCGATTCCAATCTTGTGCTGAGGAACTGGAAACATGCTGAAGCCACGCTGCTGCTGCTGCGGGGATAGACATTAACTATGGGTCAATAGTCGAGCTGAGAGAGAGAGGAGCCAGACAAAATATTAACACGACTGAAGTCCCGTTTGGGGACACTCTGTAGAGGTGGTTGGTGGAAAATGGTGACTGTGATGAAACTACATCAATCGTCAATTGATAATCATCAATTCAATACAAGGTATTGAACACTTGTGCTGAATGCTAGGTTGGCAATTATTGGAGAAGAATACTGGAAATGGCCTTTGTGTTTATAAACTTATTTAGCTAGAGATACAGCTAATGAAGCAATAAGAATAATAAGATAAGATATAATTAAATGTAAAATTGTTTCTTACAGGCCATAAATTCTGTGCAGTTCAAAGGAAACAAGGAGGGTGGTGTTAATTAGGAGTGTGCTGTGAAGATCTCCAACAAGATCTCCCTTGAAGGGTTGGAAGAATTCTGCTGGGGAGTGAAACAACCCAGGGTCTTTTAGGGCTGGATGGAAAGGCTTAGGGAGCAAGTGAGGGCTGGGAAGATGGCAGACAAAAACTGGGAAAAACAAAACAAAACTGAGCTTTCCCAAATTAACATATATGCATCAAAATACTCCTTTCCTGGGCGGAAAATTATATTCTTTTAGCCAACTGACTGTAATGTGATGACACGAGAATTAACTTCTTTAACAATCTTTGGAGAATGATAGCCACTTAATAGGGAAGTGATTTAGTTTAACAGGTGATTGAACAAGTTAAGAAATGGATTTTAGTCCCTGTCATGACTCTTTGTATATTAAGTCCTTTAACCACTTTGATTTTACATCAGGGGAACCTATTATTTATTGACTGCTTCTTCTATGCTAGACCTCTATATACATTGTATTATTTTATTCTCATAATGACCCTCATTTTTTCTTTTAATCTGCATTATACAAATGAAGGAACTGACACTCAGAAAAGTCAAGAAATTTACCCAAGTTACACAGTTAGAAGTGGTAGGGTTGTGATTTAAGCTGAACCCATCTGGCTCCTTGACACAATGTATCACATAGTCCTAGTTTCAGAATGTCAGAAAGCTCCATAGTTATGCAATGAACACACATATGGGGAGGTTCACATAAATTCCTCCTTTTCTAACCCTCATTGATTTCTGTTTTTCTGTCTTGTGATAGGGCATGACTTAAATCATAACATAACTGCATGTTTCACAAGAGAACTCCTTGAAAACTGAAGTATCTGTTTTTCAAATAGCACTGAAATTCTAGAGGCCAATATGTCTTCTAAGAGTGAAAGTTCTTGGCCCAGAACCCAGGCACAAGAGTCTCCTGCTATGCGCTTCCATGGAAACGAGCCAGGAATGTCCACAACTACACAGCAGAGGGATATAGCCCTTGGAGAGATAGTGAGGGAGAGTGCTCAGCAACAGGAGGAAATGGCTATGTTTCAGTAACCTGCAGGAGTTGGAATTCACAGGAAACGATTTCTTCCCTTGTGGGAGTTGAGGCATTCCAGTAAATCTGAGCGCCTGTCAGAGAAGAAGCTGCCCCTAGGCTTGCCGATTACATTTGCAGTTAAAACAAAACAAACAAACAAACACCCCACTCGTGATAGTTCTGACTTTGAAAATTGTATCTCACAGGGATCTTTGGGAAAATCTCCTCTACAAAACAAGATTTAATCTTCGCTTGAAAATCTGTAGCCCACAGAGATAAGCTGCCTATGTAGACACGAAGTGGGTGTTTTTCCAAAATGTAGATGGAATGGAACTTGGGTGTGTTAATCAATTTCTACATACTCAGATCTGCCTGGAAGGTTGAGTAATTCCTAACAACACCACCCTTTACCTCAGATTCACAGAAGGCCATTCATATTACTTTGGGGGTTTGAAGTCTGGTGTCTGATTGGTTTCCCCAGTGGGGCCATGGTTTGGTTAAGAGAACTGTATTCTTAAGTCAACTGAAAGGCAAACTATTCAGCAGCTCAGAAGAAGGTGGTGTAGACTGTTCAAACTTCCTTGTGAAATAAAGCTGGTTCTTCTGGAGGTGCATTCAGCCAGTTGGGAAGTCACTGCAGCTCTGTCTTGTTCTTTTGCAGAACTTGGAATTTTAAGTCTCTAACATGTGAAAGTGGGAAAAGGCACCTGGTGGGAAAAAATTTTTTAAAAGCGTATGACAGTTGCTTACACCTTCTCAGAATTGTGACGAGGCCCCTGCAAACTGTCAGACTAAGAGTAATGATTTGATGTGATTCCCTTAGTCTGAGAACCCATCATTTTATATTCCACAATGGCAATCTCCCTCAAATGAAAAGAGTAATCTAATGATTTGGCTGGCCAAATTTCAGCTTTGGAGCAAAACCCTCTTTAAGTTATTTCCATGCCTCCTGTTAACATTTCGGAGGCCAGGTAAGCAGGCTGTGCATTTAGACTTAGAGATGGAGCTTTCTCAGGTTCGGAACCACAATACCCTTTTTATCTCTTTATCTCCTCGTTCCTTTCTCCCAAGTCTTTCCCTTTTGCACTGTCCCTTGCAGAATACCTTTCTCTCCATCTTCTCTTTCATTGTTCTCACTTTTTGCTTTCATTCTCTATTCCTTTCTTCTTTTTTAATTTATATGCCTTTTCTCTTCTCATTCACTCTTCATTCCTTCCCCCTTCCTTCTCTTAAAAACAAACAAAAGACAAACACACAAATACACTTATATCCACTGGAAAGTTCATTAGAGTGTAAGAATGCAATGGCTTCCTAGTGGGTGAACTTCAACTTCAGTTTAGGTCAGCCGTTTTTGGGTATGTGCTTTCTGAGCAGCACAGGCCCAGCATGATACAAACACACTCTTGCTTTTAGGCTGCCCTTCTAAAATTATTTACATAATGGAATTGTAATCAATTTAAAATATTATCACAAATCATTTTCATACAGTTTTAAGACTTGAATCGACGGAAGTCAATCTTCATAGAAAAACTAAGTACAGAATGGCTGAAAATCAGACCTAAAGCTGTAACAATCAAGTGATCGACAAATGCTGTTGAATTCCTATTATTTTTAGGACATTGTAATAAGCAAGGTAGGACAAACAGCAAACATATCATGTATTCTTAACCTCAAGCTTTTGATTATGTTGTGGATGATCATGTTGAGGATATCAGGGAACTTAAACATTGAAAAATAGCTCTAGCTAATATTTATTGAGCACTTACTAATTGTCAACTACTGTGGTGAGTTCTTTCTGTCCTGTAATCCTTGATACAATTATATATTGGAAGCTGCATACCATTATGATCTACATTTTGTGGACAAGGAAACTGAGGCTTAGAGATTAGGTAACTTTTTCTTAAAGCCTCACAACACGTGACAAAGCTGGAACCTGAACTAGTATAATTCAGTAAATGGTAAGTACCAGGTGAATGAGACATAAGACTATTCTTGAAGTTCAGAACTGGAAAATCACAGTGTATGGGGGAAGGTACAAAGAGACAGAATCTGAACACTGGAGGAGAGCTTCAAGATCTAAACCTTCCCATTAATGTCACACTTGGGAAAGCTGAGGCCCAATGACAGGGAAAACCTACCAAAGGAAGTGGCATATGAATGGCATTTGTAGGTTGAGTAGAGTTTTGACTGTTTAGATGGAGAAGGACGGCTGGCATTTCAGGAAAAGGAAACAGGTTTCTTGAATCAAATTTCAGTTGTTTTGTTATTGTTTCCTTTCAATTGAGAACATTTTCTCAGTATCTCGTATGTGTAGAAATGGTTCCAGAGAGAGGAGTTTTGTGGAAGGAGGAAGAAGAGATTTGTAATTGTTCTCACCTGTAGCAGTCTGAGAATTCCCACCCCATGGGACTCCTGGTCAGTCAATGTTGCCATGGATGCCAAAAGATATAACAAAGGACAGGCAAGTGGGACTGCAATAAGTATGTGGCAGAAAGAGAGATGCAATAGAAAATCTGTCAACATACAATTTAAGCTTTGAAACCAAAAAAAGTCAAGCTTGCAGTAAGGCCCACTGTAGTCTCTTTAGTCTGTGTTATCCTCGAATGGAGCACAGTTTTATATAGAATGTTTGCTGAAAAACTAGACACAAATAGTTCTGAGGATTAGCTTTGAATTTCCTGGATTTGGTGGGCATAAATCAGGGCCTTCACACTATTTTAACACTTTTTGAAAACAAGGTTCTTATGAATAAATGGCAAAACTGGGTCAAGAAATACTTTATCCATTAATAAGCAAAATCTAGAACTTGGACTAATGCTCCCTAATTATGAAATGGGCAGCGCTCTGTACTGTTTTCTGATTGGCTGACATCAGTTTGAATGCAAAGCTTTATTTCACTGCAGAGTCCTGGCATACTTCACACATTAAAATTCTAAGCTGTCTAAGTAGGTGTGAAACTAATTTTGTGTTTATTTTTCAAAACCCACCTATGATCATTTAGGACCATCCACTTCACTTTGGGAAGGTAGCACCCGGTTGTAGGTAGGCCCTGGGAGACAATAAAGGAGAGAATTTCTTAAATGGCTTAAACCAGAATATTTATAGCTTCCTGGAATAGTTGTAGCTACTTATCCATTTTTCCAGCCACAACTTTTCTTAATAAGAAGGGCTTTGAAAAACCTGCTAAATCTGGGCATAAAAAGAAACAGAAGTTTTCCTAGAGCAGTGGAATTTTTTAAAGTCACATAGTAACCTTATTGATGAAATCAGGAAGAGAGCACTTTTAGATCAGACTTGAGGGAGGTTATTTACAAAACATAAGATTTTCTCAGCACACCAGGCACATTCTGCGAGGTCTCCTGTGATATGAAGGCACTATCACTGGTTTTTAATGAAGTCAGACTATCTTGCAGACTCTTCTTCAGTGGGGTATGTTAGATGGCATTACCAGCAACAGATTCATTCAGAAATACCACGAAGACTATTTGTGGAGGTCATTTGGCACTTTAAAACAAAACAAAACAAAACAACCCAAAAACCTGAGATTCATTAGCAGTTAAAATGAAATTAAAAAGTATATATTTTTTTCTCCTTGGCTATCTTCTTTGGATTAATCTCATAAAAACACTTTCTTATTTATGAATATCCTAATAAAATTTTATTTTAAAATTTAATATCTTTTTGGGTCACAGACAATCTATCAAATGTAAATTTTAGAAAAAGCCATATTTACACTGTCATTAAGAACAGATGGTTTGGTACCTTTACCCCTGGAGGTTTTTAACTGTTTTGTTGCAAAGGAAGGGCTCCTAACTCAAAATATGCTCACTGGGAGATATATGACCAAGATCAGTGTTGTTTTCCCCCTCTTCTTCTTTCTCTTGACCCCTCTCCTTCTTTACAAACATAACTAAGTACTGAGTATAATAATTCAGAATGTCAAATGTAAAATAAAGTATCCCTCTCTAGACACTATTGCCTCTTGGTTGGATCTTTAGAACAGAAGAATACTGAGAAGAGAAAGGTTGAGTGTGGTCCATGCCTTCCTGTTGTGTTCTCCTCTCACTGTTCAGCCTGACCAGGGTTCTGCCCCTGCGTTTTATTAGTCCTGAAATTCCGCAGTGAAGCTTGGAGACCATCACCATGGTGCAGGTTATGGGGAACATACAATCCATTATAAACAAATCAGATGCATCAAATTTCAATGGAAAGGGCATGCATCACAGCTAAATAATGAGGTCAATCTTACAGTGAGAACATGGTATTAAATGCAATTTCTTGTATCTTTCAACAAATATGGGGCATTTATGTAGTGCGAACCATTGTAGAGCATTAAGCGAAATGCAAAAACGTGTGAAGTACAAGATCTTCAAGAATTTTTAAGAATAGTAGAGGAGATGGTACAGGAACACCAATAACTGAAATAAATGGTTATAAAGAGCAATTTTTAGCATAAGCAAAAAGGCTATAAGATTTAGGAAGATTCACTTCTGGCTAAGGAACTCTTCCTAGAATACAATAATAATTATATTTTCCTTTTTAAAACACCAATTATCTAGCAGACTTATGTAATTATTTTACACACATTATCTCATTTAATCTCATAGCAACCAGAAGAAGCAGGAACTATTATCCTCATTTTGACAAATGAGGAAACTGATCCTTAGCTAATTTAAGAGATATGCTCAAAGTATATGTGTGGCAGGGGTAGAATTTGAATATTTAAACATCCATATTTCTGCCTCCATAGCCTATATTTCTAATCACAAATTAACCTTATGTTTCATATCCCAATTACTTACTTATCCCTCTAGTCTAGATAACGGTGTACTTCCTCTTGTCTCTCCTTGGAATACTCTTCCAAGAAACAGCCTGTGAATGAACCCAACTAAAAGGTCAGATCACCCAAAGAACAGAGGTAAGGAGAGGCCATCAAGCTGAGGCATGATAGGAGAGAAACAGGAGGAGCCCAGGATGAAGGGGCCTGAGTGAGGGTGACTGATAGACACGGGGATGTTGAATAGTAAAGGATCCAAGTAGGAATTTTGACAGGCATATGTGTAACAAATAAACAAACAAAATTAAAGCATGGCTCCATGATTGTGAGACCTGATCTCACAATTATCTTCAGAGACCCATAGAACATATATCCTGCTTCTCATAACCAAAGACATTAATAATAGTTCAATATTATTTGGTTAGAGAGGAATTAATTTAGTTTCCTTCTCTTGTGTTTCCATGTGAAAATTAAGGCATCTGTGCTATATTTACCCCTTCTCTCTAATCTCTATTTCCATATATTTTGGTAATTTAAATCTCCACTTAGTGTTGATCAGTTAAGGTCACAGAAGTGATGGGGGTGATATAAGGAAGGCAATACTATTAATCTAAGTATCAGGGGGAAAGGAACTCCCTAAAAGGTGGCACTTAAAAAGCTTTCCTGGAAGGATGTCAAGTCCTCATCAGATCCTGATATCTCAATGGACCATAAGGGCACACATCATCCTCAGAGGAATGACCCTTGGCTCTATATTCATTGGATAGGACATATAAAAAAAACAACACATTTGAAATCAAATGATCTGCATATGAACCTCAGCCTTACAATTTAACAGTTACCTAAACTTGGACATTTTTCATTTATAAAATAACCTACACTTCAGAGTTATTAAAAAAGTAAAGGAGTTAATGGATGTTAAAATATTTTATTCTAGAGGTATACCTACTGGAGTTCTGGATTCCCAGGTAGTACTCATTCATCCACCCTTCTAGGTTCTAACTAGTAAAGAAGAATCACTGGGGAGATCAGCAGCGTTAATTTAGGTCCAATTCTCAAAGTTATGGCTCCCAATTAAAGCTGCCTTAAAGAATATGCTGAGGATCTGAGGCCAAATTGGAGAGCCTTCTAAAATGGCTCCTCAAAACCTGACCTTTGATGAACCCATCTGCAAGGAGAATTTGGTTCTGCAAATCAGACACTGGCCAGTGAAATGAAGGGTCTTGTCCTACTTCTCCAACCCTGTAGAAGGTCAGCCCAGGGCCCTGGACTGGAATGTTCTTTGCAAGAGAGGAGAAAATGGAGAGGCCACTCTTACCGTCTATTTGTTCCATTTGGCTGGCAGCTGTGAGAGAGAGGCAGGGTAGAGTCTCTCCTTGCTTTTAAGACAAAGCGGTATCCCCCACTGGGGAGAGTGAGGCTCCTCCATGGGAATGGCTGGTTCTCTCCTGCCACAGATCAGCAGAGAGAGCCTCCAATGAGGTCTAGTTCAGTGCAGTGGGGGTGGTCTCTTCTGGGGGAGTCTTCTGGATTTTAGTTATTTTGGGAACATGGGATTTCTTTGAGAATCTCGTAAGAATTACAAATATTCTCTCGGGAAAAAAATACATTTAAATGCTTTGAAAGCTAATATTTTTATATAGTTTCAGAAAGTTCATAGACACCACCATATTCTCTCACTGGAAGTTAGATTTTGAATTCTGAGGCTATGCAAATGTTATAATTTTCCTTATCTTGAAGACCTATTATTGAATATACTGTTCATTTCTCAGAAAGTGAAGGTAAAATAAAAGGTTGTTTTAAAACTAAATCAATTCCCAATTCATTAGTTAATTTGAGTTTCTCTTTGATTATTAAGGGGTTTTGTTTGGTACATGCTAGCAAACATGAAAGAACACAAAGTTCATTCACTTTTAAAGTTACTTGTTATCTTATTTAGATTGTGAACTATATAATACCTTACTGAGGGAGTAAATAGTTATCCACATTAGTTAATCGAACATTATAACAGAAATTTATTTTGAAGGCAAGCTTTAATCTGAATCATTGTTTTTTTTCTTCAAACTGAGAGATACACAGCAACTAACTTCATGAAGCTTTGGAAGATAAAGATCATCTCTCCTCTTTGGCTCTCCTTTCTGGCCTACTCTACCCTGTGGCTATTGGCCTCAGACAATGACTACAGGTCTGGCTGTTAGTAATAAATGTTGAATTAAAGTTGATTTTACTTAACCTAGCCAACTTTCCATCTGTCAGTTTTTCTCCTGAACATTCTCTCTACCCTTATCTACCAGTATGTCAATGGCCTTGCTCATTTCAACTTCGCTCTCAGAATCCATTCACCTGAACTTTGGGAAGCATCATGGCCTGCTCAGGCTGCTCTCCAGCCACAAGAAAACAATCCCTTTCATAGCTTCTAAGATCCCCCTCCATCTTCAAAGATCTTGCATTTCCAGATGAGATCTTATTTTTCACATTAAATAATCCAAAGGTACATGCCTCAAAAAAAAAAAAAAAAAAAAAAAAAACAATAGACAAAAAAATCTCTTTTCTTTAAAGCACCATTTGAGGCTCTACCTCTAGAAAAACAGCCTGCTTGCCCTTTATGATGAGGTTTTATTCAGTAATTACAGAGAATAATGTTTTTTAAGGAAACAAAAACTTGAGAGAACAGTCTCAGCTAACACTCCCTATTACAAAATGCTTTCCTGTGCACACCATTTTATGAAACCATTAAGAAATGGTAACGTTCATAGATAAATTTTAGGGCGTAAATTAGATATTAAAATAGAAATAATGTGTTTCTCTGTTGCTTTCTTTAAAAAACACAACTTTAAGTTATTGTTCATTTAGATTAAAGACCAGTTTTGCTTTGGATTATTTTCCATGTAAAATCTTAAAATCAAGATAGGTGAGCTACTCTGAGGTTTCATTTGGGTTAATAGCTGCTTCACAGAGGCTGACTGCTCCTCATTTAGATGTTCATTCATCATACTTTAAATGACGTCTGATAATATATTTAAGCTGCATAGGCGCCGAACAAACTCATGAACTCTGAGGAATTTTTAAGGTAATGTATAATCATGTTCAATACTTTAAATGAATACAAAATTTACTTTATAAAACATTGTCAGCTTTGGAGTCAAAACTAATGACAAATATTAAAATGATTTTTTTTGGGCAACAATTTAAAACAAGTACATGTTGTTTAGCTAGTGCTACAAAATATTTAGTGACTACCTTTTATATTCTAGCATTATTTTATTTGTATTTTACACATATATTTTTAGCTGAGATACTTTAGGTTTAATTATTAACATCATTTAGCAGATAAAAATGATAACTACATACTGAAAATGAAGAGATTTTTCTGAAGCTGAAAAATCAGAAGCTTTTGTTTCCTATCTCTCTAGCTGTAAATTTATAAAATATTTCCTATAATGCCAAAAGACATTCTTCTTTCAGAAAATAATGACATAGTCTTAATGGAGTAAAGAGAGTTCATATTAATAAAAATTAGTTAATACAGACTGTGTTTCCTGAATGGGCTTAAATTTCTTTGAATGGGCAAATCTCTTCTGTCCACAGTGATAATTTTTTTTCTCTTTTTCTGTTACTTTCTGGCTATACATATGAGACAACAGCATACCTAGTTAAAAGATGAAAATTTGAAATAAGCCGTGTTTTTTTATGCTTTTATTTCTATCATCCAAATTTATTTGATTACTTCTTAAATGGATTCTTGTAATATTAGATAACAATAGTAATAAAAGGATGATAATTGCTTCATCTTACGTGTTTCATTTAATAAAGATTTTCTAATTTAACTCTCTGTGGAATAGATGTTTCATTTTTTTGTAGGTAAGAAAACTGAGAATATTTGTCTTATGACCATTTTTAATATTGCTTTGTTAGTATTTTCTCACTGCTTCATAGGAGTGCTTTATATCCCTTTATTTTATATATACATATTTTAAATCAAGGAGATATTGTATATATATATAATATCTTGATATTAAATAAAAATTAAATAATCATGAAGATATTATACTCATATATGGTAAGAAGAAGATATTGTAGACAACAATAATTTTGACAACTTATATGAAATGGAATAATTTCTTAAAAAATCAACTTACCAATATTGACAAAACAAGAAGTAGAAAAATTTAAACTTCTATATTTATTAATGTAATCAAATCTATAATTCAAAACTTCCCCCAAAGAAAACTATGAACTTAGAATGACATCACCAAGGAAAGATTAGAACATTGATACATTGAGTATCATTAAAATAAAGAACATTCATTCACTAAAAGATACCATAAAGATATTGTTTATACACACACACAGTATTTTTTATATATACATATACATTATATATGTATATATTATGTATATATAGTATGTACACACACACACACACACACACACACACACACACACAATCTCATTCTTATCTCCTCTTACCTTCCCAATCCGTATTTCAGGCATTTGTTAGCTAAGATATTTTTTATTGTTAAGATTTTTAACAAAGCCAAGCCAATCTGAAACTATATCTTCTATGCTTTATCTATGTATCGATTCCAAACTGAACAATAATAGAGAATATTCTTAATATAGCATGTGAATATTTTTATGTGAAGAACCAAATAGTATGATTCAGTATAGAGAAAGAACATCTCTAAAAATTATCAAAGTCAGATGGATTTTTTGTTGTTCACATTATCAATTGCTCAAAATTATTTCTCTTTTTAGTTTGCTCCATGTTTGAATTGTAACATTTTTATTGAACATTTTTACTCCTGTAGTTTTAGTTGTCTCTATTGTTGCTGGCATAAGAAATATGTTTAAACAGTGTCACTAAGAAATTTAAACTTCTAAACCACGCCATTTGTCTTGAAGTCCTTCTTGAAAGTCTGAGTACTTGGAATTCTGACTTCCTGTTCTAATTTGGTCTAACTCATTTCTGGACTTGCTGTAGCAATCCCAGGGTTTATTTTTATTACACTCCTGGATTAATTCTTCTATGTCTTGAAATATGTTTCTTTTTTAGGATGGATATCATCTTGGAAACAGTTTTCACTTTTCTGGGGAACATCTTCAACAGATTTTTTTTCCTTAGAAGGTACATAAAAAGTTAGGTTATTCAGGATTTGAATATTAGGAAATATATTTATTTAGCCTCTGATTAGTGGTTGCCTTGCTGTGGGCAGGATCAATCTCTCACTCAAAACTGGTTTAAATATTGAGACTGATGATGTCATACACTCACCGAGGCAGTATGAAAATTACTACATTTATTCCTCACATAATAAGACTTTCTGGAGAGAAAGCAGACAGATAGCCAAGCCAGTCATAAATGGCTTGAGTAAAGGGAGGAACAAATGGCTTTGGCTTTTACTGCGGTTAGAAGGTAAGACTAGAGTTAGGTTTGAACTTCTTGCCAGCGCCAAGGGAAGTAGTGGATAGTACTTACAGGTTTTCCTAGATGTGGGGCAAGGGGGAAAGATAGAGAGGTGAAGAATGATAAGTATCAGTGGTAGAATATCAAGAATAGAGTCAGATTCTTACTTCATCCTTGTACTCAGATAAATTGTTCACCTGAATGTACAACTTTACATTGCATGTTATTTGCCTATAGAACTTTAAATACATTTCTAAGTTTTCATCTTCTATTGATGATGAAAAGTCTGATGACAATTTCTAAGTAGATGAAAATCTTACATTTTCTTCCTGGAAGTTTATTTATAAAATCTTATATTTTCTTCCCGGATATTCTTAGAATTCTAAAATTTTCTTAAAAAGTGCCAAGGTATAGATATTTTTTCCATATATTTTGTTTGACACTGGTGATTCCTTTCAATTTGACTCTTATGCTCTACTTCACTTGAGAGGAAAATAAATTTCTCTTAATTCCTTTAATTATATTTTCCCATTCCACCACCCTCTTTCTTTTCCTCTGGAGATCTGATTGGATCAGATGTTGTGGCCACTGAATTTACCTACCATATAGCTAAACTTTCCTCTTATATTTTATATTCCTGCTTTTCATTTCATAATCATAAAATTGATTTTACTCTATCCTTTCACCCTTCTTTTTTTTTTTAATTTGCCAATCTTATGTTGAAATCACAAGAATTCTTTCAAGTTTGACAGTTGTCCCCTTTCTATAGCAACCTGTTCTGGTTTTATGAATACATCTCTTTGAGGCTATTGCATCAGTTATGAGTGTGTTTGGCCTTGAGTAGTAGAAAACCCAACTGTAGTAGCTTAGTAAACAAAGAAGTTCATTTTTCTCTCAAAGCAAGAATCTGAGGATAGGTAGAATGGAGTTGGTCCAGTTAAGAGGCTCTTTTTGTCTGGGGGCTCTAGCATCTTTAGCATGTGGGACTCTGTCCTTATGCTCATCTCTCCACAATCATAAGAGAGCTACTGCTCTCCTGTCAGGTTTCAAACGAGAAGACAAGATAATGGCAAGGACTGAACTGATTCTACATCTTTCTATATGTAAAGATAACTATATATTTTTTTAAATTTTCCTGAAAGTTCTAACTAGTGACTTCTATTTATATATCACTGTCCAGAATTGGGTCACATGGCTACCATAGACCAATTGTTGGAAGGTTTTTAAAGGAAAGGAGTTCTGAATGAGACTGAGCTAATCAACAGTGTCCACCAAAGTTACTAGCTATAATTTTAATAAATGTTCTCTTCTATTCTTTGAATTATCTCTTCTATTTTTATTTCTCAAATAACTAGTCATACTGGTGCTACTTTTAACTAAAGAACTAGGTTGATAAATTTATGACTATAACTTTTCATTTCAAATATTTTTATGGTTTCTTGTAGTT
The DNA here is from genome assembly GCA_028627145.1 of Eidolon dupreanum. Classification (NCBI taxonomy): domain Eukaryota; kingdom Metazoa; phylum Chordata; class Mammalia; order Chiroptera; family Pteropodidae; genus Eidolon; species Eidolon dupreanum. The sequence continues at coordinate 20,793,819 of CM053508.1, forward strand.
ACTATTTATGCTAAAGTTAAGAGTTTTTTCAAGTTTTATTGCCTGTTTATTCAGATATTTGTCAATTTGAAAACTACCATACTACTTTATTATCTCACATGGCGAGGTTTGCTATTTACAATTCTCCAAGTCATATATAAGAAAAATTCCTGATTTTACCTAATTACCTAAGCTAGCTCCCTCTTAAATGAATAATTGTTCAGCTCTCCACTTACTGTTAAACTACATACACTCTTTACTTTTCACTGTGGATTTGTCATGTTGGTTCTTATTTGATTCTGGATCTTTGCCAAAAAATTGGAAGCGAACCAGAACAGCTAATTTTCTAAAGTTTGCACAAAGTTTAACTTACATTCGTTTTATTTTTCTCCTTCTCTCTCTCTCTTTTTCTTTCCATGTGCTTCTGGGAAGATTGTATTGGGCTTTGGATTTGGAGAAAAAGAAATGAGCAGAGAAATAAAAAGATTATGAAATTGGGCCAAAAGAATGAGAAAGGTAAGAGTGTTTTTATTGAAAGTTTTGCCCCCTAAAACTAGACTAAAACTAGAATTGGTCTAGTTTTACCAGTATGGTTATTGATTTATGTTTTTATTAACCTTATGCTTTATTAGTTCATAAAATCTGCAGGAGTAAAATTTAAAGAATGTATTAAGAAGATACTGAATTAACCCAGACCATCATAGAAAGACAAAGACTGGGATATAATAAAAAATGGAGTGTGGAGGATAGAAGATGGTGGGTACAAGAGATGCAAGCGCCAACATTTTTATTTGAGGCTTTGCTAGAGGGTAGAAAGAGGGAGAAAAAAGACATATTAAGATGATCTTAATAGTATATTAGGTTTTTGGGAACTCAGCAAACATGTATGCCTAAGGTAAGATTTCAATGAACATTTAGTCTTTGAAGTGTTTATCTGAGTGGTGAAATCATGAAGTTCTGTAGGGTAAGCCTAAGAATCACACAGATATATGTTACATATGTGATCTAGATTGATTAGGATGGTTTTATTTTCTTATATATATCTTCTTTTCAAGAAAATATTTTGTTTAATATAACTAAGTACACTTAATGTATCTAGTTTCACAAAAGATGTTACATATCAATATTTATTTTAAAATATTTTGTCAAATTATATATGCATAGACCAGGTGACTATTGGAAGAACAAAAAATAAATAAATGAAATTATATTCCAAAGATTACTCAAGTTCATTTGACAGTGAAGGCAGGGTCCAGGAAGATAAAGAATGTTTAAGCAACTGCTTTGTGTTAGCTAGACAGCTTGCCATTTATATACACCATCATTTTTAATCTTATAACTTTCAAAAAAAGTATTATTATTTATATTTTAAGTATAAAGAATCTAAGAACATAAATAATTTTTTCAAAGTCAGAGTTCGATCAAGAGCTATATTGGTTTGCTAGGCATGCCATAACAAAATACCACAGGCTGGATGGCTTAAATGGCAGAAATGTATTTTTTCACATTCTGGAGGCTAGAATTCTAAAATCAAGGTGTTGGCGAGATTGGTTCCTTTTTTTTTTTAAGCTATTTAAAATTTTATTAGATTATAGTTGACATACATTAGTTTCAGCTGTACAACATAGTGATTCAACATGTGTATATATATATATATATATATATATGTGTATATATATATGTGTGTGTATATATATATATACATGTTACATATACATATATATATATATATATGTATATATACACCTCACAAGTGACCACAATAAGCCACCTGTCCCTGTGCAAAGTTATTACAATATTCCTGACTATATTCTCTATGTGTGCATTGTATCCCTGTGATATATTTTTTATATCCTTGGAATTTTGTACCTGTTAATTCCTTTTGCCTTTTTTTTGCCCATTTCCCACCCCCAATTCCTCTGGCAACTTATAAGAAAAGAAAATTTGAATGCATACAATCACTTTGTTCTCTGTATCTATGAGTCTGTTTCTGTTTTGTTTTGTTTATTCATTTGTTGTTGTTGTTTTTTTTTGAGATTCCAAATATAAGTGAAATTATACAGTATTTGTCTTTCTCTGATCTATTTCACTTACAGAATACCCTCTAGGTACATATATGTTGTCACAAACAGCAAGATTTCATTATTTTAATGGCCAAGTAATATTCCATTGTTTATATGTACCGCATCTTCTGTATTCATTCATCTATCCATGAACACTTAGTTTGCTTCCATATCTCGGCTATCGTAAATAATGCTACAGTGGACATAGAGGTGCACATATTTTTTTGAATTAGTGTTTTAATTTTCTTTGGCTAGATATTCAAAAGTGGAATTTCAGGTTTGTATAATAGTTCTATTTTTAATTTTTTGAGAAACTTCCATACTGTTTTCATAGTTGCTACACCACTTTACAATCCCATCAACAAAACTTGAAGGTTCCCTTTTCTCTACATCCTTGTCAGCACTTGGTGTGTGTGGTTTTTTGATAATAGTTGTTCTGATAGGTGTGAGGTGATATCTCATTGTGGTTTTGATTTGCATTTCTCTTATGCTTAATGATGTCGAGCATCTTCTCATGTGTCAGTTGGCCACCTGTACATCTCCTTTGGAGAAATGTCTACTTAGGTCCTCTGCTCTTTTTTTAATTGGATTCTTTTTTTTTTCTTCTGATTTTGAGTTTTATAAGTTCTTTATATATTGGATATTAACCCCTTATTGCATATTTCATAACAGGGAACAGTTGTATTTAGGAATAGTGAAATGGATATTAGCCATGAAGACCTTGTTCTTCTAATCTCTAAGTGTCCTGGTATACAGAGGGAACACATGGCTACAGGACATTGACCCTCAATCATCTATCTGCATAATGGCAGCACAAATACAGAAATGGGTCTAACTGGTATGGGTAGAGAGGATGCAATTGCGTTATGCTAGAATATTCAGTTCAGGAGGAATCTAAGAATTACTTAGACTAAATTCCTCACTTTACAAATAAAGAATCAGAAGTTCAATTACGAAATGACTTGCAGAATATTATAAAATTAATGGGTGTAACAGGCCTAAAATTTTTACAAGCTCTTACATACTATTCACTGAGACAAATATATATATATATATATATATATATATATATATATATATATATATATATATATGTATATATATATAAATACATATATATATATACATATATATATAAAAATACATATATACATATATATTAAATCAATAAAATGGAGACAATAATGACTACCTTTAACTGTTACTTTAAAAATTAGAAGAAAACACACACACATGTATCTCACAGGAAAGAGTTCACAAAACCTCCAGAAGGGAAAGAATCTATCTAAAAAATTCAGACTTTAACATGTGATACATGTTAATAGCTACAAGAGAAAATATCTCCTTGTCACTTATTTTCACATCATTGTTTAGCCACGACAATCATAATTAGATGTGACTGAAGACATAGCTAACTTGGTTTATTTGTTTCATTTGTTTGCTTTGTGAGAGGAGAGGCTGTTACTTCAAAGTTCCTACCCCTTGTGAGGTGTTTTAAAGAGATTGCCGTTGTTGAAGCCAATGAAATTTGTCCTATCTAATTCCACTTTTTCAGGGAGCTGCATCTATGGTCTGTGAGTACCAACTATTTCTTTCTAGGATACAGAAAAACTTGCTTTTTGAACTGTGCCTTTGAAACTTGTAAGATTCTGTTCAAGTCCCAACTCCTTCCCTTGTGATTGGGCCTATAGGTGGCAGCAACTGTTAGCTATTGAGCTTGGGTGACATGTGCCAAAAGTTTTCTTGAAATACTTAGAATGCTTTAAATATTCTTGGATACTTGAAAATAAAATTTCTATAGATAAAAAAGTGAAAGGTCAAACTTGAATTGTGACTGTTAAATGATTCATACGCTATAGTCAACATACAGATTAGAAAAGAGTGTAATGGTTAAAACATTCTACGTTTTAGAAGTTTAAGATGTGATGATAGTTGGGTTCTGTCTTTAAAATTTGTGACTGCTGTGGTCAGATTGCTTACCCTTTGCTTTCCATTGTTCTGTGTAAAATGGGCTTTTGAACCTAGATTACTGTTCAATCATTCCTTCTGTGTTTAACATTCAATAAAAGTTGAGATTTTAATTCATGTACCATCTATTTTATACAATGAGTGTGCCATAGAAACATTGAATACAATTTGAGTTTTTATAAATCAAACGAGGCTTAAATGTATACAGTAGCTTATACTTTAAAGGGTAACTTGCAGGGAAAATCTTAATGCAGTTTGAATTATTTCGTAGTAACTTTTTTTGAGTGTTTGGAATTTTCTTAGTCTGTTTTCCTAAATGAGGGACACCTATATTCAATGATGCCTTCCAAGAATCAGTTCGGTTCTGGGAGAGCAGAGACAATATGGGTTCTAGCTGGATGTCTATAGGTGATTGCTAAACTATACTTTGGCACAGCTAATCTAATCATCTTCAATCATCTTCAATCATATCAATCATCTTCATAGCTTATATGACTTATGGTTCAGTCCGCTGGGGAGACAGTGGATTGCATCAGCCACATTAAAGTCAACTGGACCCAGCTTTTGTGTTTCCTTATTCTCAAGACAAACTTAAAGTTATGCTACGCTACCCACTAGACCTCCATAAACCTCTTAAAATGTCACATAGAAGAGTAACGGCTTCTAATACAGACCTTTGACCACTTAGCAAAAACAAGTTTATTTGATTTAATAATTTTCAAAGGGGATAATTTTTGCTATGCATTATTTAGTTGGGCTATTTCTATTGTGTAAAGAAAACGTCCAGTTTTCCTCTACTACATTGGCTCAATTTAAAGAAGTAAAAAAGTAGTATCACTGTTGAAATAAAAGTTTCAATGCATGCCAACAGCAAGACTCACTGAATCAAAACAGATGGTTAAAAAACAGTTTGGAATAGTTGCATCTATACTATAGAGGTCAGTTAAAGAATTTAAAAAAATGAGGTATAACCTTTTTATGTTACAACTCTGGCAATATTCATAAATTTTGATTTTGAAATTATATGGTTGAAATTGAAATTGAGTGTGAACGATTGATCACTGTTTGTATGGAGCTTACCTAAGATAAAAATCAAAGGGTTGACTTCCTCCTTTGGGATTAGTTTGCGATTGATCTGTTAGTTCTCTTGGTGAGTCTTTTTTTGAATGCGCTCTATGGAGAGAAGAGGATATAGAACAGATACATACACCTAACAAAAGCAAATGTTTTGAATAATAAAATCAGCTATAATTTGTCTATAATACTGGGCAAAAGTTATTAAGTACCTCAAAAGAATGTGTTGGAAAACTAAGTACCATATAACTTTTAGGGCACTGCAGAGGGAAGAGTCCAGTACAAGGCAAAGTTGGAGAAATGAAAGAAAGTGCTTCAAACAGACGGGCATTTTCTGCGAAGAACTTCCTTGTTGTCCTTGCACTTGAAAATACAATATATTGTATTTAATCCTTATCTTTAAAGATAAGGTTTTGTCCCAACGATTATTTTATTATTGCTCTAAAGCTTAAATAAAATGTAACGAGTCATAGCTTATATTTTTAAAAAGGACACTGCCGTTCTACTTTTTGAAATCAAGTTTTATTATAAAATAAACATTAAAAAAGAAATAGTCTATTTCTATGTACAAACAATATCTAGAAGAATTAGTACTTAATAAACAGCTAATTTCTAGAATCATCCTTTCCTTTGCAACTCATAGTCTTCTCTTATATCCTTGGACTTGGCTGTACTCAGTGCTTATTCTTGATGCTATTCTCCTTTGACTTGACTTTGCAATTGGATGAACTACAATCACTTGGCCATGAAGAAAATGCCCTTGGTGATTCTAGAAAATAAGTTACTTCCCTCAGGAAACTGTGATTTTGGAAGAAAAAAATATAGAATGCCTTTAGGAAGGCCAGCCCCCCGTCTTCCAAATAACTCCCTCTTTATAGTATTTTCTGAATTCCACATTTTAAAATACCTTCTCCAACTCATACATACACACACACACTCACACACCATCAATCTAAGATGTGATTAATAGTATTATATCACCTAAGAAATGTCTTTTCTCTATTAGTTTAATCTTAAAGCTTCAGCATTATAACATGTAAATTATTAGGAAAAAATTGTCAGAATGATTGACTAAGGCTGTTCTTTGCAGTTTCAATGTGGTTGTGTTGCTTTTATAGCAAAATAGTAATAATCTCTAGTTTATAAGCACTGTGATGGCTGGTTTCTCACCTATTTTGTTCTTTACAGTTTTGCCAACACCTGAACAGAACTTGGCAGCTAGTAGTTGCTCAATAAATACTTGCTAAATGAGTGAATCATTAAGAAAATTACTGGAACAAATTGAATGGTTTTGCTGTAATACAGTCTCTAGCTTTTTCCATTTTAGAATTAAATTTGGTTTCATCTAAACTCTCTGCTTCTCTTACTTCTAATTAAGTTCCTTCATGTTCCAGGGACTTGTGCTGTGCCTTTTCACTCATGGGTACTTTAGCCCCGTGACTAGATTAGCAGCCATTTTCTCTTCTCTTCAACATGCAACAGATCTACCTCTACCCCAGGAAAGAATGCTTTCATATTTTCCTTACTCTTGAGTGCTCTAAAGCATTGCAAGTTTTTACTATCTACTTGAACAGTTGATAATAGTCCTTTGAAGTAGAGCTTTGAACAAGAGATAAGAAATGGTAATCTAGAAATAGTCAATGCTGATAGTCAACAGGACCATCTTGCTATTCAAGCCTTTGGAGATTTTAATCTCACTCAAAATTATGTAGAAACCCTAGAATATGCCTTCTAATTCTCAACTTCTCTCTCTCCCTCTCCATCCTTTAGCATCCTTGATTTTTCTTAAGTTGTGTCCTCAGCATATAAATAAAAACTGGAGTGGCATTCAATATTAGTCTTTCTTCTCATGGGCAGTATGGCCTGAAATGAAATAAAGCCAGAATATAAATGTAAGTGCTTTTCTTTCTGATTAAACATTTCACACAAGAATCGCACAGCAGAAGTGTTCTTTCTAAAAAGTGTTAATGGCAAATGTTGAGAGTTTTTTTTTTTCCTTGAGTGGGAGGCACATTCGACAAAAGACACAGCTGTTGGCACTAAGGCTGACATGCTATCCACCTATTCGACCTGGACCCAGGAGGTGACAGATGCAGTGCCACTGAGAGTCTGTTCTTGCAGTCTTATGCTTTAGAGTCTTGAGACAATTCACAGAAATGACCTAAATAGCTCCAGGAAAGTTTGAGTTGCCCCTAAAAGATTTACCCATCCTACACACTCCCTTCATTTGATCTCCACATTGTCCAAGGGAAAATGAGTCAAAGGACCCATTTAGAAACATTTTCATTCCATCAAGACTGGTTAAACATTCTCCCAAAACTTTTTTTTTCTGGACCAATCTGGTTCTCCTGCCGAGAAACTTATTCTTGTAGCTACTCTCTTTCCTGGGATTTGGACATTAGCTATTGATCGCTTTCTGTGGTGTTCTGTCTTTTTCTTCATCTTAAGCTTATTTGCCTTAATAAATCCAAGTTCTCTCACTCTGAAACTTCTTGGTCCACAATATTCAAAAGCAGGGCCAGAGGGAGAAGCAGCTCCTGTCACATTACTGTGGCAGAGGCTTAGGACACTCCGAGTGCCTCCCTCCAACCCTCCCCGCTCCTGCTGGGTGCTGCTGCAGGTTCCCAAAGTCAGACAATATATTGTCATGCGGATTACACTGCTTAGCTCTAAGTCAGTTAGGTAACAGGAGCCCTTTCAATGGTGTCCTATGATTCTGTCAGGTTGACTGTTCAAACACTGGTTTTTGGGATCCCCTCCAGCATTCCTTAATGTAATCCAGACACGTTATTGCAGGTTTTATTTGAGAAGGGGCTACTTACTTGTCACTTAGAATATTTTCAGTTTTAAGTCAAAACCTTCTTAGCCAGAAGAAAAAAAAAACAGCAAAAGAAATGAGAGAATATGGTGTAAAGTGGAGGTGGTTTGGAGGGGGGAGGCAGAAAAGAACAAAATGCATAGTGTATCAAATGCTAAACTTACAGTAAGTGCACGTGTGCTCTGGGGAATGAGGTTTCTGTTTTGTTTTACATAGAAACTGTAATGATTTGGGGGCTGTTTGGGGTTTTGCCTCTCCAAGGAACTACAAAGATCCAGTGAATTCAAAGGCAGAGAAATACAAGCAAAAGAGAGCAGGTCTGAGCTGCTGTGCTCCGCCCTTTGTCGGAAAGAGAGCTGTAGGCTACTGGTGGATAGATACCCAGTTTACCATCACATGTGGTTGGACAGGATGCTATTAAGATGGGCAGATTCCTGGGTGCCAGGGCAGAGGCAGTGGCTGCAAATGAGTCAGACTGTTATTGCTGCTGGAAAGACAAGACTCAGCAGCTCCTTCAAGGTATTAAGAACTTGAGGTGAAGGTAGAAGGAGATGAGGTTTAAAAAAAAACAATCATTAGATGTCTTTTACATACACATAAATTGTTAAGTTTGGGTATAATTTTTCTGTGTGGAATCTCCTTAGATCCCTACTATATAAGTCAAGCTTCTAACCTGCCATAGATAGGAGATTGGGCACAGAGAGCATTCTGGAAGGAGACACATTGTAGATTCTGATCAAGAACCTTTTCCAGACCTGACCCTTTCCTGTCTTCAATTCTCCATTCATCCTAATTCTATTCTGGAGTGCTATAAAGATACATAGCCCTAAGGGGCCTTTTAAAATATGGACTACAAATATAGCATACTCTGTAGTCACCTCTAGGCTAAATTTAATGAAAATACAGTCTTCATGAAAGTGCATTATGACATTTTTATTTAGGATTTCTGGATTATTTAGTAATAATGTGTTCCCCTACCCTGCCCCAAACACACAGATACACAATACACACTCACATATATACTTACATACAGCACTGAATATTCTGGATTTGTAGTTTTTGTTTGTTTGTTTGTTTGTTTTTTAAATCAGGCAATACCTAGTAGGTCAAAGTGATATGGCCAACATCAACCCAGCTAAGGAGGCAATATGGTAAAATGAGAGGTGTAGGCATAGTAAAGAGTGTTCTTTTTAAATTTATCTCTTGGTTATGGCCTTGGGTTGATAATATAAACTCTCCACAACTGAAGGTCCCTTATTAGTTAAAAAAAGAAAAAATAATTTATAAAATTATCCACAGTATTATCTTAACATTTAAAGTGATTGAATATATGTGTGTGCATGTATATACACTTTTTAAAAAGTGTCTATTTAGCTCAGTGCCTGACATATTGTTATAAGCATCCATTAAATGGTATTTCCATTTCTCTTTTCAAACAGGTTTAAGCCTTATTATAAAAATTGAGGCTCAAAATAAATTAATTTGTGAATATTTAAAAAACTGAATGCATCTCTCCTACTCTGTTTATTTATTTCCTTGGATAGCTGATTTTCTTTGTAGTTAAAAATGTCACCAGGATAATACATAGATACTGCTTTTGCTTTGTAGTGCTTAGATAGCCTTGGTGAATTATTAGCTAATTCATACATAAGATTGTTGAAGAAATGGAGACAGTGAGACACAAGAATATCTCTATTATCTCGGTGCAAGTTACATATCCCTGCTTTTAATATCGTGTCATTCATTACGTGTTCTCTCAAACAACCCTAAAGTAGATAATCCAACTCTGATACTATTTATTGTGGCTATTTTCATTCCCTATGAGTGCAACTTTCTAGCAAATGCACTTTAAAATAATACTTTCCTCAACACTATCTTTAGGACTCCCTGCCAACTAGTTTGATACTTTCAATATCCGTTTTTCCTCTCCCTTCTGGGCTTCTTCCAGCTGTTGGAGCCATCTCGTCGTGATGCTGCCAACTTCCACACCCCCTGGAGAAACCACCTCATCTGCAGGTTGGGACGGGGGCGGGGAGTTGCGGGCACACAGCTACAGTCCATCTGAGACAGAAGCAATATGGGCCCACATCTATGCCTGTGTATTTTTTTCCTCACAAGTAGTTGTTAATTTGTTAATTCTGTTTTTGAAAGTCTGATTTTAAAGGAAAGGATTAAAAAACTGCTCTGACTAGAAGGCTCAAAAGAGAAGAGAGCAGAAGTGGTTGCTATGAGCTGTGAAACATGCACGCGTGTGTGCGCACACACACCCACAAATACATGGACAAAAGGATAAATTGAAAAAGAATGCAGCAACCCCTGCTTGGTTTAGCAGTCCAGTCAGCCCCACAGATGAGGAAGTGCTGCTTTGTTCCAGCTAAAGCCTTGTTTTCTTGGGCATTGTCTTTCAGGGTAAAATGGGGGAGGGGAGATTCACCTGTCTGATGCAGAGTTAAACTGCTGGCTTTAATGTGACTGCATGGGAACTCGGGTTTATTAATGAATACAACATACCCTCTTTGATTTGAAAGCTTTCACCCTGCTGAAAAGATTCAAAAGGCATCGCTTCCTGCACCAGCGGCATTCCTTTATCCGTCTCAGTGGTTCACCCCTACCCAGCTGCTATATCTCATTAACAAGCATTTGACCACTGCAGCCGGCCTGGGAGTGTTGACACTTGAAAGGCCCAGGCAGGCGTGGGCAGGCCATCAGCTATGGCAACAGGAAACTGCCCCGGAGACAACACTGAGAAAACAGCAGCTGCAAAAGCCAAAGTCAGAACAGACATAAAGGGTTGCCTATATCCACATCGGTCTGGGGTATCGGTGCGTGCGTGTGGGTCTGAATTCACACATCTCTTCACTATGTTTATCAGATATCAGGGTTGCTTGCTATCAACAATGTATCAGACTTTGGACTGGTTGGCAACCCAGAATGATTTTTTTTGACTTGTAGTGTTCTCAAATCCTTAGGTTTCAAAAAATCTTCTTATTCTCCTTATAAAGTATGTTCTTATTTATGCACATAAGAATGTTCACTAAGAGGCCTTAAACCCGATATACACATTTGCTCTGGTGAAGTCATATGTACAATAAAAAAATCTATAGGTCTGAAGCCTTATCCATTTTTCACACTATCACATTATTTTTTTAAAACAAAGTCAACCTGTAAATATGTAAGATTACTCTTAGAATCTTTGACTTAGTATTCAAATTGTGATGGTTTTATGTAGAATATTTAAGAACAAAACAGTCGTTTCAATTGTGTAAAGGTACCTCATAAAATTAAATGGGATAGGCCACATATATTACTATTGATTATCATAATTTTAAATACCTATTTTAATAAAATTTATTTAACATCATTGAATTGTAGGCTATGTACTACCATACTTCTGAATCTACTTCTAAATGGTTTTGTTTCTATAGTCATTAGAGTAACTCGAAGTACAGATAATAATTAGAGTCTCTCATGAAATATTTGGAGCAAGTATTTCTCCAAATCTTATATGTTTGTGTTCAAGCCTACAAGAGTATTTTTAGAGGATAGGTAAACAATAGTTCAAAATCAAAGCTTTTCATCCATAAGGGAAATGACCCTTTTCATGACAGGAAAAAGAGGTCACTCTTTATTAGGGAAAGAAGGAAAGCTAAATGAAAAAAAAAACAAAAAACAAAAAACAAAAAAACACTAATGCAATGTGTTTTAAGTGACGTTAGTTGACTGCCATTCAAAAAGTGGTGAATTACTTTCCTACCATCATCAGTACAGTAGACTATTAGTGATTATTACATTGACTTGTGCTAATACTCTTATTCTTCTCAATAATTTAGATTTACTTACATTTGTTTATCACTCATCATAAAAACTACCCTATATTAGTCATGTTGTTACTCTAAAATAATTAATTAGATAAAAATCATGTGAATTTATTTAAAATTATTGCCAATTCTTTGTCAGAAAATACTTCCTGAGCACAGTGACTTTTCCAACTCTACCTTCATCCACCTGTTTTTGTTTGTTTGTTTTTAATTTTTATGCTCAAAGAGAAGAATGTACCAACCATCACTGGAAATTTACATTCTTGACAATATGATAGAGATAGAAACATCTGTCTGAGGACCATTAAAATATTTCCATTTGACTTCAATTTTTCCATCACAGTCGTATTGGGTCACATTCGTATCTGATAAGAAGATGGCCAGGCTCTGGAAGCAACTTGGGAGAAACTTCCAGTTCTGCCGCCTCCCAGCAAGACGAACACTGAGTGAATAACTTAAACTTTCTGCATCTTACTTGGATTCTTAGTCTACTAAATAGGGATAAGATTAATAATATTTAATTCACAGGGGTGGTAAGTATTAAATCAGTGTGTGCACACATACACAGTGCCTATCATGTGCTAAATACTCCGTCAATGTTAGCATTACTGTTAACATCAATCCTTTGCTCACCATATCACACTCTATCCCTCTACACTATTTTGTTTCCATAGAACTTACTGTAGCTTGTATTGTCATATGTGTGTGTTGACTTTTTATTTGATAACAAAATCCCTCCTCTGTCTTCCCCCAATGTAGATACATGCACGTGAATATAAACTCTATGAACATCGTGGACATTATTGTCTTACAACTGATTCCCTGGAGCCTAGTATAGCATTGGCACATACTAATAGCTCAATAGATTTATTGAATCTTAAATACTGAATGAATAAATTTATATAGATCTAGGCTCAGAGGCAAAAAATAACCAAGAATGAGTTTTAATAAATTAATTCCATGATACAAAATGCATGATGTACACAGCTTTAGGGACAGAATAAATACTACTTAAATGAATATATATACTATAAACTCAATACCAGTGCCTTGGCAAATACCTTGATAATATTGCCACATTTAATTCAATTGAACTGATTCAAAGTTCCTGTCCGATTTAACTGTCATTTCTAATCTTATTCAAAGAATAAGTTGTTTGTGTATAGGGTACATAAGTCCTTCAGGGATCCCCAACCCCTGGGCTGTGGTCGATCTGTTAGGAACTGGGCTGCACAGCAGGAGGTAAGTGGCCTGCAAGCTAGTGGAGCTTCATCTATATTTGCCACAGCTCCCCAGCACTAACATCACCGCCTCAGCTCCACCTCATATCATCAGGCATTAGATTCTCATAGGAGCACTGGTCCCTGTTGTCAAAAAGGTTGGGGACCACTGTGCTATAACACACAATATTCTTAATAAAAATTGCAATAATATTCAAAGCATTGTTTGGAGTTTTTGTAAGTCGAACTTTTATTTTTGGTAAAAAAAAAAAAAAGTTTCTGGTAGTTAATTGGAGCATTTCGGAATGAGGGAAGCATGGTGTAGAAATAAAATTATGTAATGTCTAATAAAGATAGATTTGGGTAGATTAGATTTTAAGATAACTTCTAGAACCAGCCAAGGACTTTTATAATAATTTTCTGAAGCTGCACATTTTGGAATTACTGGAATTTTTGCATTTTTTTTCTTTTTGGTTACTCTTGCCTATACTTTGTTGTTTATATTTTTATTTTAGAGGAAGTGGGGAGCTTATAATACTGTGTTCTGTCTTGGACATTACCTTGCAGACTGATGGACTCAGGTAGGAGGTATCTGTGAGGAAGAAAGGAAAAAAAACCTGATACTTTAAGGACCCCGGGGATAAAGTAGGGACTCCAGGGGCAGAGTAGAAGCCAATCTCAAGGCCTTAAACACACTGAGGCCTGATGGTGCTATGATAGGATTTATGTTTGGAAAAATCGGTCTGGCAATAATATAGTAAATGCATCTGGAGGTGGCTATGATTAAAAAAAAAAATGGAGCTTTCACAGGCCATTATAATATAGGGTTCTGAAAATACAGAATGATGATAATAGTGGTGAAGATGAAGATGGGAGACCAACACTACTTACTTGGTGGGGGGAGGGTGAAGAAAAAAAGGCTTTCTGAAGAAGTGGTATTTGAAAGGTTTGTGAAGAATGGATAAACGTCAGCATTAGAAATTGAGATGAGAATATTCCAGACTGAGGAAATTGTACAGTTGAGGCCATATCAGTAAGGAATTACAGATTATTCTCAGATAGATTATAACATATTTTATAGGTAGAGAGTTTCACCTGAAGCCTAGAATACAAAGTTGATTTTACTCGTGAGAAATAAGGAAGATTATATAGAATCATAAAGCCTGGAATGTTAGAGCTGAAAAATATCAACAAGTTGAGTTGAAGCTGTAGTATTCAAGGCCTTGGAAGCCGGGCTAAGGGGTTTAAGTTCATTTAGCCCTCCTTTGGAATCACTGCTAACTTTTGAGCAGCTATGAACAAATATTTTGTAATAGTCTGAGAGAGAGATTAGGGATGAGGGTGCTTCTCTTGGAGGAGAAAGTAAAACATGGGTTTAGAACATCTTGACCCAGAAAAACTCATGGGAAATAGCATGATCCCATTGACAAGATGACTTTACAGTACTGAGCTTTATTGGCATTCTTTAACAGAAATTATAATGCCAGAGAGTAACTGATCTGTTTGAGAAAGAGGGGCAGATGACTTAATTAATATTTATTGAGTCTACAGTCCTTCTAGAACTCTCAAATAGACATATGTAGCACTGAAATGGAGCTTTCTATCTGGAAGCGAGAGCAGAGCTAAAGGAGTGATTTGGAAGACATCGTATTAACGTGGTATATTGATGCTGCAGAAATAGATGTTAAAGAAGGAGAAAGGGAAGACTGGACAGAGGGTGACCATATAATTTATCCTCCAAAACAGGACACTTCTGAGAGTGAAAGGCAGGGGGATTAATAATTATTGACAAGACAACAGGTTATACCAGGATGCTCCCAAGCCAACTGGGATGTGTGACACCTTAGAGAGGAAAGGGCAGACTATGGAGACTGGGTTGGTGATTGACAAGAGGAAGCTTGGAGAAGGCTATGAGAAAGATACTAGAGTAGGGAGGGGTCGCTTACAGGGTCCATTCTGAGTAAGGAGACTAGGAGTAGCCAAGAGTGGTCTACTGAGCTATGCTAGGGACTATGGGTCCTAATGAAAGCCAAATTATTTAAAAGCTTCTATTCACAAATAGCATCTGCTTTTGAGAGGTTAGGCGTGGCTATTCCTCAACTTTCAGCGCCTATGTTTTTCCATGTTAGAAAGTTGTGTCTACCCTGGAGGGGTCATCTTAGGCTGAGTTAGTAAATCTCCTTGACTCAGGATGGTTTTAAAAGGCTGCAGGAAGTTTTCTTTGAGGCTCCAGGGTCGCTCAGCTTTTTGCTACTTGTCCTGATTGGGTAATGAATCCCACTCACTTATACAAAATGCTTCAAGGAGACAAAATAGTCATTTTCTATTTTTCTCTAGTTCTTTGTTACCATAAAAGAAGTTCCTCTGATCTCTTTAAAAATTTTTTTATTTTTCAATTAGAATTGACATTCAATATTATTTTATATTAGTTTCAGGTATGCAGCATGGTGGTTAGACATTTACATAATTTATGAAGTGAATCCTCTGATTAGTCTAGTACCCAGTGGGCACTATACATGGTTATTATAATATTATTGACTATATATCTATGCTGTACTTCACATTCCCATGACTATTTTGTAAGTAACAATTTTTCTTAATCCCTTCATTTTTTTCACCCAGCCTTCAAGCTCCCCTCCCATCTGGCAATCACTAGTTTGTTCTCTGTATCTATGAGTCTGTTTCTGGGTTTTTTTGTTTGTTTGTTTTTGTTCTTTAGATTCCACATATAAGTGAAATCATATGGTATTTCTCTTTCTCTGTTTGATTTATTTCACTTAGCATAATATGCTCTAGGTCACTAGGTCAATCTATGTCGTTACAAATGGTAAGATTTTTTTATGACTGACTAATATTCCATTGTGTATATGTATACCACTCCTTCTTTACCCAATTGTCTATTGATGGGCACTTAGGTTGCTTCCATATCTTGGATATTGTAAATAGCTCTGCAGTGAACATAGGGGTGAATATCCTTTCAAATAAGTGTTTTTAGTTCTCTTTGGATAAATATCCAGAAGTGGAATTGCTAGGTTATTAGTTCTATTTTTAATTTTCTGAGGAAACTTCAAATTGTTTTCCACAGTGGCTGTACCAGTTTACAATCCCCACAACAGTGCATAAGGGTTTCCTTTTCTCCACATCTTCAGCCAATACTTGTCCTTTGATTTATTGATGATATCTATTCTGACAGGTGTGTGGTGATATCTCGTGATTTTAATTTGCATTTCTCTGATGATTAGTGATGTTGCGTGTATTTTCATCAGTCTATTGGCCATCTGCATGTTCTCTTTAGAGAAAAGCCTATTTAGGTCCTCTGCCCATTTTTTAATTGGGTTGTTTGGGTGTTTTTGGTGTTGAGTTTTCTGTGTTCTTTGTAAATTTTGGATATTAACCTCTTATCAGATGTATCATAGGCAAATATCCTTTCCCATTCAGTAGGTTGCCTTTTCATTTCATCAATGATTTCCTTTGCTGTGCCAAAACTTTTTAGTTTGCTGTATCCCATTTGTTTACTTTTTCTTTTATTTCCCTTTTCTGAGAAAATATATCAGAAAAAATATTACAAATTTATAAGATATTACAAATTTATAAAATAATAAGAGCAATATCGGAGAGTTTACTGCCTCCTCTGATCTCTTTGTGCTAGCTTATATCTATTAACAATCTGCTGAACCAAATTTGCAAACCTGATGAGTATGCTTGCATGTAAAGCCCTTATGCATTGGCCAATGGAGGGCTTATGCTTGTGCATACATAGGAGTTTATGTTGTTCATCATGTATCATAGATTTGTTGGAGAGTGGGTGTAGACTCAATTTTTAAGTAAAAAATTACCAAAAATACTTTTCTGCCAAGCAATATTCTCTAAAGTATCTAAAAACCAACAGAAACCCAAAGAAGCTCTTAGAGTAGATTGAAGTAAGTTACCATTATCCTGTTAGATTGTATTATTATATAATCACAGGTATTTTAAACTGGGTTAAGTCCTTACAGCTCATGTAATCACCTGTAAAGTGAGAAAGTGGAGGCTTAGAAATAGAGGAGCTAACTCACACCCACGCATCTCTGGTGGCCAAGTCAGGCTCAGAACCTGGTCATTGGGATCCCAGCTCCATGCTTTCCCCATAGCGTGACCAGCATGACAGGTGTCTTCTGATCAGAAAACCAGAGCCCTTCAGAGAGCAGTTGTCTGACACCACCGGTGATATGTTAGCCAGCTGCATGGCATATGCTTTGTGTTCCTTAGAGAAAATTTCAGAAGCTCAACTGCTTGTAGACATAGGGCACATTTTTGTAGGCATAGGTCATTCAGAAATGGCAAAGACAATCTTCAGGGTCACAGACCTGGCTTCAACACCTGCAATTTGTGCAGGTGACAAGTGGATCTTTGATGAAAGGAAGACATTTATGGGAAAGGAAGAATGTAAATTGTTCACCATGCAAATATTTACTTGAATTGTCTTTCCTTAGTGAGAAGAGTATTTTAAGGAGGATCACTAGCTTCTTTGGTGTGAATTCCCTTGTAGTCTGATCAGTCTTGTCCTACTCCCTTCAAAATGCTGTGCAATACCAGGGTGGAGAAGGCACCATATTTAACTTATGTATCTCACTTGTTACGTATGTGTCCTGTGGCCATGCTTTCAAATCTCAAATTGGAACACACAGTCTGACCAGCCTGAGTGTGCTATGCTCTCCAGAAAACTACAATGGGTAATCAGCTTGCCTGTGTAACTAAAAAGATGTTCAGAGGAGAAAACTGGAATGGCTTTGGAGGGGATTCTGTAAAAAGACTTTTAAAAAGTGAAGAACTCTAATTCTGCTTTTATTTACAGATAAAGCCCAACGTATCCAGAGGAGACCTCTATTGTGAGCCTACAGTATCCCTATTATTACATGAAAGAGTCATTTCAGCTATGACAATGCAAAAATTTTTAGTGTACAATTCATGTTCAGATTATGCAATTAATTGTAGGAACTATGGAATCTCAAGTTCCAGTTGATTAAGGAATAGCATTAGAGGCGTTAATAACTCTAACGTGTGAAATAAATAACAAGAACTAATGTTTAGTTCCAAAATAATATTTGGACCGACTCTCCCTCCTTGGGTCCTGCTGGATAAACCAAAGTACATTGTCATGATACATAGAGAAATATATCACATCTCATTTCTACCTTGGTACTATGGCCACATGAGCTTCAAGAAGGGAATTTTTGATTTGTAACCTCTGGATGGAGTGCTGTTTTCTATGGCACTATGCTGTACCACTTTACAAAACATTAAAAGGCACTAGTGTACTCTGGGGTGGTCTCTACAGACCAGATCGTAAAGGTATCTTCCTACCGATATATTCCTAATGGAAAATTTCTAAATAGTCTGTGGAACTGAAGCAATGATACTGTATTACATCGCAGGAGATTCGAGGATGATCCAAAGGTTGGTGATTTAGTAATTTGGCATAATAATAATTTTTCTGAGGATTGCTCAGGCACATGGAAATGGACAAGGGCACTCCAGAAATACTTTCTGACTCCTGTCTTGCTTTGTTCTTGACTGCAATTCATTTCCAGAATCAAAGGCCTCATCCCCACCCCTTCCAGTTTATAGTCTGTGAATACAAGCTCATTAACAATTTGCCAGAGCAATTTAACATGATTGAATTAACTCCCAGAAGAGGAGGAAAACTGTAAGTGAAATCATATTGCTCAAACAAAAATAGTGTCCGGCCTTCTAATGAAATCTCACTGAAATGACAATGCTCTCCCTGAATTAAAATAGTTTGGTGGTTAAAAGCAGATTACTTAGATTCTGTATTATTACTTATTTGTTGTTAATTGCATTGTGTAGCCTCCTCACACCCCAGCTCCCTGACCTATAATCTGGGGAATAACAAGCTCTTTATCATAGGACAATTGTCAGAATTAAATAAGATAGAATATCTAGTTCAAAGTACATTTTCATTAGTGCCTGAACTTTCTGTAAGTTCAATTAAGAGTAGCTACTTTATTACTAGTAGTAGCAATACTACTAGTACTAGTGCTACTACCTCTAAAATTGTCCACTGGATAGTTATTTATGTAAACCATAGGAAGTGCCATTCATTCATCTAACAAACATTAGAAATATATTATATATCAGGCTAAAGTCTAAAGAATAAACAAATAAGAGACATGTATTTTATATATGCGCACATATATGTATTATATATATATATACATATACAATACTGTATTAAATTAATTGAATATATATTAAATACCTGAGTCATACCCGACTCAGAAGGACTGATATATCTATGTTATTTTTTAACATAAAAAATAGGCTTCGTGTATAGGGCATTACATTGATAGGACCATGAGACAAGACATTGATAGGATTATGGCCAGATGTCACATTAAAAAAATTTAGTCCTGTGATCCAATATTTAGGATTCAAATAAGCTCAGAACCTAAGGTCATCATCAGCTAATGACAGGAATTTTGACTTTATTGTTAGAGCCAAACCAAGGAGGACAATAAAGAGAGTGAACTCAGTTTGGTTTTAGTTTTGTTGCAGCTGGATTGCTATCATCTAGGAGCCATTTAGCAAACAGATGATAGACAAATGGCTTTATTTATAGCAGTCTGTAGGGAAGGAATGCAGTCGATTGCGCCTTCTCTTCCGCAGTAGTTTAGCTACAGAATTATCTCTATCAAGTAGAGGATGCATTAGGCAAACATAGGCTCATTCTGGAATGTAGGCAAACTGATCTCTAAATAGGTGGTGCTGGTTAATTAGACAATGCAGTTTCACTGGGGGAGTGACAGTTTTACTAGTCGGGTAAATTTAGTAAAATTTTTTGAATCTTTTGAAATGAACATCATAATCCGTAACTACTACTTTTATTTAAAAATGTATTTTGATTTTGTTCTGCCAAATCAGAGACTCTGAGTTAAACTCATCCTAATGATTTATACCGTGGATACTTCCTACCATGTGTGGGTACTACCTGACCTGTTTCAATCGCACTGTTCTGATGGGATCGCACTTATACCCTTCACTCTGAAATAAACATTCCCCAAAGTTCTCAAACAGATAATGCTCAGAGCTTTCCCCTGGGTCCTCTTTTGAATTAAATCAATTAGGTGAAGGCCATATGTTCACCATATGTATGTCAACTTGCCAGAGATTCTTAAAAGGAAAGGAGAAAACATTTTAAAGAATCCTAAATCACTTGAAAACACACAAACTGAAAAAGAATTAATCAACCAACCAGTTAAATCTCTATTTATATATTTCAAAAGTTGATTAAAATTAGACAAGATAATGTACCTTCTGATTATCATTATATTTTACACTTCTGTTTTTTTTCATTCTCATATGTAATTAATTTCTCAGGCAGTATAAGGAATCAATCACCCTATTAAGTTTTCTTCACCTGTTTATTCACCTGGAAAAAGTAAAATGATTGTCAGGCCAGTGGTGGTAGATTTTAACAAAATTCCTTAGAGTTCAATAGTCTCCAGATTATATATGACAATGTTTGGTGACTATTTTGGCTGTCCTTCATTAATGGGATTGGGAATCCAACTGGTGGACGTGTTAGACTTGGGACATGCAGAACAGTTCTCTTGGTCTGACTTTTTAATTGCCCAGTTGCTGCTGTTCAATTCTGAATCCATCGGAGGGCTTTGAACGGTGTTTGGCACATAGCTTAAGTTCATAGCTTGAAACAATAAGGAAACTGAGGGTTAGAGAGCTTAAGTGACACGAGCAAGGTTGTCTAGTTAGTGAATAGGTTCTCTGACTCCTAAGCCTTTTGCTTCTACACTATGACTGCTATCAAACATTCTCCCCAAAAGGTCCCCAGGCCCTCCTGTGTTGTCTCCCAGATTAAGCACAACGTTTGCACCTTGGCATGCATCATGCCTGCCCAGTCCCTCTTCCATTTCTCCTTTACATTACTTTGATGTATTTGTATGTTAATCCATGTGTCCTCCGAATTTACTCTCATGTTTTCTTTTTCTGCCTTTGCTTGAGCAGTTTATACCTTTACATGGTATAAACTTTTCTACCCTTCTGTACTTTTCAAAATCTCAACTTCCGCATAGGCAGATTAGGGGTGAATTTGAGTAGAGAAATGAGACAATATGGTTTAAAAAAAGTTGATTACAAAGAGCAAATATCCAAAGTGATTTCCAATAGGGTGTGTGTCCTTGAGTGTATGGAGTGAGTTGTATTTTTAGTCCCCGTTATTGAGTTGAGGTGTTGAAAATGTGGGAATAAAGAGTGGTTGGAACTAACCCTGGAAAAAATTATTTTTAAGGCATTCTTATTCTTCCCTTCTTCCTTTGGCTCTTTTCCCCTTTTTTCATCCTGCAAATGCAGTTAAAATTGTCTATGGAGTTCTAGTGCTATCCCTAAGCTAGATGGCTTTACAAAGGTCAGCACAAAAACAGTTCCTTCTTGCTTCTTAGTTCTGTCCAACACTAACACAACAACAACAAATCCCTATGCAGTGCTTACTATGTGTCAGGAACTATTTTTTAAAATATATATGCATATATTCCTTTAGTTCTCATAATCAATTTTAGGGGTAAATACTATTATTATCACCATTTTACAAATGAGAAAACTGTGGCATGGAGAGGGAAAGCAACTTATCTAAGTTGCTCAGCTAGTAAATGGTAGAGCCAGAATTTGAATTCAATTATGGCAGAGCCAGAATTTGAATTTGGTTAGTTTGGGTTCAGTCTGTGCTTTTAATAGCAACATGCTTACACCCATTCTCCTTTCCTCTAACACCTGACCGTTAGGGTATGGTCGTTGGGATCTGACTAGTTATTTATATCTCTTTCTGTCTATCCTGATTGGAGTCCCTCTTTGAATTTTTGAAGGTATAAACTTTTTTTTTCTTCTCTCTTCTTTTTAAGTCCTTTCTAGCCTGAATTTAGTCTCTTTTATGATAAACTTAATTTTCAATTAATTAATTTAATCAACAAATACCTATTTAAATTGTATTAATGACAGTCTTTTCAGTTTCTTCTTCCACTTTCAGTTTTGTGAATTGTTTAGGTTATTGCCCGTGACTTTGACTTTGAATTTCATATCTTTTTTTTTTTTAGCTCCTTCAAAAGTCTTTGTTTCCTAAGAGTACTGGCAACTCTGCACAGCTCTACCTTTGGGCCATACTTACCTATGAAATCCAAATGAAAGTATCTTACTCTTTTCCAGACTGGCCATTATCTTTCTTTTCAATATCTCCTTTCAGAGACCCCTGATAACTTTTTTTGTATCTAAAATTTAACTCATTGATTTTCATACATCTCCTAAATACCTGAGGTTTACCATTTACATCTCGAAATAAGACATTTTTGTCTCCTAAATTCTGTACACAGGTATGAAAGAGCCTTGGGGGAGAGGTACCTAAAAGTTTATTTTCCTGCTGATACTGGTGCAAAACCACATATAGAAATCTATGTCCCAGATATTTATATTTTGGCAAAGATCCTTGAGTTAGAGATGGGAAAAACACTCAGTCACCATGAAAATTCTGGAAATGCTTATGGTAAATTAGAATGAAGACGATGACAGAAATCCTAAGTAAGGAAAGTATGACGACAATTCAGATAAAGAATAAGGAACAGCTGTATGAAGAAGGATTTATAGTAAGAAATGTCAAACCATTTTGGGAAGAAGAGCCATATATTTTAGGGCGAGAACCACTTATATTTGAAGAGGAGATTGATTCAAGAAAAAAATAATAAGCAGAGTAAGAGTATTCCATCTTATCTCTTGCTACAATAGGAAGTAAACAGACAAAATGAAATTAACCCCTGGGATTCAATGCCTTGGCGGATTTCTTGGAACCCTGCAAAAAGGATGAACCATATGGTAAGGACAACCTCTGTGACAACACAGGCTCAGATGAAATTTCAAGGATTATAAATCCTCTTGTTTCATCTCATAATTTGAACACCAGCTGGCATTGGGAAGTATAACATTGCACGATTAAGTGTCTATGGGTTTTTTATATCTTCTTCAGTAGCATACGGGTTTGGCCCCTGGAAAACAGAATGTGGCACTACTCCAGGATGATCATTAATCTGCCTCAGTAGGGCAGTCTTCTCACGTGGGAGCCCGTCCATAATGGTCTGTTGTAGTGATCTGTCACACCATATGGGGGAAGATGAAACAAGAGATCGAGCAACAGAGGGAACACACATAACACGGAATCCTGGCAAAAATGGAAAAGAAGGAAGGAAGCGTTACATATCATCTGTCCATATAGCCGAACAGAGGTCAAGTAGTTAATTACATGCCCATTGTTGGTTTTAGAGTCTGTCATATAGGCTCTAGAGGGCAAAGAGCGAACCAGCAGGGAGAATAAAATCAGTGTTTCTGGAGAGATACCAAATTAAATATCCTGTCTGTGGTATCTTTCAGGGGCCAGCTGAGTGAGAGAGAATGGAGTCCCTGGAGAGAAACTGCCGTGCTGTGTAGACAATGCCTGTTAATGTGGGTTGTTAATGTAGTGAAGGTCTAGGGAAGATAGGAGATTATAAGCCATGGTGTTTATCCTACAGTTCTTTATTAGGAGTGGCTGATGGACACTCTGTCTTTTTCCAGTCTAGTTTTCACTTGCCCTTTGTCCCACCCTATGTTGGAGCCATACCGAGCTCCTCATAGTAGTTCATGGTTATCCACCCTCTAGAGCTTGGGCCTGCCTGGTAGAGAAAGACAATGGTTGAATGGATAACTGGGTGGATGAATGAATGAATGAATGTTTGCACATAACAACGTTTTCCATAATCAGTCAGCTATTTAACATGAATACTAGTGGTAGCTAGAGTTTATCTTCCAGGAAGCAATGTTGTAGGATGGCAGAGGAGGGCAGCAGCAGGTGAGGTGGAGAAAGTAGATATATAGAAGAGGAAAAAAAAAAGATCCTATGGGGAAAATTGTGTGACTTTCATGTTTAAATTAGAACTTTCCATTGTGTTTTTGTTTTCATGGTGATTCAGTTATTAATACATGGTTTCCCATTAGTTTCAAACATTTTAGAAAAGCAACTAAAAGCACATTTTAATGAAACTTTCAGGATTCATGGATTAATAGATGTTAGGAAATACAAAGCGGGAAATTGTTACAGTCAAATGGAATAGCTGGTGTCCAGCACACACTCCCTCACCTTCTCCAGGCAAAACTGGGCTAATGTCAGCTCGGTTGCAGCAAAGACAAAGCGGTTTGGTGCCTGGAGGGAGGAAGGGAAAATAGCCTCCTTTTTTTTTTTCCTTTCTTTCTTTTTTTTTTTTTTAAACAAACCTTTCAAGGGAGGTTGCTCAGGCAGAAGGTGGGATCTCAGGGCTCTGGGAGAGCAACTGCATTATGCAGGCACAGACAACAGGAAGTGGGTGCAAACAGGCCCTCTCCTCAACATAAACACACACAGACTTAACCTACTGCTGAACTTCTGCCCTTGAGTGACCAGCACCATTAGGACACAGGTCAAAAGGTTGGAGGGTGACAGAAAATGAAGCCTTACTGAATGAAAGAGAAAATGAAAAATTCTTTTGTTTGCTTAACTCTGGTTTGTATAGCTACTGTGATGCCAGAATGGAGTCCACAGTGGGAAGAAGTCCCTGATTGACCAGTGAGAAAGGCACTCAGAAATTCAGTTAAGGACTGAAGAAAAATTATAGGAAAGATCCACATAAAAGAAAAGTGAGTCTCACTGCACTTAAGGGATGGGGGGAGGGGTGCAAACGTCATCAGTCTCTGGTGATGGTAAGAAGGTATAGAGAGCAACATGAGAAAATTTCTCCTCTCATAATGTGCAGGATGGAGAAAATACAGATGTAGGGGCACAGTTAGCTGACCCACTCTCTTCCCTTCCACTCTCCATGGCAGGCACTTCATCACAGCAAGTTAGGAAAATCTTTTTCTATGTGAAAAGCTGCACACTCTGGGAGTACATTCAGTTACAACAGAAGAATGAATGTGTGTGTGTGTGTGTGTGTGTGTGTGTGTGTGTGTGTGTGGTCTGCAAAAGGGCATGGCAATATGAAGCTTACCTGGCAAATTATTTAACCTCATACACAAGTATAGGAACTGGAGATTTCTTGCTGTGCTTGGCTATTTTCACCCTTTAAAACTCTTGAGCACATTTGCAAGTTCTGGATGATTCTATTTCTTCCAGAATGTTTCTTCAGGGTAAAAAAATTCACCATTCAAATAAGGATGCAAAAGACTGTTCTGTGTTTCAATTCAGTCTTTCATTCTGTTGGTAAAGATATTAAAAAGGGAAGAAAATAATTAGATTACATTGCCCCTTTTTTTGTGGCTGTTAAACTCCAAAGTGTCTGGTATTATTTTAGAAACTCTTTTACTATATGCCTTTTCCTAGGTTAGACTTTAGCTACATAATTTTTACCCTAATACCTAAACAAATAATGAACTACTGATTTTTCAAAATGTGTTTTATAGCTGAGATAATCGAGCAGGTTCCCACATGCTTTTATTTTTTAATGCAGTTTTTGACAACTTGCCTTGAGCATTCATGATTTTTGTTTCTTAGGGTGTCCCCACGTAAAATCACAACAAGTCCTCAGAAAGGAGGCTTCAGCTCCTTGCAAATGCTGTGCAGACGTGAACACCCTCCTGGGAGATTGATGAGTCCTATTAACCTTGTTGCATAGATGGAAACTCAGAAACAAAGTGACTGTGAGGATTAGGAGGAAGTCAATGTCAGCACTGGGATTAGAATTCACACTTGCCTGGTTTCTCAGCCCACGGCCAGCCCCCCACGGATCCCAGCTTTGTCTCCTGCCCTAAAGGAGGGGGCAGGGTGTTTCCAAACGTTGAAAGAATCCTGTTATCCTTAGGCCTCACATTGCAGGAAGGCCCTTCCTTTTAATAAGTGACAGAGCTGGGAAGTAACTTTTAGGTGATTTATTCCAATCCACAAACTTTTTAAGTGAGAAAAAGGTCATAAAAATGCTAGAAACAGAATAAGAACGCCTAGTTTGCAATAATACCACAGGATGGTAAATCTATGTGATGAAAAGCACAGGATATGAGTTGGAGCCTGCCGTTCGAAGCCTGGCTATGCTTCTCATCGAGCCTGTCTCTTGTATGTAAAATGTAGAAAACAACATTAATTTTAGTCTTTTATAAAGATTAAATATACCGAGTACATAAGATGTTGTAGGCATTACCCACACAGGGGTCCTTGCTGCTCTCAGGATAGAAATCAAGAGAGTGAGTAAAACAGTGTGCAGAGAGAAAGGTTTATTAAGGCGAAAGTTTGATGCACCAAAGGAGCATCACTCCGAAAGAGAATGGATATGGCTCCTGAGGCTACAGGTACTACACATCTATGGGCACTCTCAGGCTAGGGGCCATCCCTCATCTTCCTCTAGTCTCTCCCCAACACATGTACAGGCAATTTCTTTTTAGCACATGTGCCATATGACTACATACTACTTCATGCGTCACATGTTTCATTAGCATCTTAAATCTTCACCCCTGGGCATAATTTAAATTAGGGAAAGGGACATTCTTGGGCCTTACTGCACATATGTGGTGATAGGGACAGTCTCTTGCTGCTAGTATGCCACCCGAGGCTCCTTGATGCCTAGGTGGTACCTTAGGGCCAATAGTCTCATGAAAGTTACCAGGCCCCAGCAGCTGACCTTTCTGACTAACTCAGCAGCAAGAAGTTGCCTTCCTGTCTCATTGGCACTTCCTAAAATTTTTGCCGATGCATATTTTCATCTTCTCTCCTGTTGTAGTTACACAATTTTCTATGTGAGCAAGATGGTACCCAAATGTGTTCAGTTAAGGGTTCAATCCCAAATTAGCAGAGTTTGGTGGGACTTTAATTTTGGAACTTATTCAAGCCCAGTGTCAAAGAGTTAAGGCCCAAATATACTGCATGGTAGTTTAGCGCATTGAGCTCAGAGCTGCTCAGAGCCTTCAATGGTGTTTTTCTCCAATGACAGGATTTGAAGAGCTCCAGCACGTAGCATTCAGGGCAGTCTGGGCAGTGGAAACCATGTCAAACATCCATTAACTGGAAGGTGTCACTTAGGCGAATGTTCGCTGTTGCAGATTCGCACAGCCACGTGTTCTCTCCAGACCCATCGTCCTGTTATTTCCTGCCTCATTTCTCCCTCCCCAATTTTCTTTTGCCTCTCCTCCAAAGGAACATCCACTTTTCCTGATTTGACAAACATGCTCTTTGTCCTTTGAGTAATTACTGAATATACTCTGCCTCATTTTCACAGAGAAGAGACTAGCAATTCATCTTCATGAGTCTGAAAAAGAGAAAAAAAATCCCATTTATTCTTTTTTTCAAATCTGGGCTGGAAGCTTCAGGCTTGAAGCCTTGAGTGGATGGCAGAGGCAGGAGGGCACAGAAAGGAGACCTCTGCCAGGTGAGAGCCACTTGCCTTCTAGCTCCCAGAGGAGACTCTACGCTTTGTATATTAAACTATTCAAAAACAGAATGTGCTCCTGGAGGGAGGATTTAGATCAGGAAGGAGGGGGAGAATTTTTAAAAAAGTAATGTCCCCTATGTAATGGGATCATTATGATAATAATTCTTTTATTTATTGATTTATTTTTAATATTTTGTTTCAATTATGGTTGACATCCAATATTATTTTATATTAGTTTTAGGTGTATAGCATAATGGTTAGACATTTTATATAATTTACAAAGTGATCCTCCCAATTAATCTAGTACCCTCCTGGCACTTTACATAGTTGCTTACAATATTATTGACTATATTCTTTAAGATGTACTTCATATCCCCATGACTATTTTGTAACTACCAATTTGTACTTCTTAACCTCTTTTTCACTCAGCCTCACAAACCCCTCCCCTCTGGCAACTGTCAATTTGTTCTCTATATTTATGTCTGTTTTTTTTTTTTTTTTTTGATAATTACAGTTATTGAACATCTTCTAAAGGCCATGCAATGTGCTGTGCTCTTCACATGCAATGTCTCATTAAATACTCAAAAGAGCTTCATGAAGTATGTTCCATTACCTGCCACCCCCTAACACCAATTTGTATCTGAGAGACTATAGTTCAGAGAAGCTGGATATGGGGGCTCTGGTCACAGATCTCATAGACTGCCCAACAAAGATTCAAACTCAGAAGGGTCTGTCTCTAGAGTCTGTGCTCTTGACCAACCTGTCTTACAAGCTGTTCTTAGCTTAAATATACTCAAGCATTTTTCTTTACTCTCTTCATTTTGTCTCTAGGAACCTAAGATCTCTGCTTATCCAAGAGAGATCTACTTCTCTGTCTTCTTTTCACTCTCTCCTCAAAGGCCTGGGTCAGTAGGGTGTATAAAGTCTGCAAAAGCATTACACAACACGCATTTGGCTCCCAAGCATTGGTGGTAGCCACTCACCTTGGTTGATGGTCCAGTGTGGCTGGGGTTTGAGAGCGATAAGAAGTGAATCAACTTCTGAGAAGTTAGTTGAGAGCACCAGGCTATGGTATTTGGGAGTTTATGAATAAACGTGTCACAATAGTGTCTCATATCCAATCTCAGAATAGAGAGAAGGAAGAGATATGCTGCGTCACATTCCCCAGGGTGAACAGAATCTTCTCAGTCTGCCCTCAAGGCCATTGTTATGTGCCCACCGTGGGATTCAGGGCTCTATCAACTTACCTATAGCAGTTCTTTGTCACCATAAAATCTAGTACATACTAAGATTTTATTTGCAAGGCTTAGGTTAGGGACTTTCTGGAACCAAAATATTTCTATTATTTTCTGCTTCCTAGAGGCCAGAGTGAGAATCAAGACCTCTCCCTTGGTCTGTCTATTATTTTGTTCTTGTGATCTCTTTAGGTTTTACACATGGATCATTTGATGATGTTTTAAAGATGCCTAAGAGTGTTTGTTAGTTACTGGCCATGTTCAATTTAAGACTCTTACAGAGTCTCCATGACTTTTTTAAAATGCTAACTGGCAAGACGTTAACCTCCAGTCATTTCTGCAAAGTCTGTCTGTTGATTTGAGAGCATTTTAAATTGTGGAAGTTATGGATACACCTTTCCTCTTTCTCTGGGTGACTTCCACCCACTGTACATGGTCCGTGAATTGGTCATGAGACTGGAATTGACAGCTCAATGGAGAAATAAGGTCAAAAATGACATGGAAATCTTCTTTTTGGTATTTCTTGTCCATAATTATTTATATTATATAATAAAGGGCAGCTCTTTCTTTAGTCCCCTCCCCGCTACTCCCCTTCAACCTGATGTATTTAAAATGTAAAAAATGTAAAGAATGTTTATTGAGAATATAAAAGTACCCTTTAGCCACAAATGTACTTCTCCTCTTAGCTTTCAGGCAAAGACCCACCTATAGGAGGAAGGCAGGCAGAAGTGTGGGAAGGGGCATTGATATATTAATGTAATTTGTTCTCTTTTTATCAGTCTGCTGTAATTTTCTACCTTGGAAAATAACTAAGAGGCATTTGGAATTAAACTCTTCTAGGGAAAGTGGTATGAATATTGAGAGTTTTAAGTAAAAATCACTTTCTGCATGATTTGATTCTTCTTTTTATCTTATTTCCTAAATATCATGTGTTAAAAACAATCATGTTTAATAGCCAAAGAAAGATAGCTCTTTTTTTTTTTTTATTAAATGGGTAACTTTTCTGATGCAGAGCCTCAACTGAGGGGCTGTAAGGCTGCAAAAATAGCTGCTCTGCCCTCAGTTTCTAGAAAGATAAAGTTTTTCTGAGGCCAAAATGAAGCCAAGGCCACAGTGCTGAAGGGGAGAATGTTTTCTTATTGTTGATTAGGACTTAGCTAACTTCACCGTGGAAATAATGAGCTTGGTTCTTTCTTTTACTCTATGAAACCAAGCTATTCCTTTTAGTCCTTTCTTCAGGGAGTCTATACTTCATATACACTGACGCCAAATTGGGGAGAATTGTTTTTTCACAACCCAGAAAGCCAGATGGGAAGCACTTATTCTTTGCCTCTGTAAAACCAAAATAACTAATATCTTGCTGGCGATAAGACATGAGTGCTGGCCACATAGAGTGTCTCAACTCTAGCCACAGCTGAAACTCTTTGCCATCTTAGAATGTCTTGTTGGAATTCCCCACAGATGAAGCTGAGCCCAGAGCTGGTCACAACTGTGAAACATCTTATTGTTTCCTATTGTAAGGTGTTGCCTGACCTATTTTGAAACATATAGTCCAGATTTTTTTTCACTTTCTTACTTAGTCTTGCCACTCTTCAGTTGACCTTAAGCATATTGGCTTTATTTCCGGACCCTCAGTCAATTCTAGCCCATTGATCTATGTCAGTACCACACTGTTTTGATTATTGTTGCTTTGTAGTAACTTCTGATGTTAATAAGTATGTGTCCTCTAGCTTTATTCTGTGTTTAAAAACTGCTTTGACAACTCTAGGTCCCTCTCAATTGCACAAAAATTTTAGAACAGCTTTCAACTTCCACAAAAATCCAGCTGGAATTCTGAGAGAAATTGCATCGAATCTCTAGATAAACTTGGAGAGTACTACTATCTTAATTATATTAATATCTTCCAATCCATGAACATGGGATATTTTTCTATTTATTTAATCTTTATAAAATTCTTTCAACAATATTTTGTATTTTTCCAAGTATAAGTTCTGAACTTCTTTTGTTAAATTGATTCCTAAGTATTTTATTCATTTTGATATTATTGTAGATGGATTTTAAAAACAACTATAATAAATGTTTTTTTGTTAAAAGTATTAGGTAGAATTGTTTTTTAATTTTATTTTTGAATCATTTGTTGTTAGTGAATAGAAATACAATTGTATCCTATAAACTTACTAAACTCATTTGTTAGTTCTCCAAGTTTTTCAGTGGATTCTTTAGAACTTTCTACGTATGAGATTATGTCATCTGCAAATAGAAGTATTTATACTTGTTCATTTCCAAACTGGATGTTTTTATTTCTTTTCCTTGCCAAATTGCTTTGGCTAGAACCACAAGAGCAATGTTGAATAAAAGTGGCAAGAGTCAACATTCTTGCTTTCTTCATGATCTTGGGGGAAAGTAACCAGTCTTTTACCATTAAGCGTGGTGTTAACTCTGGGCTTTTCATATACCTTTCATCAGATTGAGGCAGTTCCATTCTATGTCTGTTTGTTGAGTGTTTCTATTGTAAAATGGTGTTGGATTTTGTCAAATACTTTTTCCTTATCTACTGAAATGATTATGTAATTTTTTCTTTTCATTCTATTAATATGATGTATTACATTAATTGATTTCAGATGTAAATCTTGCATTCCTGGTACAAATTCCATCTGGTTATAGTGGATAAGATTTTCTTTATATGTTGGATTTGGCTTGCTAGTATTTTTCTGATAATTTCTATGTTCATGATTCATAAGAGGATGTGTCTGTTGTATCTTTGGTTTGATATCAGGGTAATACTAGGCTCATAAAATGAGTTAGAAAGTGTTCTCTTCTATTTCTTTTTTGAAGAATTTGTAAATAATTGATATTAATTCTTCCTTAAATGAATGGTAGAAGTAACTAGTGAGGCCATCAGTCCCTGGGCTTTTCTTTGTGGGTAGTTTTCTAATTACCAATTCAATCTCTCTGCTGGCTATAGGTCCATTCAGAATGTCTATTTCTTATTGAGTCAGTTTTGGTAGTTTGTGTCTTTCTAGGACCTGGTCCAGTTTATCAAAGTTTTAAAATTTATTGGTATACAATTCATAGTATTCCTCTATAATCCTTTTCATTTCTGTGAGATTGATATCGAGATCTTTTTCCATTTCTGACTCTAGTGATTTGAATATACTCTTTTTATCTTGATCAATTTAGCTAAAAGTTTGTCAATTGAACTTTTCAAAGAACTAGCTTTTGATTTTAATGATTTTCTTATTGTATTTTTGTTTTCTGTTTCATTAATATTCACTATAATCTTTCTGATTTCCTTCTTTCTGCTTGCTTTAAGTTTAGTTTGTCTTGTTTTTCTTGTGTCCTAAAATGCAAGACTAGGTTACTGCTTTGAGGTCATTCTTCCTTTTTTAGTTTAAACATTTATGGGTCTATATTTCTTTCTAAGCATTGTGTTAACTGCATCCCATAAGATTTTGGGATACTGTGTCTTCATTTTAATTCATTTCAAAGTATTTTTAAATTTTCTGTTAGATTTCATCTTTGACATATTGTTTATTTAGAATTGTGTTGTTTAATTTCCACATTTCTGTGTGTTTCATAACTTCTTTCTGTTATTGATTTCTAATTTCATTGTGATTAGAGAACATGATTTACATTATTTCTATTCTTTTAAATGTATTGAGGTTTGTTTCGTAACCTATCATGTGGTTTATCTTGGAGAGTGTTCCTGGATAAACTGGAGGAGAAGTTCTATAGATGTTTTATAGCTCAAAATGTGTCTGTTAGTTCTAGTTGTTTTAGTGTGTTCAAGTCTCCTACTTCCTTATCGATTTTCCCAGTTCTACCCATTATTATCCAGTAATAAAGTTTCCAGTGAGGGACGATTATTTTTGAAATGCCCAGCTCTCAGGCTACTCCCAGAATTGATTGAGGCCTATGCTGAAACCATCCCAGTTCAACTTCCTCCTCTCCCCAAACCTCTCTCTCTTTCTCCCTTATAGGTGTTATTCTCAAGGGCTCTTCCAATAGACCCTCTGCATAAAATCTCTACATAAATATCTATTTACCAGAAAACCAAGACTTGAAATAATCTTAAGAGTAACTTTTGAACTGAGATTTTGGAGGTAGATTTATTACTGGCTGACTGGCAATGTGGACTTGATCATGGATGGTGTTTGGAGCACTGATATACATTGATATGTGACAGTACAATTTTAAAACTTTCCCTTGTTGTGAACTGGGAGAGGGTACCAGAGGAAGGGGATACTCAATTAACTAATATGTGTCATATCTCACACATATGGGAGGTTTGGGGAAAAGAAGTGATGATAAAGATTATAGAATCAGATTTCTCTTGCCAGCTGCTATTGATGCATTGAAGAAAGAAAATGAACAGCTAAGGGTGATTAATCCTGCAGTCAAGGTGAAGCCTAAAAGCCAGGTGGCCTCCTTGGCAGCTTATGAAGAGATTCTCATCTTTCATAACTAAAAAAAAAAAAAAAAGCTAAGGATTAGATTCAGGACTTAATTAAAAGAGTAGTATAGCTGTAGAAGAAGTTGAAATCTCACCTGGACCAAGTCTCCTATGCCAAGGTCAGTGCTCTGATTGGGAAGAAAGGAAGTCCTCATACCTGGGTGGGATAGGAAAACCTATCTGTTGATAACTGTCAAAGAACTTTGAATCCCAAGAGTCCCCTGCACATTCTAGGACTATTTCACTTCTCCCTGTTAAAAGCTAACACTTTTCTCATTGCTTAAAGAAAATGCCAAAGCCTCTGGCCTCCAAGATAGCATGCAACGTCCACTCTGTCCTGGAATGAAAATCAGGAAGAGTTGGACCTGCTAGTCAAAATCCAAGTAAATTGAAATGCTGAAGGACTTGGATTAGCAAGGGGGGAACATAAAGATGTATAAGGGAGAGTGTTTCAATATAGGAGCACTCTTCCATTGTATGGATTAAACACCCTAGCAAAATCTCTGAGAGATAGTGCTATATCACTAGAAGAATGGCTCTTAAAAGCCTTGTAAAGGTAATAGTACACACTAAGTCAAGTAGAAATGCCAAAAGTGCCATGGCAGACAGTGGTTGAAAGGTGGACATGAAAGAGTGGATATACTATATAAGAACAGAAAACTCACCAGCTCATTATGTTTCATGGGAGGGTCCAGAGGACACTAGAAAGAAGGACACCAGTATTGTCGAAAAGGTCAGAGATGACTGTCTTCTAAAAACCATGGCTGATGATAGGAGATGCTGTTACAGAAAAGGACTTTCCGATAGCAGTGAGGATAAAAAAATATCCCAGTATAATAAATGCCAAGTGGCTGTGGTTGACTGTCAGCAGTAAAGTGACCACAATTTTCAAAATGAACATCAAGGTCAAAGTGGCACCCAGAGGCAGAGAGCTTTGGAAACGATTAAAAAAATACTATGCATTTTCTAGAGGCAGTGTAGATGGGCAGCAAACAAGGGTATTACTCAATTCGTGCAATCAAGAAAAAAAAAGTATGAGAGACCAGGAGACTGAGAGCACTCACTCCTAACAAAGTCAAGATCCTTTAATTTTTAGACTTGTACCAGTTCTCAATGTGAACCACCAACTGAAGGAGAAGCTGAGTCCCAGTGAAGAAGACCTCACACCAACGAAGCAATTGTACAGTCATTTTACCTCAGTTCTTTCCCCAAAAGACCTGTGGCCATTAATTTTTATGCTCATCTCTCCTATAAACTGAAGAGAGCTCAGTCCTACATTTATTCAAGATTCCTTCCTTCACCCACTGCAGCCTTGAATATTAGTCTATGATAGGATAGCTCACCTCATTCTGGAGACTTTCTAGAGAAGTAGGTTTAGGCACAGAAGTTACAGTTACATTCATGATGGGGTCTTCTTCTTTCAGGATGAAACCTACTTAGGTGTAAAGAAGTCAGTATTGGTAGTGTAACACCAGGTTAAGTTGTAATAGACTAGATCTGGGTAGATCTGGGTAGAGGAGATGATTTCATCTCTACCTGGGAATCAGTCAAACATCTTTTTTATAAGGAAGTTGGTTGCTAATTAAAAGGAAATAAACATGTCTATCTTTGCCCTCCTTTATTGTCCTAATTGTCTTTCAAATCAGTTTCCCACAATTTGTCCAATGTCTTGTGGCTGACACCAATGTGCCTATGATCACCTCAGCTAGGCTTCTGAAAACTCATTCTTCAAATGGGTGTGGAGAAAGCATAGTCTCAGTTGGTGTAGAAATATCTGGGCTTGAGCTCCAGAAAGTATATAAAGATGTTCTCAAAGTTAAATAATAAGGCTTCAGTTTAAGAGTTATAAGGTCCATGAATGTGCCTTTGGATTATAATAGCTACTCCTATGTTGAGGGTGAAGAAACAGTCTGTGTTTGAGTAACTGGCCAATATCTCAGAGGTGGATTGGAATTTTGAACCCTGACCTTACTCCAGAGCTCATGGTCTACTCACTATAGCATGTTGTTATCCCTGAGGAGAAAAAACAAAACCAACCAAAAAATATTGTGGATTAACTTTAAGGGAGCTGGTATAGTGCCCGGATGATGATAAAGAGAAAAAGTCCATATGCTTGTCCATGGACCCTTCTCAGCCCAGTCAGGCACAGACTTCAAATGTAAAAGACATCTCTGAAATGGAGTTTTGGCATTTTACATGGACTTCTCAAAAGATATTCAGCCCAACTCAACTTGGGACTGCAATCGTGTCATATTTTCATTTCTCCACTGTTCTGCTCATTTTTACTTTATCAGGTACTTTTTTTTCAGAAGAAAATTATACATTTACTTATGTAAAGAGGCCATGAGATTTAAGGCTGTTTAAGTAAAGTATGATTTTTTAAAGATAAACACATAAAATAGAGATAAATAAAAATTAAGAGAAACTGGGAAGCTAGGATAGTGACATGCTATATTTTCCTCATGTTAAAAACATATATTTATAAATGTATAGTTACATATAACATTATATATGATGGAATATACCAATAAATATAAAACATACATATACATACACATACATACATAGGTGTATGTATATATATGTATATATGTATATATAATATATATACACAAACACATACACACACACACACACATATATATATATATATATATATATATATATATATATATCCTGTCAGAAAAAAATAAGATAAAAACTAGCAGGATCCAAAGAAAAATATAACTCAAAGGAATGGTCAGTGTTTTGCACTGACCACATACAAATAAAAGATCTTATGATAGATGCACAGATATTCAGAGCATAAAAGATATTTTTATGAGGTAATTAGTAATCCCCTCAGACATCCCTTCCCCATTTACTTTTGAAATTAAGTTTTTATAAAAGACTTTCAATTGATGGCCTTAAAAGAAAAGTTCTTCATTTAATCATCACTACTCAAGAAAAGATTTAGTGTGGAACCAGTGGCATTGCCGTCTGTCTCTATACCACCCTACAGATGCAAGTGTTGTAGAGACTTACAGCACAGGGGTAAGTAAGGGAGTTAGCCTGGTATCTTGATGAGCCATCCAGGGCAGCCATCTGAACCACAAGTATGATATCATACATATATACAAACATGCATGCATGCATGCATGCATACCACATAAGACAAATAAGTAAACTTATTGTTCTAAGACACTGAAATTTAGAGTTTATTATTTTTATGTATTTAATACGACCTAATCTAGATAACCCTAACTAACACAGGTTCTCAATTAATAATGGAATCCAAAGTAAAGACAAGAGAACAAAGCTCTTTTCATTTTTTTCCTGGATAATACCTTACCAACTTAAACAATTGATTGCTTCTTTGTTTTTATACATAAAAACATAAAAAAGCATAAAGTCTTGTCTTCATATTCCTCATGTGTATAACATATATTTTTCCGAAAGAGAGCTGGACATTATAGTAGGTGACTTAGTATTTCAAAGAAGGCTCTATTTTTATTTGGTTACTTTAAGCATCGGTCCATAATAAATTTGTACCGAGAAATGACTAAATTAAAAACACACAAAAAAAGCAGATGTCAAGGGTCCAGAGAGTGTCACGTTATGTTCCTTCATTTTTTAGCTGAGTTTATTTTTCTGTTTCTGAATCTAGAGGAGTCTGGGCATATGTTCTCAAAAGGAAGAAAAATAAATATCCAGACATCTCAGCAAAGTAAGAAGCCAAGAAATCAAAACAAGCCTTCAGCCTTCTGATAAATGGGGAAAGGCCTATCCGCATTGGAAGCAAGCTGGTTTGTGCAGGTTGTGGGGGGGACAACAGGCTCTGACCCCGTGCCCCTTGGCATCACAAGTAATAAGCACAGCACAAAGGCAACTTGGCTAAGACATGGCTTGGGGTACTTTACAGAGGCTAGATTGTATATTTGTCTATTTATGACAATGTCACCTGGGCTCCCACCAGCTCTGTGGACAAAGCTAAAGACGGAAGGAACCAAACCTGTCCCCAAAGGCTCCTCTTACTGCCTCTGTTTATTAAAGAGCAGCAATAAACACATTTGTGTGTTTGTTTCCTGTCCTGGATGCTTTTCAACCTTTTGGAGCAGAAGTGTGTACACATGTACGTAGCCCTGATGGTGCGGTCTTTTATGCCCAGAGCTTCCTGGTTTTTTCTTTTTTTTCCAATGACACTGACTATAGAGACACAGAGGCCTCCGAGTGATCTCTTAGCTCTCACAGATCATTCTGATTACAAGAGACCCCAAGCCTTTTCCCCCAGGCACATATTCAAAGCAGATGTTGCACATTATTCTTTTTCTGCAATAAAGAAATGGAACAGTGACATTTGCACTACCTTTTTACACCAACAGGTATTAGTTGAACAGGAAAAATTATTTATTCCTCATTAAAATTGGCTACCCAGAAACCCTAAATGTCATAACCGTGACTTTGCACTACATTAGGGAGACTTATGGTAATATGTAGCTCTAAATGACCTGAGTGACAAATTGTGGCTTCATTGGCCTAGGGGAAAAAAAAATCTCATGTTTTGGATTAGATGGTTTATTTTAGGTCAAAAAAGGGGGCAGGTGAATTAGCCAAGGCATCAAGGGATTTGAATGTCCTTAATTAGGTGGTCACTTTTGCAGAGCTCTTTGTTTTAAAATGACCTTGTTTGCTTATAGTTTAACACTGTGATTGCAGGGAGGAAATGCTGCTATAGCTTAGTCTACCTTCGCTGACGCCTAATGCCAACCGTGTGAAACATTGTTCTGGAAATTCAAGAAAATGTAGTAAACAAAGCTGGACTAAAATGCTCAGGGAGCATTTCCATGAAGGAGTTGGAATTTTAAATCCCTTATCATTACTCCAGGAAATTCGAAGGTGTAAGCTAACTTAAAATTACAGACAGAGGTAATGGCAAAAGAGACAAATGAAGCTCATTTCCTTTTTTTTTGGAAAAATATATACCTTGCCAAAATTTGTCTTGTTGGTAAACATGCTGGTCAGCAAAAGAAAAATAACTTTGGAAAATAGGAAATTTTTCTTTTCTGTCCTCTCTCAAGGTGTCTAAGTGATGTACACACATCCCACAGTCATTCGAAGTCATTCATTATGCCTATTTCACAGATATTGAAAATATTGAATATAAATGACTTTTATATTCTAAGAAAGATAATAGAACTTGCTTCTTTTAATCAGCAAGACCTATGTCCCTAGTTTCTATTCCTTCACATGCTCTTAGCCTGGATCCTGGGACCTCATTCACTGGAGTCAATAGTTATAGTGGTCTATGTTTTATTCTCATTGGTTATAAAGAAAAGATGGTGGTACAGTCATATTATATTACAGCTCTATAGAGATATAATTAATATTTTCAAAGTGCTTTAAAATCTTAGATGAAAGGAAATGCAATGGAAAGCAGAACATTCTTATTTGTTCTTTTGCATTTTTATCAGGTTTGAATAAAACCTTCTCTTCATGAAAGAGTATTAGCAGCTGAGAGTGACAAGACATTTTTCTTAGGAATCTAGAGAACTTAAAATAGATTATATGGTATTAAAATGCAGAAAAGAAAAGAATGCATTTTCAAAGTCTATTGAAAAGATGTTTCAGACAGAATGATGATTTGCAAATATTCTTTCTGCACAAAGAAAGGATCAGGAGCATTCTGGGTCTTAGAGTTGAGTCTCCAGATAGAAAATCAACAACACAAAGTTTGGTTCTCTGCATGATCACTTATGCATTCTCGCTTGAGTGCCTACTTGCAACTTCACCCATTATGGCATGCTGTCCAGCTTCATTCTGTCCATTCCGTCCAGCTCCATTGAGCTCAGGTTGTTACATCTTTCTCTTGTTCCTTTCTAGATTTCTCGAATCCTCAGTAACCTTTCCTTTTAGAAGTGATTATTTCACCAGGGTCCTTCCTGAATCCTTGTACATGTTTATTGTGATGTTCTTTTTTCTGGTGTTAGTTTTATCTCTCTAACACCATCGAATGCTCATTGAGGCAAAGACCATATTTCATTCTGCTTGTAGATCTATCACAGGACTGTATTATTCTTTCATCATATGAAATAACACTGATTACATTCTCTATATTCAGTAGGATGGGAGTGAAGAGAAAGAGTAGAAAAAAAGAAAAAGTCTTCTAAAAATATAACATGAAAAACTAGTCTCTATTTCAACAAGAACAAATTGTTGCAATTTAGGGGTTAGAGAAATAGATCTTTCACTTATTGGTTTTTGCCTGGTCTTTTTGAACTATGGCAGGAGATCTCAAATACTTTACTAGTGTTGAATTGGGTACATGGCTATAGAAGTAGCCTAGACAGCCATGGTGATGGGATGGATATGTGGTAGAGCTCGCTATGGCCTCCTTTATTGTTATTCCATTGAGAAAGCTTTGG
Organism: Eidolon dupreanum; assembly: GCA_028627145.1. Lineage (NCBI taxonomy): Eukaryota > Metazoa > Chordata > Mammalia > Chiroptera > Pteropodidae > Eidolon > Eidolon dupreanum. The sequence goes on from CM053508.1 coordinate 20,833,268, forward strand.
GCTGCCTGGGGAAGGAGGATGATCAATCTCCATCAAATGGACTGTCTTATCTATACTGAGAAACTGGGTAAATGACCAGAGGAGGTATCTGAGTCTCACTATGTCCACTGTTAAAGACAAAAGAGGTCAGTACATTAACACTTAGCTATTCCATATTAACCAGATCTTCTCCTGCAGGGAGGGTGTCCTGGAGAGACTTGCCATGATCTACTGTATTTTCAGGCCTGGTCCCATTCTGAGAAGTCCATTTACACATCCCTTTCTCAAAGTTTCTTATTGCCAACTCCCAATACTCTTCTTTCCAAGTTCTTGACCATGAAACCAGATCAGTAGCCACTTCCCGGGAATTGAAGAAGTTCATTCCCTTGGACTTGTTCTTCTTGGTCAAGTGGAAAATGCAGTGTCCACTTAAGATTATTTTATACTCCTCAGTATTTCAGGGTAACCCCTGAAAAAGACTTCTATCCCACAGCATTCTCCTTTCACCTAGTGCCTACCTATGTCACCTCTAAGCCAGGCCAAATTGGTAATTAATCTGATAAGAAGCAACACACTTGTCCATTTAGATGCTTTTTAATTACACCAGTCTCTTCAGTTCCCACCCTCCCCGCCAGAAAGTGGTATTGCCTCATGCACTCTTGAAGAGAGAGGAGTTGAATCAATGAATTCCACTAAGTCATTATTACTTCAAGGGCTAAAGGCTGATGTGGGGATTCTAGCAGCTATTGAAGGTGTCCATTTCATCTAAACACTGAGAAACTGGGAGAATGATCATGGGATGTGTTTGAGTCTCATTATACCCACTGCAAGGACAAACGAGATTAGATCACTGATTCCTGTCAAGTAGACCCAGGACAAATTTCATTCTGAGACCCCAGGTCTGAGTGTTACTTTAGAAGCTATATTCGAAGGAAATCACAACTTTCAGTATTTCCTCTTCACGTAAGTAAAGGTCAGGAATGAGATTCACAGTATAACTGTACGGTGGTGAAAGAAGGCTGTTCCTCAGATCTACGCAGCCTTTCTTTTATTCATGCTACTTTGGGGCTGAGAATAGACTTGAGTCTCATGTCTGGGGAGATAGATGCCATGACTCTCTAGTGAGGCGCTTAGTCAGGCTTCTGTCACAACTGGAGACTCTGTCACATAAAGCGATCAGCCTAATACCTCTATCCCTGCAGGTCAGATTATTTTCTGAGATCAGATTTTCAAATTAGGCACTCTGCCTATATTATGATTATACCCACATTTCTTCCTACTTCCTCTCTTCTCCATTTTAATTGAATCCTCTACAATCAACAGTCCCAGCTGACGAAACCCAGATATTAAGCACATTTTAAAGACTGACCACTTTTCTCCCCAATCTTTTCCTGGTGGTAAAAGAAAAGGTGGTCTTTTGGGCCTTGTCGAGGTTTTAGGAAAAAAGCGGGTTGAATATTCCAAAGGAGTTTACTGTTCCTAAAGTTTCCTGTCCTCCCTCCACATAAAAATAAAGATTTTCTAGCGTTCTAATGTCACCTAGCGTGATCCTGTGTCTGATCTTAGTTTGAGTTAGCTGGCCCAGTTACTAGTTTATAACTGCGGTCAGCTGCTTAGGCGAGCACACTGAGAGCAGACACAGTGATGACTGCACCTCTTTCAGTGGTGGTTGCCACCCAGTCTAAAATTATGTTCTGTCCTCTTTGGTCCAACATCTTCAAAATGTATGACATACTTCTGCCCAGATTTTTTAAAATATAAATTAGAGAATCTTCTTATTCTATTGGGAATAACTCTCCCTTACCTGGATGACACACTTTATCCTTTGGGCCACAATGAGGTCTAGTACTGGTCACCCAATCAGCAATAATGAAAAGATAATGTTGAAGGAAATTATTAAGTAAGAAGCATTTAAATATGGGTCAGATGGTTCTTTAAGGCCTCAGAACTTTTGCAAATAGCCAGTCCTATTCCAACTGTAAAGATGCCTCACTTTTCCAATCAGTACCTTTTACATAAGAACTTTAGTGATGTTACTATTTTAATCAGAATTATAATTTAGCAATTTATCATTTAGAATCAATATCTAACTTTGGCTTCTGGAATTCCCAGACCAGTGTCTATAAGTGGTAAAGAATTCTTTTGAATGGTTACGTTTTCTCAGAATCATGTTGGCTGAGGAAGGGTCTATGAATTGAGGGTAGACATGGGGAAGAGTTGTCATAAGAGACAGGGAGACCCACTGAAAGACCATTTCAGTGATATGAACTGAAGAGAATTTTGATTTAAACTAGGGTAGCTGCAACAACAACAACAAAAAGGTATGGATATTGCAAGAGATGTTTGGGATGTAGAATTAGTAGGACTTGGTGAGAACTGGATACAGTAAGTTCAGGAAGAAAGAGGTCTCTAGATTGGATAAAATGTGTGGATCTCTACCGAGGCAGAGGACATGAGACAAGGAGCAGGATAGGCAAGAAAGGTGATGAAGTTAGCTTAGGACATGTTCCGTTTTAGATGCTTATTAGTGTTTGTTGAAGAGAATCTCAGGAAACGTGGGTATTATATTTTGTATACAAACTCCTTACCCTGTGGAGAGAAACAAGAAGTTCTTCATTCCCAGTCTTGGGGTGTCACCTACCCTTCTGACTCTGATTTTGTTTCTATTTAGACATGGAAGGGTTTCCTGCAGAAGATCTAGGAACTTTTTTTCCTAATATTGGTCCAATATTGCCATGACCTGGAATTCCCATATATGGAAAACAATTATAGTCAGTCATTTTTATTAGTTTGGCCGAATTTTTCAGGTACTCGTAACTGATAGGAACTTGGTAAAGAATGTGGGATAATCTTGTATATAACAGTTCTTCAGAGACTTGTGTCTCTAAAGCAGTTTCACTTTCTGATTAGTAAATTTGAAAATTTAGCTTCACCCTTTAGGGATCTCAGATGTAATTTCTTTCCTTCAGCTTAATTGCATCACGACGCTTTCTTAATTTTGAGGCTAACAAAACTTTCTACAAGCACAATCTACTTCTAAATATTTTCTCCTAGACACTGAAAAAAGCTGAAAGCTTCATCTTGCCGTTCCCTCAGTAACTCCACAGTGTTGTCAGTGAGAATGGCCCTGAATTCTGTCTTGGCTGCTGATCCCCCATCGCTGGTCTTTAGCATTCACAATCCTTCACAGAGGAAGCATGAGAAAAAATGCGGGGTATTGTGAAAACTTGTGTTTCATTCATCATATTCTACCTTGGTGCATAAAGAAGCTTGACCTGTAAACATCATGCAAAACCACTGTGGGTCTTTATATATGTTTCACACAAAATATTTCAAGTAGCTGAACTTATTTGGCTAATAATAAAAAGTTTGTAATCGATTCTTTAAAGAGTCTATGCAGTATAATTCTTTTGGTTTTAATGCCTGGCAACAGTTTTGGAGAGAGAGAATGAAATCTGGCTTGGCTGGAATTTATAGATTGATTGCAAGCACAATCTGAGAAAGGGCTATTCCCATGTTCTCCATCTCAAAAAGATTGTCACGTGATTCTGCCCCCACCAAGCCAGGATGCTGAGAGCCACAAGAAAAGTAGCCAGGAAAAACATTCTCCCTCTTTATTTCTTTTGGATCCAATTTGTCCTGAAACATTTAGAGACAAAAACGACTTCTGTTGTTTTAGTAGCAGTATGTGAACAACGCTCTTCTCAATACTTTTCTCTAAACCATGAGCTACATTCCCTCATTGACCACTATTTAAGAGGTTAAGCCCAATGCACAACTTGTGCTCTAGATTTCTGCCAATCCAGTTCTTTTTCAAAAGAGTTGTTTTAAACAATATATTTTTATAAATTTTCAATGGAAATTTTCTTTGGAAATGAATTGTGGGGGGCACGGGAGGGGGGTGCATGGCAAGAGAAGTGGTCTGTGCATCTACTATGAGCACTACAGTTTGGATTAAAAGTGTGTGTGTGTGTGTGTGTGTGTGTGTGTGTGTGTGTGTGTTTAATTTGTTTATAGTCAATGGCTCATAGAGGCATATTTTTGGAATATACATACTAAACATGAAATAAATATCAAGAAGCTTTATCAAAGCTGTCTGATTCAGCTTTGTCTATTAACTCATACCACTGGTCAAGGTTATTCCAAGGTCAGTCTTGGATTTTCATGTTCTAGCCAATTCTGCAAGGCCCTTAAAGCTGGTCTGTATCTAAAAAGTGAGTTTTTCCTTCTGTTGAGCGTCACTGAAGCACAGAGAAAACAACTAACAATAAAGGCCATACAACTGCTATATTCTAGGTATAGCACCAAGTTCTCTATTTGCTAATCTTCTTCAAGTGAATAAAGGCAAAGGGTTGTGATGTCATGATGTGCTGCCCAGAATGCTCAGCCTGAGGTGACATTTGGGTATGATGTACACTGGGGTCATGGGAGGAAAATGTTAGGAGTTGGAGCTGGAAAGGTAAGCTAGCTGACCGTTAAAAGATACCATGACCCATGCTAATTACCCCAGCCCACAGAGATCACTTTCTCCCTATTTCTTCTTCTCTTTTCTTTGGTCCTTATCTTCTCATATTTCCTTCTTTCTTTAGTTCTCGTTCTTTCCTTTGCCAGTGACTGTGAACCCTCAACTTCCCTGACTCCCTTGGGCTCTGTATCACTGTCCATGGGTTCTGGTTGCTTGACCACACCACTCCAGTCAGCCTGTCTGGTGTGAACTGTCTCAGTGTAGCTTGGCTGCACACAGCATTGTTTTCTCCTTACAGGGACTATGAAAGCAGATATTTGAGTAGAACTATATTCTGTCCCTGAAACATCCTAGCATGTTATATGCCTTGATAACATCTTCCCTTGAGCCATATTTTGAGCAAGAAAGTCAATACTCTGCTACACTGGTATTCTTCACTATAATTCCCAGGAAAAAAGAAAGGCCTACTATGAGAAAAAGATACTATAAGGTTTTTAGATGAAAGCAGGAGACTAGAAATACTGAACCTCTATTTTTTTCTCAAATTGGGATATATTCTTCAGCTGAGGATCACAGCTGTTAAGAGAGAACTGAGGTTTAGGAAAGGTGGGCTGATTAAAGTAGTGATAGGTTAAATGTTTAAATTGGTCTATTACTTCTGAGGGCAGCCAAAGTAATATAGTCTCTGAATCACAGTCAATAAGCTGTGAGAGTAGTAACTAAACTGCATGTGTCATATGAAACATATGAAGGTGGAACGAATATGGATCCTGAGGTTATAGAAGTGTGATCTTGTGTTCTGATCCTGCTACGATGCTAGCTTTGGATTGTTGAACACATGCTTTGTGAGGCCTTAGAAAGAAGTTGTGATCGCTAAAAGCCACATACACTTTCACTTAGAATCCACATTAAACCAGCTGCATTTCTTATTTTGGAAAGCACTAGGTTGGTTGATCGGGAGACTCATAAAAATTTTATATTTTTGAATGTCATTTGACAATCTCAATGAGGGATTAAGAGTTTAGGCTTTGGAGTCTTTGAGGGCTAAGTTGAAATCCCCATGCCACTGCTGTCTGACCGAGCATCTTAATTGCTCTGTGTCCTAGTTTCTTTACGTGTAAAATGGGGATAATAACATGGCCCACTTCATAGTTATTACAAAGACTAAATAAGCTAATGCATTTAAACTTCTTAGAAAAACACCTGGCACAAATAGACTCACAATATACGTTAGTTGTTTTCATCATCATGATGTGTGTGATATCTTTGTATACCCCAAGAAGAAATGTGGGCAGTACCATGCGTTCCAGAGAGTTGTGGCTCTTGAGTGGTGATGGACCTAAAGAGTGATGGTTGTTTCATTGATATCAACTGCACGTGGGGCTCTCTGGTCAGTGCTCTTGTCTCTGTCTCTTTGATGTTTTTGCCAGTGATTTACATTATAATATAGGAGGAGTACTTACCAAACTTATAGCTGCAGTAAAGTGAAGGCAGAATCGCTATACTAACTGTTAGAGCTGGCATTTAAAAATAAATAGAAAAGTTGAAATAATGGCCCACGATTCACAAAATACAGTTTAATACATCTAAGTGCAAAAGCCTTACATTTAGGTTCCAAAACTTAACTGTGCTATTCTAGAGCAGAGGATATCTGGTTCAGGAATAATTCAGATCAAAATTAGAAATAGAACACTTTATGAGTCCCTATGAAGTAAGGATATTCGAAAGCTAATGCAGTCTTAGGCTAATGAATATAACAAAATGGTCATTCTTACATCATGCTCTGAGCTGGTCAGATCCTTGGGGAACATAATACTTGGTTCCAGGTCAGAAGGGACCAGCAGGGACATTGGCATGGAAGAACTCTACAGCAGAGTATAAGGAAGATGGAGGCCAACATACTTGGTCAATGGTTGAAGGAATTCGGGATAATTGGCCTAGAAAAAAAGCAGTAGTCAAAGATTTAGGACCCCTGTTGTTAAATACCTGAAAGATTTAATGGGGGAATGGTGAGTAAACGTATTGAATTGAACTTCAGAAGGCAAACGTATACACTGGTGAAAATTATAGCAAGGTGGATTTCATTTAATAAGTAAGAAGTACTTCATAGACCATGAGAATGTCCAAAAGTAAAAGGCAGAGCCTATAGATCAATGAGCTTTCTGTCACTTGAAGCATTTAAAATGCGGTCAGGAAGACACAGATGCTGGAGAGGAGATAGACCAGGTTAAGGTTCTCTGTGCCCTGAGATTATTTAATTCTCAACCTAGTCACCCTCTTTCTCTACTGAATCAGCTGTGAAGGAGACAAATTTGAACATAATCAATGCTGAACCAAGTGATCAACTAAGCTAATTCCTTAGGAATGATGGCAGAAATGCAACCAAACAAAACACAGAGCCCTGGAAAGCCACCGGCCAAAGTAACGACCCCTAGAGAAGTACAACTAAGAGTTAAAAACAAAACAAAACAAAACAAAAAGGAGTCACATAAAAACACACTGAATCAAACAAAATTCCAGAAGAGTTTATTTAAGAGTTGTATAAATAAATCCAAGAGATTTGGGGTGGGGGTAATAGGGAGATGGAGATGAATAATTTTCAATGATTCATGAAACCAGGTCCAGAATAAGGAGATAGAATCAGTGTTAAGGGTACAATTAAGGAGAAGAACAATCAACCTACACAGTAGTGAGATATGAAAGATAAGGAATGCCAGTGGGCATAAAAAATGGACAAGACAAAATTAATACAGTTTTTCCTGAAGGAAACCAGTCTACACTCAGAGGTACCCATAGAAATAGAGCTGGGTGGGCTTTTACTCACTTCCTTTTGGAAGAGTCCCTGAATGTGTGACCATTTTCTTTTATCTGTCGGAGGTAGAGACAACATGCAATTTGAGCTGGAAGATGCATATTATTAGCCATTCAAAGGAAGAAGAAAGTAAAACCAATTCAAAAGAAAGAGCAGTTAAAAAAATTGTTTGGAGGAATAATTGCCTCCTGCATTCTGTAAGAAAGGGATGTTTTCAGAGGCAAGAATTGCTTAACAAAGGTGAATTAGCAAGAAGGATGCCAAAAGTGATCACCTAAGCAGCAAAGAATTTGGAGACTGGTTTAAGAAGCCTGGATTGAAGAAAGATAACTCTCAACTGATGCCAGGGCTAGGAAGTTCATTAATAAGGGAAAGGGAACAAGCAGAATAGATATAATCTACTTACAAGAACTCAAAGTTAATAGGCAAAATAAAGCAAGGCAGGTGTGTAATGGAAGGAGAAGCAATTAACTTTGAAATGGTAGGATTTGTGCAGGGAAAGGTAAGCAGACTAAATAATTTTTTTGGAACAGGAAAAGAGGAAGGTGATGGAAAGACCGATAATTACAGGGTGAGAATAATGTTCTCTTTCAGGATACAAAAGATGTGAGGAGACCTAGGGAAAAAAAGATGACACTGAAACAAACATGCTAAAATGGAATCCTCAAATTCAGGATGAAGGATTAGGATGTAAAGTCAACAACACAAGTTTATTGAGTATCTCATATGTCACGGGCCCTATCTTCTAATAAAGGATGCTTTACTCTGATAAGCTCAGTCTAGGTAAGAATAACAGCAATGACAACAGTGTTTATTGAGTGCTTCCTATTTGTCAATTCTTATGATAAATAATCAACATATTAAATAGTTCTGATAGTCCTTTGAGGTAGGCTTTAATACTATTAATACTTCCATTATACAAATAAAGAAATAAAGACAGAGAGAGTTTAAATAGTATGTCTATTTTAATACAATGAGAAATTGGTGAATTGGGAGATGGATTTGGGCACTTGGACACCAGAACCTATGATCTTAACCACTATTCTAACTGCCTCTTGAACAGTGGTGCCTTTAGTGGAGTCATTTAGGGGGCAAAAAGTTTCCCTTATCCTAAATTATCTCCTCTGAGAAAGAAAAACATAGTGCCTGAAATTGCATTAAATATCTCTCATTTAGGGTAGATTCATTGTGAAAAAGAAAACTTATTAAATTATTACTGACCACTGACTTCATAGACTCAATCTCCATTCATTCAACAACCATTTCCTGAGTATTTTCTAGGTGCCAGGATTGTGCCACGCATTATGGATGCAGAGATGAATTAGATGTTTCTTCCATCCTGAAGTCTACATGTTCAGGACCAGTGCCCTGGTCTAAGCTGTCACCGTCTCTCCCCTGGATACCTGCAGAAGCTTCTGAACTGGCCCTTCCACTCTAAGCCCTGTCCATTAATTCCACATGACAGTCACAGTTGTCAGTTTAAATACACATCTCTGCTTGTCTCTCTCTGTTGGAATCCTTTGATGGCTTCCTGCTGCTCTTGGGATTAAGACCCAAATCACTAAAATGGCCTACAAGACCTGATATGAACTGGCCTCTCTCTAGCTTTCTAGATTAATTTTAATCTCCTCTGCTCCTTAATCTTCCAACGTCTACATGATATAGTTCTTCACAAATTACTTTTACCCGCTTAGTCGCTATTCATTTTTTTAGATCTTCCTTCCAATGTCACCACCCCAGGCAGTCTTCACTGAGCACCCCTCCTCTACACTAAATCAGCTGCCCCTCCTTGTTTTATACTATAAAATCCCTGTGATTTTACCTTCCAAGCACTCAGTGTGATTATTTGATTAATATCTGGCTTTTACAGTACACTTCATTAGAACAGGGATTTTGTTTTACTCTCATTTGCATCTCCACATATAGAAAGTATACAATACACATTTATTGGTTAAATTGATGAATCTTTTCTTCTTAGAAAAGATCCCTACTTCTTTTGCTACCAATTCTCCAACCTCTTCACACTACTCATATTGCATATATAGGCATGGCTTCTATAGCCTCAGGGCTGTGCACGTGATTGTATCTCCTTGCCTACTCTCAGTCTATGGCCTACTCTCCTCTCTGTATATTTGGCATTTAACACCCCACCCTGCCCCCAAGAGATTTTTATAATGGTTCCATTGGCTATTATCAACTATAGAGAAGCATTTTGGGCATTTCTTATAAGCTATTTTATTAGCTGCTGGAAGGTTAACAGGCGGCAGTGTTTGGGTCAGTGGCCAGTTCCTGATAAGGTCATGGTAGCAAGATCATGGAGTATAAATCACTGAAATCTATATGTAGGGAATGCTTGTACTGTTTTCTTCAAAAAGAGTCTTGATCATGGCAGGCTTTCAGAGCCAGCACCCAGTGCAGCCTTTGGAAAATATTGCACATGTGATAAGCAATCACTGAACAACTAATGATAAAACAAATGTCACATAACTGGGCTGAGGACATCTGTCAGCACCGAGCTGATTGAGAAGGGGAGGTTTCAGTGGTAGACACCCAGTTGAAAGAATGCACGAGAAGCTGACATGAGAACGAAGTGGCAGGCAAAACTTTATTGCAAGGACTGTGCTTCCTCATTGGGGGACTGCATGGGCTTTATATATGCCAGAGAACAATAGTGGCATTCTGCTACACATGAGTGATACAACAAGCTGAATCATTCTTACTTAAGCTAGGCGCAGGCGCACTACTGCTCTTAATGTAACATACTAGATCCGAGGTCCTAGTCCTAGCTGTGAGCCTGCATCACAGCTGGTCCTGGGACCAGGCTGGCCTGGAGTCCACAACACCTAGTAGTCCTGTCAGGGCTTGGTGCTGCGATTAGAACTCGTATCTCCTGATCACCTTTCCAGAGATCATTTGACTATACCATTTTGCACCTAATGAAAAAATAAAATCATTAAATAATTAAAAGATTAACATCTAGAGAAAGCAGTCAGACTCCAATATAGTGTTAGTATATTGTAAAAGAACTGTCGTTGTTGTGGTTTTGCTTTTGGCTTTTTCCCCCTGCTTCCCTTGTTTAATAGTATTCCCTTCTAACTCTGGAAGTCCATTGTAGACAAGGGCAGTTAGAGAATTTCTTTGGGTGAAAATGTTCATATCTCCACCATCTACCACTGTCTGGAACACTTACCTATCCATGTCACTTAGCCATGGTTTTCTGCACACTTTGTGTTTTCTGATACAAAGTGTGGATGGAGTTTTTCTATATTCTAAAACTTGAGAGTGTAATAACACCATATTCCACAGCAATAAAAAATCTTAAATTTAGATAAGGGCAAGGAAGAGCTTGCTTAAGTTTATATTTTAAAGGTACTTTGGTGTAGAAAAGTTAAAAAAAAAGTCTCTGTATACTCATGTATATATAGTATGAACCAGAAGGGTCTAAAGAAATGATACGCAAGTCTACTCCACCTGTGATTGGAATGCTGAAGCCATTGCGATAATTTATTTTTTACAACAATTTTGTCGACATTTAAGACAAAGGAGCTTATTGGGGTATTCTTTTAGGGACAGGTTATCCTGGATTATGCAACAGCTTGTCTCTACTCTTTCTGAAACTGTAGAAACATAGAAGCAATACACATAGCTTTTCTTTTTTGGACTCTCCTCCCTTGAGCTTTGTTTTGTGGGAATTCTGAAGTTGCTCTTGACAGTTAACCTAACAGTTAACACAAGGGAATAAACCCAAGCACAGCCTTTGGGGCAATAGTAGACTTTTTGTTCTCCCATTGAAAGCATCTGGGATTGGTAGCTGATGAATCATCCCTGGTCAGATTCACAGACAAAAGCTCTTCTGATTGGCTGTCACTGGGTCAGTTTCCCACCCTATCTTATCTCTGTCTCATCCTTGTAGGCTAGCAATAGGACTGGGTGTAGTGCTGTGTTAGTTTAGGGAGAGATAGCTTGATTTAGGCTGAGCCTTTGCCTGGTACTAGTGTCAAGTGAGACAAGATATGGAAAAGCACTTTGCACAGACTGAAGTGCTTTATACAGCAGAGAATATAGCAGGCAAGGACGAATGCTACCTGTGGATAGGACTGGTGTGACCTTGAGAAGATCACGTGTTGTAGGCTGAGGAGTTTGAGGAAATTCTTTGTCAGGCTATTTTAATTGAAGTGGCTTTGCAAACATAAGCTTTCCATCGTGAGCATTTAAAAAATGTATTAATGTATATGAAAACTGAGCTATGTTAAGGAGAATGGTATACCTGGGATAAAAAATGACAGGAAAGGATAGTTAGCTAATGCATGCGCAATTCTTGCGTTTGCTAATAAAGAGGCAGGCTCCAAAAAGAGCACATTTGAGAAAGTATTCCCTAACCAGCTCATCTAAGAGAGGAGGAAATTGAAATATAAGAGGCTGAGGAACTCCCTCAGTGCCTGCCAGCAAGTAAATGGCAGAACCACAGTTAGAACTCAGACATTCCAACCCATGTTTACGTGTTATGAGGCACCAGCCTCGGTGTGAGACCTGGTTCAAGTCCTGGCTGTAGTGCTACTTACTGTGTGTCCTTGCAGCTTTCTAATCCTGCAGTATGGCAATAAATAATCATACTCTGCTTGCCTCTCAGGTTGACTGTAAGGGTATTACTAAACGCCAAAGTATTTTGCCAAGAGTTATAGAGCTGCAAGATTATGTTGCATTTGTTTGCTTAATTTAAAAGTATTACCATTTGATACCATCTGTTTGATAAAACTCAACTCTGTAAACAATAAAATAATGGAGATGAAACCTATTTTATTTTGTCATTAACTTTGGAGTCTGGTACTAGTGCTTCTCACATATTATGTATAGTAAAGCTCACTAAATACTTGACTTACTGAAGAGCAAAATTTATGAAATTCTAATGTACTTGTGACAACAGAGCTTTCTTTAACAAAATCTTGCTTTTAGAGAATATGTGTAAATGGACCATAATTCATAGTTAATTTTGCTCATTAATGTTTTTCACACAAAAGATATTAGTGAGTTACATTTTTAATCATCAGGGAGGTAAATAATTTCTTGCTTGCCAGAAAATATTCTTTCTAACCAAGTCACAAAATTTGCCCTGATTTCAGGTGCAGACTGAAATCATTGTAACTTTATCAGGCTACCACCACATTCATTATTAATATCCACTCTGTCTTTGTACACTCATTAGACATTTATTTTAAAAGCGTGGGACAATTGTCCTTTGAGACACATACATAGACAACATTCACCACATCACTCTTTTCGCAGATTTAGCAAAAACATGCTTTAGAACTATAAATGTTATGATACGATTTTTTTTTTTTTACTTAGTTGAAGTCTTATCCATTTTAAAGTGTACAATTCAGTGGCATTTAGTACATTCACAGTGTTAGGCCGCTATTACTTCTATGTAGTCACAAAACATTCTGATCTGTGCCCATCAAGCTGTCACCCCTCAATCCTCCCGCCCCTACCTCCTGCCCAGCACGACCACCAATTTCCTTTGTGTCTCTATGAATTTACCTGGATGATCCAATTTTATTGGCTTTTACTGTGTTGTCTGGCAGTCTCTCCTTTAGTTTTACATTGGTTCTGAGAAAGGCAGTCAGTTTGTACTTTCATTTCCAAGTTACAAAAATAGAAATGGAATTAAAGACAAGTTAATTGACTTGCCACTGGCCAGTCAGAGAGATAGGGGCTGGCTGTGCCAGAACTATAATTGACCATGACAGATTACATGTGTACTCAGAAAGGAGAAAACTGCAGGTTAGCATCTGTCACTTCATGAATACTATCCAATCTCAGAATTGTGCTGTTGAGTTTCTCAGCTTAAATAGGATGGGCAACAATATTCATTCATTCATTCATTCATTCAACCAAGAATGAGCGTCTTGAAAGTACAAGGTCCTGGGCTAGGACATATTGTGAATGAATGCTGTGTGTACTGCAAGTCACAGTTCCCAATGCAAATAGTTTTCTTAGCACTATTTTCTTGTAAATCATACTAAGTATATATTATATTCTTAGGGATCATTTAAATACACACACACACACACACACACACACACACACATGTTTGATAACATTTTAGGTGGACTAGTGTTTTTCTCCTAAAATGGCTTTGTAATGTCTAACATAATCTGGGTGTGCACAGCGAGCTCATGTCATGTCCTCTCTGGTGGGTTTTCCTCAGCGTCTGTCTAAGCTGATTTTTGGACTAATCGGTTTGCTCAGGGGCCATTTAAAAGCCTCTTCATCAGGAGCTCTGTAACTTAAATATAGCTTCACTGTAGCCTCCCTCTGAAACAGGGCCCTGATGCCTTGATGTCTGGCCAGTGCTCTTCTGTTCGTGTCATGCATGTACAGGTAGGTGTAAGATGTGATGTAAACAGAGGGCTAAGTTTTGAAATGAGGAAAATGGGAGAACCTAGGCAGATCATTGGTGCTGCTGTGACAAGTTATTTTTGGCATAAATTTGCGTTCATTTGAACCCATTCTTTGTTTTAAAAAATCAAATTATACATGGAACTAGAACCTGGGATCCCCCAGTCCCTCCCCAATATCATGGTCTGCCTGAGCTGTCATGATAAGAAGTTTCAGGTTTTTCTATTGAAATACAAGGGACCAAAGAGTGTTTGTTATCTGTTGCCTTTCAAAAGCCCCTAAGCAGTGAAATACTATCTAAGAGAGTGAAAGAGACACAAGACCAGACTAGCAGGTGTTGATCCAAAACGAGGAGAAAACACTCACAGCACAAACTTACAGCCAGTATGAATTTATTTTTGTGCCTTCAGGTAGGAAATGCCTAACAAATGGAACATTATCTACATTTTTAGTGTTATGGAATATGTTTTAAAATTTTATGGTACATGTGCTAAAAGAAACAGTTCATGGTTTACCACAATACTGCATTTTTTCTTACACTAGGGGAAAGATAACATAAAGGTTAGTATCAGAATTAACGATTTGTAGTTTAGGTTGAGAAATTTTCAGTTTTGAAGAAATTTGCTGGTATGTGGTTCATAATGTGCTTTTTTCTTATTAAACCCATTGCTTGTCCTTTGAATATAAGTATTTACATTTCTTTGGTGAAAGAGGGAAATGACTCTTATTTGACCTTGAAAAGAAATAAGGAAAATTATTCTTTGGCTGTACATGTACTTGTTTGCTGTAATTTCCACTGAGCTATGATGATATTTCAGGATTCTGCTTCAGAGGTGATTATTCCCAAACAGTCCTAGGTTTTGAAAATATTTACATTATACAAACAAAAATATTTTTTCTATTCTACCTCTCTTTTTCTCTCTGATGATCGAGATACTTCTCTTTCAAAATCAAACTAAAACGTTTGTGTTCTTCAGGATGCAGCCTCAATCTAACTCACTGATATACGATGCCACCCAGAATTCATTCCATGAGTTGAAATCTTGTTGTTGGTAACTCTTTTCCAGAGTATTGTTTCAGCTTCTCCAATTAAGTGGATGCCTGCTCAGGATGGAGTCCTTCCCCAAAATGGCCCAGAAGAGCCCGGGGCATGCAGGCAATACCCATGGAATGCTGACTGGCTCTACTCAAGGCCAATGTTTATTCTTATATTTTACACGTGTGCACCATAAAAATTTCAGAGTAAAGCATGCTCTGCATAGTTAGCGGGAGAGGGAAACAGAGAGAGAGAAGGAGGGGAGGAAAAGTAGGAGGAGGAGAAGAAGAGATATTATCTGTATACATTACCTCCTGCACTGTTCTGTGGGTATACTAAACCATCTTTTATTTTGATATGGGAATAATAGCCAGTCACAGATTTCCTAGGTGATGTCCTAAGTCTGCCGTGGAAGGGGAGGTGGCTATACATATTGGTCATTTCTTTGAAAGCATTACAGTCCAGATATACCCTGGAATCTTGGCTGTTCATTAAAAAAGTAAATGAGAAAAAGGGGGAAAGAAGAAGTCAACAGATCCCACTGCCTCATCACTGAAGGATTTTAAACACCTACACCCCAGGCCCTCAAACCTATAGTCAGTTTTTTGAGTTTTATGGCCTTTTTCATACTCTGTGATTCCTTCAGCTGAAGATCTTTGTGAAAGCCTGTCTGAATTGCTCTTCTCTTTCTTCTTATTTGGTTCAACTCATTTTAGTTCATTCATTTAATAAATGTTTATTGAGAGTTGAATTTTGTGCCAGGCACAATTTTAGGCACTAAGAATAATGTGGCAAACAAGACAGTGTAGTCTGCTCTTGTGAAACTAAAATCTCAGTAAACAGGAACAGACAAGAAATACATTATATAAGACTGTCCGCTTAATTACTGTTTCAAATTTTAGCTTGAGACTCACCTCCTCTGCAAGATCTTCCTTGAAAATTGTTTTCAAATGCTAGAGGTCGAATTCCTCTGTTAAAAGTTCTCACATTGTAATTTTACATATGTTTGTGTGATTATTTGATTAAAGTCTGTATCTACCAGTTCCCAGGAAATTGCATGAGTACAGAGATCATGCCCATTTTCAGCAGTCAGCAGAGTGCCTGGCCCCTTGTAAGCACTCAGTAAATATTTTTGATTGATTAAATTAATACATGTGTGAATCAGACTGAATGACAAAATGAGATAAGATCATGAAAATGATTTTATCTATGAGAAGGCCCTCCGGACTTCCCAAATCTGGATGTTTTGGAAATATCAAAAAATATCAAAATATCTTTCTTCTCATAGAATCACTGAGGTGGTTCATGCTCAGGATCCTAAGGAAAATGAAAAATATACAAATGAACAAATAAAACATTTTCAAAGGAGACCCGAGATTGTGATTTATATGCCCCAAACCTCTCTCAACTGCTAGCTGCGATACTCTCCAGTTCTCTCTCTTCAAATATGGTGTTTTAGTGAAGAAAATGTATCTTTTTTCTTTTGCTAGATTTCTTTTTTTTTGATATCTGGCATATGGCCAGACAATTGTGTTTACTCTAGTGGCTACTTGATCTAATAGCTGAGACATTGAATAGAAAAAGACTTAAAAGTGTCAATAAATGAACTTATAAAAACATCAAATTTATTATATTGGACAAATAACTGACCTACATTTCAAGCCCCAAGGATTAAAATTTTATGCTCTTTTGAGGTCAGGAAACCTCAGATTAAACATATAAGACATTTTCTCTTTTTCAAAAGAAAATAATTATTTCTTTTTCTTTTTGATACTGGTAAAGTTCTATTTCTGTAATGAAACAATATCTATGATAGGCACTTTAGTCTTCAATAAAAGATCTTGGAAAATATACCTTTCTGATTCATTTTTGGCTGGCACAAAATAGCTTTTTTTTCCTACAGTTAGAATTTACTTCTAAAATGAATTAGTAAGCTTCCTATTTCCATGGGACTTGTGTTAAAATGGAACCCAGCATATTACATGTTGATATGCTCCAAATATTGGTTCACAGGTACACACAGGTACTCGGCCTTTCTCTGTGAGGTTGTTAAAGTCACTAGTTGAGAGAATTTTAATCTCCAAGATCGACCTCTTTCAGAAACAAAAGGGGAGGGTTAGGAAAGAAAAAGTACACACCTGCAACCTACTTCTTTTTGAAGCAAAGCCTTTGAGCAGATGGAAGATGAGATACAGAAAGAAAACAGGCCAATTGCCAAGAGAGGTTTGTTTACAATACAGGCAAGTTCCTTCAGAAGTTGATAGGGAGCTGTTGTCATGGAAATGAAAAGAAATATTGCTGCAGGGTTTCAGAGAACAAATTCCTACTACAAATGTACCTGGATTTAAAGATGATGGAGATGGGAAAAGGGACAAAGAGCTTCCTAAAATTTCAAGTAATGCCTCTCTCTATAGCTTTTCAATACATTTTTCAGAGCATGAGAATTTCTTGCTTTGGAGTATGCAAAATAAGTAAGGCTGCTGTTTTCCTGTATTAAATGGAATTCCAAACTGGAATAAGAGAATTAAGTGTTCAAGTGACGAGTCAGTAGTCCACAATATATTTTAATTTTGGAGCATTGCCTATTGTTTATAAGATTTCTGAAAGGTATATTATCATTATTAAAAACAAACCAAAAAGATGCTTTTAGTCCTGTCTACAGTAGCACAGGTGAAATGCCTACTGTAATACACTCTTGTACAGTGCACAGACATTAAACTCTAAATATTAAATAGAATTGATCCCCCTGCTGCCCTCCAAAAATATAAAACAAAAAAAAATCCCATTTTATGATTTGTTGCCTGCTTCAGTCAACAGATAATCTTTAATTTTAACCACCACAACTTCTGGTTCACATGTTTTCGAAGAACAAAAAGATGGAAAACCTTTTCAGAAATTGTTCTTCTAAAATCAAAATTGTTTTTGTGGACTGGATTTAGTCCTGTGAATCCTCAGCTTTCTAAATTCCCTTTTAAGAAGTGTTTAGGAAGCCGTTTTCTAGCTTTTATCCTTTCTCTGACAATTCCAGCTGAGGATGACGTCATTTTTTCCTTTTCCTTTTCCCACCTCCCACCCTTTCATCCCACTAAGTTTCTTGTTAGGCTTTAATTGAACAAAGCAACACCTGTGTTTTTTACGTGACTTCAAACCTCAATTTCCAATCCATTTGTTCAGCTGCCTAAAAGGGTTGCTTTCACTGACAGCAGGTAATTAGCAACTTCACACAGATGGAGCAAAAGTAATCTAGAAGCTGTAGAAGCCTTTGCTGCCTATTGCTCATATTAAATTTAGATGCTGATAATTAAAACTTGACATTGTTTATTAGACATTGTAGCACAGGGTTATAGAAAGAGCAATAACTCTGAGTTAGGAAACCTGTTTTCTCCTCTTAGCCCTCACATTAACCAGCTGGTTAACTTAAAATCTTGCCTAACCGACTGTAACTTAACTTCAGCAACTGGAGTGGCTGTTATCTTTGATCTCTTGTAATGCTATTATTCTGTAAGAATCATATACAATTCATATAATAATATACCAATTTACAATATGGCTCATGATCTTCTAGAAGCTACTGTAAAATCATCATTACTGCCTTCTCCCTTTTTCATCCCTGTTCCTGCTCTCATCTCTCACACTCACACAAGCATCCTCAATTTTGCTCTCACTCATATGCTGTCTCTGCATATGATCACAAGAGATCCGTCAACGCTGTTTGAACAACATTATGCCATCTGGTAGGATTTCCGGCTGCCTTTCCAGCTCACTTCAATGTTGCTATAGTTCTCTTCATACCTACTCAGGAGAATTCTCCCCAGAGAACATGTTCAAGGTCAGCAACCACAGAACTACCAGTAAAAGTTTACCTGAACTCCTTGCCATCAGCATTCAGACTTAAGCAAAAGAGGAGCCAAAGCAAACCAGAGGATGGCTGCTTAGAAATGGTTCAGTGTTTGAACTCATACGCATTTTTAAATTTTATTTTTTAATTGTAGTTGACATACAATATTATATTAGTTTCAGGTGTATGACAGTAATCTAACATTTATATACCATACAAAGTTATCACTGCTGTAAATCTAGTTACCATTAATCTCTGTAAAAAGTTATGATATTCGTGATTGTATTCTCTGTGCTGCACATTACATCCCCATAACTTATTTTATAACTGGGAGTTTGTATGTCTTAGTCCTCTTCACCTTTTATAACCACTCCCTTAACCTACCCCACAATCATTAGTTTGTTCTTTATATCTATGAGTCTGTTTCTGTTTTGTTTTGTTTGTTCCTTTGTTTTGTTCCTTACACTCCACATATAAATGAAATCATACAGTATTTGTCTTGCTCTGACTTACTTCCCTTAGCATAATACCTTCTAAGTCCATCCATGCTATTGCAAATGGCAAGATTTCATTTTTTATGGCAAATAATATTTTATTATACATGCCACATTTTTATCCATTCATCTATGGATAAACAGCTGGGTTGCTTCCATATCTTGGTTGTTGTAAACAATGCTGAAATGAACACAGGGATGTATATATATTTTCAAATTAGCATTTTCATTTTCTTCATACCTAAATACTCAGAAGTGGAATTTCTGGATTCTATGGTAGTTCTGTTCCTAATTTTTTGAGGAACTTCCATACTGTTTTTCATAGTGACTGAACCAGTTTACAATACCACCAATGCATGAGAGTTCCCTTTCTTCGCGTTCTTGCCAACACTTGTTCTTTGTTGTCTTTTTGATAATAGCCATTTTTACAAGAGGTGATATGTCCTTGTGGTTTTGATTTGCATTTCCCTGATATTGGTGATGTTGAGCATCTTTTCATGTGTCTGTTGGCCATCTGTACATCTTTGGAGAAATGTCAGGTGCTCTGCCCATTTTTAAATCAGACTTTTTTTTTTTTTTTTGGTATTGAGTTGTATGAGTTCTTTATGCATTTTGGATGTTAACCCCTTACTGGCTATATCATTTGCAAATATCCTCTCCCATTCAGTAGATTCCCTTTTCTCATGCATTTTAAAATATTGATTGTATCTCTTAGAAATTGTGTGACTTTGCAGAAGCTACTTAAACTCTCTGTGTTTCTGTTTCCTCATCTATAACCTAGCGATATTACTAGAACTCATCTAATTTAGTTTCTTAAGTGAGACAGTGCATGTAAAATATTTATATCAGTGCCTGGAAAAGAACAATCACTTGTCCAATGTTATCTTTATTGCAGGGGAAGGCGAAAGTGACAGAGGTCCATGGACACATTTTTTGATGATTTTCAACTCCTGTTATTTCCAGAGTCGCTAGATCTTTTCCCACTTTTTTTCCCCATAATCTTTTGTCTCTGTTGCTCATCATTTCCTTTCTTCACTTCTTTGTTTATTTTTTTGTCCAAGATATACATTTTATACTCTTCCTAAAGCAATTTTAATAAAAGGAAAGGCTCTTTTCCATTCTTGCATTATGATAGGCTTTTGAAAAAGGAAAGAAGACAATTAGCTCATTTTACTTTGCTAAAATATATTGCCCAGTTAAAGGCAATTAGTAGTTTCATAGTTCAGGAAAACAAGATATCGACTTTTTCTTTGATCCAATAGAGTAGTTGACATGTTTATGTTTTAGTCTACATCACAGGAACTTGGACTCGAGGACCCTGTTTCATAAGTAATGTCAGTCTTATTTCATGTCTAATGGAACATTACATACTCAATAGGAACTCAGGACACAAGCATTAATAGCTTTTCTTGTTTTCAAATGGAGGATTCTAAAACATGCTCCAAATAAGGTTGGTGGCTTTCAAAAGCAATAGTAGGAGGGATAGTGGAGGATGAGAAACTGATCTAAGCCCTTCTTCTGCTGAATCTTCTCTCTCTACCTCCCATTCCTGGGCTTCAAGAGGGCAAGGATAGACTTCAATTATTGCTACTACTTTCAGTTAGCAGTGTTTATAATTTACTGCTGGGCCTGCTGAATTTTAAAGAGAAAATCCAAGAAGAACTAGGGCTTCTGTAAACAAATATTTTTAAGTGGAAATAACTATCCCATATTCTGAAAAAGTCACATTCTTGTTCCTTAACACGGTTTAAGATGGGATGTCAAGGGAGCCTTAAACCTTGTACTTCACTCTCTGGGCCTCAATTTCTTCTGTCAAATAGTGATGATAGATAGCCCTATTGCGTTATGAAGATTAAATATCTTTGTAAGCCAATGTTAATAATTCTCGGCATAAAGCGAATACTCATAAAATGTAGCTATTGGTATTATTCTCTTTCAAATGTACTTTCTGCAGCCATGGTTGTGTGGGCACAAGAGGCAGTTGCTTACCCTTTCCTTGGAATTTTTCTGTGGAGCATTGGCTGTGACCCCACTATGCATTGCTCTTTGAACACTTGGTCTCTAGATTACAAACACTTGGATGATGGCTCTGTCCTTTCCTCACAGATAAACTGAAACCAGAAATGAGAAACTAACTTGAATTAAGACATATGAATGCTCTTACTTGTTTGGTGAAGTAGGATTGACTTGATTTCAAATCTTGTTTGTTTATTTTCCAACAGTGTAAACTTCTGGCTTCTTAGATGGATTTGAACCTAATGTTCTTCATCACCAAAAAGGGATCAGTTTAGTTTTTCAGAAAGAGACTTAAGTTTGTGTTCTGAGTTTACTAAACTTCTTAATTTCAGGCTGAACAGTCATCATTTTATAGCAAGTGTATTGGGCAGGGTAAGCTAGCTCTTGCAACCCCACAATCTCAGTGGCTCACAACACAGTTGGGTGCAGGATAGGGGCAGAGGTTCTGCTGCCATGAGGTGCCTCTGTTATGCATTCAGGCCTCAGAATTATGCACTGGACTCTACATCTGATTAGCAGATGCATGAAGAAAACAGTGTTGTGGACACATGGCAGACTTCTGGGGCCCAACATGGACGTCGTGTATACTGTTCTGTCCATAGTCCTTGGTCCAGAATTTATCACTGGGAAAACTAGCAAGGGAGGCTGGAAAATGGAAGAAAATTGTGTGCTCAGAAAGATAGAAG
Organism: Eidolon dupreanum; assembly: GCA_028627145.1. Lineage (NCBI taxonomy): Eukaryota > Metazoa > Chordata > Mammalia > Chiroptera > Pteropodidae > Eidolon > Eidolon dupreanum. The sequence goes on from CM053508.1 coordinate 20,854,993, forward strand.
AAATGGTGGTGAACAACTAGTTAGTTTCTGCCAAAGCAATCTCGTTGGTCCCACCAATTTTTAAAATTATGAAATATTTGTCACATAATGTACACATATATGTGGAGAACATAAAAGATAACATGAGAACTCAATTTAAGAAATAATTTATTACCAATGCATTTCAAATCTATATGCCTCTAGCATCTCTTTGTATATTGCTCTTAAACAAGAACTATTTTAGTTTTGTACTTCTTGGTTACCATTGCATGACAGTTATATTTATACCCAAACTTATTTTTTTGTTGTTATTTTTGGCCTTTATGCAAATAGTATACTATAATATATATTATTTGATGACAGTTTTTTTTCACTCATCTTTATGATTCTGAAATTCATTTACATGAATGTGTATAGCTGTAAATGATTCATTTTCATTTCTATATAGTAATCCATTGGTTGGATAAATCACAATAGACATATAGTTTCATGGTCATGGGCATTTGGGTTGTTTTCAGTTTTGTTTTTTTTTTTTCTTTTTGTAGTCAATAATGTGATAAATATCCTGTACATATCTCTTTATATGCATGTATAAATTACTCTAAGGTACAAATCTTCCTGCTATACCAGAACATCACTCTATTAAAATTTTATATGTTAGCATGGATCCTTCGAGGCAAATTTAAATAATTTAGATATCTATTCACTCTGTTCAGCTTGGTGTGAGTCTGTGGCTACTGAGTGCTGTCCCTACAAAATGGATGTTAAGACAGACTAGAACATTCCAATCTCTTAAATCCATTGTCTTTTTATGTTTTTTGAATAATATTTACAAAATAAATCTCTGAAAGAGTTGTGAAACTTCTCTTAGTTTTCTTACTCCGTGCAATTTGGCTAGGTTATTTTTGAGATTTCATGTTATGTAATGACATATTACTTTTCTGAGGTACAGCATTCTATGTGACAGAGCTAAGTTTATTTCAGAGATAAAATAGACGAGTCCCAAAATTTCCTTTCCTGCCCACTAAGTTTCAACTTCCCAGCCTCATTCTATGACTTAAGATTTAACTTCCCTTTGAAAAGCAAACAGAATTCTCCTGACAGTACATAAGAGATAAGTAAACTAATGGTTTAAGAAAAGCAGAAACATCCTTACTTCCAGGACCAGAAATAATTGTATCCAGGGTTTCAAAATGGGATAATTTGATGGGAAAAAAATAACGTTCTCAGTGGCATCATCATCACAGGTAACATGATGACTTTCAGAGGCCTGTGCTTGATCGTGCCCACCCGCACAAACAGATGGCATCACCCTGATGTGATGCTGGTCACAATGATCCCTCAATGGGATAAAGCTGTGAGTTTCACTGTAAAATAACCTTCCTGTAGCCCAGAAGAAGGGCAATATTTTCTATAATAAGAAATAAAATAGTGAAAATTAGGAAAATAATCTAAATAAGAATGACAGAGAAAAGAAACCTATTCGTGTAGCACAGCCTGATTAAGATTTGGCACACTGCTCATCCATCAGATAACTGATCTTGCCAATTCAGCATAAATTTCTAGTTGCTCTCTCACATGACTCAGAGCTTTGCATATACCTAGAATTTGCCTGTATGGGGAAATCCTTTAAAATCTTACAGGCCAAAAGTATTAGAAAAACAACACCAAACGACTGACATTTAAAACTGCATGTGTTTTAAACTGCATGTTTAAAAAAAGTAATGCAGTGTTAAACCACATGATAGTGGGGACTTTATTTTTCACATATGAAACTGTGGTGTTATAACAGTTTTTCTTTGAAAAGAAATGAGGCAGAGTGAATAGAGAATTTCTTGGCTCCCTTTGTGGCTTACTTCCTAGCTGTGAATAGTTACTCAGTCCTTTGGCCATTCAGAAGCTTGATATCCTAGTTGCCTAAAATGCAAAGTACTAGCACACAGCAGTCAATAGCTAAGGTTTTAGTGCATAGATGCCTGGGTTCAAATCTCAGCTGTGTTGTGTTCAGCATGTTCCCAAACCTATTTGTTCCTCAGTTTTTCAATTTGTAAAATGTGAGTGATTATTCTAATATTCACCTTGTAGTGTTTTAGTAGGAATTAAATAATTATCCTCTACAACAAACAGTAGTGAGCCTTCTCTTTGCCAGATATTTTGCTGAGTGCTGGTGATATAAAGTTACTGCCTTGGGGAAAGAGCAACTAATAGTTTAGTGGGAGCCAAGAACTTTTTGTAGAGTAAAAAATAATTCATATTTTAGTAGAGGCCATTCCTGTGTTTATATACTTACTTTCTTTATGTAGTCTTCAATTCTCCACAAATAATTTTAAAACATTAGCTTATACCTTTGTTATTATGAATATCCTTTCTGTAAAAATAAGTAAAAAGACAAATATAACTTTGTCATGAGATTCCTTTACTTCATACAGTTTCTCTTATGTCTGGCAGAGTTATGAGAGAGGCAGGCGACAGACTGAAAGACCAGACTAGAGTGGAATTAGATTTGTAGATGCCATTACTGTCCTCCTTAAGCTCTTGTGCCTAAAAAGGAAGGCTCCAACACATCTGCCCTCTCAGTGGGGGACTGAGGAAGAAGCCATTTCTGTCTCATGTCTTCTCCATGGTTGAGATAACCCAAGGTTCCCGTGCGGGTGGCTTTAGTGTGGTTGGGGTCACTGCTCAGAAGTGGCCTATAACCCATTCAAATTTCTTGGGAGCTCTTGATTGTAGACTGCTGGCATTCTCCTTCCCTTGGAGCTTCCTTGGGGAAGCTCTGTCCTGCAAAGAGGATGGACAGGGAGGATGAACTTATAGTTATTCAGCTGCTCTGTCTGTGACCAATTTAGTGGAGAAAGACTTTCACCCAATTGTGTCTCAAGCCCAGAATCTGCTCTCTACTATAACTTTACCAGTTTTGTTATCTAAATAAATCATATGTCTATTTCTCCATTAGAAAAAATCTGGAAGAAAGTGGCATGTAATGGATTGGCCCTTCTAATCTCTGAGATGTAGACTCTATTCTGTCACTTACCAGTTATCTTGGGTAAGTTATTTTATTCTTTAGACTATCTGTAAGAATGACAATTTATTAGCTTCCCATAGCTGCTGTAACAGACTATCACAAATTTAGTGGCTTAAAACAGCACAGATTTATTATCTTATTGTTCTCAGCACCAGAAGTCTGATGTATCATACTGGGCTAAAATCAAGGTATGAGTAGGACTGTGTTTCTTCTGGAGGCTCTAAAAGGGAATCTGCTTCCCTGCCTTTTTTAGCTTTCTATATTCCTTGGCTCGTGGTCCCTTTCCCCTTCTTTAAAGCCAGCGGCTTGACATCTTCAGATCTCTCTCCTGCTGTCTCTCTTGCTTCCCTCTTAAAAGGACCCTTGTGATTACATTGGACTCACAGGATAATCTAGGATAATCTTCCCAGCTCAAGAGTCTTAATCATGGCTACAAAGTCCCTTTTGCCATGTGAGGTCACATGTTTATAAGTTCAGAACATTGGGATATGAACATTTTTTAAATTAATTATTTTTTAAATTTTACATTAGTTTCAGGCATACAGTACAAAGGTTAGACTTTTGTATAATTTATGAATTGATTCCTTCAATTATGCTAGTACCCATCTGTCACTACACATAGAGGGTAAGGACATTTTTGAAGAAAAGGAAATAGGCATTGTTCTGCCTACCACAGACATTCTGACTGGACAATCTCTAAATTATTTTCTACCCTTACATATTTCTATTATACATTAGCTTTAAAGATCTTACTGCTTTTCACACCCTCACTTCCTCATAAAAATACAGTCTGCTTCATACCCAAATCCTTATATCATCATCTCACATCTTGGTTCTTATATTACCTTCTCTTCATTCTTACAGCAGCAAATTAATAACTACTTTCCTCTACATAGATCCTTGATTCTCTATTTAAACTCAGTGTTAGAAACAATTCCAGCTTCTAATTACTTCAAGTCTCTTCTTTTTTGTATAAATTTCTGTATTTAGACTACTATACTGTTTGCAGTTCAAGTATTAATCTTTGCTGTTGTTTTATTTTTTAATCCTATTTATTCACAAATGATGGAAAAAATGGCTTAACTCCCCTTTCTCAATAATTTCAGAGTAGTTTAATCTGGGGCAATATCAAGGATTATAAAAATATATAAATTTTATTTGAAATAATCAACCAGGTTTTTGGATCAGAAATATAAGGAAGCATGCACCCTGCCATCTAACTAAATTCTTATAAGACATTATAGCAGATCTTTACTGTTCTGAAGACATTTACAGAGTGCTTCTGGAATTTGCTGATGAACAAGAGTTCAGTTCCCCCTTATTATTTCTTATCATATTGCTTGTCTTACCACAAAACCATCCAATAAAATTTCATAAACATTAAGATATATTTCCTTTATTTGTTCTGACCCTTCTCATCAGAAGAGAACCTCATTTTTCAACAACTATGTTCCTGATATTGTCTTGGCTGACATAGTACTCATTTCACTGTGAATGAAATAATGGGATGAGGAGTATCAAAAATGATGGTATTTTATCAGGTTTTTATTTAAGTACTTATGAAGATGATAGTTGCTTCTGCATCCAAAAATTGTCTGTCTCTCATTTAAGTGTCTACTTGCTTCATCTAATTGTAAGATAATAAAAGGACCCATCCCTGAAAAGATTCTTTGAAAATATAGCAACTGTGAGGATGACTAAATTTCTCCTAGTGATACTTCTAAAGGAAAGTATTTTCTTCTTACTGTGAGAATATGAGAACACAATTTTCAAAAATTTTAAATAGAGCTTAGTTTTACTGCAGTTCTTCAGAGCTGCTATCATTTGGGGCTCCTTCTAGCAATTCCCGTGAAAATAACAAACTGCTGAGGCCTGAAGACAGACTTATTAGCAGCCAGCGCGCGTGTGTGCATGTGTGTGTGTGTGTGTGTGTGTGTGTGTGTGTGTGTGTGTGTGTGTGTGTGTTGGAGGTTGGGGGAAAGTATCAGCTTTGATGTATTAATTACATGGTCCCTCCTGCTCCTATTCCTCTTTCTTAAACTTTCTGTGAAATCAAGGTAAACATTTAATAGGCATACTTGCAGAAATATATGGAAAGGTGGGAGGATTCTTTCAGTTGCTTTCCTCAATCAGGACCACCCCTAGCGTGTGCAGAGTCCCAGGCGAATATTTATTTTTTGTAGGGCTTGTCTTTATGTAAAGACTATTTTTAAAAAATATATTGCAATTCATGAACTCATGAACTCATTGCCTTTAGATTAAAATTTAGAGTAAAAAGTAGAGAAGAGATATTTAGGTATTTGTTTATTGTCCAATCAGAGCAAAGGCAGACTCTTTGTAGTATTTATATATTATCTTTTTCAGCTCAGAGCCAAGCACCATTTCTTCATGTTGTTAGCTGTTAAATGTAATAATTCTCACCACAAGAATAAGGTAGCAATGATGTTATTACACACAATGCCGTGGCTTTTTGGATCTCACTTGTATTAAAACAATGTTGACATTTTTGTGCCTGAAATTCCCCAGTACCATTTATTCCATTTATTTGATGCTGGTTGCATCATTATGCAAGACCTGTATCATACATCCTGCTGCCCATCCTCCTGCCCACAAATACTTTCTCCAAAGATTCTCTCTAAGGTGTTTATTGGGCTTCATTGTCAATAGCCCTAAATGCATGTTTTATTAAGAGGACACAGAAAATGTGAACAATAATTCATTTTCTAGTCACATAGAATTTATTGTGTGGAACTTTATAGTGTAAACATAGAACAAATACATCTTCCAACCATGTTATTACTTGAATTTTTTAGGCCATAATTACTACATTTGTAAATCATGACATCTTTTAATGTTGACAATTGCTCTGCCTTCCACACATGGTTGCCAGGAGGAAGGATACACAAGGGGCCATGGCAGAATGAGAAAAGTGATTCCTGCAAGAAAAATGTATACCTCATCCAGCATGGCTTAAGCTCAACCCAGAAAGCACATTGTCACCATATAGATAAAAAAGGCTCATTGGTACTAGGGAGCAAAGACTGTCCCAGGAAGAGATAGGCGTAGCCACCCTGGAGGTTACTGTCTGCCACATGGTGTAGAGCTGTGAAGGGGATAGGTGACCATCCTGGGTGCCAGCATGGCAGATGAGGGTACCAGGTAAAGGATGTTAGCACCACCCCACTATCCTTGGGTACTGTAGACTAAAGACTATACTATAGCCAGCACATGCAGAGGGCCTACCTGAAGGGCTCACACCTGAAGATTAGCCCAACATCTGAATTTGTCCTTTACCTGATATGAATAAGAATCTATTCTAATCAGTGTGGCAGCAGTACTATTCTGGAGACTCAATGACCATACTGGACAAGGAGAATGATTCACTTGCTTGCCAGGTTACCCTCTTAGAACCCTGTCCCAGCCACAGAACCTCAGGACTACTGCACAGGCACAAGTCCTAGAACTCCTGGGTCATTTTGCCAACCTCATGATTGAGGGAAGTGGATTAGAGAGTTAAAGGGTTGAAGAGCACCTGAAAGGGGAGGAACAGAAACAAGGGTCCCCGTGGGTACTGATCAGTGCTTGGGGCACACAGCCAAGATAGTACTGTGGCCTCGTTTGTACCAGGCAAAAGAGGGGGACTGGGAAGAAAATATTAAGGGTGCCACTCCAAAAAGCAGAGCCCCCTGAAATGCAGCAAGGGTACTATTTCTTTGGGTCTAGTGACCTCAAGTGATAACAGATGTGAGTGTGTGTGGGTAGGCAGATGATTAGACTGATGGTATGTGTATGAACTCTTAAGTATTTACTTTTAGCTAGCTGGTCACATTCTCTTTTCCTTTCCATTCGTCATCCATTTGTCAAACAGTGTCTATCTTTGATATGATCAGCAGGACCAATTTATTAGACACCAAGGTCAACAATGCTTTTGGGAGCTCAGAAAAGTGTTCTAATTTTTTTTTTTCAATCACAAGAAAGAAATTAACTTTTAGATCCAAGACGTTTTAGTTTATATTAATCTATCTTTATTTCAACCCAGTTATAAAAATAATTATATATATTATTATTATTTTATGGAGAAAGGGGCTCATGAAGACTATAGTGTCCAAAGTTGAGGAAATCATAATGCAGCCCTGGAGGCCAGCACAGCACCAGGAGCTAGAGATGCAGCGGTGAGCAAGGGTCAGTCTCTGCCTTCATGGCACATGAGGTTGCAGAGATACGGAAAAGAACATAGAAGGTTACATTACAATATAATACATCCAACAACAGTATGTCCGGGGGACTATGGAAGGCTTGGTTGCAGGGTTGGGGGTATGTTTGTGCAAATCTGATGGGTGGGAGATGATATTTTTATTTCACTATGCTGTGTAGCCAGATCACCAGAGTTTTCATCTATTATCATTGTAATTGATGCATATGCGGATCCAAGTGTATTACAGGCAGCTATTAAAGTCAGCTACTGGTAGAGATTTAACTTTGATACTGATTGCTTTGAAATATAAGCATCCCATCTGAAAGCATTTTTGAAGTAATTGTGAAGTGTGTAATAAATATATGTATAATTTGCTACCTGGCTCTGCATGCATGATTACTTCCAGGTTCTTCAAACTATCCAAATCAATGGGAATCCTAACATGCCATATTGAATCTATGGAGGCCGGAATAGGCATCTCCAAGTGATGCTTCTTTAAATACCTTCTGGGGTTGTGATCTCATTATCTCTCAGCCTAGTCTACAAAGGATAGTTTTGTATCTTAGTAAGTTCTCTTTGAAATTTTTTACTATAAACAACAACAACAACGAAAACCTTTCTCTGTGTTTGTTTTGCTATAACAGGCAATGCTACCATACATAAGCCTCATTAGTTTAGGTTGTAGTTGATGATATCTGAATTCCTTTAAAAGTCTAATTTACTTACATTTCATTTAATAAAAACAGGGACTTGGCTTAAGACACATTATTCAATAAGGAAACAATCGATGAACATCCACTGTTGTGCCCGAAAGTGTACTAGGTACTGGAGTTCCACAAATAAACAACACACAGTACTCATCCTCAAAGAATTCATAATTTAAAGAATATGGACCAAAAAAAAAAAAAAGCAGTGATTGCAGTATTGTTAATGGTCATCTTCAATAGCAGATGGATCCTCCACTCAAAGTTTAGTTTGTTTGTTGAGACTTATGACATCACACACACACATCTAGAGAGTATGCAAATGTTTCTGAGGCGAGCACAGCAGGCCTCTCAAGCAGGTCTGAAATGGTTTGAGAGAATGAGGAAAAGAGACTGACTCAGGTTTTTATTGTGGTTAGAGGTTGAGGCCAGAGTGAGAGTTCCTACATGGACAGGGGCTTTCATGGATTGAATCTCCTGCTAGCTCCAAAGGAAAACCTAGGCCTTCTTATCAGTTTGTCCAAATGTGGGACACAAAGAAAAAAGGACAGAGTGAGGCTTAAAAGCTATCCACAGTCTGACACCAAGAAAATGGAGCCAGGCTCCTCATTCCAAATACAGTGTGATACGAAGTGCTATAAGGGAGGTTTGCAAGGGGCGCTTACCTAAGACGAGCATTTAACTCAGGTTTGGAGGATTCAGAAATGTTCCTGGCGAAGTGTAATCTTGAGTGAATCATGAAAGGTGAGAGGAAGAGAGAAGATGTTAAGTATGAAGATTAACGCAAGGCAGAAAGGCATCCTGCTTGAAGCACCAGGGGATAAAGTGCAGAGTCCCTTAATTTGGAGTAAATTTATATGCTAGGGAACATTGTAGATGGTCCTGAAGGGTGTAACGCTAGAGCTTCTTTCTAAGGATGAAGGAGAATCACTGGAGGGTACTAACCAGATCTACATTTTAGAAGATAACTATTCTATCCCAAAAGCTGCCAGAGGTTTTACCAGAAGGAAAGAAGTAGAAGCCATTATCAGTAGAGGTATATGACTTGATTAGTTAACTTTCTCTTGATAATCACAGCCTCAGTTTAAAACAGTCTCCCAACATAGTCTTAGGGTATTTCTAGTAGGAGATATGCAGTGAAGGGAGGGGAAGGGCAGGGGAATAGGAAGCTCTTGGTCAGTCTTTTCAAACTATGTAAATTGCTATGCTCTCCTAAACCATTCTGATACATCTCCCAAGAGAAGGAATTCTTCATTGTTTAAAAAAACTGTCTGGGTAATTTGCGTGTGTCACCTTCACCTAGTGGAGAATTACTGGGCTAACAAAGCAAAGCTCCAAGAGTGAATTTCAGGCTGGGGTCCAGGCCTGAACACCTTGGGGCAAGGTGTTGAGTTAGAGCGTGGAGGGATGAATAGTGTAATGCTTTCCTAGGGCACCAGAATCACAGAAAAGCAGGCTTCAGTGCAGTTTTAAGAGGAATAGAAGACAGAGTTCTGCTGCTTCAGAAATGTTCAATTTTGTAGAGAAGGGCAGAAAAAAGGATAATATACAGAAAAAGGCAGTAGAAAGAGAGAACTGAAATTGCCAAGAGGGAAGCTAAGTTCCTGATGTGTCCATTACACAGGACTCCCTTCTTATTTCTGTCATGACTACTGAGAACTCAACTGTTAGGCCATTTAAAAATGGAAGACAAATGCCAATCAGATATTTGTGACATGCAGTCATAGTTTTCTACGCAGATTCCCTAGAAACGTCTCAGTCAGTGACCCTTGTCTTCTTGTCTCCATTTCAGGTAGCTCTCCCAGTAATCCTTGTGTGACAGTAGAATCAGCTGCCATCAAACCATGGGTTCTGTGCTGCTCGAGATAAAAAAAAAAAAAAGAAAAGAAAAAAGAAAGAAAAAAGTAATAAAAGTTGGAATAGGTCTGCTGAGCAAAGGCCTCCTTATTAAAAGCGGGAGGCTAGGAGTCCGAGAGGGGGGTTTGATTAAAGAGAGGAAAACCTTCTGTGATCAAGGCAACCAGAAGGCCCCAAAAGCCTGTGGGAGCTTTGGGGAGAAGTTTGAAGAAGTCCTGTAGATTTGTTACATTAAGATGTTAACGTTTTTAATCGTTTTCTAGGTGACCCTTAGGTGATTAATTCCTGGTGCACGTGTCCTGTTATGTATCTTCAGCTGATTCCTCTATTTGTACATTCTCTTCTCTTTTCCTGACTAACACTAAATTTGAGAAGTGATTTTGAGCTGCTACATTCAGCATTAATTTAATCTTAGGGCTTAATTTATTTCTTTCTTCTTTGTAGTCGATTGAAAAAAGAGGAGGAAGTCATTTCAAACAAGGTTTGATCTTTTAAGAGAAAAGGGAATAATTTAAATACAGGAAACATGGTATTTCTGAAACCAGGACTAGTAGCTTAATAAAATAATTCTCACCATATAAATGAATCCACTTTTCATTTTCATTGACTAGTACAACTAAACAGAGCTGAAATAGCTTTAGAGATCAATGTCCCTTCAAGTGATTATAGAAAAATAGTTATAAAAGCACTGTTTTATCAAATTAAAATTTCAAAGCATAATAACAGATATATGCCTTAATAATAATAGACATTTAAGATCACATGAATTTAAGAACAAGACAAATTGACAATTTGTAGTTAACCCTGCAGGTCAAGATCAAACAAACTTTGAACTGAAAATAAGAGAGAAAAATAGGTAGGGAAGTATTTAATAACCTGGCATTTAAGCAGAAGAAAACATATTTTTAATCGACTTATTGTTTAACATTATTTTTTAAATATTTCATATTGTATTCTCCTACTTCAATCCAGTACTATTTAAATTTTTACTCACCAATTAATTTGTAGAAGATTGGTTCATTAGAAAGACATATGGTTAATTGCATATTACCTATGATTCATCAGGGAAAGTGTGTTTCATTAATAAAATAGAGTACTCTGAATATGGCCAACATAAGAGATAGTCAAAATTCACAGAAAATAATACAGATGTATTGCCTAGAAGTGTCAAGAGCATAGAATTTTCTCACTAGATTGGATTTACAACGTCAGGAACCATAGCTAAATTTCTAAGAGTTAAGTGTTCAGAGGACATGATTCTCAGGCACAGTGAACATGCTTAGAATTAGAAAGAATAAATCTGTGGACATCTACTGCTGCTCTCTCCACCATTTCAAGGAAATCTGATGATGAGCAGTGTGGTCTGTTTTTCATGACGTTACTCAGTGTGTTTTGAATCCTTTTTCCAGAAGCAGATGGATTAGCACATATCTATTCACACTCCTTCAACTGTCTTCCCTATTGCTATTAGGGATTTATGAAATAGTTTTTTTAAGTATTTGGAAGACATCTGTGGCCACATCTGAGTGTGGAATTCTGGAGCAATCCAGACCTCTTTAGGGATTCTCAGCTTCATTAACACTTGACTATAATATATTCCTCTGTATGTTCTCTTCCTTGATGGAAAAAATTAGTGAAGTGTCCATCATTTCTCATAGTTAAACTATATGTCAGCTTTAAAATTACTTTATCCAACAAAGAAATTGACTTGGAATTCCACAACTGGGTCAGAAAAGAAGCCAGGTTCATGTGAATAACCAGAACTGGGCTTTAGCAGAACTAAGGTTTAACAAATTGTGACCACCCCCTTGATAATTCCAAATGTAGTAATGCCAGGGTGATGTGATCTTAGGTAGCTTCTTTAAATAATCTGACTTATTGTTTTGATCATGATAAATCAAAAGATGGGAAATTCCAAGTGTCTGAAATTCAGGTATCTGAAATATGGTCAATTATAAAGTCAATGCTATTTAGTAAAAATATTATTAAACTTCAATAATAAGAATTACCTTTAATCATATTGGAATGTTGCATTTTGGCTGGTAACCTGAAAAGGGTTTTTTATTTTGTTAAGTTTGATATGTTTATATTACTTAAATAGAAGCTCAATTAATATTTGTTCAATGGAATAAGTAGTATACACCTAGTAATAAATATAATGAACTTTAAGCACATTTTAGAATAATTAAATCAGTATTTTTTTTTGGTAGGTTGTCTTTTTCAGCCTTGCAATTCCTTTTTCCTATTTTAATCTTTGTTCTTACTTTAAATACCATTCCTTTCAATATTTGAAAAGTGTGAATACTCTGAGAATCTCTAGCTCAGGTTTCTTCAGGCAAGAAACAATCTTTTCCCCAACTGGCATGCCAATATAATAGTATTACTAAACTTTTAGCTATTTCAATAATAAAATCTCTGCTGCTTATTTCTACTAATCATTTGTTCAAAGGAAAGAACTGTGACATCTGATCTCTTGAGAATGGTCCATCAGGCTGAAGTTGGAGCTTCATTTCTGCTTCAGGCCATAGCAGTTATGAGAGAAAATGCTAGTCTTTCCTCAGTTTCCCAAAGATAGAACCAGTGTTCTGCTGTTACGATAAAGAAGAAACATGTAGTATAAACTTGCCAACCAGAGACAAACTTTTTTGATGGTTGAGCAAAATATACAGACTATGGTTTCTGGTATCAGAAACTATAAAGTAGATTTCATTCTTCTGATGATGTATATAATTTAATATATGCCAAGGAATTCATGAAAATGAGGTGATTTGATAGTTAATAAAATTACATAGTCTTAATGGCCTGTCTTTTCAATCTTCCAGAAAAGCAGAAAGAGAAAGGGAATATTGAACAACAACTTATTATGTTCATGTATTTTGTGGGTCAGGAATTCAGAGAGGACACAGAAGAGATTGCTTGTTTCTGCTTCACCATGTCTGAGGCCTCAGCTAGTGAAGATTTGAGCATGAATCAAACCATTAGAGGCTATAATCATCTGATGGCTTCTTCACTCATGTCTAGCACCTGGCCTGAGATAACTTGAAGAGTTAGCTCTGATAGGTGATCAGAGCTCTAACACATGAGCTTTCTGTGTGACTTGAGCATACTCATAGCATGATGGCTACTGAATAGCTGGACTCCTGATGTGGTGGCTCTGGGCTTATGAATGTGCATTCCAGAAAAAGATGGAAACCACATGGCCTTTTGTGACCTAGCCTTAGAAAACCCATAGTGTCACCTCTACTAAACTCTACTACTGATCAACCCAAATTCACGGGGAGGAGAACAGATCTCATCTCTTGATGGAGGGAGTATTAAATATTCTGGCCAGGATGCCAAACAGCCCCAGAGGAATGACTTTCCTTTGAAACCATCTTCTTTATTTAAGTATTGTAGATAAGGGTCAGATGGGTTACTTTTTCCCCCTCAGTGACTGTTTTCCTGTGCATGCAGTTCTTCTAACTCAACATGTGATGAACACTTCACCTACATGGAAGAAAAAGTAAAGAATTAAATTTTGCTAAGTGCTGACTGATTATATGTATCATATTTACCCCTACTAAACTCATATCAGCACTAGATATGCCTAATCTATTCTGGAATTAAACCTTCTTAATGCCCTTTGGGAGTATTTCTTTCCATAGTCATTGAGATTTGGGGGAGGGTTTGACGTGGTTGGTTCAGCTTCCTCAGTAATTATATATCTCCAACCCACTGAATGTGTGTCCCTGCATCCCTGAAGAAAATCGCTCAGAGATTCTTTCACAGAGTTGCCCTTTCTTCAGAACAGAGTAAATTGAGATTTAGAGGATGGAAAAGAACTCAAACTTATGCTTTTGTGATCAATATTAATAGTAGAATAAGAGATTTATGAATACCCGAAGTATCACATACTTTATGAGAAGGTATGGAATCTTCCAAGGAAGAGAATAACATCTCTGTCCTTCAGTGAATTTATGAGAATTGCTCTGGGGATAAGCTTAGATCTGCTTTATAATCTGAAGGCTCTGCATAAAACAATGCTGTCCGCTGGAAATCTACACAGCTGTTTTAATTGAGCAGTCTTATTATGCTGGTTTACTCCGTGATTTGGGGGGGCATTTCAGTTCTTTTTTTTTTTTTTAGGGCTAATTCCATTTTATTATGCATCACTTTGATAATTTTATATCCTGGGAAGATCCCTTCTATTTATAACATTATCATATTTATTAGCCTATTTTCTTTTGCATTTCAGTTCTTGTCGAATGAGTCCATGGCCTAAGCCAAAATGTGTGTGTGTGCTTTCAAAAGAGAACCAGAAATTATAAAAAAGACCCCATCCAGATTTTATAATTACTTCTCCCTCTCCCACTTAGTACGTTTTTGCTCTCAGCACTTTCTTTTCTCATTTCCTATGGAAACAATTCTAGGATTTCTAGAACTAGGCTACTGCTTTCCTTGTGCATGTGCAGTCCATACATTTCTAGTCCAAAGGCTTCTGTCCTCCTCATGAAGGCAAAGCTGATGAAAACTTGCCCATCATCACAATGGTTCAGTGGCAGGACGAGCCCAGAGAAGCCCACTAGTGGCCAGGACTGACCCAAGACTCTTTTTTGCCAAGATGTCACTGCTGCCTTGAACCCCCTGCTGGTTCCTTGGAATAAAGCCCAGAGAGGATAGCTTAGTTTAGGCTCTGACAGGGTTATCAGAAAAGCCCTAACACCAAAGACTCTAGCTTTGACACTTAACCATTCTCACAGTAGAGTCAAAACAAAACAGAAAGAGATCCTGTACTCCTAATCTTAGCTCTGCTCAGGTCACCATCTTGCCTGGCTGGTTTTGTTGATGGCAGTATAATGTAACACAGATTCCAAAGGTGGAACCCTCCCCAGGACCAGGGAGTGGTAGATTATATAACCAACCTGGGGTAGTGTCAGGTTTATCAGAGGCTGATAACTAACAACTTGCAGCTACTCGTCTTTGCCATAAACATTCAGGGAGATCTTATTTTTCTTTGTTAAACAAAGTAAAATCATTCCAAATTATATACAGTCAAATGAACACGTAGTTAATTAAGATTTATTTTCCATGAAAAATTTATAGTTCATTTGGAAATACATTCCTTAATAATCTCTTTTCCAGCTATGCATTTACTCTATGTCAAGGTTGATGGATGGTGTAGAAAACAATATAGGTTATTACATGTGACCATTTCTAGAATGCTGGGAATGGTCAGGTAGATAAAAAGTCCACAAATTGAATTAGCAAGCAAAATTCGAATTCTAAGTAATCTAACTGCAAAAACAGGCAAAAACAAAAACAAAACAAAAACAAACGAAACACAAAACAACAACAACAAAACAAACAAACAAACAAACAAAAAACCAAAGTACCCAATATATAGACAGCAAAAAGTAAAAGTAATGGAATCACTTATTTGAAATGCAGGAAGATGCTAACTCAGAAATCAACATGTAGGATTGAGAGTATTTAGGTCTATGACTCTCTCTGGAAAAAAATCTGATTTCAGGTTATGTCTAAAAGGAAGCAGTCATTAAAAATGATTCCCATTCTTTACCTCACCTCGGTCCACTTATCTGTGTTATGATTTAAGAATGTCATAGACAAAGTTGAAGTAGGAGAGAAAGAGAGGCTCGTAATAGGGAATTTGCCCAAATCTAGTCCCGAAGGCCATGGGAGATCCTGCATTTTCTCAGGATTTTTACTAATTCAAAGGCATCTGGGAGGTCAAATCTAGATCTGTTCTCATGTGAAAATCTAAAGTGACCTGGGAGTTGAAACCCAAGTGTATCTCCTCAGCTGTTATTCCTGTATGCCTGCCTCTTGGCAACGGGCCAGAGCCAGCCCTATCTTTTTGAGACCATGCAGGTAGGAAATGGTTGAGTTTAAATTATGAGAATTATTTAGACCTTACACAAAACCTTGTATTATATTAATTATTAATAATAATGATTATATATTATGATTATGATTAATAATTAATAATAATTATGTATGTAGAGAGCCTCATCCTTTTTTAAGACATTGCCACTTCTGTTTTAATTGATTCAACCAACTTTGCAAAGTAGATAAAGAAAACATTATCCACATTTCATAGAGCAATTCACTGAGGCTCTAAAAGGATAAATAACTTACACAAGATAAATTAGAAAGTGAGCCCAATGCACTTTTCATTAAAGGGCTTTTGTGATTCTCCCCAAAATATGTTCTGTAGAACACTCATGGTGTTAGGCAACATGATGGCCTTTCAAAGGCCCTTCCACACCCTAACCCTGGAGCCTGTGAATGTGTGATTTTACATTGCAAAGGGCAATTATGGTTGCAGTTGGAATTAAGATTGTTAACCAGCTGACCTGAAAAGAGGGAGATTGTCCTGGATAATCTGAGTGGACCCAATGTAATCCTAGGAGTAGAAGGGGGAATGTAAGAAGGACACAACCAGCTGTTGATGGCTCTGATGATGGAAGATGGAGGCTATGCACCAAGGAATGTAGACAACTATAGAAGTCACAGAAGGCAAGAAAATGTACTCTCTCCTAGAATCTCCAGAAAGAAAAAAGAAATGCTGACACCTTAATTTTAGGCCATGATACCTATATCAGACTTTTAACCTACAGAACTATAAAGTAATACATTTGTGTTGTGTTAGGCCATTAATTTTGTGGTAATTTATTTAAGTAGCAATAGAAAATGTACTAATGTATTTGTGCTGTGGAATATTTTATTAATAAGAGGTTTCTAAGACAATGGTATGCTGATAAATGTTTAGAATCCAGCTTTTCAGAAAGAAAAGAAAAATCTCTATTGGTGTTTGTTAATTTCTGTGGTGTAAACACTCTCAGCATGGTTGCTTTCAAACTATCAATGATATCATTGATCTCGGAGTTGGGATCAAGAACTGGTACCAGCAGCAGCACACCACTACAACCCATTAGAATTTCAGTGTGCACATCAGATTTGTTATACATAACCCTTCAGAGAAATCTGCTTAATTCTACAACTTATTTGACAACGTTCTTTACTCCAAATGGTAGACATTATGTGGTACTCTGGAAAATCGGTGACAAAATAGTATCAGACGCTCCATCTACTTTCTCCCAAACCAGGTTTTTTATGTGCTACCAAAACATCTTCCCAATTTGTGAATATATTTCATTTTTTTTTCCTATTCATCTTCTAATAAGTGGGGAATATGAGTGTAGGGGTAATAACATAGGAGAAACCAGTATTTGTGGCTAGCTCTCATCGCTGACTACCCACTTCGGGGCAAGACAAGTAGCAGCAGGCAACTAATGAAAAATGATCTATAGTGACATCAAAGATCTACTGTCTGAGGATCTCTTCTTTTGTACCATAATCAGTCCAAGTTGTCAACTGAGTGAGGGTCACCTTGCTTCAAAGAACCAGCTTTTGAATGCTGGGTGTTAGTGTAATAGGATAAATGACATTTGCCCTGTGACTACTACTTCATATAATTCCCTCTCACAGGCTTTTCAGAAGCTTGGGGGAATCTTTTGATAATGATTTAATTTTTCTCCTGAGCTTGTTAACTCTGCTTATTAGTGGCATAGGGGTAGGGGGTGGGGTGCTTTAATCTTGCTAATTAAATGCATTTCTGTCTCTTCCTGTTTAGATAATTTCTTTTGGATGACTCAGTCTCTTTAGAGTGAATGTTCAGGTTTTCAGATTTCTCAACCATTTCCCTGCTCTTTCCCGAGGTGGTGTCATATGTCTCAGGGTTGGGGGCCGAGGGAGATCATGTAATCCTGTGGCAGCGGGCAAGTGGGGCTTCTATGAATGTAGGTCCTTGTTCTGTGCGCCATTCTCTGGCTATGTGGTGAGGAAGTTAGTCTGTTTGGCCCTCTGGGTTCTGCTGACATGTGGCTGGCTCCATGTGGCCTCTAGAGAGATCATGCTGATATCCACACCTGACATTTGCGGGTCCAGCCTTTGCCTGCAGTCTCAAGGCTCCGTGCTCTGCTGCTCTTGCTTCCAACCCCAACTTCCATCAGCCCCTCCCCCATAACACTTCTGTGTGCCCTCTCTTTGGAGCTCACAGGATCCAGGCACGTCTCACTCTGAAAGGTGCTACTTCAGCCATCACAAAACATCTTTCCAGTTTCTGTGTTATCATGCTGGCGACATGTTAGATGAGACATAGAGACAAACGTAGAGCTTCTTTATCCCTCAAATAATACCAGAGAAAGTAGGTTGCTAACTCTAGTGTTCTTGGATCTTCCAAGATGTTAGCGGGCCTTGGGGATTAGACACTTGGAATCTGGTTCTATCATTATTGCCTGCTACTTCTTTACTTCTTGTTACACTCCACTGTGCTCAAAAAGTGGTTTTGCATTGTACCTTCTTTCTGATCAAAACATTTCTTAGGTCACATCTATTTCAATAAGCCTCATGGCTTAATGTTCATGAGTGGCAGAGAGGGTCTCTCTGTATCAGGGATGAAAACTCTAAAATATAAGATGGCCAAGGCTTAGTGTTTCGTAATCATGGAAAAAGTAGGAGGTAAGGATTTCTTAGAAGGAAAATATATTGATTTAATAACCTGGCTCTTCCCATTTTCCTGCTAATAGAATTATGCTAATGAAGATGTAGAGGTTCTCTCCTCCCCTTGCCACCCCCATTATGACATCGCTCGAGAATTTAAGTAAATTTCTTTGAGTTTTATGACTAATGTGTATGCATATTAATTTGATGCATCCATAGGAGCTAAAGTGGTATGACCTTAGTGGACATTAGGATTCACAATGTGCTTTTAATAGACTCAGAGGAACATCTTTATTTTCCAGATAAAAGGATTTTTTTCCTCCTCTCTATTTCTCTAGTAATTTGCATTGTTCTATTAGCATATATTGACCGTATTGTAACTAATTTCCATATCTTCCTTCCTATTTCCCAATATCTCTCTACATATATACTAAGCATGTATGACCATAAGAGCCAGGATCTTGTGATTTTTGAGCCTTTATCTTTCACATATGTATTCCCAAGTAATGTGCCTGGCACACAGAGGCTGCTCAATCCACGAATAAAAGCAGTTACTTACTAAGTAACCTTTCAGTGAATAGGCAGCAGAGAAAAAAATCTTGTTTCACCATCAGTGTTAGGTCTCTGGTTGAGGCATGATCACTCGGCAGTGAGAGCAACTCATGAGAAGTGAATCACGGCAGATCGAAAACCTCACTTTCAAAAGTGAGACATTTTCATCAAGTTTGACAATGTGGATTGACTGCGTGAATATAAAATATCCAACTAATAGTAACTCTTGAATAGGGCTCTAGAATACTATGTTTTTATGACGAAATACACATAAATGGAATAAGCAGAGGGCATTCTTTTGAACATCTGAACACATAGTAAACACTGTGTTTGTTATCATCATTGTGATTATTGTTATTGTTGTTATTACTATAGAGTGTGCTGTTATCAATGCCAGTCACTAGTTGCTTCTTTCTTTAATTTAAATGATTTTAAATTAAAAAATGAACACCTATTTATAGAAAGAGCTATAAAGCACGGCAGGTTAAAAAAAGGAAAAAAGAATCAACTATCTGAAGAGAATCACCATTAATAATTTGGTCTATATATTTACGTTTCTCAAAAAATTATATCATGTATCAAAATATTGCAGAATGCTTTTTGTTTTGATTTAAGAACAATAATATTGATGACATCTTTTAAATATTTTCTTTTTCTGTTCTAAATGCTAGTTGCACTGTATTTTTAATATATCTTTCGATTTTTGAGGTATTGTTTTTTCTCATGGTGAAGAAACATTTGGCTTCTGTTAGCAGGAATTTCTTCCCATTACATTCAAACAATCTATAGTGTTTTTAGGAATTTCTTCTTTTTTAAACATAAGAAATGGTTTTTACTGGGCTATGCAACTTTTTTATGAATTATTCCCTGAGCCTGGCTTTCAGTCTTAGGCTCAGTTATGACTGTTTCTAAAAGAGACTCACATTCTGCCTTCAGATTGTCTCAATATTGTTGGAAAACACTAACCAACTCTAATGTCTGTAGTCTTTAATAAATGTTAGCTAATTTGTTTGTGATATGGACAGATCTCATGCTGTGTGCTTGGAAGGGAAGGACGTTTTTACACTGTGAACATGCTGATTGGAAGTGTGAGTGTCCCGGGAGTTCAGAACAGGTTCTGCTCTATCTGGACCCTGGAGAGACCTCAGCCCATCTGTCCAACAGGTTACCTAGACTTAGGCATTTCTCAAGTATGTCTCAGAACAAATTGATTTTCCTGGGAAAAAACTGAGAATCTAAAAAAAGAAAAAGAGAACAACAAAAAATATTCCTAGTATCCTGTAACATCCTGGGAAGACAAATGGCCATTTATTTGTAATTTCAGATAAATATAATAAGCTGAGCCAAAAAGGACTATTGTGTGTTCTGTAGAAGGAGGCTTGTAAGCTTATTAGTAAGGAAAACCAAGGTAGGTGGATGAGTGTAAGGAAATTTTATAGGTGGGCAACTTAATAAGCTCTTCATTAGCATATTCTATATACAAAATATATTAATTTTACACATTATTCTCTACACCAAAAAGTGCAATATAACCTTCATCTAATAAAATATTCTGGTAACATCTTTTGGCTTAGTTTGTGTACTATGTGAGTTCAAAGATAACCTTTCATTTACTTAAGTATACTGTATAGTTAATCGGACTCTCAGAAATGTCTTTCATTCTATAGTTTAATTCTTATATTTAAAGCTAGAGAAATTAACAGTGAATGTATTTTAGCATTACTATCTTGGAGGCAAGTCTGTACTTCTTTTGATATTGAAATTAGGAAATTTACAGTAAAACAATATAACCATTATATAACATAACAGATTCCATAATTCAGGACAATTGAAAGTCAAAGATCATTTGGGAATTAAAAGCAAAATACAAAATGACTAGTTGCCTAGGAGTATTTTCTAATTTTTCTACAAAGAATCTTTATAGGATAATACAAACTTCATAAAAAATACCCTCTGTGACTTTTATTGTACTATAAAATATTTATTTACATTTGGCACTATGTTGTTGTTGGGGTGTGTGTGTGTGTGTGTGTGTGTGTGTGTGTGTGAATGTGCTAGGTCACAATGTGATGCAATTCTAAATGTATTCTGAGAAACAGAAGCTAAGAAGGAGTTGGGTCAAATTCTGGGGTGAATTATTCATGGAAAGTGACATCTGCAAACCTTGGTGTCTAATAAAAACACACAGCAAATAAGTAAATGTTTCCTTTTCTTACAGACATTGATTTTTTCAAATGAGACGGATGTTATTACATTACCTTATTCTATATGTCTATTATAGAATGAAGAATAAAAACAGCATTTTACATTTTGTTTATAAAATGAAGTGATCTAACTTAATCTACTCTTTTTAAAGAAAAAAATAAAAGCATTTTAATACTCTTATAAATTAGAATTCTGTTAATTAATGGAAAGCACTGCAGAAATCAGGTATATTTCTGGTTATCTCTGCTGCAGGCAAAGCTGTACCAATAGTTTTATGAAAACAACGCATATTACCATGTTTATATTTAAGTGTAAAGTGGGTATGTTGGGCTCATTGATGTCTAAGGTCCATCTCACTTTAAAATTTCATTTGAAGTTATTTCTCAATGAAGTTTAGCATTTTACAAATTGTTTGAGAGAAAGAATTGTCTAGTTTTTTTCGACATTGCTGAAAGTGTTTACATTATTTTAAACTCCTTAAATTGGAAAAGAACTGTTGTCCCATCTGTGCAAGTGAATGCACAAAAATATGTGAGATTATTTGCTGCAAATTAAGCTATTATATGTACACACACACACACACACACACACACACACACACACACACATTTAAACCAAGATTTAACCATGTTTTAGCTATGAAATCTGAAATCTAGACTTTTACTAAATTTACAAGGCATGGTGAAAAGGACCTAAAGTGGCTAGACAATTTTTAGGAAGTCTGAGTGTAGACTTTAAGACATACAGATTTTGGCACATTTGCCCTTGAGAGTGGAGATAACCCTGTGGAATGAAGTAGTTTGTTCTCAAATGCTCCATTCCTGCCATGCTCAGCACTCACTTCCGAGTCTTAGAGTGAGGGAAGCAGACTGTTTACTAATAAACATTTCAATTCCATCTACTGCTGGTCACCAAAAGGGTTTTGGGGGGCAAAGGAAGTGGCCAGAGGCTGTAGTAAGAGAGTTAGAAACTAGGGATGAGCTAGAAGGCAGTATGGGGGGTTATGCTGTGACAGGAGAATCTCATTGATTCCTTCAACAAATAGCTGTTGCATAGCTACAGAGTAGAAGACATTGTCCTATATTCTGCGGAGGGTCTAGTCATGCTGTCCAATATGTAGCTACTAGTCATCTGTGACTATTTAAATTTAAATTTTAATGAATTCAAATAAACAAAAGTTCAGTTTCTCAGTTGTACTGGCTGCATTTGATGTGTTCAATAGCTACACATAGCTAGTTGCTCCCATATTACACAGTATGGATAAAGAACTTTTACACCATTACAGAGAGTTTTCTTGGAGAGAGTGCTGGCAGAATAGTCAACGATATCTTGGTGCTTTTCATGCTGGTCATTTGAGAGTATATAAACAAATAGTTTCAACACCAAACAGTATGTAAGATGAGCAATTTGGGAGGGAAAGACAAGGCAAATGAATGAATTCAGAAAAAGGAAGAACAAATCACAAAAAGAGGTTAGAACAGAGTCATAGAAAAGGTAGAATGTAAAGTCAGAACTGAAGAAGGGCCTTGAAGGCCAAGAGTTTGGACTTTTTTCCGGAAAGGATTGAGAAACCACTAGAATTTTTGAGTAGGAAATGTGACCCAAGAATTATTTCAGGAAAATATTTCTGGCAGCAGCATGCAGGCTGGGTTGGGTGGAGAGAGAAATTGATAAACCATAGTCATAGGGGTTGGAGATAGGCCAAAAGTACGGTTGTAAGGACCTGAACTTGAATATTAACAATTTACTCTGGACACACGCTATAATGAACTTTAATTAAAATAAGTGTATTTTGTAACAGCACTTTTAGAAATTGTCTCCCTATTTCCCTAAATGGCTGATTTCTGTACATCTCTCTTTTATTATCTTTCTAGTCAGAAGAATGCAGATCACTTATAATTCATAGCAGAGCAACATGAGGAACCAAGGACAAGAAGGTAAGATTAGTGGGAAAAATTAAGGGAATGGAAACAATTCAGCCTAAAGAGAGAAATAAAATCCAACAAGTTTTAGACCGGAAGTGACCTGAGAGATTGAGAGAGCTGAAATCTTCATCTTAATAATATCTTACCTCAGTGCTAGCTCCGTGTACACAGTGGTGCAGTGCAGTGGGCTAGTACTGGCCGCATGCCTCTTTTTACAATTTTGCTTTTAGTGAAGCCTCATGGTGGGAGTCTTTACACCACAGAAATTGGCAAATGCTATAAATCAGGGCTGCTCCCACCCCTAGCTGTATTCACAGAACTCTGTCACCACTGTGCCTACAAGAACCACAAAGACAGGCTTGATCTCTTCTTTTAAAAGAGAACAGTAAAAACCAAAGACACCATTGTCCCCGAGCAGTCATACCAAGGACAGGAACACTAGTTCTTTCAACCTAGAGTTTATAATTTTCAACTTACATAGGGATCTACAGTACTTTGTAATGTCATGTACATATTAAGCTATGTATACAAGTGCTTCAAGTGTATTAGGTGTTTTAGATTTATTTTTCCTTTCTTGCTTTGCCGTGGAGCTGTTCAGGAGTCACCCAAGAGAGTGGAGACTTTCTTCCTGATGTTCCTGTGCAAATTTTTTGTAGCCTGACCAGTGATTTATGGACAGGAAAGCGGTCTGTACAGTTACACACTTACTAATTGATGTGTATAGCTTATCTCCCTTCAAGTTTACAGAATAAAAGTTTTTTTCTCTTTTAATGGACTTAGACCCCTCCATAACTAGGTATTTTTCCTCCTGAAGCATAGTGAGCAATGACTGCTGTGGCTGCTGTTTTACTGTGACTACCAGCTGTCATTGGCTGAGTGCTTATTGTGAACGTGATACTATCCTAAGTCCTTCTCATGCATTATCTCATTTAATCCTCATCATCATTCTTTTGGTTAGAAACTTTTATGCCCATTTGCCAGATGAAGAAATAGAATCAAAGAGGTTAAGCAATTTACCCAAAGTCACGTAAGTGGTTGGGCTGAGATGTCAATCAAATCTCATAACCTACAACGCTGACCCTTCACCACTAAGCTGTGTTACATGGAAAAAAAACCTCTTTCCTAGCAGTGATAAGGGTTACCAGGAACCTCAGGGAGTGAAGAATGACAGCTGCAAGGGCTTTGGCAACCACAAATGAGGCTTTTTTACTGTGTGCCCAGCAGAGTGTATTGCTATTACCTTTATGGGCTTGTGGGGAGAATAAGGCCCAAGGTGCACTTGAACACACAAGGGGAACCTTGTTCTAGAGATTTACTTTCTCTGAAACCTCACAGGTAATGAAATGGATTTGGTGGTTCTAATAAAATGCCAGTGAGAATTCCCAGATTGAGTCAGGGTCCCCAGATTGAGAAAAATCCATGACCAAATTTTTCCAAGTCCTGCCTCATTTCAAAGCTCTAATATTTTAAAAAAACAACAACAATAACAAAGTATTCAGGCACTTCTGAGATTTGTAAGTAGGAAAATAGTTATTCCTGAGATGCAATGTACAATTACAATAGCAAATAAGATTTATGGAACTGATGCCATTTTGTGATTGGTTGTGTCACATGGCAAAGCTATCTGCTTTTATAATGTCATGTTTGTATATATTCACACTTACGTACAGACATGCATCTATTATAGTAACTTGGTAAAATACCCAGAGGCTAGGGGAATTCCTGCCTGGACTTGGGGTTTTAAGACATGCCTTCTTAATTCTCAACACCCATGCACATGAGGAACTGCAGTTTGAGCACAGATTTGGCAGGCAGAGCCTCTTCACTGTTTTCTTAAATGCTCTTCCTTTTCTTCAGTGGTACCTATTTTGGGGTACTAAGCAGCCTCACACATGCCTCTCAGGCTTCCGAAGGGTATAGAAGACTTCTTTGGAGCACATAATTTATGCTGTGCTGAAATATAGCAGAGACTGTAATAGTGTCCAGAGAATCCAAGTTCTCTGAAACCCAGGATCACATTAATATGCAGTATTGCATTTACAAACCCCTTCTAACTTGGTTCGAGTGGATAATGCCTTGTTTGAATAATAATATAGCATATTTTACTATTCAAAGTGCTTTCGCATAAATCGTCCATCTCATTTTATTTTTGGAACAATGAGGGAGAGAAGGCCAGGATTATTATCTATAGGGAATCAGAAGCTCAGAAAGGTCAAGTGATTTACTCAAAGTCACATTGCAAATTCTCAGCAAAGCCGAGATTAGTAGCTGTGATTCTTCATTCCCAGATCTGCTGGGTCTTTTTGAAAGAATGTTAGTGCCCACAGCTTATGGGTAGAATACAGAAATTCTCAGGCCCAGCCTCTTGCCTCTAAGTGTTCATTTCTATGGTTTGTTTCTAGCATCATTTATATTTTGTGGCCTTAGAAGATGGCAGAGAATTTTGAGTAAAAGTTTATAATGTAAACTTTTCTCTTTGTAAATGACTTTAAAATCTGAATTGAAAGTATATCAATTTCTTAAACTAAATCTACAAAATAAGATACACGTTGCATGTAATGATTGTATTTAATCATAGGCAGGGTTGTGAGTTTTATATGAAACAATGGTAAAGCACTTGGTAATCTCTAAAGTATCGTAATAGGGAGAGCTGACATAGGTACTATTAGTGTCAGAAATTATTTAATTGATTTAATTTGTAATTTAATAGTTTCAACTTGTTCAAAGTAGCATTTTGACTTGTTCACAGAGTTCCTGTGCTTAGTTCCTTTTCATTAGCTTCATTAAAACATCCCTTTAAATATATATACATATATTATTTTACATAATGCAAAAATGCAATGATATATGTGTATAGCTAGCTGAACCTATGCTAGAGGTTTTTAATGTAGTACTATTTTCTTACTTACACATTTTTTAAACCTGGAATCCCTTCCTTTCTCACATTCCTCACGTCCCCCAGTGACACACATCATCTTTGTGTATCCTACTACACTCTTATGATTGCAAACAAAAAAATAGATGGATACACATACACATGTATAAGTACACGTGTGTGTATAAATACATGTATATGTATAATATATACACAAACTCCTATATACATGCATAATAGGGATTTTTTAAAATCATTCAAAAAATAAATATGAGATTATATAATAAACATTTCTGCAACTTACTTGCTCACTGATACCAAATGAAAATGCTTCTGCATATCAAATGATGTAGTTCTATTTTCTTATATCTAGCAGCTGCAAAAGGACACACTACATGAATTCAACCATTCACTTATCAGTAGGTTTTCATTTGTTTCCACTCAATTTTCTTTTTGTCGCTTAAAACAATTCTGCATAAAATATATCTAAACAATGCTTCATGAAATACTCTTATATTTTTTTAAATCTCTATTCTGAATGACCAAAGTGGGAATTTGGATTGAAGAGTGTTTTTAACTTAACAGATTTTGTTTGCCACATTGGTTACTGAAAGAGACTGCAACACTTCATGTTTTCAACACTGTGTGTGAGCTCCCAGTTTCTTTTACTCAAATCATATTATCTCCTTTTATCTAAGTGTATAGCAAGTGTTCTTTCTTCTAATTTTTGCTAGTTTGAGGCAAATCAATAAAGTGACATATTATTGTTCTTTTATATTTCCCATCCCTGACCAGTAGTGAAATTGAGCATTTCTCAGACAATTGTTAGTAATTTGGATTTGCAATTCCATGAACTGCCTACAACTATCTCATACCTATAACTCAATATTTTTTCTTTTCTTTGTTTATTTGTAACATCAATCTACCTATCATAATGATATATTAACTCTTTATTATTTGATTTATAATTATTTTTTCCTCCTAAAGTTGGCCTTTTGACTCTGTATGATATCTTTTGACAGTTTAATTTTTCTAAAGTGTAATATGTTTATATTTCTATAACTTCTTGTTTTCCTGTGTTCATTAAAATTGCACATGAGGCCTTCTAGAACTTCAAATATTTTTTTATCAATGATTGTTTACTCTTGCCTTTAGTCCATCTGAATTAAATGCTGCAAGATTAGGTCTCATGCTTATTTTCTTTCTCTGTGTCACTGTTAATGATTAAATCATTCATGCTTTTTCTAATGAATTAAACTACTACTTTTATATTTATCACATTCTCATATACACTAGATTCTCTCATGTACTCCTCTGATGTGCATTTCTTTTCAAATTCCTTAAAAATGATAAAAAATGTATCAGTTAATTCATAATCTGGTGCCAAATTCTGCCTTGAATTTCTGGTATAGGTTGTAATAAATAGTAAAATATCTCTAAGAGCTATTCTCAAAATCTGAAAGCTATAAATTAAAGATATGTTGTGGCAATTACCTGACATTTCAGTGGAAAAGAAAGGCATTACAATGCATGAATATGAAGTATAAGATTCACATCATGCATAGCTCAAGAGCAAGGAAGTCTGGGGAACTAGTTACTGGCCATGTGTTTCATGATGGCAGTTTCCGTGTAATTGTCCGGGAAGATGGATGTATGAAAGTTCGCAACTCTGCTGGACACGACCTGTCTGTTCACGAGTCTCGACCATGTCAATCTTCCTGATTGTTTTGCCTTTGTTACGCTGTAGGTAGGTGTCAGCTCTGAGACTGATGTCATAGGAACAGTAGCTTTACAATTACGATAGAATCAAAATACATGTCAGCAAAGTATTTGACAAAGTCTTGGTATATCCTTGTATATATTAAAGAAAGGTAGGTTGGATGAAATCATAACTGCAGATAAGAGCTCACATTCCAATGCTGTTTCAATTAGTTAAATAAAATTATTTTTGGACTACCGAATTCTTCCCTTGGCCATGGATTTAAAATTTTTAATCCAAATCTTGGGTAATAACATTAAGGGAAGAGTTTTTACATTCCCAGATGATTCAGAGCACTGAGGAATGGTTCCACCACAGGTGGAAAAAAAGAAAAATTCAAAATCACCTCGACAGGTTATAACCAAATAGTGACATTTACCCAGGATATTAAAAAGTTTCTCAAATTGATTTTTAAAAATCATTGTAGTTGAGCTAGGTTTCTATGACCCAGAATAAATATTACAAGGTAGTTATGCTTTTATGTCATCTCTTTCAGCCACAGATAAACTATATATTTTGGCCAGAAATACCTAGGTAAATGCAGAATTTCTCCATTTCACTTTGAAAATAAAATTTGACCTCAGTATTCTAAGTATTGTGGAATATATTTTTATAAATACTCTTGTTCCAAATCACTTGATGTCAGTTTGATTTAATAAATGTGTAATAGGTGCCTACTATGATTCAGGCACTACAGAATGTTCCAGGAAAAATGATGCAAATAAGATCTAGTCTCTAACCT
The DNA here is from genome assembly GCA_028627145.1 of Eidolon dupreanum. Classification (NCBI taxonomy): domain Eukaryota; kingdom Metazoa; phylum Chordata; class Mammalia; order Chiroptera; family Pteropodidae; genus Eidolon; species Eidolon dupreanum. Next base: position 20,883,310 of record CM053508.1, read on the forward strand.
CAAGGAACTCAGGATTTAATGGGGAAGGCAGACCTGAAAAACAGATGATGTAAAGGTACTCACAGGAAGGGCACTGTGGTCACCTAGCTGTTGGCTATAAAAGTTGTTAATGGAGTTTTGTCTTCATTTATATCACTTTTACCTGAAAGACATCTCTTGCTCCCTTTTAACTTTGCCATTTAGGAGTGAGGCACTGAGTTATTCTCACACTGCCGTGGAATCATAAGTCTCACTTTCCCTGACTAATGGCTATAAAGCAGCAAGAGTTTCCTGACTAATTGGCATTTCAAAGAACAATAAGGATCACTTAAACATAATATATTTATTTATATAACTATCATAAACTACGGATTTGGTTTGTTTGACCCTCTAGTAATTGGCATAGATTTATAATATAGAGAGTTTGGCTACTCCAAATACATTTATTATTATTGTTATTCCTATAAACAAGAATCAAAGTAGACAAACCAAACAAAGCAAAAGAGTAATAGCAATGCATTCTTCCTGGTAGACGCAAGAGCAAAAGGGAATACTCTACCGGTACATTTGCCACAATTTTCATTCTAAAGGCAAATCCTCATTTTCAAACCGTCTCATTTGATTTTGAAAATAACTCCCTGTGGTTTAAGAGGCCCCACTTTCATTCACCTTTCTCAAATAGCAAATGTATAACAAAACCCTTGATTATTTATTTTCCCAACTGTTTTTTTTTTTTTTTTTTCCCAGAACAACAGGCCTGAGAGCATTCAATGGCAAAGGGATACAAAAAAGTTGGGAAAATATTTTATACTTCACACTCTCTTAGAATTTCACAACACACATTATCATATTAAAGAGAGTTATATTACTGGATTTAACCAAGTATGTTTCAAAATGCTATGATTAAAGAGCTTTTAACATAAAATACCTATCAACATTCCTGGGACTTGAAAAATGCTACTTTAGGTAATAGAATGTGAACATCTTGACAGTTTGATAACTAGGGTGCTGAAAAGTTTGCTTGTGGTATTAACTATTGATTTTTACTACTTTTAGAAGTTTAGCATTACTGCTATTAACTATATCAACCTTATCAGGAAGAAATTATATAGAGAGAAAAAGTTCTCAGAATTTGAAATGGGAAGAGGAAGAGGAAGAGTGTGTGTGTGTGTGTTTTTCTTGGGGACCTAGGGATTTGGTAAGAGAAAGTGAGAAAATATTGTAATTGAGTTTTTTTAAAAATTAGCCTCTAGGGACTTCACTGTTTGTAGAAATTAAAAGAACACATGATATAATTAAAACCAACTTAAACTATTCTTTTGGCAGGTAGTCTCATGTGGTTAAACACTTGCAAGATTCATGATGTGTGCAATATGTAGTATCATTTTCAGTAGATCAGCAGTCACTTTAGAAAGACGTTAAACTTTAGATGTCTCTACAGTGCATAAACACCAGTATCCCAGTTTTAAAAGCAAATGGGCACAGAGAGGGTAAGAGACTTCTCCAGTTCCACAGAGGATATAAGAGGCAGAATCTGGAACAGACTTTCTATTCTCTATTCCCACAATAAACCACTAAACCACGCTCCCTCTCAACATGGAAGCTTAGAATATTTAATATGGTCATCTTGCCCTTTTTAATTCCTAAAATCTTTCTTGATGATGTGGTCAAACCAGGCCTTTTCCCTCCCAGCCTTCCCCATGCTTGCCTCTCTGGAGCTGCAGCAGCAGTCTGTGTTTTCTCTGCTTGGTTCAGGAAGCTCCTTTTAGAGCGTTTCTGAATTGCTGGCCCTTCGGTGATGTTTAACGGAACAACCTTCTCTACCTGTAACCCACAGCACTGACCTCAGAGCTCAATGAACTTTTCATTTACATGCACAGTCAAATTAAATTTGCCTGGCCTTTGAAAACTTACATCTGTTGAGTGTCTAATTTGTATTGCCATTTGTTCCACAGATGTGTAACAAGACAAATACCTGTCCAGGCTTACATGGGATTCAGAAATGCTTACGTTAATCATGCTGGTGGAAAGAGGTTAAGGGCTATACAATAAATCAGTCTCCAAATGGTTTCACTTGGAAAGGCCTGGGAGAACAGGGTTATTTTTATCCTAGGATGCTTTTAATTTGAATCAAAAATGCTTTACCACATGTTCTGCCACAAGTTCAAAAGGATTGGTAACAAACATTTAATCTTTTTCTTCTCGGATTGGCGCTAAGCCCTCATCAAAAAGCGTATGCAGTCAAGCAGCTTATCTCCACTGAGCTGCTTCCCTTAATGTGTTCCTAATTATAATCGTATATATTGCTCACTGTGGCCGATGGAACAATATGGCAGTAATTTCTTTACAGGCCTCCCTGCTCTTTGAACTGTGAGTACAGAGGGCTAGAACAGAACCAGATCAATGGGATTTGAGTGCTGGCAAATCAAGCCAGATGCGATCTTTAGAGAATGAATCTCCAGCTGTTTCCCAGAAAGGAACTTCAACAGACAGCTGGGGACCTTATCATTATCATCATGATCATCATTATCATCATTCCCACAAAATGCACTCACAACTCTTAAGGAAATGTGCAACTATTCTCATCTCTTCCTAAATCACTACCCACCATAGAGTCTCCTAAATGCTTTTAAATGGAGACTGTGTAACACAGATAAGCCTGTGACTGATGATGTGGGTTGAAGACATAACAATATTATATTGACACTATATATTTGTCAGTGCCGCATGATACACAGCTGAAAGCAACATCTAAGTCATTTTTAAAGTACCAAATGCTCACAATTTTTCCATGTGTTTGTAAGAGGGAGATACTGTAATCCTCATTCTCTTGGTCAAATGGCATGTTATTGCTTTTGTGCGTACATCTTTGTATCCTCCACATCACTATCACCAGGCCTTGTTTGAGGTAGTAGCCAATGAATGTGTCTGGGAGGAATAAGTGTTTGCTTTGTAGAAAGCCTTGTGCTGTAGGGGAAGGGACAAGCTGAATAAATTCAGAGGTAGTTGCCACAGCCTTCAAAGGAGCTCCCAATCTAAGAGAATCAATACATGAGTTTAAAATGATTATTATACAATGGAATATTATTCAGCCATAAGAAGAGATGAAATACTGCCTTTTGGGACAACATGAATGGATCTTGAGATAATCATGCTAAGCAAAATAAGCCAGACAGAAAAAGTTGAAAATCACATGATATCTCTTATATGTGGGATATAAACCTAAAAGAAACAAATGAATAGGACAAACAGAGACACATGGACATGGACTGTAGACTAGTGGTTACCAGAGTGTAGGGGGTGGGGGAGGGGGAGGTAAATGGGGTAAAGGGGTCAAATATAGGGGGGTAGGGGGAGGGTGAAGTGGGTAAAGGGGATCAAATATATGATAGCTGAAGGAAACTGGACTTTGGGTGGTAAACACACAATAGAATATACAAATGTCAAATGATAATGTACACCTGAAAATTATGTAATTGTATTAACCAATGTTAACCCAACAAACTTAATAAAAAATAAAAATTAAAAAAAATTATTACTTTGAAAAATTTAAGAATTGTTCAAATGAAAGAAAATGTCCAATAGTAGAAGGACCCACAGGGGTTCCCACGTGCAATTTTCAGAGTTGCCTGGTCTGTATGAAATGATTCCCCCCCACCACCAAAAAAAAAACCTACCTCATAAAAATCCTTCACCTCTAGCCTGATCTGATGTTTCCAATGTCTGCTCCTAGCCTCCCTTTTGCAGGACTTTCTGTGGAAATTTCATTTCCATTGAGTTACACTATTATATTTCTAAGGAGGAACTTCAGAAAAAACAGGATCAATCAAATTAAACTTTTTATAATTTATCATCACCTAAATGCGGTTATCAGGAAAAATATAGGGGCAGTTGAGGTGGGAGGTCAAGGTCAAGAGAATGAGAATACTTAGGGACACCTGAGATATGGGCAAATGAGGAACAAATCTAGGGATCTGTGTCTTGAAGCAGTGCCATAGAAAAAGAAATGTGAAAGAAGGAGCAGAGGGGCATGAGCATAGAGAAACACTGTCTACAGGGCTTTGTTCATACCTTGCTTAACATACTTTCCCTATTTTATTTCCATTTTTCTATTTTTTCCCACCAGCTTGTAAACTCCATGAAGATAAGAATTACCTATGCTCTTTTGCTCATCAATTAATATATATTACCTAGCACTTGAAAAGAGCAAACACTAAATAAATATTTGTTTATTAACCTTTGTATGTTCAGTGTATCTTAGTAGGCGCTCAATAAATATTCGAAGAATAAGTATTTACAATTTGTTTGACTAACCTTAACTGAAAAACTCTTTTAGACATTTTAACCTCTGATTCTCAAAAAACAAAACCAACCCACCAACAAAAAGCCATTAGGACTGAAAGTGTATGGTACAATTAGTCCTTCCATGTGGCTTTTGGCACTGAGGGTAAAACAGTGTTTTAAGTCTATTGCAAGACTTAGAGTATGTAGCATAGAAGAGCAGAAAGGTGCAGTTGGCCATGCATGGAGAATGCCAGAGACCTGCCTGTGCAAGTGAGGAAGCTAAATTGCCTATGCAATGAGAGAAGCCTGGGTTTTGAAGCCTCTACAATGTCTGTTTCTTCTTCATTAACATTTTAGTACGTTTAGTAGAGTATATGTCTATAACAGAGTAAAGAGAACCAGAGTCTTAAAGAGTATGTGAAATCATCACAACCTTACTTAAGAGCATGGATTGCAAAAAATTAAAAGTGAAACTAATTTCTACCATGAACCTACTATAATGCTTCCCTGTTCCCAAGCCACAGGTCAATGAGCATATTTGAATGAAGACTTGCATAAATAGGATTAATGGTCTTTGTGAGGGGGAAGGGAAGGTAAAGTGATCAGGGAAGGGTAAATAGAGGACTTCAACTCTATATATTTGCTTCTGTGGATGGGTACAGAGATGATTGCTGTATATTCCTTTTTCTTTATTATTGAATAACTTTCTTTAAGTGGCTAAAGAGAAAATGTAAACATTATCTGGAAATATTTTAAGAAATTTAGAAAAGCCCTAGAATTAGGTTATTAGAATAATCTAAATAATCAGGTATATAGGGATTGGAGACACTAAAATTACTCTGGAGAGAGTTGTGGTAATAAGATCCAATTTGATGGAGCAAGTTGTTAGAATATTTGGTCTTCTTCCTTTTAAGTCCACTTTTGAAAGGATGAATACTGTGGTATTAAAAAGAAATGTTTAACTTCCTTCTAGGCGTCCATACCAGTTCTTATAGCTTGTATAAACACTCTACTTTATGCCAGTTGAGTAGTCGCAGATTCTGTAAAATTCTCCATTATAATTTTCATGGAAAAAAAATCAATTCTAATTCAATTCAACAATTACACATTGATCGTCTAATATGTGCCAAACATAATACAGAACATTCATTTTATAGGAAAATTGGACTGCACTAAGATATGCAGTAAATCATCTGCAATTTTATGAAAAGGGAAGCCAGGCATGTTAATGGAGTTTGTTTTTATAAACATGAAGTGTTTGGGCATGTTTGATTTTTCAGTCGGGCTGCTCAGCCAAGCTAAGTTAACACCTTGTAAAAAGTGAGTTTCTTCTCATTTCCTTAATGGAAAGCAGTAAGAGTCATGGTTAAGATCCCCCCTATCAGCTGGAGGCCTTCTGCAGCATTCCTTAAGCCTCTGAGGTTGAATCTAGAATGCAAATTCGTCTGGATACTTGAGACCTGAAAGTGTGTTTCTCCAGAGAATTCAAACTTTCTCCCCATCAATCTTAAACAAGTAAACTATCTAAAATCTGATCTTTGTTTCATATTGCTAAGTTGGAATAAAGGTTCTATTGATAAGCTTTTACATCTTAATAATTTCTTGAAATATGTAGCTGGATCCTCATTTTTACAAGCCACTTGGCCTTCTGTATGTACCATATTTCTGCATCTGTGAGGATATCATTTTTCTCAATAATATAATGTTAACTTAAGAATGTGATAAAACAGGAAGCATGCTGGAACTTTTCCTTGTCCTGTGGCCTTAACAAGCCACAGCTGTATCAGCAGCTGGTCACTGAAGGAGCCTGGTCCTAGCCTCTCTCAGCATCCTTTTTCAACTAGATCAAAAGGAAATAGATGAGGCAGAAGGTTTTATCATCAAAGCCAATAGAAATCTGTGGGAACCAATATTTCCATTTAGATTGCTTTAGCCTCATCAGACTAAAAAGATTTTTCTCTAGTGGAAAGAGGTTATTAAATCAGCCAATTTGAAAAGCTTTTTCATCTTCACACATTTATCTTCACTGAGTTTGTCAAAGAACAGAAATGGTGTCAAAAAGTTTGTTCACCTCCCAGTATGCTTTGCTAAGTTGTCAGCTCATTCTCTTGACAATTATTTTAAAAGTTGTGTTAAATACCACTAGTAATTGCTTAGCTGGTATTTTCACTGCAAGTAGTTTGCCACAGATTTAATAAAGAAATCTCAAACTTCTGTTATTTAATTAGCAGGTAAAGCTAAGGAATAACTTCTACGAGGGAACAGGTATTATCAGTTTCGAGAAAGAAGTCAAATAAAAATGGTTTCTTTTGAAGCTATTAAAAATGAATATGTATCTTAATTCTCTCAGATGACACTTAATGCAATTATTCACCCACCCCATAGGCTAAGTTCAACCTATTGTTCAATGGACTCACTGAGGCCATAAAGAAATATTAAACATATTTTTAAATTTATTTTTTAAGATTTTGTTTTTAGAGAAGTGTTTGGTTCACAGCAAAACTGAGAGGAATGTAGAGATATCCCATATATCCCTGACCCCCCCCCCCACACACACACATACATGGACTTCCCCATTATAAATATCTCCCCCCAAAGAATGGTACATTTGCTACAATTGATGAATCTACATTGACAAGCCATCACCCAAAGTTCATAGTTTAAATTAGGGTTCACTCTTGATGTTGTACATTCTATAGGTTTTAAGTTATTGGTAAAGATGTAGGAAAATTGGAACCTTTGGGCACTGTTGATGGGAATGAAAAATAGTACACCTGCACTGAAAAATACTTTAAGGATCCTCAAACAATTAGGCATAGAATTACCATATGATTTAAAAATTACACTTTTAGGTATATAACTCAAAAGATTGAAAGCAGGGACTGAAAGAGATAGTATTTCTTTCTAACATTATTTACAAGAGCCAATGACCGGAAGCAATCCAAGTGTCCATTAACAGATGAATGTATACACAAAATGTGATATATACATACATATAATGGATTATTCAACCTTTAAAGGAATGAAATTATGACACATCCTACAATATGGATGAGCCTTAAAGACATTATGTTGAGTAAAATAAGCCAGTCAGAAAAAGACAAATACTGTATGATTCCACTTTAATGAGGTGCCTAGAGTAGTCAAATTCATAGAGACATGTTAGAATGGTGGTTTCTAGAGGTCAGTGGGAAGATACAATGAGGAGTTATTGTTTAATGGGTATAGAGTCTCATTTTTGCAAAATGAAAAGAGTTCTGTGAATGGATGGTGGTGATGGTTGCACAATATGAATGTACTTAAAGCCACTGAACTGTACACATAACAGTGGTTAGGTTGGTAAATTTTATGTTATGTGTATATTGCCACAATTTTTTTGAAAACATGAAACAAAACATTTTGAATGTGAAAAAGAATACATCCAGTGCCCAGCCCTTGGTTTCTAAATACCATTTTTCAATAAAGGGAACTAAGTCTCTTTGAGAAATGGCTGTTTCTAGGACTGAGGCAGATAAAGTACAAGGTTAACCTGGAGAATTGTGCCAAAAATTAAAGTGCTCGAAGAAACAAAGAGAGCAAAACAAAACAAAACAATAATAAATGATAAGGCATGTCAAAGAGACATAGGAGCCAAGTGAAATAGCTAGCAGGCCAAAGTTAGAAAAGTTTGAGCAATAAAATAAATAACACAGTATTGAATTAGAACCTAAAGTATGAAATAAACATCCATGAATCAATACTAACAAATATTAGTGTTTTAAATAAATCAATAAGTGAAAAATTTTTACAGAATTCTCAATAACATATGTAAATACTCTCTTCTCCAGCGAGTGAAGCTGAATTCCTCTCTCCCCACCTGAGCGTAGGCTAGACTTCATGAGTGGCTTAGTTAATAGACTAACAAAAGGGGGGAAATTTTAGTAATTTTGCAGGAGGGAAATCTAGCAAACATTGCTTTCATTGAGGTTAACATTATGAGAGATAAGTAAGATTGCTATCATGTACCCACTTATATGAAGTGATAACAAGAATGTCATTTTCTGTGACATTCTTTCTCCATAACTCTAATGTAACCATGAGTAAAACATCAAACAACCTCAAATTGAGGGACATTTTTACAAAGTGCCTGATCAGGACTCTTCAAAGTTGTCAAGGTCATCAAAAACAAGGAAAAACTGAGAAGCTCACAGACTACGGATAACTAAGGAGATGTGAGGACTAAGTGCGATGATGGTATCCTGGATGGGTCCTGGAGCAGAAAGAGGAAATGAGTGGGGAAACTGGGGAAATCTAAACAAAATCAGGAGTTTATTTGATAGTAGGTACCCATGTGAATTTCTTAGTTTTGAAAATGCACCATCATTACATAAGTTGTCAAATTAGAGGAAACTGACAGTGAATGGTATACAGGAGTTCTCTAAACTAAGAACTTTTCTATAAACCTAAAAATTATTGTTAAATAAAACTTTATTTTGAAAAGGAACATGTTACTTGCCTTAGTATGATAAACTATTTCAAACCAATAGCCAATCAGTTATTTAAGGATATTGAAGACATTTATTTTAAAATAGCTAAAAATCAAGGAAATAACAAACAAAAATTATATTTTTGGGTAGCAAAGAAATATTATTTCTATTATTATAGATTATTTCTATGATTTGTACATCCCTCCAAACAGTAAAGAATCAGCTGAATAACTATTAGTAGAAACTAACTATAATTATTAAAAAGTTTAGCGAAGTTACTTGACACAAGATAAATACATACATTTAGAACCTTTCCTATGCACCAGCAATAACCATCTGCATAAATACACTGGAAAAAAGAAGTCATTAATAAAATCAAATAGCTTTATCTATCTAGGAATAATATAAGTGCCCAACATTAGAGAAATAAAAAAATAATTTATGGTTTATGTACATGATGGAATATTATGCAGGCATTAATAATGTGTTTTTAGGAGAATTCTCAGTAAGTCAGGTCTCCATGATAAAGCTAAGTAAAATTCAAGATGTCAAATTATAAAATAAGTAGATCTACAACTGAAAGGATATTATACAAATAAAAAAGCCCTAAAATTGATTCCCTTGATACTTAGATCAAATGGTTGATTCTTAGCTGGAAAACCTCTCAGTAGCAGTGGGGCAAGGAACGAATCCCTTTTAAAAAAGATAAAGAATTTGGTTCTTCATATAGTCAATGAGGGTTTTTGATGTGAGCTGACATGAGCCGATCTAGTCCATCAGAGTTGTTAGTTTTGTTTCTGTGAATTTCAATTGGTCCTATTAGAGAAATGGGAAGGTTAAATTTGAGACGCGCATTAAACATACAAAAGGACATATTGAATAGGCAATTGAGTGAAAAAGAGAGGAGAGGTCAGGACCGGTGGTATAAATTTGGAGGTCACAGAACAATGGTTAAAAGCTAGTTCTTAACTAAGATCAGCTCTGAGTGTGAGGAGAGAGAAGAAAAGTGAGCTAAGGACTAAGCACAGACTATGTCAACAATTTTTCTTTGATTTAATTTTAGTAACAGCATAGAAATAAAAACATTCACTGCTCTTGCATATTTCAAATGATTTTTTTGTTTTTAAAATTATGAATTATTTCAGACCTAAATTGAGAAGAATGTAAAACAATGGGAACAGTTACACAATGCTGGTAGAAGCATAGTTAGCACTACCGTTTTGGAAAATAAACTGACATTACCTAATAAGTCCAGGGTTTTTGTTTTATTTTTGTTTTTGTTTTTTTGTAGTACTTGATTTGTATCTAAAGATAAAAACAATCATTTACTTTTATCTGAATACATTGAACTAATTTGAATGTTCTTGCCTGCCTAAATCCTCTTTTTTATTTTTTTCCTAATTCTCTTTTTCTATGGATAATTCATTAAATATGGCCAACAGAAAGGATTGTGATATATTTTAAAGGCTTTACAATTCAGGCTGACTCAACTACTAGTTTTTAAGATGTTTGCTGTAAGAATTGCCTGGTTGTTTACTGTAAGGAGGCAGTGTTTGGTACAGAGAATCTAGGATAAGTATAACTTATATGGCTAGAATGGGAGTGGTTGGGACATCTATGCAAAGGTAGAAGGGAAACTGAGGAGTAACAAAAATACCTTGACAAACTCTGATATTGTCCCTCAAGTTTTGTACTTTATCCCAAAGATCATATATAATACATCCATATTCAGTCAAAGCTACTTTTAACCAATTCCTGCTTAAAAAAAAAAAGAAAAACTGACATAAGTGTTTTACTAAGATAAACAAACAAACAAACATTTGTATAGTAGTAGCTTCCAAATGAAATTTTTTTTGTGCCAGAGAGTGAAATTGATTTAAAGGTTTGTCTAGTACATGCACAGTTTTGACTCTTTGTGATTCCGTATAGAAGATGTTGACCAGAAGGAGAAATCTGCTGTGACATGTAGTCAATAATAACATTGCCTCTGATATGGACATTGCACTTGAGGCGATGCAGAAGAATTCTTATAACACTGCAGTGCAATCTGACACCATCCCCACAGGCTGGGCTGAGCCTTGTCATTGCATCAGCCCAAATAACAGATTCTCATTTCTGTCCCCTTCCTCCATGCTCTTCATGTCAGTGAGACTTCTTTATAAATATATGCTCTGTAATGTTAAGGGCGAGAGAATGCAAGTGCTGATGGAAAGAATGAAGAGTTCACAAGCTTAAAACAGAAAGGGAATTACTAAACTATTAAGCTCAATTAACAAGTGAAAAATGAACTAAGTTGTTCCAGAGTGATTTTTAATTCTGTCAAATAAAGAGGAACCAGACTGCAGGGTAAACTCTTATTTATTAGTTTTGGTTAATGAGTTTTTCATAAGCAGAATTTCTTAAATTTTATTGAATCAATAAAGTAACCATTTGGAAATCTGTTTTTTTCCCACCAGGGTAGGATTTTAATTGAGCAAACACCCAAGTGCTGTAAAGTGACTCTACGGAGGTGAACTAGTCTGTGAGTTATATTACTGGCTTGGCAGGCAGGGTTGCAGACGTCCTTAATTTGAATGTAATCTCTACCATATACCTCAGTGCATGAGTTTTTATCTTCAGGATGATGATATTTTCCTTGTGCTTATTACCAAAGAACCATTATAAGAATAGTCAGGGCCGCCCCCATGAAGAAGGAGCACTATATCCTTTCTTTGAGCCTCTGACCAGACAGAGCATTATTTATCACTTAGTGGAGCATCTTGAACCTCTCCTAAGAATGACTGAGTCTGGGGTATGACTACCCTTTTATAGTACAGATAGCTTTGATGTGTTCCATGACCACAGGACACATCCTGCCCTAGTCAGTCGCTTTGTGAACACCTGTCTTTGTTTATAAGGGAGTCAAGTGCAAAAAAGGGTACTGGCAGAGTGTAAATCTGTTCCCACAACTTGAGAACAGCATAAAGCATGTGCTTTGCAGAGACTCGATGAATATTTCCTTCCTTATTTCAGAAGTCATTGGTGGAAAAGAAAATTCCTGCACTGCAGCCGCAAGTCCTCACATTTCTGGTGACACATTATGTTTTTAAAGACCAAAAAAAGAAGAGTACTTGGAGGTTGTTGACTTACTTTTAGGAGAATGCCCAGATTAGGTAGATGGCTTCTCCACTGGTCTTTTGTTAATGAAAGTTGTATGATGTAGTATAACAATCATATACTGCGGATCAGAAGAATTAAATTTCAGGTCTATTCTTCAGACCATGTATAATGCATAGTTTTGTCTGAATTCTACAGGGCTTCAAGGTGGACATATCAAGAAAGCAAGTGTATATACTTCCCTCCCCTTTCCAAAAACTCTTACTATAGTTCCACCTCATACATGGTAATCCCAGGGATGGATTCAGGTTATGTGGGGTCTGAAGCTTATACAATTTGGAGATTCTCTTTAAGATTTATTTCTGTTGTAAGTACTAAAGTTGAACCTCAGAGTAACTGTGGGAATGGTGTAGGTGTTAAATTCATTCCACTGTTTTAAAGAGCTGTGCTTCTCTATTGGTTTCTCCAGCCTGGTAAGTCTGTGAGTCATGTCCCTTAAAAGATATACCTGTGTGTTGAGTGGGCCATTGGTCATGGTTGCAGATAGGTAGCACTGGCTGGAGGTGATAACGGCCTCATCATTACATCCCCACTTCTCCACCTTGAGGGTGTTTGTCGTGGACACCTCCGCGTCCTGCATTAGGCTTCTGCCTTAGTCACAGAGATTTGGCTGGCTCTGTTTCAAGCCTGCGAGCACGTTTTCCATCCTCTTATAACCCCTGGCAAGAAGCCAGGTGGCCTAGGTATCCTCATAGGTACATGAGAGGGCTCTTTGCTATTCAGTCCCCTCTATTAATACTTCAGGATCTATCCCAGAAAGTTGAGTTGAGAGCTCTGTTAGTTGAGTTGAGTTGTGGCCTCTGCACCACACTAAGGCATCTCATTGGAAGTATGTTCCAGATGAAACGGCAATGTTCTAGATACCCTATTCTATTATGTGTATTTTTTTCTGAAAAGAATTATCTATAATTTTGTTACTACACATAGCCTTTTAAGCATTATTATAATAACCTCTGCATTCAGATTCTTCCACAAACATTTCCTACTGCCTTTTTTTTTATTATTCAAAAGAGAAAAGGAGACTGGAAAATAAAATTATCCATTTTATTGGAAAGGAAACAGCAAATTTCCAAAACCGGATATTAGTTTCTTATGGGTCTGTCCTTCTTTCCATGAATAACAGTTTTTATGTTTTTGCTCAGCATAGACTAGAAATGTCTCTGCAGTCATTTTTTTCCTACTCTTAATACTGATGCTTGTGTCATGATCGTTTTTTAAATTTGTCTTACGAACTGGTTATTTATTCTTGGGGTTCCTTTCCAAGATACAGAGGATAGAAATAATAAAAGTTGTGTATGGAAGAAGATTAGGGGAAAGGGTAAAATATTTAATTATAAGGAGCACAGCTCTTAGTTTTGAAATGGCCTTAAAGGGTAGAAAATAAGACAACATATATATATAATTGGTATCACTCACTGAATCAACTTACTAAAATAGTAACAGTGGAAATTACTGGCCTTTTATAAATATACTGCACCAAGACTCTCTATACTGGTTGAGTGGAATAATCCCCCTGCCTTCTCTGGAGCTACACTCGTCGATAAACCGAGAAACTCCATGCTGGCAGCATGAGCGTCCCTGCTGACTGTGGACAACCACTGTCTCCAGTTTTGCCTGTGGGGTATTCTGTTAAAGGTCAAGTCCATAAAATAGAAACATGGCTGGTATGAAAATAAACTTTGGAAAATAATTTCTGTCACTCTAAAAAAGAAACCATTAATTCCAAATTTTAGAACGTTTCTAATTCTGCCAGCCAACTGCAACTTCAGCTCTCTCCCTTGTTGTGACACTTTCTGCACTCCCATTCTGCTGGTATTGTTTCTTCAAGAAAACACTTTCTCCAGCCTGTCTTACAATTACTTACTATTAAATTATCAGGTTTGTGTACACGTTGGGATTTCAAGATTTCACTAACACACCTGGAACACAAAATAGATAGAGCCATGTGGTTTTCAGTGCTTCGACTTTTTTGTTATCTAATTGTTTGGATTATTTTCTAATATTCTCAAGAAGTCTTTCTCGCTGTCTTTCTCTACATTATGAAGACACCAAAACTAAGGAAAAATATTGGACTTCACTTCTTTTTAATAATCGGGCATCACAGGCTTCTGCTGAGTTTTCTCAGTTGAGCTACTCTGATTTGTGAGCAAAGGTTTAAAAGGCTAAACAGGGGGAAATTGGTTCAATATTTCAGGCACAATGAAACATTTCTTTTGTCACTTTATTTCCCTGCTGTATTAATTTGTGGTTACTCACCTTCTCCTCAGAGATCCCCAGGGAACCTCAAATCTGTCTTTCTATGATCTGACACATGAACCCAAACATTTCTCCCAATAAATTACATCTCATGTGTAATAAAACAAAATTGGCTTCCTTGGAGCCTAGAAGAATGTTTCAGGCACAAGTTGGCTACATTTCAGTTCATTGGGCCCATACATCCTGACAGTGAGGATCTCTGTGGCCCATGCTGGTCTGGGAAGAGGAGCGTTGAGCTCGCTCACTGGACTGAACAATGCTGGAATGTTTTTTCCCTGTCCATTCACTTAAACAATGTGCCATTCTGTACCTCATAAGCACTTAATTTATTCCAACTCTTTGGCCTGACCTGTAATCCCCCTCTCCTTACCCATCTGACCCATCTGTGTTTCATTTCCCACTCATCAGCATCCAGAGAGCTCGGCCCAGGCCCTGTTTGGAACCATTAGACAGAGATTGGCACTCTTCCCTCTTCCTGCACCACATCCTCTGCTGGAAAAAAAAATGACCATCAGACCAGAGAACAGAGCCTGCTTTGTCCCCTGCAATGGGGATCTGGAAGCGTTTTCAATCATTTGCACTCTATACCCACTCAAACGCATTAATGTGATCAACATTGGGCCTGTTGTGGGCATTTTTTCCAGCAAATAGCTTGCTAACATTCCAGGCATGTACTCCCCTGAAAACAAGACTGAGACAGGGCCCTGAATATTCAATTGGAAAATCACCAAGTGCAAAAGCTTAGCTTGGCACGGCTGGTGTTGATTCTTAATAAGTGACTTCCTAAAGCTGAGGCATGGGGCTTACAGCGTCAATGACTTGTTTGAAAAATATTTTGTAGGTGCCTCATACCACTCTATTTCCTGTGGTATGCGTCATATTGTGAGCTATTCCAAGCCAGCCTGGTAAGCATGCTAACTTCTCCCACCCCCAAGATTGTGGTGTCTAACTAAAAATGTCTTTATACAAGATGAGCTCATAGCTATTAGTGCTGATGTAGTTTTAACTGCTTGGATACCAACTGCAGTTGGTTGAAAATGTGCTGAAAAACGGTAAACCTGAGAAAAAACATATCTCACCCTGTCTAAAATGGCGGGATGGCAGTCCCAGTGGCAGTGTTTCTTCAGGGGGGAAAAGTTCCAGATTTAAGTACAATGCATACCTTTCACTTTCATTAAAAAGACTTACTGTTCTTAGTATATTACTAAAGTCAAGGTGCTGAAGACATCTGGAACACTGGAATAAAATTAACCCTTTTTATTGCTTCAGGTACTTTGTAAACCTTGCCAAAGAATAGAGCTAAGGTAATTGGAGAAAACGAGTGTGTCTTTTCAATAGAGTTTCCTAAAAGGAAAGGAAAAGAAATCCAAAGACTAAAATTCTGCCTCTGAGATGAAAATATTTATGAGTAGGATTTGTGTGTAATGATCAAGATAATATATATAAGATATCTTGACAAGCGTTTAGAATTCTAGAGGCGAGAAAGGGGACTAACATTGATGAGTACTTACTAGAGCTTTGGACACTTCGATATACTAGTTAAAGTTTTCTCACAGCACTTACAATGTAGATATAATTATTTTCATTTTTCAAACAAGGAAAGAGAATCCCAGAGAGAGTCAGTAAACTCCCCAAGGTCACACCATTGATTAATTAATTACAGAGGCAGAATTCAGAACTCTGTCAGTGTGAATACCAAGCTTGTGTTCTACCCTTTACCTAGCTACTCACAGGTCAAAATAGTCTCATCTCTACTGTAACTGTCTACTTAGGTGTGTAGACAGGATGTGTGTTTGCCATAGTATGAAAGGCTAGAGCAGGAGATGAATATAAATCTGTGTCATATTCTCCCCTGCCTTCCTTTAGTGAATGGGTTAGTTTGAGGCCCATATCTAGTGTATGCCCAGTAGCTATTAAGTGATTAGACATTGTACATGCCATCTCTGAGTGATTTGTGTTTCTACAATAGGGCCTTTTATAACATAGAAGAGAGGAATTGATACTTTGGACACTGCCCCTGCTGTGTTTGCCTCTTGGGGCAAATAATTTTCCTTGGTGCCAGGAACAGCTCTGACGTGGCTGCTCTGCCTTTGTGTGTCTGGGGGCTTCGAGCTCCCGAGTAAGGGCCTGGCTGGGTCTGAGATGAGGTAGGAATGCAGCAAGGTGGAGTCAGGAAAGCCCAATTTTTTTGTCAAAAGAAGAGGCAACCATGGATGTTTCTATCTCTAGGTCATGGAGGGGGCCGGATAACATCTATAGGAAATGACCAAGACCTTTTCTGGGGCAATGAGCTGGTGGACAAATGCACTGTACAGTATTATAAAGGATAGGAAGAGCCTCTACCCCCTGTACATTTAGAGACATACATAATGAGGCTCTACCTAGGAGTTGGAAAATGAGGCTTTGTGTTGGAATTATCTGTGTTACAGGCTACAGAATTATACCCTAGACTATGAACTGTTAGTTGATCCTAGATGATCTGATAGTTTAGTGAGTTATCTAAAGGAAACAACTTGTTTCTTAGTTGAGATTACAAGGTGGACAAGTTTCTTTTCACAACACAGTTAAAAAAAAGTATATAAAAATTTAAAAATTCTGTAAAACTGTCCCCCCCACTCCTTACAATGTAATAAGTTTGCAAAACTATCAGTTCAAAATTGATAAAACCATCAGTTGTCATTCATTCTAGCTGAATGACAGCTATGGGATCGGTTTCTGTTCTTATAAGTGGTTCCTTTTTTCTACCTGAAGCACTAGGAGAAAGCTTCTTTCAAGTGTGTAAAAAACATTCACTTATTATTTTGAATCATTTCTGACTTCAGAAGTTTATCACCAATAGATAGTGACATTTTGAGATAAGCCATATAAATATGTAGCTAAAGTAATAAAACTTTGATAGTTTTTAGAAAAATGTACATTTCTTTTATTTTTGCTTTTTAAAGTCTACATTGGAAGTTTTAAATGAAAAGACAACATTAGAAAAGGAAAATAGATTTTTTTAATGAAAGTAAGTGAAGTGGGTACGGGTCAGAAAGCAGTTCAATTTAGGCCTTTTGCAACCTCATCAGAAGTCAGGTTTTTTGTTTTGTTTTTTTCCACATTGAATACTTTTGTATTACTATTATATTTCTTACAAGCTGATTTGCTCTCTCGTTAGAGACACTTCCATCCTTAGCAAAGTAATGGGAAGGGAACTTGTAAGAAAATGTCAAAAGACAACCTGCATGATCCATCATGGTCTTTAAGCGTAAATATGGAAATATTGGCTAGGAACAGCTGAAGTCCTCTGCTCATGACGTTTGAGCTGATTTGAGTTTTTCCTAAGCCAGCACCACAGTGGGCTTTCATGTTTACCATGGACATAAATTCACCGGGCTCTTAAGTGAGGACTATGTCTGCAAGAAGTGAACAGCATGCTGGGATTTTCTCTTAAGATTACATGTACCCCTTCAAGTAAAGTTTCAGCAACTTTCCTTCCCAGAGCTGTGCACACAAAATTTCAGGAAACAGCAGTTCTTAATTAGGCCTCCAGTTTATAGTTTCACCTGAAAAAATACATTTAAAAAAATCATATATGTTTGGCTGTCGAGATTTTTCAAGTCAATAAATTCTTGCTAATTAATCACATTAACGGTGGTCCTTAAAAGTTGAAACAGAATCAGAAAACAAACCAAATTCCCCATAAATTGCCAACATAAAGGCCTATTCACTGATGCATTTTCAGTTTCTAAGAATTTTACAAGTGTTTTTTTTTTCTCTCTGACAGGACACACATGCATATGTGTACTATGTCACTATCTGTAGTAGGATTACTTTACCTGAACAGAAAAACGATTCTGGTGACATATTTTAATACTTCAGAGTGATGTCATTGTGTATGAGTACTTTGCTGCTTAGTGCCTATGTGTGACTGTTTTAAGAGATTAAAGGCCAGAAACCCTCAACGGCACATGTCACCTCATCGCAGAGTCCCCCCCATTCCTCAAAGGAGAACATTAGCAATGTGAGGAGTGGAGAGAAGAAGGTGAACTGGGAAAACAGAAGCTATGGGGACAATGAACTTCCTCTTGTTTGTCCACCATTGCATTCCTCAGAAGGACCCTAATCCTTGGTGTAAATGTGCCCCACCAACATCCCAGTTGATGCTTTGGTCTGCTATGGTACATACTGCATGAAAGCAGATGGCTTAAATGCCCTTCGGAACATAAACAAATAGATCTAAAAATCCCACCTCCCTCTGTGGCATAGTTCCTGAGAATAGTGCTACTGTTGTTCATTAAAAAAATAACTTTTCAAACTCATAAACCTTAAGCTCCCCGAATATATTTGGTGTGCATTTATCAACGTGCTGTATTCAAGCGTGAGTGTGCTGCAATTTAAAATTTGTTTCTCTTCTCTATGTAGGAGGTAGCCATGTCTCCAATAGGATTTCTGAATGTCGTCAGTCTTTTAGAGGGAGAGACCTTCAGTTACTATTTTCAAATGGTAATGAATTTTAAATCAGCAAAATGGGAGAATTCTACTTTCAAGGGAATAGATTTTAATTTCTTTTAAACCTTTCACATATTATTATTGGGAGGAGATGGTCCTAATGTTATATATGTCTATAAGGAAAAAAGTCTATAAGAATTTCTGCCAACACCCCTTCCCCAGCACAAATAGTTAATCATGGCAGAAACACAAGGTTTTATAAAATCTTTATTCAGAGATTTTAGGAATACAGATTTGAGCTGATTTTGTATTGTATAGACAAACAGAAAAATAACATTTTAATTTCAAATGCTTGCTTTTGGAATTTTTTTTTAAGCTCAATTCTTCTTTGGTTGAGAGCTTTTGATTTATTGTCCCTTCCTGTCTCCCTTCCTCACATTCAGGTCTTATATTCCAGGCTCTGTACTTCCAGCCATGAAGGAAGACTAGATAAAAAAATATATATTATGTTGAAAAGAGTACTTGACCTGGTCCCAGCTAAGCCTCTAACTCACTGCTTAACTTGGGCAAAATGTTTCACCTCAGTTTATCAATAAATTAAAGAGATTCAATCATTAATTCATTCACCAAACTTTCAGTGAGTGTAATCAAAGCATGTTTTATATGCTATCGATCCAGAGATGCATAGCAGAGTCTCTAGCTCTTGAGGGTCTTATTGTATGAGCAGACATGTCAGGATGGGAATGGGGATGATACTTACAGATATTTTCCCCTTTCGATTGGCAGGTTTGCTACTCTATTATTCACCAGGTGGAAAGAAGTAGGAAAGGAGAATATCATATAAAGAAACTTATGATAGTTCCAGTAAGGAGGACATGAGGTGTGGTGGGGGGAGGGGGAAAGAGGAGAGGAGAGGAGAGGAGAGGAGAGGAGAGGAGAGGAGAGGGAAGGAGGGAAGGTGGGAAGCAGAGGGGGGTGGGGGGAGAGAGAGAGAGAGAGAGAGAGAGAGAGAGAGAGAGAGAGAGAGAGAGAATCTTTTGTTCCCAGCATCTGTCGGTTGGTAGCATGGAGAGATTCAATATTCCCACATGTTCCCAGAGATACCAAAGTCTGAGAGCCACCAGGCCAGCAATGAGGCTGCAGCAGTGATAGAAGTGGACAACCTCCTAGCAGAGGCTGAAGAGAGGACAGCCTCACCAGAGGTCCAATGGAGTCCAAGGCTGAGACTCCGAAATCTGAAAGGCAGAGAGAAACGAGGTCAGGAAGAGGTGTAGGTTGTGAACTGCTGGACAGAGAAGAAACTAGCATTATGTCAGTTATAGAACTTCACAAACAGATGAAGAGAGAATAGAGATCAGTATGGAGACAGGTAAAATGAGTTGATCTCAGCCAAAGGCCCTTGGGAGCCAGAAGAGATCCACAGGGCTGAATTAACACCAGGGTCCCTGCCATAATGCTGTAAGCTCCTCTTGTGCTCACATTATCTGGGAATGGAGCAGTGGAATCTGTGACTCAGGTGAGATAGTTCTGATGGGACGTTTCAACTTTACCTTAATTTTTGGCCAAAACTGGACTGAATTAACCTAAAAGGAGACTGTTTTAAACTGGAAGACATTGAATCACTCTGAAGTGGCAGGTTTAGGTTTTTTCCCAACCCCAAGTGCCTTACCATGGCACCTCAGAACAAGATATAACCCCATATGGATACTAGGAACATTTTTTTTTGCACATCTGTATTGTATGTGGTATAGATGTGTCCTCTTTTATGATAATATAATAATAGCTTACTTTATGATGTTTCTAGTTTCTCAGGCACTCTCCCATCCATTATTTTATTTGTTCCTCTTGGTAAGCATGACAGGTTGGCAGGGAATGCATTACTGCTTCCATTTTATAGGTGAGGCGTCTGAAGCTCCGTGAGGTTGGCTCGTACCTTTTCATCTATAAAATGGAGACAGTAATAGTTACTCTGCCCAAGTCTCATGCTTTTTGTGGAGAACTTGTAGGCAGATATAATTTACTCTAACCTTAAGAATATCTAAAAACAGGTGAAGCAGGATGACACTGTAATCAAAATTACCAGGATGCACATAATGCTGTCAGACTGCAGAGACGTTTTTACCAGGGGAGAGGAAAGTTTTCAGTAAATCCATTCACACATGAACTGCTCCGGTGAGCCTCATGTTCAATGAAATACTAGAGAACTGCAGTTGGGTTCAAGGACTATCTCTGTGATGTCACAAAAATAGCATGATTTAGAACACCCAATTTAAGTTTTAGCTTCAGCACCTAAGAGAGTGTAAGTCTGATAGAATTTATTTCGTACATTTTTTTTTTCTGGAAGTTCAAATTTATCATATTTTCAGCTATCTTAAATCTATAAAGATGTGATAATTATATAATTTTTTTAAAAATGTAATTTAATTTACACTCTCAGTTTCTATAGAATAACATAAATGTGGTACTCAATTAACCTAAGATTTGAATCATTGGCAGGTCAAGGCCACCGCCATGCAGATCTACTCTCCTAGGCTAAGCTTCTCATGGTAGTGGCCTCCTCTCTTTGGCCATCATGGTCCTGTGTGGTCTGGTCCCTGCTGATGTCTCCAACTTGATTTCACATTCCTCCTTCACTTACTGCATGCTAGTCACAGGGCCCTTCGTTCAGAGCAAATCCAGAGGTTTGTGGATATGATATTCCCTCTGCAAGAAAGCCCTTCCCCTCCCTGGATTTTTTAGCTCCTTCTTGTATATCAAGGCCCTTCATCAATGATTCGTACTCAGTGAAAACTTCTGTTTTTCCATTTAAATACAGCCCCATACTATTCTCTATTCCAGCACTCTCTTTTTCTTTTATTGCACTTTATATTTTATAAATAATTGTTCATTTGGTTGTTTATTGTTCATCATCTCATCAAGTTATAGGAAAGCAGACACTTTGTTTCACTCACCACTGCACAACTGGTCATTACCCGAAACAGTAAATAACTGTTGAATGAATAAGCAAATAAATGAACAAACAATTGTATAAAGTCCTTAGTGAAGTATACAGCATATGACAAAGTCTTAATAAAAACAAGCTATTTTTACTATTATAGTATTGGTGACCTCAAAATCATTATTGCTAAATTAGTATATAAATTTGGGGGTAAAATATAAGGAGCAGTAATAGGTTTTGACATTATCTACATGGTTATCTTATATATACTCTTAGACTGATTCAAATTACTCATAATTTTATTCAGAAATCTCAGAATGGAAGTGCAAATGGGCAATAAAGTTATTAAAAGATATTTAGACCATTAAATTAATAGAAACAAAAACAATCAGATGTCATTTTTCTATGTTACAGTAGATTGACAAAGGAAGTAAAAGTTAATATTAGTCTATGTTGGTGAGCATATAGCAAAATGAACCCTCACGTAGATTTTTCTGAAAAGCAATGAGGCAATATGTAAGAAAGTTTAAAATATGCATTTCCATTTTTCCAGCATTCCAATCTCAGGGAATTATACTATGGAAACATTAACATAGATAACAAATATTGATATATAAGGATGCTTACCCCAGAATTTTATTATAATACAAAAAATATAATTTACTCTTATAAAAACCTCATTATAATGCAGAAAATTTGGAAATAAGTTTATTATAAATAATGCTACATTTGTAACTGCTGATGGGAATGTAAATCAGTACAACAAGCTTGAAAGAAAATTGACATTTTCTTTTAAATTGAACATGAATGCTTCTTTGGCCTGGAAATTCTAGTCTAGGTGTGAACCTAGAAAAACTTGCACAGGTACATGAACCCAAAGAACAATATACAAAAATGTTCCTAAATATTGTTTTTAATAACTAAACAGTTCTATATATAGTATTTTCAGCATTGTTTAGAGTATTTTTAAATTTACCTCTTTTTCTTAGATCTATGTACTTTTTTACACGGTTAAACAGTTTTTAAAAATTATTTTTATTTTTTGACTTTACTAAAATATAATTGACATATAACATTGTATAAATTTAAGGTGTACACTGTGATTATGTGATACATATATACATTGTAAAATGATTATCACAATAAGGTTAGTTCATACATTCATCATCTCTTCTAATTATAATTTTTTTGTGTGGTGAGAATATTTAAAATTTACTCTCTTAGCATCTTTCAAATATACAATACTGTATTGTTAACTATAGTCACCATGCTGAATGTTAGGTCCCCAAAACATATTCTGAGGGCTGGAACTGATCCCCAAGGCTGTTTCAGGTTCTGCAGCCAAGATTGAGGTCTGTAGATCTGGTTCTGGAGACACAAATGGGTGTGTCTCTTGCCAGGCCCCTGGGTGGTCTGGACTGATCCCTGACCATTCCCGGAGGGTCTGGAGCCAAGGATAGGGCCCTTTCAGGATATCCTGACCTGAGGCACCACTGTGAGTGTCTCCCACCTGGTCTCTGTGCCAGCAGGACTGCTCTTTCAGGATCTTCAGGAGAACAAATAAAAGCGTCTCCCAGTGATTCACTGAGACAGGAATACTGCCTGTGGACTATGCCTAGGAGGTGCTAGAGCTACATATAGAGCCCTTTCAGGATCTGCAGGACTGCAGACAGGAGTGTCTCCTGCTTGGTTTGTGGCCTGGAACGAACTTTGGCTATAATGGGGCTGAGCTCAATACAGGATCCTTTAGGATCTCTGGGGCCACAGCTCAGAGTGTCTCCTGCTGAGTCCCTGTGCCAGAAGGATTGTCCACAAACTGCAGTTGGGAGGGGCTAGAGCCAAATATAGGGCCCTTTCAGGTAGATTCATGTATTATTATTAAAGAACATACCTGCCCTTAGATGAGTATTGACATTTGCTTTATGATCTGGCACATGGTCAGTTTTCATAAACATTCTACCTATTCTTGATAAGAATGTTTATTTTTTACATGTTAGGTACAGAGTTCTACATCATCATTATGTCAAATTTTTTATATTGCTCAAACATCTTAAATATACATCACTCAGACATCCGTTTAATTGTGAGTCTTTTCCTTCCCCATGACAAAAAAAAAGTTCCTCTAATTCTCATTCTCTCTCTCTCTCTCTCCTCTCTCCTCTCTCACTCACTTCTTCTCTTCCTCTCATTCTCTAATTGATAATTTCAGTGTCTAATGTCCTATTTAGAGGGAGTCTAATTCTGTTTTTGATGGCTTTTTCCTATTCTAACTCTCAAATTGGCTTGATTGGGCATGGATTTTTACAATTGTGGATTGTAAACTCATCTTTCTCTGGTCTCTATACCTAGCAATTATGTGAGGCTTAGCTGGAGATCACATGTCTTTCTTTAAAGATTTTTTTTCTTTTGCTAGGCAACCTTAAATTAGGTACAATTCTTAGCTTGGGACATCTTAGACCATGTGAATTATGTAAATTTGAATCCCAAGCCTGTGTAAGAGCAGACTTTGGTTATAAATTCTCAATGGAGACTTTTTCTCACCCATTTTTTAGTTGTAACCAAGTTGTTACCTTACCATTCTCTTTGTTTTTAGGATTTTTCTTACTGGCAATGTAGCTGTTTGGATCTTGAGGATTCTTAGTTCCAACTTCTATATTTCGCAAGCCTATAGCCATGTCTCTAGTACTTTACCTTAAAAACTTAAACCTCCGGAGTTACAAGAATTTTAATGTCCATTAATTACACAATCGGTCTCAGTTTGCCTCCCTGTTTCCCATCTGCTTCTTAGCGTTTGAGTCTGTGAATATTTTGTATACTATTTTGTCGCTTTGTCATGCATTTTAAGGATCTGTACTAACACACTTGCTTCATAGCGTTGGTGTGAAATTAAATGAAAATCTATATACAGCATTTAGCTAACTGCCTGAAATATATGCAGATTTAGGGGGTTTAAAAATACTGCACTGAAAGAAAAAAAGCTTTCAGTATGTCCTTTTAGTGACAAGAAATTGTCTAAGGTTTCTATTCTATACCCTAAAAAAAAAAAAACACAATCCTACAGATTGATTGCATGATAACCATTTAGTTGTGCTAATGATTTAGATAAGAAGAATATATCCCTGATTTTTCTGTGTGTACAGGATGGAAGTAACTGTGAATTGGTATATAGAAATATCAGGTTAAGAATTTCATTTCCTGATGGCCCATGGACTAAAGGGACCTAGAGAGAAGAAGACTTCCACAAACAATAGGAATAGTCTTTGCCACTTTTCAATCTAATTTTCTTTCTATTGAATGCAGCTGTGCTTTTTTCTCATTCTGACAATTCAGAAATCACTGTAACTCATTCTTCATAAATGCTTTGGAATACGCTGACAGAAGCTGCTTCTGACAGTAGGCTGCTGAATGTTCAATGGTGCCTGATTATATATAGAAGGTTAAAAAGACCACTGTGATTATTTTCTTCTTTGTAAAACTGTCCTTGTCTTATTACAAAACTGCTAATTCTTCCAAAAACCAGAGATTATCTAAATAAGCTAGAGCAGAAGCAGTATTATATAACAAGGGCAGGTCCTTTTATTTTTTTGAGGTGGGGGTTGGGGCAGTGACTTTTTAAAAACAGCTTTATTGAGATATAATTCTCATACCATACAAGGCACAGATTTAAAGTGTACAATATAATAGTTTTCAGTATATTCAATTCAGTATATTTTTAGTTTTAGATGCCATTACCATCACCACAGTCAATTTTTAAAAACATTTTTATCACCTGAAAAAGAATCACTTTCTTTAGCAATCACTTTCTACCTCCATCCCCCCACCCACCCCCGGCGTAAATACCTTCTAATCTGTCTCTATAATTTTCATTCTTCTGGACTTTCACATGAATGGAATCATATATTTGTTTTGTGTGTGTGTGTGTGTGTGTGTGTGTGTGTGTGTGTGTGTGTTACTGACCTCTTTAACTTAGTATAATATTTTCGAGATTCATCCATGTTGTAGCATGTATCAGTATTACATTCGTGTTTATGGCCAAATAATAATCCATTATACAGCTATACCACATTTGTTTATCCTTTCATCAGTTGATGGGCATTGAGTTGTTTCCACATATTGGCTATTATAGAGGATGCTGTTATAAACATTTATGCACTTTTTTGTGTGTAGAAATAAATTTTTTTTTTTTTTTTGGTGGAGGGGTATATACTTAGGAGTGGAATTGCTAGGTCTTATAACTTTATGTTTAATCATTTGAAGAACTGCCAGACTATGTTCTGAAGTGGTTGTACCATTTTATATTCTCATCAGCAGTATACAAGGATTCTTATTTCTTCATGTTCTTGTCAACTCTTGTTATTATCAGACTATTTTATTCAAACCATCTAACAATTGTGAAGAGGTTATCTCATAGTAGTTTTGATTTGCATTACCTGATGATGAATGATGTCGAGTATCTTTTCATGTGTTTATTGACCAATTTTATATCTTACTTAGAGAAATATCTATGTAGATCCTTTATCTCTTTTTCAATTGGGCAAGGGCAAATTTTTAAAATGATTTCTAATTTATGCTTTTTTAAAATGAAACCTAATGACTTAATGTGCATACCATATTGAATAATATCCTTAAGATAAAAAAAAGTGTATGAAATTGAAACTCCTTGAGAAAGATCAGGTTATCATACAAATCATTCAATAAATATAATACTTTAAATAATAATGAATAAACATCTAGGTCCTGCATTTTAGTGTTTCTCAAGATCTCTTACATTGGGGCTTGGATCCACATGACCCAATGAATATCATTTCCATAAATATTCTATTTGACTACCATGTTTTTTCTCTTGCAAATTATTGCTCTAGTTGTGGGACATCTGAGATTTCCACTTGCCTCTTCTCCTATCAGCCCTTGAAGAATAAAAACTCAGAGTTATGAGACAGATATTTTTATTTTTTATCAAATGATACCTCATGCCCTCTGGCAGGAAATTTTCTTACCTTATTATTTACAGAATCCTGTTGACCTATGGTAACTGAGGCCATCGATGTCTGACACTGGGTCTCTGTTATTTTAACCTTGCCTGGATGGAGTAGGGTAAGCTTTCTCATACCTTAGAACACCAAATATTACCATTGATCTTACCCATTTCATATCTATGTAGATGGTAGCCATAAGCTATGGAATTTCCGGTAGAGTTGCAATTTCACAAATTGATTATTTTTAAAATGTATAAGTAAATAAGACTTAATTTCTCTAGTGTTTTAAAAATTGTCATACATAAATACACAGTTCTTTTTAAAAATGCTTTTTTTTTTTTCTGACCTAGTAGTTGGATTTGTACTTGTGAACCATCTTAGAAAAGACTCTAAAATCACCAAAACAAGCTTAGGGCATATGGGAGACCTCAGTAAGTTAACTGCTCAAATCTTCCTTCAAACTGATAGTCTATTAATAGTAGCTTAATATTTATTTGGATTCTAAAGAGTAACTGGTTTTGGTTAAATAAAGTTATATAGTAAAGGGGATTTTCCACAGGTATTCTGGAATATGTATGAAATGACATATGATAAAAATTCATTGGAGCATCATTTGCCATTCTAAAGTCTATAAACAACTAAATGTCCTTTAGTAGGGTTTTTGTATAAGTAATTATTTTATATAAATAATTTTTATTCAACCACATAATAAAATATGTGAGCTATTTAAATATGTGAGCTATTTAAAAATATGAAATTCTATATTTATGATATGGGAAGTTGTCTCCAAGATGTTTTAACTGAAAAAAAATACAAAGTGCATAACAACATATGCAACATGCTACCACACTTGTGGAAAAATGCATGGACTGTCTCCAGAAGTTTATGCAAGGAAGTGGAAACTGGTTGTCTCTGAGAAATGAACTGGTAGCTGGGGGACAGAAAAAAAGAGAGGCTTTTCACTGTACAACATATAATTTCTTTCTATCTTATATCACATGCATTAATCCTGTTTAATAATTTATAAATCTTATTAATAAGTAAAACAAAGTAAGGAACGTATTACATATTTTTGTTATTCACTATTTCTCATATCATACAACTACTTGGGATGCATTGTAACTCCTAAAATTTAGGTAATCAAATAACTTTTTCTTAGTAAAATGAACTTGGTGTACATTATTAGCTTTCAGAAATTCTACTGAGACTGTAGACTTCATATGAGTATGTGCCAGCTGACTTCAGATTGTGTTCTTTAGAGAGAGCATATCAGTGAGGACTTTATCTGTTTTCATTCAAGGTACTTTTGTCTCTCTGATTATTTAAGAATCTGAATGAGGAAACCAGAATATGCCCATTGAATTAATGGGCACCATATTTCTGATTTCTTTCAGTAAGTTTTACTGACCTTTCAGACTGGAGCTCTGGGAACCTGCCCGTCTAAGTTGCTTCTTAATCCTACTGTGGTTTCACACCAATGTAAGAGTTTTGCTAAGGTTATATTACTTAAAACTTAGTAGAAAATGAAATTACAGAGAGTCTAAAAGCTTATTTCAATTTTAACCCAGACAGGAGTTTGAGCTTCTGGCACCCCTTAATGAACATAACAACTCTGTTTAAATCCACTGTAAAATGTGACTATTTAAAATGGTTTCTTAAAGATGACATTTAAAGCAAAGAAAAGAAAGAAAGGAACACAAGGAGCATAAAAATGTCAAGAGAATTTGTGAATGGAAGAATACAGAATTATTTCTTCATACTTTCACAGTTTTGTTTAATTTTATTTTAGTTTAATGATGCCTGTTATAAGTATTGTTTATAATAATGATGAAAAATCATCTTATTATAAACACATTTATCTAACTGTTATGACTAGGTATATTCTATTAAGTTTTTGACAGATTTTTTTCTTCTTTTTTACATGTTTTTTATTTGTGTATATGTGTATATATGTGAAATATCGATCTTTTTCTTTGTTGCAAATGAAATCTAACTTATTCTAGTTATTCAAATAGTTTGTGTATGAATTACCTAATAAACTTTTACTATAATAACTTCGCTTTACTTAAGAATGACTTTGTATACCATTTTCTCCAGAAAATGGAACCAAATACTGATACACACCTAAAATTTTGGAAAGGAAACTAAAGTTTAATTGGAAAAAATATGCCTATTCCTTGTCATTTAACATTTTAGCACGGAATTTTTTCTTCATCAGTATCAACTAATCTTATACTCTGAAGCCTGAAATAGGATCCATGTTTGCACTCAAGAAAAACTAGTCTAAAAAATTCTCCCATGGAAAGGGGAGAGGGAAAAGTAACTTCATAGTGAAGAAACCTGACTAGCAATATCTAGGCCCAGAGAATGATGCTCTGTCTTGCTTCCTTCTGTTCAAGGCCACTGTCATTGATTGGAGAGCTGTGTCCTGCCTCTGCTTTTTCTACCCATTTGGGTTATGCCACACCTATTTCCATCCATTTCTGACAGCCAGGTTGGGTAAATGGATGTTTATACATTTGAAAATACATGTCTAATCCAAGCCTGGTATTTACTTAGTGTACTTTAATTATATGTATTCTAATGATGAGAATTTTAAGGCAATATCAACATTTCCAGATGAAAATCAATCAATTAGTTCCACAGTGTTCCAGTTTTAAACTCTCTTCAGGCAATTTAATATTTTAAATGCAGTACTCATCTTTTTGACACAAATTCCTAATCAAATTATTAGATATTATCCTTTAAGAACCGAAGTATTAAACATTCTGTCACCCTTCCCCTTTAAAAAAAAAAAAAGAATTATTTAAAGCAGTTTTAGGTTCACAGCAAAAATGAGTGGAAAATATATTGAGTTCTCAAACACCCCTTGCCCTTCCCCACAATCTCCCCTGCTATATTACATCTCCTACCACAATGGTACATTTGTTATGATCCATGAACCTACACTGATACATCATTATCACCCAAAGTCCATAGCTTACTTTAGAGTTTAGTCTTGATATTGTATATTCTATGGATTGGGACAACTATATAATACATATAGAACATTGTGGTATCATAGAGAATATTTTGACTACCCCCAAAATCTTCTGTGTTCTGCCCATTTATCCTTGCTTCCCCTCTAACCCCTGGCAAACATTGATCTTTTTACTGTCTCCATAGTTTTGCCTTTTCCAGAGCATCATTTAGTTGGAATCAAAGAGTACATAGCCTTTTCAGGTTGTCTACTTTCAGTTAGCAATATGCATTTCAGTTTCCTCTATATGTTTTCATGGTTTGATAGCTCAGAAGGTTTCGATTGCTTCTAAGCTTTGGCAATTATGAATAAATCTGCTATAAACCTGTGTGCAGGATTTAATGTGAACCTACATTTTCAGCTCCATTCAGTAAATACCACAGAGCACAAATGCTGGATTTTTATGTTAAGAGTATGTTTACTTTTGTAAGAAAATGTCAAACATCCCAGGTGGCTGTACTATTTTGCATTCCACCAGTGTTCCTGTTGTTCCACGTTTCCACCAGCATCTGCTACTTTCATCAGGGAAAAGGGGATGTTCTACAGTCCTATGATTAGGTCTCGGTCTTTTGGTGAACCTATGCCTGTGGACCATGAACTTTGCCAATGCTTCTCCATTTTGCCACTTTCCCTTTAGGTGGGGCAGGATGGTTAGAGGGAGCTAGAGTTGGATATTCCCTTGCCCCGATAGATTAAGCTCTGATAAAACCCCAGCATGTTATGCTATAGTAAAAATAGTTTTTCCTGAGGTGAGACCTTGTTAAGAAAAACAAAATACTCTTGTGTATTTCAAAATAGTTCCTTTTTTTCCTCCCCCTGCTGGAAACATGAGATTTTTCTCCAGTATTCACTGTCAGGACCTGTTTGAGCTTCAGGAGGTAAAATTCACAAATGCGTAGAGACTCCCCTATGACTGAGACCCCTGGGAGTTCTGAACTCCCAGAATCGTCCACCCTGAACCTCAGCAGTCCATCAATTACAGTTCAGGTTTTCCTACCCCTGCACTGGTTCCCATGGAGGTTTCTGCTGGTGGATTACTGCTCTAGTAATTGTAATTTATCTGTCTCTCCAATTTGGGGGGCACTGATTTGCCTCTGACCTCACTTCTCCGATGGATCTAAGAAGAGTTGTTAATTTTTCAGTTTGTTCAGATTTTTACTTGTTAAGATGGAGTTGTGACTTCTGAGCTCTTTACATGCTGGAATGGAAACCAGAAGTCAGTCTCACCCCTTTACAAATATTTACATTTACCTATAATATCTGTGGAGTCCCATCACTTTTGATTATTGATGGCTAACAGTATAGTAGGCTTGGATTTCCTCATTTTGCAAAATTTGACTCATTTGGGACATTTTTGTTAAGTTCTGGTACATCTGGTTCTTACTTTGTCCAACAAAGTAAAAAAGCAAAATCCTGATTGTCAGCCTCTGAGGCAGCAGAGGTTTTACTGTCGAGCATGACTCTGCCTTGCCTGTCCCTCCCAATAAACAATTGCTCACTGTGGGCCTGGGGTCCCCACCCAAGGTAAATGACTCAGTTGCAATTTCAAAAATATCATAAGCAAGTACATAATATTTGTGTAAAGAAACAGAACAATAAAGCCAATTTTCACCACGGTCTTGAATGGCATTTACTATGGCGTTGAATGGCATTGGGCAAAATCCTAACAGCAATAAAAATAAGTATTATCATAACCATTAGAAATACTGTTTAATGTTGATCATTTGCCTCTTTCTTTCTCTTTTTCTATAGATTTTGTCTCAGTACTGGTTAGCCTGTGTGATCACTTATTCCACAGATATTTATCGATTTCTCTAGCCTCACTTTGTTCCCTTAAGAGCTGTATGAGCTCTGAGAAGCACTATTTTTATTCTGGATTTCAGTGTTTACCAATTAATTGCCAAAGCATAGAATCTCTGGAATTTTCTATTTTTTCTATTCCAAAAGTATTTAATAAATTATGAATTGTTAAGCAAAGGACATGTTTAAGGCGATGTTAATCAGATAAAACTTTGGAGAAGGCTCAAACCTGGGAAGATGTTCTTTCACCTTCCCTCCAGCCCCCTTTGCAAATTTCTGCAATGCTTTCCAGACCTGGTTCCAATTTCACCTCCCCTGAGAGAATGTTCTAACTTCTCCTGTGAATGACTCTTCCTCCCTGCCCCAAAAGCTTCTGATATGACTTGTAGAAGTGTTCCACAGTCCTATGGTTTACCTGTGTACCTGCCGCCTCCCCCACACCTCCATACACCATCAGCTATGCAAGAGTAGAAACCACATGGCACCCATCTTTGAGTGAAGAGCTCGTCCCTCCTATCATAGATGTCATTTATTTATTTCAGATGATTTTGGTACTTGATAAAATATTTTGTTTTATAAATGTTTCATAAATGTTACGTATGCTCCAAAATAGCCAACAAGTATGCTCAGCAAAAATATGTGTCTACCTTATTGTGTTTTCTTTAATTCAGGGTACATGGCAGATGGTCACTAAGTAGGTGCTATAATTGGAAGAAGACAGAGCGTGATATTCCTGATGGGCCCTTAAGAATTCCCTTGTTTACTATTGTTTAAAAGCACTTTTTAATTTACTTGCATATCACTCATGTGAAATAGAAGTTTATGAAGTGGTTTAATCTATTATTTTAGGCAACTGAAATATAAACACAATTGTTCGCTCCTGGAGGGCATGGTAGGTGCCAGCTTATCTTTCATTACAAAGTACATTAAACAGTATAAGATATTATAGCTGTTTTTTTTAAAAATATTCTTTTATGACAGGGCTGAATCATGGAGCTGGAGATGTGATGTTAGCAAGCAATTTCTTTGCAGATCAGAGGGCATTATGCAGAGTTGGGGCAAGGGTACTTTTAGTATCATTGAATATTCTACGATCTAAACTTTTTATTACAGCCCTTTCTTTAAAATATAATCAATCTAACACAGAAAGAAATTTGCCAGCATTCTCTTGTGCACTTTCATTGGCAAAAGGTTCAGTGTTAATCCATCTTCAGGCCTGAAAAAAATGATTTAGGGCATTGTATATTGTCAGGCAAATTTATTTAGGCTAATACAGACAAAGTCTCCTTTTCCTAAGATGCCACAAGAAGGTTTTCAATTAAATTATTCAGGTATTTGCTTAAATGAATTTTGCCTTTGTGGAGAGCTTTTGTGTTTTCTCTTCTTGCCTATTTACTGACTATGTAGTCAGTAAATCTCTTGGAAGAACCTGACACCTGGCCAACAGTCATCTTTTCCATTCTTAGGTCTGACATTCTGAGTGACTCAATATGACAACCTCGCCTCAACTCGTGGTTCCATGCCAGCTTCAGGGACCTTCCCCCACTCAAGCACCACTTCATGGCCACATCTTAGACCTTGTCACATCCGGATAGGTTCACCTCTCAAATAAAGATTCACACTCATTCTTAACCACCATATGTTCTCAAACATTTCTCTTCCTCTCTCACATTATTGTTCCCAACACACCAGTTCTTTGACTTCTTTAGTATCTCTATTTTAGAGTCTCTTTTCCTCTCCTCATTCAATCCCTCCTATCTCACTTAGGTCCCTACCCATGCCACCACTTCATCCCTTTTTTATGAGTATTCTAAAACCTCTTATTGTATTGTCTTTCTGTCACACCAGGTGGGAGAAAACCTCACAGACCTTAGTAAATCTAATTGCTACCTTCTCTGCTTTTGTGTTCAGCTCATTGACATTTCAAGAGAAAAATCACACAGTACTCAAGATTGGTCCACATAGACTTATGCTTCTAATCTTAGTGGCACACTTGCAGGCCCCTGACAACACTATTATATTTTTCCTGGTCAACATGCTCTCATTCCATGTGGTATTTCAGACAGTACCTATGCCTCTCCAAAGTACATCCCCACCCTCTCCAGCTCCCCTTCACTATCAGCCTCTAATCTTGTCTTCTGTTTCACAGAGAAGACTCATACATTAATTCCTTCAATTTACTTATATATAACTTTACCCTTTCTTCTTTCCTCTGTTAAAACAAAAGAAATTCTCTTCCTTTTCTTAGAGGCGTAAATCCATTTATTTCATCTCTCTATATATTTAATATCTCCCACTCCATTGGGACATTTAAATAAACACACATATGCATTTCCAGTTGGGGAGCGGGGCTCCCTTGTTTCCAATTTCTGCACCTGTGCACTGTACTCTTCCTAGTTTCCTTTTTCCATTTAGAGTCCATCTTCTCGAAAGAATTGTCTTTCTTGGTATCACCATAGTCACCCCTCCCAATCATGAGTCAACTTAACCTTCATTCTTACTACTCTACTCACACAGATCTTTAAAAAACCACTGATTCACTTGTAGCTAAATTCAAAGAACATTTGTAAGTCTTTAGCTTACTGAATCTCTCACTGATAAAAGCACAACTGATCGCTCCCTCCTTCTTGAAACACTTTCTATCATATTTCCCATGTC
Source organism: Eidolon dupreanum (assembly GCA_028627145.1). Taxonomy (NCBI): domain Eukaryota; kingdom Metazoa; phylum Chordata; class Mammalia; order Chiroptera; family Pteropodidae; genus Eidolon; species Eidolon dupreanum. The sequence continues at coordinate 20,917,273 of CM053508.1, forward strand.
ACAGTACTCTCTGTTTTCTCCCTATGTTTGTGTATATTTATTCATGGGTACCTTGCTGTCTTCTCTTCTTCAGTTCATACCTTTCAAATTGGTGATACTCAAAGTGTTGTCCTTAATACTTTTCCTATGTCATTCCACACCTTGTAGGCAGAATAATAGCCCTCTCTTCAAAGAAGTTCACATTCTAATTATCTGAACCTGTGAATATGTTACTTTTTACGGCAAAAGGGATTGTGCAGATATAATCAAGTCAAAGACCTTGACAAGGGGAGATTATCATAGATTACACAGGTGAGCTCAGTGTAATTACAAGTACTTACCAGGGAAAGAGGAAAGCAAGAAAGTCAGTGAAGGAGATGTGCTGATAGAAGCAGAGGCTGGAGCAGTGCACACAGCCTCTAGAAGCTGGAAAGGTAAGGATATAGATTGTCCTCTAGAGCTTCAGGAAGGAATGCACCGTTGCTGGCACCTTGACACTGTAATACCCACTTCAAACTTCTGACTTCTGGAACCATAAGATAATACATTTGTGTTGTTTCAAGTCACCAAGTTTGTGATAATTTATGATAGCAGCAATTGGAAATTATGACAACCCTCCCGATGTACACCTTCATCAGAGGCTTCAGGTCTTTGTTTTTTACCCACCTTCATTCAGAAGGCTTCTAAATCAGAATGGTAACTCATTGCTATAACAAATTTGCCCCCTAAGTGTATAATTCTTAGGTCATAATACATGTTTACATATTGTTCCAATGGCAGGATTAGGTAGGTGAAAAGGTCAGCAGAAGGCACCTTTCTCAGATGTTCAGTAATTTAGGCTGACAGAGGTCCTGCTGTCTTCAACATTGGCTAAAAAATAAGGGGGGAGGGACATAGGGAAAAGACCATGGACCTGTGCACCTGGGAAGCTTTTATAGGTCTGGCCCATAAGTAGGGTATTTTTCTTTTCACATTCCATTGGCCAGGTTTTGGTCATATAGCAATATCCAATTGTAAAAGATACAGGGCAATGTGGTCTAGTTATGCACCCATAATGAAAGAAAAAACATGAATTTTGTTAAGTAGTTTTTAAAAATATCTCCCAGATCTATATTTCTAAGTTTGGTCTATTTTCAGACAGCTGGAGTCATGTAGCCAATTTCTTACTTGATATCTTTGCCCAGAGAGGCATCTAAGAACCTTGAATTCAACATTTCAAAAATTGGACCCATCATCTCCTCAATGTGTCCTTGAGAGTATCTGTGTCAGTGAATGGTAGCACTTTACCCAAGCCAAAAACCAGGGACGCCTATGAGTTTCTCTCTCTCTCAGTGCTTAATTAATTACCAGGTCATCAGTAGTGAATAAAAGAATTATGTTTCATTTCTGTTCATCTCTCAGCATTACTGCTACCACCCTAATCCATGCCATCATTGTTACTCACCTAGACTCCTGAAAATGCCTCATAATTTGAGTCCATTCTTAACACCCACATATCCATTTCTCACACTGTAGCCCAAAGGACCTTCTGTAAATGTTGATTCCTCATTTTGTGTCATTCCTCAGTTCATATCAGTTGTAAAATTTCCCAGTATTCCTAAGACAAAGTCAAAGCATGCTTTTCAAGACTCTTCATGACCTGTCTCCTACTTGTACCTCTTGCCTCCCCTTCAACCCCTACCCATACTACTCTGTACTACTGTCACACCAACTCTTTTCAGTTCCTTTAAGGCTCCATGTTGTCTCTTGCATCTAGATCTTCACATATCCTGTTCCCCTTGCCTAGCTCCTCTCTCTCTACCCTCAAACTTTACCAGTCAAGTCTTGTTTTTCAGATATCAGCTCAAAAGTCATTTCTTCCGAGAAACTTGCCCTCATATCCCACAAGAGCATAGGGCCCATATTGTCTTTGATTTGTGTAACTGTCTGTCATTCCTCAGAAACTGCAAGTTATGTGAGGTCAGGAAAAGAATCTGTCTTATTCCTTTTATCCTCAATGCCTAGAATAGTGCCTAGTACATAGCAGTGCCAAGTAAATATGCAGGTCTTTCATAAAGTGAAGTGGAATACTGTGAACTTTCAGAAAGAGGGGACACTCTTCGTTTTACTTGTTTTGACTTATGAAGGATTTCATAAGAATGCTCTACTCTTGGGTAGTGGGGGAAACCTGTATATAAATATATATGCATATGTATAGACATGTACATATATATATATCTATGTATATGTGTGTATACACACATATTTTATATGTAGTTTTCTTTTAATTCAACTTCATGAGTTTATAACAGCAGAAAAACACAAATTTTATTTTTACTAAACTACTATCTAAATATAAGTTTTATGTTTCCTAAACTACTAGCTAAACTCAAGCCACTTTTTAATTCAGAAAGGGCCTAACATAATTCTCATAAGGAATTTGGTCTACCACTTTCTTATATGACAAAAGAGGAAGAATTATTCGTGAAATCATTATGGTCAATATATTGTACATTTCTCTAAATCAAACCAAGACCATCCCTAATTATGAAGAATGAAGTACCTTTGTCTAACTTGAAAGTTTATAGGAATTTGATTTAAAAAATCATTTTGGCTTAGTTTTTTTTAAAGGATGCTTAATAAATAATAAAAGGTGTATTTTAGTGCCCTAAACTATGTTAATATCAGATTAAGAATAACACTTCGATTACTCCAAAGTTTGAAAATTCAGAATTACTAATTCCAGGGAAATTATAATCCATCTTCCTAGTATACAATTCTGTTTTCAAAAGAAATTCTTTTATCACAGAACAATACAACTTTTTATTTGGCATGTCAAGCAATTAAGTAAAATATTATGGGAAGGAATGGATCCACATAAGATTTAAGAGCTTCTATTTGTCTATGCCATTTTCAATGGAGCGTTTAATAAATGATGTAATACTATACATCATCATTAAATACATGTACTTAAATAATACTGACTATAAAAATATGCAAACAACTAGTTTTCAGTAAAAAAAAAAAGTAGAATTTTTTTATTAGAATATAAATAGAAAAACATTTTTTCTGAGTAAGTTACTGCCCCTGAGTAAATTCCTACTCTAGGTAATTTGATGAGTAGTTTGATGTTTTTGTCTATAGTACCATTCTTGCAATTTTCTTTGGGAAAGCAAATTGTTTGATAATAATAGTCAGGTTTAAAAAAAATTATTCTGACACATACATAGGAACTCTGAACTGTTAAGGGGAGCCACAGAAAAACTACTCACAAAGAAGGAAGAATAAAGACATAAAATGAAAAAAGAGGAAAAAAAATGGCTCCCAGGAATGGAGGAGAAAGCATGAAATAAGTAAAAAAAAGCAAAGAAAAAAATGAAACTGAACACATAACAGTGAGAAAACAGTTCTAAGCATCATCTGCTTTGGATCTGGAGTGTCCAATGCAGCTTTGCAATATCCTTGCCTCTGCTGGACTCACCGCAGGCTATAAGGAATGATATAAGGAATGACTGTCTGCTTCGCTATGGCAAGTCTAATCCAATCATGACCTTTGTCTGAATTAGCTCTGCCTCATCGATGGAGTGACACAAAATTGATTACGCTTCAGTATAGTTGAACTTCAACTAAAGAATTACCCTGAAAGTTGTAGCAAAAATATTTATTTAATCAATGATTTTTGAGTTTTCAACATGTGCCAGGAGGGTACTAAATTTTTGGAATTCGAATAATAACTAATGCATTCACACTTGCTAGGCACTCTTCTGAACTCTTAATATAACTAATTTAATCCTAGCAGCAACCTAACAAAGCAGCTATTGTTATTATCCCCATTTTAGAGTAGAGAAACTGAGGCTTAGAATGGTTTTATGACTTGCCCAAGGTCATGGAAATAGTTAAATGGTACAGCCCTTGACAAATGAGACCAATTGGAGAGATATCTACCACAATTTTTGCAGTGTGATGAGGTATATAATAGCAGGATGCGATGCAAAAGGCATGTGTGGGGCCACTAACACTGACTGAGGGCAGAAAGAGGACAGATGTTTGTGAAAAAGCACAAAGGTCAGTGGATTAGAAGTGTATGGCAGAAAGTAAGGGTGAGGGTGAGAAATGGAGGTGGAGAAGTGACTAAAATGCAAGCCCTGAAAAGCCTGGCTCACCATGCAGGGCATAGGGAGCCATCAAATGAGTTTAAACCGAGGAAAACATTTGGGATTCTTAATATTAAACACTTTGGAGAGTATCGACCATTGGTTAAAAGCATGGTTTTTTGTTTGTTTGTTTGTTTGTTTGTTTGTTTGTATTTTATTCAGTCATATCTTGGTTTTGAATCCTGGCTCCTACTTATTCTGTGACTGTGAGGGAGTTACTCTCCTGGACCTTTACTGCCTATTTATAAAACAGGATGAGGTGGGGTGATGCTTAGAAATGGCTCAGTAAATGCAGATGTTCATGGTGTGCATGACAAATTGGAGGAGAAGATAGGAAAAAAGGATACTAGTTGGGAGTCTATTTCAGTAACTCAGAAGTGAGATGATGATGGTTCTTAATGGGGTAGGAGTGAGAACTTTTTTACCCTTCCCAGAGGACATTTGGCCATGTCTAGAGGCAATTTTAGCTGTCACACTGTGGGTAGGTGATACTGGCATCCAGTGGGAAGAATACAGAGATATTGCTAAACATTCTATAGTACACAGGACAGCCTTTCACAAAAAAGGAATTATCCAGCCCATTATATTAATAGTGCCAATGTTGATAACCCCTGGTGTGGGAGTAGAGATGGGAAGAATTGGGTAGAAAGAAGCAGTGTTAACAAGGCTAAATCCAAAGGTCTTGGTAACTGATGTGATGGGGAAGGTGTCGTGGTTACAGGATTGTTTATCCTACCACCTATTAGAATTCCCTGTACATATATGAAATTTCAAAATATTTGTTGAGTAAAGAAGGTATGAATACATGAATGAATGAATGAATGAATGAAAGGAAAAACAAAAATCAAGAATTATTTCTAGTTTGCTGGCTTAGCCTATTCAATTAATAGTGGTGACAGCCTCTGCAATGCAGGACTTTGGAAGAGGACATGGTCTTGAGGAGTAGATGGAGAGTTCAGTATTGGACTTGATATGTCTAAGACAATTGCTTACAATAGAGATAGACCCAATTTTTCAGTTGTTCAAGGACTCAATTGCTGATTCTGATAAATGGGATAACATATTTTTTAAAATAGAAACTCTCCTTGAAAAGTCTTTAAAAATAATATTAGATATTTATATAAATTATAACTAAGGATAAATTCAAGTTGTTATGATAGCTAGAAAAATCTCCATTTTTGCATTTATCATATTTTCTGAGGAAACCATATTCTAAAACTTACTCTTTTGTGGTCTTAGGATATTGAATATTTCCTCCCCTCATAATGCTTTTTTTTTTTTATCTTGCCTAACTGCACTATTTTGGCTCTAAAATTAAGTAAAAAAAATCTACTCATACCATTTCAGCACTAGAGCCAGTGAGAAACATTTTACCCTCAGATGTGGTTACTTGTTCTTCTCCAGACTCAGCCCTTCTCCAAAACCATTCTGTCCCCAAGGGGCCATCTGCCATTGATCTATCCAATGATCCCTAGAACCAGAGCAGAGACATCTGTCTCCAGGGTTCCTTTGACCTACACCCAGAGAATGCCACTCAGTGGCCTTGTTGATTGGTTTCTATGCCACTGTTGAAGTACAGTAGTGCTACAGATATCAGAGACACCAAGTTCATTGCCACTGCTGTTTATGCTCTTGTCATTCAACTCTGGGCATACACTTCTCTTAATACATATCTTTACCGTGAAGAGAATACAGCTCTTTCTAAGCCTCTTCTTAACCCCAAGGGTCACCCAGTTCTTTCAGTTTGTAAACCATTCCCTAAAACTATTTAGAGCAGATTCCCTGGGACCTGGGGCAGAGTGTATTTGCAATCTGCTACACCACCATGCCCAGGAGAGGACTCATGAGCCCTGACTCCTCTTATCTCAGAATGAGTTCCTTGTAGACTATAGTCCTTTTGCTAAATGGACCTCACCTGTCTTTTCTATTCAAAGTGTTCATTTCAGTGACCCTCACATTCTCAGGGATCACAGTCATGATCAATTCCATAATTTTTCTTCATATTTTCCAAAAACTTTAGGAGTCTTAATGGAAACAGAACACATGAGAGCCTAACCTGATATCTCAGTCTAGTCAAGGTGGACACCCAGAATATATACCACACCTGTTCTTTCATATATAAATTTTTAATTACATTTTTTTTCATATTGCTACTGCTGGAATTTTATTCTTGGACCTCTGCATTTACTGACCCTTAAACTCAACAGAATTAGCTATTCAAAACATAGTTATAAAGACATTGTGCATTTTGTCCCCCATATCCTTTGTTATGCACCTTTAGGATACTAAATGCCCCCAAAGTAGGAGCTTAGCAAACACACATTTGAAAGGAAGTTATAATTGGACTGGGTCCTTTCATCATGGCTTAAAACTATTTTTGGTCAGACTTTTCAATCCTAAACCCATTTTATGATTTCTGTGGTTGAGGGGTTTGGCAATCAGGCTTTCCAAAAATATTGGAACATCAGAAAGAAGGCCCTGAAACTAGTGCAGATGTCAGCATCGTCATTTATAAGAAGTCACACTGCAGTCCTGGAAAACACGCTAATGCCAGAAAGAGGGAAGAGAGATTAAAGGAGCTCTAGAAGCAACAAGTTGGAGCTGGATTTCCGGATGGTAGTGCATGCGTTCACACATAGAAGGATGTAAACACATTTGTAAAGTTCTTTTTTTTTTAATCTAGCAGAAGAACGTTTTATCCATTTGTCAGAACTGTGAGCTCTGCTGCCTCAATTGCATTAGCTTTTTGTTCATTTTTAAGTGACTGAAATGATGAAAACCAGTTCCTTGTGAAGTCTCGCCAAAAAGCATCAGGGGAAACAGTATCTGTTCATGTACTGGATCAGAGTTCACATTCTGATGGAGTATTTTCATGTCAAAACTAGTACCTCCATAGTTAAGAAGTCCTTTTCTGTTAGCTCTTAAATTGCTACCGAGGACCACGGGGTGGGTATGGATTGTTGTGTTTTTGTTTTGTTTTGTTTTGTTTTGTTTTGTTTCATTTAATTTTTTTTATTTCTTCCATTGAAAGAAAGTAAACAAAAGAAGATGTTTGTTTATACAGAAATCTTAATGTGATACTAAGAAAATGATGTTTTGTGGGATCACATAATCAAAGTTTCTTCCAACAAGGGCTTAATCTGTTTCTGGAAATACTTTTGAGAGTTATGATATTCATTTTTGTGAAGCTTGAAGAAGCTTCCATGTAGCACTGCACTCCAAGAGGTCTGAAAAGTTGTTAAACTATTAGGAAAGACAATATTGTTAAAAGACTACTTCTTAAATGAATTCCCTCGTGAAATATGAAAATCTCCTAAGGCTAAAAGGCGCCAGTGTTGCCTTGAGGAATGATGTAGCTCCATTCATTTAGCGAACTCCATAAACAGCTTTATTATGAGAATTTGGTAAAGAAATCTTTCATTAATAGGAAATATTTGGCCCTATACTGCAAATTAAGTGGTGTTTACATACTTTGTTAAGATCTTTCAGAGAGTCAATATCTTTCTACTCAGTCTTAACATTAGTAATATATATTAAATATATGATTTTTGAAAAAAAACTTTTAAAATCAGTTTCAGGTAATGGTGAGTTCTCATTTTCAGTTATTCCCTTTTGTGGTTCACTGAATTCATTCTACATCATTAGAGAAAATGATTCAGATCCCCACTGTGGGCTGATGTGTTACAGATAGTCTTAATTAGTGGACTTTGACAGAAAGAGGTATGTCCAGATTCTGAATCCTCAAATTCATAAAGAGGAATCTGTGCTAGATTCTCAGTAGTATATTCAGAAGGAGCATTTGAAACACACAATTGATTAGTATGATCTTTGATGCCAAATATCAATGAGATCCTGAACCTGCTAATCCAGCCCAGACCAAATTGTAAGCCTTTAAGGTTTCCATTATTCTTTCTAGTTTACACCTAGAATTTGAGCCAGTCCAAGCAGCCAGTTTTCTCTCCTTACTCTCAGGACCACTTGGTATTTATCAGTTAAAACTCCACCTGTGTCTTTGGCTCAGCTTAGAATCTTCTTATTTTGAAAAGTATGTTCCCTTAGAATAAATGAGAGGTGGTGATGAGCCAGGTATGACCCAGAAGTACTGAGCAATTTCTAGATTAGAGTTAGATTAGTTAGTTTGATTAAGTAGAGTATGTAGCCAAGAACCTCTAAATCTAAGAGAACAATTCAATTTAATTTCGAGTATCCATGAGCATTAGAGTTAGCTTTTGGTGTGCCAAGATGGGGTGGGAAATCAAATTACATGAATTTGGCCAAGCCTTCTTTCCCCTCCCTTTTCCCCTGCCCTCCGTTGGTTACCTTTGAGTCTACATGAAAGCCAAGATTTTATCCTATAAGCCAGAAGAGTGACATGATGATATATGGATTTTGAAAAGAGAACCTAGAACTTATCTGAGTGGCAGATCAGAGGGGAGAAGCCTGGAGTCAGGGCAATCAATGTTATAAAACATTCCAGGCAAGAAACCAAGAAGATTAGGACAAGGGAAGAGAGCTGGTTAAAGGGACTGTAATGGAAAAATGACTGTCAAGATACAATGGGGAGGCTTCCAAACAGGTAGAGAGGGACTTTTATTTTCTGAGCTTATCAAATGTCATGGAAGAAAGGTGTGCAGAATAGGAATGCAGTAAACCAAATATCCAACGTTGAAAAGATTTCAAAGTAAACTGAAAGATGGTGGTAAGAGGTAGAATAACCCAAAATGTAAGGAGTTTGCTGATGCCTGTTTATGCTCTCCTTAAAAGCCCAACCAAGACAAGCATTAATTTTACATTACATAGCACTAACTCTTTGTACACATTTTGATGAAGTCCTTCCTGTAACATACTATCCCTAAATTATGCATTAGGGTGCTCTGCTTCTGCCTGCAGCAGTCACTCTTCCTTAGTGGTTTCTACCATCTGAAATGGTGGTTCCCTAGCACATAAAAGCAAGTGATCGTTATCATCAATCCCCTGGCTTCATTATTATTTCACAGGATGGACTGCAGAAGACAAAGTATAAACACCCTTTTCTTACTGTTCATTACCAGGCACATTTTCTCATATTCAATTTCATTCTTCCCTTCCAAGAAATCTAAATAGGAGTAGATATTGATTTTGGAAATGTATGTCTTAATAGTAAGAAATAGAAATTTATACACTGAAGTGTAACTTTAAATGCACATTTTATGTCCTTTTGATAAAAAGATCTGTGCTTTGTCATGTCTTTAGAGAAACATTGAGAGATGGGCATTTTGTATGTAGCAGGAAAAAAATGATTTTACCATTATTTCAGTGCCAGAATTAATAAAACATTTAAGATTTCTTGCTCTGCAAGTCCTTTTACAGTTTAGCAGAATCAAGAAGAGAAAATTCACCTGCAATTTTGATACATTACCTGACAGGACACTGACTACAATTCACCAAAAAATTCTGATTGAAAGATTTATCTCCTGGAAGAAATCCATACAGATAAAGTGGCAAGATAAAGCAGGATGGAATAGCACACAGTTCAAACTAGTTCTTATATTTTTCATGTAATGGCATTCTTTTGTTCTTTGTATTAAATATTTTACATAGTCAGTCTCGCTCTCTATATTAATTGATGGAATTAAAGCAAGCTAGATATTATGTACACATGCGTCATTTCTAATTGGCTCAGTTTGAAAGCTTACTGGGGCATGAAAAAAAAATCATCACACACACAATGCTTTCTTTCTGGGCAGTCTGAAGAACACAAGCCTGGAAACAGAAATGGGAATGTGTTCTGAAAATCACAGCCTTGAATCGGCAAGCTATCATTTTCAGAAGTAAAAGCACAGTGCAACTCAGTGTGAGGACACTATCCCTTGTTTAACCTCATAGGAAAAGCACATCAATCCAAACCTTCACATTGTAGTTCTCTGTAGTCACAGACAACGCTGCTGATGGTGTGATTTTCCCTGTAGGCAAGTGTGAAAGAAAAGCCTGATTTTTGTGTGCAGTCTTTGCTTGCTAACAGGGTCATTCTCAGGGGGCACTTACTCAGGGCAGCTCAGTCTTTTTACTGCATAATGGTAGGATATAAGCTTTTTATTTCCTTTCCTTTTCTTTTCTTTTTTAATTTAAATTGCAGTCTTACTTTTGGGGACTGATATGTTTATATTTATGGATTTGAATAACTCATGGCTTCTGGATGTCAAGATATTTATTCTTATTCTGTTCTTATTCTTGGAATTAGGCCTCTCTTGCCCCTGCACACAGATTAATAACATGAATTATTAACTATAGGTTATGTGCTATGAGATAGAGCTCTAAGTCTAACTTTCATTATAAATGCTGAACATTCTTCTGGTCTTAGTTCTCTGAGATAGAATCTCTTTGCATGTTTCATACATTAACTTGCTTTTTCCCTGATGGTCTTTAAATGTTTATTTGGTTCCATTCTTAGTCTGTGTCTCAATAAGTTAGTTCTGTTAAAACTGTGCTTCAGAAAAGCCTAGCTAAAATAAGTGAAGCCAGATATACACAGACATTTTAATTAACTTTTCCCTTTTACATTACTTTTAAATTTTGAAATGCTTTCTGTGGAATAGAGTTAAATTTTTACCCACTACTACATCATTTGAAACAGGATGCACTGAATTACAATCAAGTGTCTCTTGTACCTTCATCAAGGGACTCCATGTTGTTGAAATGGTTAATGTTTTGATTTTTAGACAGTAAGATGTCTGCTAATTAGAGATGGTTAATTTACCCATATGTTGCTTTTCAAAATTTTTAAACATTATGAATTTTAGAGTTGGATCTTCTAGTTTCTTCTAAAACATGGAGGGTTCTAGCATCAATTGTTTAGTGGTTCTTAAATTAATAAAGTCCAACTTATCATCTTCTTATGGATAGTGTTGTGCTTTTGTGTCTTGCTTAAAAGATCTTGGCCTATTCTAAACTCATGAATATATTCTCTCATATTATTTTCCAGAAAATGTATTGTTTTACATTTTATATTGAAATCTGTTTCATTTAGAATTGATTTTTGTATATAAGATAGTGAAGTGGAAATTAAGGTTCACTGTTTTTTCTCCTTTTAGATATCCAATTTACACAGCACCATTTATTGGGAAGAAAAAAGGCAAAAGAAACGATCATTTTGACTATTTGTGATAACACCTTTGCAATCAATAAAGTATTTATATATGAGTTTGTTTCTGTAATATTTAGTTCAGTAAATTCACTATCTGTCCTTTAATCAATAATAAACAATTGCGATAGCTGTAAATAAGTTTTAATATCTGATATGCTAGGTATCTCAACTTTGTTTCTTTTCTTCAAGGTCTTCAGAGTTAGTCTTGGTCTTTAATATTTCCATATTGATTTATATCAGCTTCTTAATCTCTACAAAAATACCTGTTAGATTTTGATTAGGAATACATGGAATTTATTGATCAATCTGGGAAGAAATGGCTTCTCTACACTATTATCATCTAATTCATGGACACAGTATATACTATATTGATTTAGGTATTTTTCAATTTCTTTCAGTGATGTTTATAGTTTTCCCTCTTACACACTATTGTTAGATATAATCCTAGATACTTAATTTTTTGATGCTACTATAAATGACATTGTATTGATTTTTATTTTATAATTATTTGGTGGTATTGTATGAGTGTATGCTTTACTTTTGTGTGTTGACTTTGTAGCTACTGACTTTGATAAATTTATTGATTCTAATAATTCATCTTTTGGATTTTCTATGTCCATTCTCATATCTCCTCTTCAATCAGTATATATTTTATTTATTTCTTCTTGCCTTATTGCATTGACAGGACTTCCAGGAGAAATGGAGATGGGGCTATCCTTATCTCCTGAGATCTCTTATCTCAGGAAGAATTTTTCCAGCATTTTATCTGGTATGATGTTTGCTATAAATTTTCTCTAAAGATACCCTTTATCATATGAAGAAATTTCCTTCCATTTCTATTTTGATAAGAGAAATTTGTTGTTGTTTTATTTTAATCATGAATTGTTATAAATATTTTTATTTACCTTTTTTGCATTTATTGAAACGACTACATGTTTTTCACTTTATTTCCATTAGTGTAGTGAATTACAGTGATTGATTTTTCAGTGATAGGTCAACCTTGCATTCTTGGTTTAAAGCAAATTTTGTAGGGATATATTATGCTTTTTCATATTTTAGGTTCAACTTACTACTATTTATTTAGTATGTTTGTTTCTCTGTTCACAAGAAAGATTGATCTGTTATTTTTCTTTTTAATGTCTGTTAGGTATTGCTGTCAAGATTATGATGGCCTCATAACATGAGTTGGGAAATATTCTCTTTATATCTAGACTTCAAAGTTTGTGCAGGATTGAAATTATTTCCTCTTAAAGTATTTAGGATAATTCTCTTTTGAAGCAACTGGGCCTTGAGTTTTCTGTGTGTGTGTGTGTGTGTGTGTGTGTGTAAAAGGGTTTTAATTTTGCAATCAATCTTTTTCATAAATAATAGCGTTCAAATTTTACATTTCTTTATTTGTATCCATTTTGATAACACGGTTTTTATCAAAAAAATTATTTATCTAATTTATAAAATTAATTGATATAAATTGTTTGTGACCTCATTACTATATTTTAATGTGTGTTGTAGTGTTCCTTTTTATTCTTGATATTAATAATTTGTTCATAATATTTCTCTTCTCTCTAGTTTTTTGATTAGTATTGCTGGGGATTTATAAATTATGTTAGTATTTTAAAAATACAGCTTTTGCCTTTTGTATTTTCTCAATTGAGTGTTTTTTATTTCATGAGTACTACTCTTTTTAAAAAAGTGCTATTTTCTTTTTTCCTCTATATTTATGTTTAATTTGTTCTTTCTTTTAGGTTTTTTTAAATTGAATTGTTAAATTACAGTTTTTTAAGCTGTTTTCTCCCTCTCCTAGTAAATGTATTTAAGAATTTAAAATTTGCCCTGTAAGCACTACTCTTTCTACATTGTACACATGCCACTCATTTCCAAATATTTTCTAATTTCCTCAATTAAAACTTTTGATTTTTATCTCTGCAGTATAGTGCGAACACTATAAAACCTATGTCACTGTTTTTTGTTTTGCTTCCGTGTTCTGTGCCCCAAATCATCCTATTCCCTAAGAGCTATTGGGGCTCAGCTCAAAGTATCTGGCTTCTCTCTAGAATCCTAGCTGAATCCTCGAGGATTAAGAATCTAGAATCCTCAAGTCCTGGCTGCTTTGGTTTCTTTCTGTAATATTTGAACAGTTCATTCTTTCTTTTCCTTTTTTTTTTTAATACAGATTTTGCAGTTGTTCTTGGCAGAGGATGAGTCTGATCTAATCTACATCCTCATAGCCAAAAGTAGTTTACTCTTGCTGCCTGGCCCCAGTTTAAACGTTATCAATAACATAAGTTTCACTTCTGTATGTGTTATAGCACATATTTATTGACATCATTATCTAGAGAATAGGTATCAAGAAATATGGAGATTATTTTTTTAATATTTAGTTTAAAAATTAGATTAGTCATACTATTTCCCTTTTCTTTGTGTGTCTAATACAACACTATATGTGTGTGTGTTTTATTTCAATATCTGATTTTATCACTTACAGAATTGTAATTTTTGCTGAAGAATTGCTATGGCAAAAACTGGTTGTTGTTGTTGTTTTGGCGAAGGGACAGCATCAAGCATTAATCATTTTGGATTTCATCAGACCTGTGTACTCCTTTTTGAGTGTATCAGTATGGGAATTGCTGTGGCAGCAGTGATGGTTGAGAACTCTTACTAATGAGGCTGACACTTCTGTGGAATGTTCTCTGATTCACAGCTGTAGGTCAGCATTTTCCAATAGTTCTCATTTGTTATGTCACAAATCTTTTCTCACTGCTGAAAACATTTCTGACTGCTGTTGCATCATCTTTCTCTAGGAAAAGTGATCCCCAATGATTTTTAGTACTTTAATAATATTGAGGATGTCTCAATCATAAAACAGGTGATATATTCATTTTGTAGAAATGAATGGCTTATGATGTGGTCACTCAGCTCTAGAATCCCTTTCTGATTATGTTTTTAATTAATGAACTAGGAAACAAAAACTTTCATGCCAATGTTTTATGCTCTTTCTGAGAAGCAGCGTGTTCATATTTTCGCCTTCTATCCAGGTTGGTACAAATTCTGTCTCTTACCTTGTATCAGACGACTTTCCCCTTGTTAAGCTTTGTGACCTGCCCCCTCCCTGGAGGCTCTGGACTCAGGACTGTGATTCTCTGAGAGCATCTCTTACCCCACACTTTTATCCAGGTAGCTCAAGTTATGCTGAACATCAAGGGCAGCCTTTAAAGAGGAAAGATACACAAAGATAATACCTTGCCATTTGAAGGATGGAAGGAGGGAAAGAGTCAGGATGTTCTACCAGCTTGACTTGGTGCTGGGAGGGGAATTATATTCAGCCTATGTGTATATTGAAACTAAGGAGTAATGAGACTTGTTTAACAGGTCACTCAAGAAAATCATATTCTCTTAGCTACACCAAACGGCCTTAGGTCTTTCTTAGGAACTGATATCAAAGCCACTTTCTTTTTCTTCATTCTGGGAGACTGATTCCCTGGACCAGCCATGTCACTCTCCACCATCTTTCATCCAGTTGGAGCTGTGAATGGAAGACCACTGTGGAAGAAGTGTGCACCTAGGATGATTAAGTACAGCTAGACAGAGAAGGCATGTGAACTAAAGATAGGCGTGGCCTAGAGAAAGCCTGCACTGCATAACTTTGATTACTGCACTATTTTGTCCTCCAGAATAATTGTTTCTCTCCATTTAAAACAGATCCAATAAAGAGCACATTAATTGCTCCAAAAGCCCTTACATCCTTGCTACTGTCCAAGCCAAAAACAGAAGTAAGAAGAATGAATTGTCACAATGGAGAGAGGAGAAAAAAACATTAGAAAAACATGTCTTAATCTATTCAGGATGATACATAAAATACCATAGACTGACTGGCTTAAATAACAGAAATTTATTTCTTATAGCTGCGGAAGCCAGGAAGTTCAAGATCAAGGTACCAGCAGATTTGGTGTCTGGTGAGAGACCCACTTCCTGGTTCATAGATGGCCTCCTTCACAGTGTCTTCACATGGTGGAAGGGACAAAAGAATTCTCTGGGTCTTCTTTTATAAGGGCACTAATCTCATTCATGAAAACTCTATACCACCTCTTAATATTGTATTGGGGTTCAGATTTCAATATATGATTTTGGGGAACACAAATAGTCTATAACAGGTAGGCTATAAGTTGCTTTGCTGAACTGCTTTCAAAAGAGAAGTGATGCCTCTGGAGGATCATAGTCAGTGATGACAGTGCGAAAAATTGATCAGGGATGCCAGTGGATAATGGCACCTGATAGGATATGGTTAGGGTATAAAAGGAAAGGAGGGGCTTCTGCATTTTATTATTTCTCTATTGGTTTTTCAACATTTCTAAGGGCTGGAATATTTGCTTATGAAGCAATGCTAGAATAGTTTGGATTTATATGGAGGAACATCAGCACACATTTAGAAAATGCGCAGTGCCTCTCATGTAGCTGGTGTTTCTCTAGCATCCATTTACTTCTGTAGTTCCCTAAACAAATTAGCTAATGAAGACTCTAGCTCCAATTCCTTCTTCCCTTGCCCACACAAACAGTGGTCAACTTCTTTATTTATAAAATGAGGCAAGGACACGAAATATTTCCCAAGGTCCTGATAGTTTTGATAGTTGAAGCTCTGCTTTTGTGAAGCCTGAGGTTTTGTGACTTCTCACCCAGTTTAAATATTAACATATCGGTACTCAGTGATATTCCAGGTGACTTAAAGACCCTTCTCTTCATTTCAACTGTGATAGAAACTGCCGTGTGCTTCACATCCAACTTCATTTTCTTCTAGTGGATTGCTAACATCTTGAAGCTAGACATTGCAATTGCCTTTTGGCATATCACATGATAACTGATATCACAGAAATACTAGCCAATTAAAGAGAAAGAGGACACTGGTTACCCGTTTAAAGAGGGCAGTCTGACTTTGCCGTATTAAAGTGAGGTTTGCTGATGAAGGGCGACTCACAAAGCCCAGTGCCTACTGTTTTCTTTTGGCAGGTCACCAATGTCACCCAGATTTCAGCTTAGCAATTAGAGATGCTAATTACTTTAAAGTTGATCAATCTACCTAAATGCAAAAGCAATCATCTGATGGGTTAGATTGTCACCCATGTCGAGTATCATTAATGTGTCCTCACCCATCAGAATAAATGTGTAGCTCAGTAGAGAGGAAAGAAACTTGTATTAGGAATCAAAAACTCGGGTCCTAGGATTTCATCATTTATTGTCCAACGTCCTTAAGGGAAATCATTGATCTCCTCTGAGTCCTTTCCATATCTAAAGTTTGGAATAAACCCTAAGCAATCCTGTTTTATAAGATTGTGAAAAGACTCAGAGATAACATCTAATTTACCCTCTAGTTTCGTAAGTGAGGAAACAGAGACTCAAAGAATTTCATTAACTTAAGCTATGTCTCCAAGTCTGTAGAACTGGAAGTTCAATGTGTTTTCCATTAGATCATATAAGCTCTTTTCTGAAGACCAAAGAAGATAATGTCTATGAAAGTTGTAATTTAGAAGCTTTTCTATATTATACTATATTAAATATTTGAATAGTATATTGATAAAGAATGACATCTTTATTTTCCAAATGAGAAAACTAAGGCACAGGGAAATTGAAAAATTAGTTGGAATCAGCTATCAAGGGATACAAGTCAGGTTCACTTATATACCTATTTCCTCTCCATGAGAATATATTATAAGGAATATTATTTTCAGTTGGGACAAAATTTACTTGTCACTAAGTGACAGTATAGAATAATGGAATTAGCACAAGCTCTGGAGGCAGGCAAACCTGGGATCCAAACCCAGAACCATCCCCGACTAGCTATGTCACTGTGGATAAACATTTTACCTCCCGAGTATGGGATTCCTCAGGTAAAAAGTAGAGTCATAGCTAATTAGTAATTATACTATCGAATACTTACAGAACATTTATCCTGTAATAGTTCCTACTTTAATAGTTTTACTATTATTGTTTTATTAGTTTTAAATTTATTAGCTCTGTGAATCCTCAGAACAGGATTTTTGTAAAAACTATTGTGACAAGATTAAATGTGTAGAGCACCTGTTGCCATTTTTTCCTTCCCCTTCAATGATGTAAGTTTTTTATTCATGCTGCTAACAAAACATATGCTGTGACAAATGAATCACATAGTCATTTTGCTGTGACCCAAATGAAGAAGTATGGGGATAGAAAGGGTAAAATAACGAAACTGATTGTTTTCTATCACTATTTGAAGATAAATTATTGATTTTTAGTGTTTTCCAAGCATTAATGAAAATAATGCTATGGTCTAACATTATAGTCATCTCTACCAAACCAGAAAGAAATAACATTTTATGCTTGTTTGTTTTTAAATTTATGTTGTTGATGTTAGTCTACAACCTAGCAAAAATATTTTTCCTCCAAGAACTGTCTTCTAATTAAAATATAAGAAACTCTCCCATTACATAAGCATGTATCATTCGATTCTTATAATTTTATCTGGTAAAAAACATAATGAGAAGGAGCTAATTCTCACAGGAGGTTTTTTGAAAGAAATTATATCCTATAATCAAAATCAAAATTCACTTTCCAATTAGAAAAGGAATTTAGGTCAAGAATCTGAACTAGCAGTTTCAAACTACAACCACATATATGGTTTAGAATGAATATTAAAAACAAACTCTCTTTGCTGCCCTATTTACCAGAAGGTCTTTTCAGCAGTTTCTGTAAATTCTTACCTTGTTGCCAAAGAGTGATTTGAGGTTCAAAAGCAACTGGAGAATAGAGCTATTATTTCTGTGACTTTTCATTAATTCTGGGCCTTATGGTGACTGAACATCTTTCTTTCTAGAAGCTCAGAGACATTGTTTACTGAGCTGCTATGCTAATTTGTACTTTGGAACAAAGCTTGAGCTAGTACGTACTTCAGAGATGTTGAAATGAATTGGGAAGAAGCAATGGCATCCAGATCTTGTGGGTTTTGAGCTTGTCAAAACCTCAATAACAAACTATTTGATGATTATTCTTAAATCTATGACTTTAGTCATAACCTCTCTTCTGAATTTTAAATCTATTCTATTAACCATGCATGATATATTCACCTAGAAGTGCCAAAGACACCTCAAAATCAACTCATCTCATATGTACTCATACTCTTCTCCAAATCTGTTACTCCTTCGGTATTCTACATCTTGATTGATGATTTACTTTCTACCTAGATGTGCAAGCCAGAAACTTGACTATCATTCTGGATTCTTATTTTCGTTCAGCGTTTGTATACAATGAATCTCTCCTGACCATCAATTCTACTTCCAAAAATGTCTTTGAATAGGGTCATTCCTTCAACTGCTATCCTCATTTTCTCTCTCCTGGATTATTGTCATAGCTTCCTAATGGGTCTGCCCATCTCCAGGGTAACCATTTTCCATTCCACCCACTGAACTGCTGCCAGAGTCTGCTTTCTGAATAACAAATCTGATCTTGTCACTCGCACTATTAAAATCCTCCAGTGGCTCTCAGCCACTTACAGCATGAAAATTCACACTCCTGAGCATAGCCTGCAGAGACTGGCTTTGATCTGGCTTTTATGTCTTTCATTGGCAACTCAAGACTATCCTCCCTGAACTTCTCGCAGTTCAAACTTATGTAGTGCTCTCTCGTGTTGCTGTGACTTTGCACATGCAGTTCCACGCCTGGAACAGCCTTTCTTTCTTCCACCTGCTAAACACCGCTCATAGATCAAGTGCCACCTGTTCTGGGCAGCTCTTCCTTTGTCCCTCCGTTCATATTCTGAATAAGAAGCTCTTGTACATCCTTATAATAGTTTTTACTTTGTTATATTTTAATCTATTGTTTATATATTAGTTTTCTCCTCCTCTCTGTGTATTCATTTGAGCATTCTTTGTATTCCCAGCATCTATCAGAGCTCTTGGCAGTAGAGTAGGAACTTAGTACATGTTGGCTGAATATGAATGAATATAAAGGCAGCTGGTTTCAGTCACAGTGCAGCAACCCTGGAAATGCAACTTAATGTTCTTTGAGTTTTTGTCCTCATTTGCAAAACCAGGGACAAGACCTATCTTCCTGTGCTTCAATAAGCATTAAATAAGATATCTATATTCTCTGTAAACAGTAAGTTAATATGCTCATATAAATATGTCATATAGAATATAATTTTTGTGACCTAGTACATACTGAACAATATATTTCTAAAAACAAAAGGACATGTTACAAAATAGCCAAGGCCTTCCTTTCATTCCCATCTCCTTTGCTTTGTTTCTTCCTGCTGTACATATATGTACCCTTTCTGCTATAACCACCACACATGGTGTCCCAAATTTGCTGTCTACTTTCTTGCCTGCATGACTTTGTTCATGCTGTTGCCCTGGTCAGAATGTCCCTTTTCTCTGCTCTCCTGACAAATTTATCCTCCTAAGTTTGACTCCAGAATTTGATACTCTTCCAAACTTTTTCTGTCTCCACCCAGGTGGGACTGATCACACTCTTTACTTGGCTCCCCAAACACTCTGTATATACTTCTCTTATTATTTACACCCTTGTATATAATTTTTTGTTTATGTGCTTATTTTTTTCATACTCTATTGTGAACTCCTTCAGGTGTTATCTCACTTGCCTGGGACTGTTAGTACCATTTGCCTATGATTGCCCCCAATGAAATGTGTTTCACTCAAATTTCCTAACCAAGATCTTATGATAACCCAAGAACTGCCTTCCTTTACATGATTTTGATCATTGGCAAACCCTAATTCAGTTTTTGGCTCTCAAGGAGATACTTATAAAATTAGACAGTTGGTAAAGCAAATCTAATCTGAAGTCAGACATTTAACTGGTGTGATCATGAGTCACTGTAGAGTATATGTTATAGACTGAATTTTATTTTGTGTAAAGTAACCTAAATAAGAAGTTTTCTTCCTTGAACTTTGGGCATGTGTTGAGAAAAGAAAGGAAATAAATATTATTATGAGCCAAGGAAGATATTAATATAAAAATAACTTTTGAATCTATAAAGTGAATCATACAAATTTCTCTTTAAATATGTTGGTGTCTGTTATGTTAACACATGTGTAATATCTCAGAACAAGAGAACACTTATCTGTCTGAAAATTGAATAGCTGTATTTGGCTATTCATCTCACTGTCCTGCTGCTAAGGGCTCTCTCTACAAATTCACCTAGATAAAGATTAGCAGTGGAGAGATGCAGGGCAAAGCTTGAATCAGAAAGAAAAATAGTGCAGTCCTAGAGGCTATTAGGCATCTCAGTCTCTAGAGTAAAATAAACAATCTCTTGTTGTCATCCACAAGTAAATGATAGAAAACATCTACCCAGATCTATGATCTATCGTTTAATGTTCAATTAAGAGAATTTTCTTTGAGAAATGACCTTAAGGTTTAACATCACATGGCAGATGTATTATAATTACGCAGTTCATCTTTTACTTAAGATTCGCAATCACATTTAATTTATATATATGTGTATGAAGCCATAAAATCAACCATGGTTAACAATTTTTTTGTGTATAATAACTGTTCTTTTCAAATTGATTTTGTAAGTCAAGTAGCTAACACAAACACTTATTAAAAAAAAAAAACATTCCCACTCTCAGCCAATCAGTAAGTAATTATATATGCATTTGAATTCCAATTCCTAAAATAAATTATAAATTTTGAGGAGAATGTGCCAGAGAAAATTAAACAAATAGAGGAAATAAATTTTGGTCTTAATAGGAATAAAATTTCAGAATTAACTTTTTTAAACCCATACAAAACAATCTGACCACTCTGCCAAATGCCACCTGAAATTGGATGGTTCGTTCATATGTTCATTTAGCAAATAGTTACTGGGAAGATGCTTAATTTATATGTTATTTGACTTTGGATATTTTTATTAAAGAGTAATATCCATGGTTTATCAGCCAGTGAGGATGAATTTGATGTAAGTTGATAATTCTACATGTTGATTCTTCAAAAGTCCTTACTTTTATGAACAGTAGAGAACCTAGAGGGTTCTATATGTAAAACCAAAAAGTAGCCAAGAATTAACCAATATTTATGTTGTTGATAAGATTAGTTTTAATTTGTCCCTAGATTTATTGGATCGATTGCCAAGTACTGAGACAGGATGTCAATCCTTCATTTCTAAACCTCTTAGGAATCCTGTGGAGAGAAGTGTGGGGTATCGGGTATAGATGAGCTACTTACATATAAACACATATAATTTACCCAATGCTCCAAGGGCCCCTTTCCTGGATCCTGCTCTCACTGCCTGTGTGTAGCTTTCCCTCTGCTTCATTATCCGGTGTTCTGAGGACTCTCTCTGAACTTGTGCCACAGCCAGACCCATCCAGGCATCATTCTTCACTCCATGCTGTTATTGCTCTTGCTTTTCGGGGTCTAAGCTGCTTAGTCGTATGTGGTAGACAGGATAATGGCTGTCCTGTCTATAAAGATGTCCACGATTAGATCTTCTGAATTAGATCCCAGAACCTGTGAATATGTTATGTTTCATGGCAAAATAAAATTTTGGTTGCAGATCAAATTAAGATTGTTAATCAATTGACCGTAAAATCAGGAACATGTGTAGGATTATCACAGTGGGCCTAATGTAATCACAAGGGTTCTTAGATGAAAGAGAGGCAAAAGAGGAGGTCAGAGTGATGCAATATAGGAAGGACTTGACCAACCACTACTGACTTTAGAAGGAATGTAGATGGCCTCTAGAAGCTAGAAAAGGTAAGGTAACAGATTGTTTGCTACGGCCTTCAACAGGAGCAGGTCCTGCTAACACCTTGATTTTAGTCCAGTGAGACTCATGTCAGACATATGACCTACTGCACTGTAAAGTCATAAATCGTTTGTTGTTTTAAGCCACCAAGTCTGCAGTAATTTGTTACGGCAGCCATAGCAATATAAGGCAGTAAGCATCCCTATGATGGGGTCCTGTCTGTCCACGACCTTGGGAGATGGGATTTCTAAACTCTCCCCAAGCACTCAGGTATCTGACTTTGAATTTTAGTGACTCTCTCCCCAAACTGCAAGGCATGTTGACTTTCATACCTCGATGCCATTTAGCAGGGATAGAGAAATGCTTGGGACCCAAGTGATAAACTAATTTTATTTTATAAATGCCCATCTTCCATCTGGGGCCCAAACATTCCAGACTAGTGTGGAGAGTGCAGAATGGGAAATTGGTCACATGCTATCTCGCTTGTACCTGAACCTACTGCTCTCTTTCATACATAGGCCAAGATGAGGTGTCAGGCCCTACCTGCCAGATTTGACATGGTACTTTTTCCTTTTATGAGGCCCATGATCTTTTAGTGAAGTGTGGCTCCTGCTCCCCACGTCTACCCTTTTATCAGACAAGTCTGCATGGATTGAACACTAATGGTAAACTGTTTCCACACTCTTTCCCGTCATGTTTTAGAACTCCAGAAATCAGGCTATAGGCAGACCACCGTTTCTATGAATCACCACATACTATGTGATATATGTAGACCAAAGAAATAATTGTATATGCTTGAGCATTGATCCATGTGCTGTCCTAATTCAGCTCTAGCATAGCCATTTTGCACTGTGACATAAAATTAAACATCAGATGGCCCCTGTCCTGAAGGACCTTAGGTACCTGTTGGAGCAACGTACACAGTGTGATCTTTCCAGCTGTATATATTCAGCTAGTACGTACTGGTACTGCTGCACGGCTGGATTTGTTTTGATTGGCAAAGGCTACTGCCATGTTGGCTATTATGTGTTTTGGATGTAGTAGAATAGTGAAATTGAGCTTAACTCATCTTCAGGGTGGAAATGAAAGCCTGTTGGGAGAAAAGAGTAAGAACCTTGAAGACTTAATAAGAGCTACTTAGCAGTGGAAAAATTCCAGGGCCTGGGCAAAGGTCAAGATTCAAATAATCGTTTGCTGTGTGGAGAGTATTAAGTAATCCAGAGTAACTATAGTGCTAAGTGTCTAGCAGAGCCAGAATACTCCAGATAATTTGTCTCTAAAGTAATTGGGTTATAATTTTTTAAATTGATTAATGTACCAATTTGCTTAAAATATTTTTTGCTGTTGAACAAGTGTCTCCAGTTACTTTTTTTTCTCTCAAAGTTTACTTGTTTTGGTGTACTATCGCTTAGTCCCTCATGTGGCTTGAACTACTATTGATTTTTAAAATGCCTTTTTAATTTTAATTTTACTGTATAAAATATTAAATTAATTGCTTAACTATTTCTTCCTTGTGCTGTTTGTAATAGTTGAAAGCGCAACCTAAAATATCCACCAGTAACAGGAAGTATAGCTACCTATGGGCATGCTTAGTCTGTGTGCAAAATCCCACCTCTGTATATAGATACAACAGGGTCTTGAACATGAATTTTGAGTATCTCAGTTCCTGTTTTCACATTTGTAAAATGATGTTCATGATATCTTCCTCAAGAACTATTGAGGATTAAAGAAGACAATTAAATTTAAAATTTTCCCTAGTGCCTAGCACCCAGTAAGCGCTCACTCATTAAAAGGTAGTTTTTTTCATCATTAGTTTCTTCTATTTTTCCTTATTCAAGAAAACAAAACAAAACAATGAATTACTGCAAAAAAACCAAAACAATAATAGGGCAAACATAAAGAATACAATAATTCCACCCATTTAAAGATAACTGCTGTTAATATCTTGCTAAATATTTTCTGGATCATTTTATATGATTTTTATATATACTTACATACTAATTTCTTTTGTAAAATGAGATGATACCATGTGTGCTACATTATAACCTACTATAGTTAATTTAAGCAAACCACCATTTCATGAACATTTATGCTATTCCAAGTTTTTGCTATATGGCAATGAAAAACAAACAAAATGAATTATAAATTAAAAAGAACTAATGTTTCTAAAAATTGACACAAAACTTTAATATACAGAAAGAGTAGCAAAATAATGCGTAATTGGTCAATACTCAAAAATCCCATTTGGTCATTATTTAAACTTCATTTTCACGTGACTCTCCTTTCCATTAAAATATCCTTAGAAATATTTTATTTAATTAAGCGCTTCTGGCTAAGCCATATGCTACTAGGGCAAATGTAAGACTTTGGTGGCATAAGGTAGTAAGGACTCAAAGGGCTCGCATGTTAAAGAACTTGAAGATGGAGAAACCAGGTTTTAAAACAGAAGCTAAGTTGGGTCCATCTCAGTTTTAGACCTTACAAAACTGATACTTGAAAAGAGTTACTCAGGTATCAAAATCACCTTCAGATGAGGGTAAGGGCTATGAGTTAAAACCAAAGCTCAAGTTGCCTTGAATCCTTTCTGGACAAGGTTAAGTAAGACATAAATAAATATTAACTAGTCC
Source organism: Eidolon dupreanum (assembly GCA_028627145.1). Lineage (NCBI taxonomy): Eukaryota > Metazoa > Chordata > Mammalia > Chiroptera > Pteropodidae > Eidolon > Eidolon dupreanum. The sequence goes on from CM053508.1 coordinate 20,941,864, forward strand.
AAATGAATCACGTCTTTTTTTCTGCCCTGTAGGAATTCCTTTTTTTGTTGTAAAATGTGTTACACTAATAAACTCTGGATACCTGTTGGCCCCATTAGTATTCTTAAGATGAAGGGGAAAAATAAACGAGCTGTTACTCTATTTATGAACTGGACTGACTGCAAAAGGAAATGGTTAATGCCTCATGGCTGCAGGGAAGCACTTTATCTCGAGTGACATGTCTAAGAGTTACTGTCCAAAGCAGACGTTTTCTCAGGCTGGTTCCTGCTTCTACTTCTGTGGAGTCTGAAACAGGGAACTCGGCAGAATGTTTCAGACTTGCTTAGTGGCTTTGTAAATTTTGTTTCAATTCCATCCATGAAACATATATATATCTTAAAAATATCCAGGATCTTTTGAAAACATGCCTCTCTGGTGACATGTCTGACTGACCGACATTTGGACCACAATGGCACAAAAAAATTGTCAGTAAGCAGTGCTGTGAAGACACACGCCTACCTGATTCATCCACTGTGCTCAGCTTGGTACCAGTGCTTTTGTTTTACATTCATTAAAATTCCTATCAGGACACAAAATGCTGAACATCACCCAAAACAAAACCAAACAAAACCAACCAACCAAAAAAAAAAAAGGCTTAGGAGCAGATGCAGCAATGTTGGTTGATGAAGAAACAAAACCATTTATATATTACTTATTCTTCCCTAGCTCATTGGTAATTTTTTTTTAATTTGAAGCTTTGTGTGAGTTATAAACTATTGGGTTTTTTTGCTTATTCAATTCTCTCTTTGCCTCATGAAATTGGAAAAGAAAACAAAAATGAGTGAGAAATGTTCAGTCTCACACTTCTTCCAAATGTTCAGATAAAATGGGATATCCTGTCTTTTACCTTAGATATTTTGGTCATTAAACCTTTTAAAAAATAATTTTGCTGTATGCAAGTTTAGGAAGCATATAGGGACCCAAATAAGTATTATATTTCTATAAACAAAATAAACCTCTAGCAATATATTACACAAACATACAAGTAGTTTGCTCTTCATTTAAAAAAAATACAAATGCAAGTTAATTCTAATTTTAGGATATGCAATTATATTTTAAGGGAAACCATAAATGTATTCTAGGATAGAATTGTCATTTGATATAAGCTATTGAGTTTTATTTTATTTTTTATTAAATACATATGTATTCACTGGTTTTACATTCTCTTGTAGTAGGGAATAAAGAGAGAGAGATTGAGTAGGTCATGTGCTATGTATTTTTTTGAACTGAAGAAACAGCCTTTTTCAGTGAATGTGGCAGAGGTTTTGTTTATCTCCATAAAGATTGTTCTCCCCCTCTCCTATGATAACAGAAAGGCTGATTTGGGGTTTGGCACATCACCACTGGAGGCAACACTACATTTCCCAAACTCCCTTGCTGTATGTAACCTTGTGACAAATTTTGGGTGCGTGTGCTCAACTTCCAGAATATATCCTCCTCCTTCCCTTCCTCCTTTCTGTTGCTTACTTGTGTATGTGTGATGGCTGGATATTCAGTTTGAACTGTGAGGATAAGGAAGTATTCTAGGGATGGTGGCATGGAAAACTGAAAGCAGTGGGTGCCCCAGATCTGACTATGGAAGCACCATGCCATCCCTGAACTACCTCAGTCCAGACTTTTATGCAAAAAAGGATTCATTATATTTAAGATCTTTATTATGAGCAGACAAATATAAACCCTAATGAATAAAATTTGATGCTTGAAAATAAAATGTTGCCCTTGACAAAACCTAAAATATACATGTTAATAGCTCAGACACTGGAAATTGAAAATATAAAAACTCTTGTTATGCTGTGGCAAGCATTTGATGAAACAATCACACTGATATCTTGGAAAGCAGACCACGTGCTATGGCCACAGCATTAGGGGAAATTGTAGGAAAAATTATTGTCTGTGTTTGTTACTTCTTGCTGCTTTAGTGGTGTGAAAAAGAAGCTCAGGAGTGAGCTGACCAACCTGGTAGCAGACTGCACCCTGCAATATGTTAACCAAGAATCTAACAATCTTACCTTAGTAAATTAATACTATGTGCCAGGCACTGTTCCTTTAGTGCTCCATATATTTTAAGTAACTTATTGTTCTAACAACACAATGAAATAAATTCTGGTTTTAACCTCATTTTATAAATAAAGATCAAAGAGTGTAAGTAACTTGCCAGTCGCATGTTTTTAAACCAGGCACCTGGTTTGAAGTAGACAATCTAGGTCCAAAGTCTGTATTCCTAGCTGGTACATTAAACAGTCAGTAATTTTGGCATTATAGAATTGGAAAAGTGAAATGCTTTGATACCCCAGACTGAAGCAATTCTACACAAAGGCTGCAAAGGGGCAGACTTAGCAGAAGATAAGATGGGGCCTCCAGTCTTCCCCAAGCACCTGCAGTTAAGAGCCTGGTTCAGCCAGACAATGAGAGCCAGCTCAGGGGCAAAGAGCAAATGAAGAGAGTCGTCTTGCACCGTTCTTTGTTTCAAACAGCTTGGTTTTAAGTGAGCCAGCCTGAGACGTGAGAAAAGGGGGATGGGCAGAGCCCAGAGGCAATAAGTAAAAGATGTGTGTGTCTTCAGTCTTAAAAACTGTGACTCTATAAAATTTTTATCAGTGGTTATTAACACATAGAACTGACCAGAAACAAATAAACTGGAAGTCCATTTGGTATTTTAAGAAATTATATTACTGAAAAACCAGAATCCTGTTCAATCCCAAAGCATTTTGCTTGGCTTTCAAACCAGTACTGGCAAGAGGCAGGCTGCAAGAGCCATGCAGATCTAAAAAAGACACCTTCTCTGAGGACCACCTCAGGTGTACATGGAAGATAGTGAGCGAGGAAGGCCCAGTCGGAGCAGCTTCCGGGTGGAGTAACCTAGGAATTGGAGTAACCTAGGAATTTGCTCTGCTGATCAGGGAGTCATCATGATTTCTGCCCTACATGACATGATCTACTTGCAAGATGGTTCTGTTTTCCATTCTTCCATGGCATCGTGCTGCCAGCAACCTTTACTACTGGTACTGTCTTTCCTTACTGATAAATCTTGGCTATTTTCCCCCTGGTGTGTTCTTCACTGAAGAAGTGTAAGTGACTTAGCTGTAGTAACTTTTCATAAGTATGAAGACAATTGTGAAGTCTCTGCTCAATATATCCCTCCTTCTATGCTGTTTACAGTTCTTCTGAGCATCTATTTAAGACCCTTCTAATTTTCTTTTTCTCTATGAATGACACTACACTTTAAAATGATATTAATGTAGGGAGGAGGCAAGAGAATTAAAATATTAATCAAGCTACATTCAGAGATTGTAATATGCCAATCAGCCCTGCAGCCAGGCCAGGAGGACACCTTCAGAACAAAGAAAGATTCCTACTGGGATTGCCAACAACCCATTTCACCACACCTGTGGAAGGGGAAACAGGAACAACAGAGTTTTTAAGTGGCTGCCCTACACAAATACAATTGTTCAGTTCCTATGGCTAAAGCCATGGGAAACCTATGGATTAAAGGCTGGGAAATGCCAGCAGACCTCTCAGGCTACATACTCTTCCCCTTTCCCCTCCTCACTGTATATCCACATCAAAGAAAATGAGAACTAAAGAATGACATATAAACCATATTCCCTGAACACTGGGGGCCCCTCTCACTCTCTGCCTCTGAGAGGAGACCACACTCAATCTATGGAGTATTATCCCTTTCCTAATAAACTTTCCCTTTGACTATAACTTTGGTGTATGTACTGAATTCTTTCTATACTCTCTGCCAAAGGACCCTCTTCTCTCAGTGCAGGGCTTGGTCTTCCTCCACTGGGGGAAATTTACCTTTCCTGTATCAATATCACCTTTGTAAAATAATGGTGACTCCCAACTGGGTAGAAGAGTTCAGCAACAGCTGAGGATAATGCTAGATAAAGTTCTATGCAAATCAGGAATCACATTAATCTCTTTCACTTCAACATATCAAGGATGAGAATAAGTTCCAGAATAAACAGTAAGTGACATCTATATAACCCAAGAGAAGAAAATATGGCATGTTGCCAGTAATTTCAGACTGTGTAGGAAGACAAAATATAATCGGTGGTGAGAAGATTAACTTGTAGATTAGAAATGTTTTTATGTAGCTTTGAGCTCTGATTGAACTTGTTACTTCTGAACTCCAGGAAATGTCTTTATATCTGGGTAATGTTTTATTTATTTAATTTGTATAATATGTCCCAGAGACTCAAGAAATAAGTGGAGGCATTATCAATGTAAATGAAGAGTTAGCCCTCAGCAGTGATGCTTTGGGGAAGGATATCCAATCCAGATGTAGGTTTGTTGGAAGGAAAGTAGAGTGGGTGTCAGTGTGTTATCCACAAGTTGACTTGCTGCTTTGGCAGATGAATATAATATCAAGGATTGTCAAATAATCGTCCTCACTGAGGAAGAATTCCCAGGTTCTCTTCTGAACATCTAGTCTCCAGTGAGAGATAAAAACACCAAATGATTTGGAGAAAGCAGCTAAATAGATTGGCCACAAGAAGGGGAGAAGAGCACCCGGAGAGGACAATGTAGATGTCCTATAGGACAGAGCATTCTTCTGGCCCGTGGTTGTTATACAAACACTGGATTGTTGCCGGGGCTGGCAGCAGATGGTCGTGTGTCTTCTGCCAACACGTGTCCTTTTCCTTTGATAATGATGTCCAGAATTCTTGATGAATAGCTGGGTAAATTTCCTAGGTTTCTGGGTGGGGACTCATATCAATAGAACTGTGACACCCTTGAAAGATAATATGGCTTTAGTTAACAGAGGTATCTATGACAGGGTGTTACATAATCTTGCTTTTTTTTTTTTTTTAAGACTAGCCAGATCAAATGCCCAGATAATGATTTAAAAAAAAAAAAAAAAAAAAAAAGACAAATAAACAAACAAAAAAACCTAAAGTCTTCTTAAGGTTATAGCAATCCAATATTTGAAATGGCTTTGAACCAGGTAGTTTACACTAAGTTAGCCTGCTTTTAAACCTACCAGACTATCTTGAGTTATGTCACTGGACCTGATACACAAACACAGAGTAAAATTGTAAAACATTTTTTATGATGGAAGGTGTGGGCATCGCAGAATCAAACACCAATATCATGTTGAAAGTTTAGTAATACCTGTTCTAATTCAATGTAACAAATAAAAATGAGGATTGCTTTTAGTTAAATTATTTGAGATAAACATATATTTAAAATCTACCTGGGTGATTCAGAACAGTACTACTTGTATACATACTAATGCAAGATTATACCATCTGATGTGCAAGTTGTATACTTAAGAAAAAATTCAAATTCATTTTATTTTTCAGCCTCCCTTCCCTGGGGCAGGGGCTAGTCAGTTTGAGTCCCTCTCTGCTTTTCCAGGTTGTATATGTTCCTAGGTATGGGAGCCTCTGCTGAGATAGTCATCTCTCATCTAGTCTTCAGTCATTGGCCCACACAAGAAAGGAATTGGCATTTCTTTATGATCTGATCTGCACCCATAAAACACACATCAATCCCCTCTTTTCCTGGGACCCTAACTTGGGAGTCATGGAATAGAAGTAGAGGGACGACATTTCTTTCTGCCAGCTCAAGGCTATCTCTGTTCAGTTGGCCTCCTCCTACCCATTTTGTCCCTTCCACCCAAATGATCTTTTTTTTAGATTATAGCAGGACAGAAGTCAACTGTCTTACAATTTTCTTCCAATTTATTTTGTCCTTGCAGGGGGTCCTCACTGTTGGTCAACCACTGGGTTTCTTAACTTAGGCACTATTGAACTTGAGGGCTGGACATTTCATTGTTGTTGGGGACTATCCTGTTCACTGCAGGATGTTTAGCAGTATTCCTGGCCTCTACTCACTAGGTGCCAGAAGCACCCCCAGTCGTGAAAATCGAAAATTGTCTCCAGAACTTGCCAAGTGGCTGGCTACAATGCATTAGTCCTTGGTGGAGAACTACCCCTTCAAGTGCGTGAACTTTTGGAAATCAAAGTGGTTAAGATTCTCTGGAAACAATGAGCAGTGATGAGGTGAGCCAAAAGAAGGAGTGGCCAAAGGAGATGTGGGAAAGTGGGAGTTTATACTTTAAATTATTCACATACCCCTTACTTAATATGCAGGAAAAGGAGACAGAAATGTAAGATGGCTATACACAGATGTTCCCATACTGAACATAGATACTTCAATGTTGGAAGAGTTTTGGCTTTGTATTTTTATGAAGTAATTGTTTTCTCCTTATCTACACTGTTCTCACTTTTCTAGGAAAACTTCGCATCACTGATGTAAATGAAATAGATTTCAGAAGCATGGACATTAAAGCTGTGCATGATTAGCTGTTTAAAACTGCATTTTTCTAAAATATATGAATGTCTTCTAATATAAACTAATTAAACAGAAAATGTTATATAGAACATCATGACATGTTAGTAAACAAAAAAAACCTCTCTAAATATAACACGTATGTGTAGCATTAACTAAGACACACTTCTTGAGGAAGAATAACGAAAGTACTAAATTGTAAAGAATTCAGTTTCTGAGACATCTGGAGTTCCTGAACTTAAGGGAAAAGAAGTCACTTACCTTGTGTTACCCCTGACTGATCTATGTTGGGCCAAATAGAAATGTCAGAGGCTGTTGACAGAACAAGAATAATGAGCATACATTTATGGCCTTTGTCAATAGCCCTAGAGATAAATTGCCCTATTGATCAAGACCAAGTATTTCCTCCAAAGGATGAATCTTGAAAAAAGAGGCTTCCTATATCCAGGTGTTGCCTTGGCCTTTTTGACACCCTTTCAATCACCTTTCCCCAGGCAAAGGAAGTTTGGAAACCTGCTAAGATCAACAACCTGTCTTCCAGGCAATGTTTAGTAAGCAGTTGGCTGATAGATGTATTCATTCTAGTGGCCAGTAAAAAGTGTGGAGAAGTTATTCAGAATGTTTTCCCCTGAACATGTAGACCTTCTCCCACTTTCGGTTTGATCACATAAAGAACCTAAACCATTTGATGTTGAGCATATTTTTTCCATTTTGGGTGACAGTTTCTAAACTTGCCACATCTCTGATATTGTGCTTACACTGGGAAAGATTTCAGTGTACTGGCATAGTTATCCTAATGTGACAATTGTACTTTTTCAAAGTATTTTTTTCAAATACAGTGCTGATGTGTAAGCTTCAAAGATTAAAATTTAAAACTGTGAGTTATTCTCTATATAACATTTGGTTCTCTAACACCAACTGAAGTGTTTTATATGTTTTCGGGTTTTATTTTATTTTATTAAATCTCAAAAATCTCTACTCGTATTTTATAAATTAATATGTATATTCAGATTGAAAGTTAACTGAATTAAAAGTCAGCAGAAAATGAATATGAGAAAATATATCTCATTAGTAAACAAAAAAATACTCAATTCATCAGCAAACAATGAAATGCAAATTAAAAAAAAAAAAAAAAGATATAATTTTTTGCTTACTAAATAGGCATAGAAAAAATTTCCAGATACTTAATACTGGACCCAGTGTATTGCTAGTGGGAGAAAGAAATGTTACTGTCTTTTTGGAAAATGATTTGAAAATATGTAGAAAGAATCTTTTAAATTTGCAAGCCTGAGACAAGTAATTCTAACTTTGAAAATCAATCCAAAGAAAATCCTTTTAAATACAGAGAAAGTTTTATGTACAAAGGTACTTGTAGTACTCTTTAGAAGAGGGGATAAAGGGGAAAACAGTAACAGTAAGGGAAATTTCAGTAAATTGTGATACATCTCCTCTACGAATATGTATGTAGGCATTAAATATGCTAATGAATTTTTCTAATAATGGAAAAACACATTATAATATTTAGAAAAAGAAGCACTGTGAAGTTACATATATAAATTACATATCAAAATTATATAAAAATGATGCTTAGAAAAAAGACTAAAATACAGCAAAATATTAATACCAGTATTTGTACCGGGAGACTATGAGTAAGATTATTAAATTTTAGTCATATTTTCTAAAATTTCCAAATATTCTATATTTATCTTTTATTCTTTTATATTTAGAATAAAGTTTTATTTATAAATGTCTATAGACATTTTTAAATGGTTACTCTTCACATATATAGTTCTTGAACTAACTACTACATTTTTCTTTCTAATAAAAAACTTCAGAATCACAACATTCAGAAAAATAATAAATATAACCTTATTCTTGTCACCATTTTTCAGTTAGTCTAGCTTCAGCCATCTTTGGTAAAATTAATGATCCTTTCTAAAATAATAATAAACTTTTGCCTCATAGCTTGTTCTAATTCTTATATATTATTAGTCAGTTTTATTTCCAGAACTTTATATTTCAATCTAGAACTGCGTGCTATTCTCTAAAACTATCAGCAAATTAGTTTTCAGTTATGGCTTGTCTTTCTTCCCTTAGTTGCTTCCTAATATAGTATCTATATTCTAGCTTGAATTTTAAGAAGCTCTCATTCCCGTTTGGCAAACAAAGAAGAATTTTCATACCTGTGGGCCTCCTCTCTCTGTTCTTCTAATGTTTTAAGTATACTGGGTGGCTGGCATGGTGGGTAACAAGCCTGGTACCATCCTAGCTGTCTTCAGTCACCAATAATCTCAGAATTCCTGGACTATAGAGCATTTTCTAGGTCTTACGTGTGCGTGCATGTGTGTGTGTGTGTGTGTTGTGATATTGGGGAAAAGTGGAAGGTACAAATGAAATACAAAGACAATTTGAACTTCAAAAATCTTTATTAGTACCTGTGTGGTTCTGAACTAACAGAATTTCTAATTTGGTAAGAATGCAAATTCTCAAGCTCTTGCACAGACCTGAATCAGAAGCCATGCTTTCGTTCGAACCCTCCAGGTGATTCTGAGGCAACCTAAAATCTGAGAACTGCTTAAGGTGTAGCCCAAAGAGAATATCAAAGTTGTATGCAAACTAATTTCATCAGTCCATTTTGAATAGGGTAGAGATTAGCCAGAGCACTTTTTGGAAATGATCATTCTTATTGTGTTAAGCCTAGCTGGTTTTTCTCTTTTACCGTGTAAGTATTAAATGAACACTTAGTGAAGTCTATTTTTCCCTTTTCCTCCCTTCTGAATCTGACCTTTTGTGGTTAGATTCAGTGGGCCATGACGTTGGAAAATCCTCAGATTTCCATCACATATGACCTGCTTAAGACAGTATTCATGACGGGATTCAATAACAATGTGTTATTATTTCCTACTCTTCATATTTAAAACACTTCAACCTGTTACAAATCAGTGATGTGTTCCTTTGAATAACATCTGTAGCAGGTGTATGCCTTCTACATGCACGCCTGTGAGGAAAGAAAATACAAGAAAACTTTTATCACCTCCTTCACAATTCAACTTCACAAAAGTATTGCCCATCTAGAATAGAAATCTCTATATAGATTGATTTGCTGGTGGTTTGCAGCTTTATCAAGTGTTCTTCGATCAGCATGTCCAGAGAAAGATCCTATAATTGTTATTCTGGACCTGAAAAATAGCATCCTTTACAGCCGTGCTATGTCTTCATTTTCATATTTATGTTCCAGAATTCACTATTGATTTCTCAAATTCTAAACTTACTCAAAGTCTTTCATGCCTGGGCACTGTTCTCAATGAATTATTTATTATGCTTTCCTCATATAGTTTTTTGCAGGATATTTTCTTATCTTTACCCATTCGTCTTATTTTGACAGCCAGGATGGGTTCTGTTGGTAGATAAGAAAGGTAATATGATTTAAAGGATGGTAAATGGCTTCCTAGCTAAATGTCTCCTTTACTAGGCATGCTACAAGGCCTGTGTTTTAATTGGTCTTTCAAATTTCCCAGGAGAGCTCTCTCCTATACCCCTGCCCCATATTTTTTACTCCTTGATTGGTGTCATTAAACCTTCTAGAATGTTTTCTATCTCTAGAATAGTGCTTCTCAAACTACTACACATCACAGTCATTAGGTAAGCTTTTTAAAACATAGTTCTGGGCCCATTACCAAACATTCCAACTCAGTGGGCTCAGAATAGGGCTACAGAATTTACATTTCTAACAAGCTCACAGGGAATATTAATGCTGTAAGTCTACAGACAACACTTTGAGGTCTTCATTTGCTCAATCGTTTTGCAATTTACCTTTAATTTTTATATGTGAGACAGACACTATTGATGTCTTAGCCATCCAACAGCCATTTCCCTTTTTTCCTGAATGACGGATCTTAACTGTATCTAGGGTCTTGCCAAAGGCTCTTGCTTCAGGAAAGCCTGTCTTCAATTCAAGTCCCAGGATGAGAATTTTAATAAGTTTAAGATAATTACGTTAACAACTTGAAATTTTTGGTAATTTCACTCTCCTGTGAATGACGTAGTACGATACATACCTTAAATCGGCTGGGTGGCTTCTGAGAAATATTTCTCATCAATCAAGGAAATATATCTAGAAGAGATCAACTCTTTTTCTGCCTTTGAACTGATAGGGTATGATTGTAAGAGTGCTACATCCAGCTCGTGAACATCAAGAGAACTTGTCAAGTGCGGAGAACAGCAGAATGCAAAAAAAGAAAATGGGCCCTTAAAATAATGATGAACCAACAAATTAACCAACTTGGAGCCACCTTACCTCAAGACTTATTATGTGAGATTTCTGTTTCTTGAAGCTAAAAGCATATTATTGATACTGTCATCTATGTATCATCTATCCGTTATCTATCTATCTATCTATCTATCTATCTATCTATCTATCTATCTATCATCTATTTATCTTTAACTTATCTCTACAATTAGATTATATTTGCTTAATAAATGTGTGATCAGAAAAGATAGTTACAGAGCTGTTAGATTATATCTACATTACTTGGGAAGGTTAGCTTACCACCCATCAATATTATGTCAAAAAGTAATGACATTTTCTTCTGTCATGCAGAAATTTGGAAGAAATAGAATATAGGAAAGTTAAGTCTGATGGGATGTGCACAGATGGACAAAAATTTCAGGCTCTACTTAAAGAAGGCAGATCCTAGAAGGACCCCAGAATGTATACCCTGGATTCCTGTCACATAGCAGGAAGAAATTAAGTCTTTTCTAACATTCTTTCTGCTGTCACTTCGTGTACTCTTATACCTCAGTAATCCATTCTACTCCATGCATTGTGTGATTTTTTTTTTTAAATCAGATCATGTAATTCTCATTTAAACCCTTTAAAGATTTCTCTTTTCTTGTTTTGTCTTTCTTTAAAAAAATTTTTTTTTTATTGTTGTAGGAACACTTACCATGAGATCTCTGCTCTTAACAGACTTTTAAGTGTGTAATAGAGTATGGTTATCTACAGGCACAATGTTGTGCAGCAGATCTCCAGAACTTATTCATCTCGCATGACTGAAAGTCATTGAACAACTTTCCGTTTCCTCCTTCCCCAGACGCTGGCAACTTCCATTCTGCTCTCTACTCCTGCACATTTAACTATTTTAGATTCCTCATATAAGTGGAATCATGCAGTATTTGTCCTTTTGTGACTGGCTTATTTCGCTTAGCATAATGTCCTCTAAGATTCATCTATGTTGCCACATATTAATAAGATTTCCTTCTTTTATAAGGCTTTTATAAGGCTGAATAATATCCATTGTATTTATATACCACATTTTCTTTATCTGTTCATCCACTGATAGACACTTCCAGTTGTTTCTACATCTTGGTTATTGTGAATGGTACTGCAATAAACATGACAGTGTTAATATCTCTCTGAGATTCTGGTTTCAAGTCTTTTGAATAAATACCCAGAAGTGGGATTTCTAGATCATTCAGTGGTTTTAATTTTAATTTTTTGAGGAGCCACCTTACTCTTTTCCATAACGGCTGCTCTATTTTGTACTCCCACCAACAGTGTTCAGGCTTCCAATTTCTCTACATCCTCACCAACATTTACTGTCTTTTTTTCTTTTCTTTTTTTATAATAGCCATCCTAACAAGTATGTGATGACTTCTCATTGTGGTTTTTATTTGCATTTCCTTGATTAGTGATATTGAGCATATTTTCATATACCTGTTAACCATTTGTGTGTCTTCTTAGAAGAAATGTAGATTCAAGTCCTTAGTCTATTCTTTTAATCATTTTTGTTTTGTTTTGTTTTGTTTTGTTTTGTTTTTACTATTGGGTTGTAAGAGTTCTCCACATATTTTAGAAATTAACCCCATATCAGATATATGGCTTGCAAATATTTTCTGCTACTCGTAGATTTTTTTAAGATAAACATTCCAGATCCTCACCTTGGTTTACAAGGCCCCTGTGTAATCTGGTCCCCACTTATCTTTCAGCTTTACCTAGTACCACCCTCCTTGTCCTTTGTTCTTATTGTTCTAGCCCCAAAAGCCTGCTTTCAATTCTATATGGCTGCCTTGTGCTTCTTGCCTCACAGATCTTCACCTACAATACCTCCTCTTCCTAAAAAGCTTCTCCCACTTCTTGGCCATCTCACTTTTACATTTCATCTTTCATAATTCAACTTAAATGTCACTCCCATTTAGAACCTTATTTGAGACTAGACTAAATCTTTTTCTGTTCTTATACATTCTTGTAATACCATAATTTTCTTTTGTGTACTTATCACAATTTTAATTCTGTAATTAAATGTGCAATTAGTTATTTAGTGTCTGTCTCCTAAAATACTGTGTGAGCCCTTGGGGGCAAGAACACATTTGTTTACTACCCTATCCTGAGCACCAGACACTAAGCATGGGTTAAACAATCCTTTTTTTCTTCAGGTACTTTCTGTCATGACTAAGTATTTCACTCACTCTCCCTTTATCAAAATTTTAATAAATAATAGTCAACCTGAGTTTGCACATGATCTTTCTCTCTACTGTGGTTGAATGGGCAAAATAGGCATTAATTTTCCTGCTTTGCAAGTTAGAAACTGAGGCCCTGAGCAGTTAACGCAAGAGATACATTAATACAGTCACAGAAATTAGAATCCCTGCTATGGCCTTGAACCTCTGAAAGTAGCACTTGAGCGACCAGGAGGTCTCACATCAACACACACTAGGGCCATAGAGAAAACTTACAGAGTAGTTGGTAATATTTACCTAAAAGATAAGCGGCTTCTGAGAAGTCCTCAGAGAGCTGTGGACTTACCTCCTCTTCTTCCTCCTCCTAACACAGCTTTGACAATAGCTCAGAAGTGATAATCTTCAACAATGGGTAGTATTGGCTGCTTCAAGTTTACATGCTTTTGTCTTCATACAGGAAAGCAGTTTAGCCCTGATTGAGGAAGTATAAAGCAGGGAAATGGCCAGGGACCAAATTTAAGAGGGAAACAGCCCAGTTTAGGAGCAGCTGGAATGTTTAGAAAATCTGTATTAAAATTTTGGCATCAAAGTTTTATGCCTCACTTTATCAATAAATAATTATTGTAGAGTATCCACTCTGAGTTCACTTTGTGATAGGAGCAGTCAGGAAATTCAAAAGATAATTAGAGAGTAGGAAGGCAGAGTAGAAAGAACAAAGGCCTTACAGCTAGAAGAATAGATAAGTCTTTAGATTTCCAGTTACTGGATCAACTTCCTTTGGATCTGTACTTTATTTATAAAGCGTGATAGCCTTACTAACTTCATAAGGCTGTTTTAAAACTTGGGGAAGAAAACTGTAAAAAACAAACAAACAAACAACAACAACAACAACAACAACAACAAACCCCTCAGGATTTTGTTAGCTCTTTTATTTAACAAATATTTCTGAAGACCTATGATGTATATTAATAAACTTACCAGACAAATTTCAAATGCTCATGGTAGATTCTTATCCTTCAATGTTCAAATAAACTATTACCTCTTCTGGTTATGTTATTTCCTTAAAGAAGTCTCTTCCTTAGTAAAATCTCAAATGCCCTTACTATCTTGCATTATTTTACACATTTGTTAACATGTTTATGTTCTACTTAAACTGTGAGTTCCTCAAAGTCAGAGACTCTATTTCAGTTACCTTTCTGTTCCCACGATACCCACTGAAGCAGCTGAATGTATATGTTTTCAATGAATGATAGACTGAATGGACATATAAAAAGATGACTGGTTGCCAGGTATGAGACAACCCAGGCTCTGAGGGGAAAATCATCATGAATGCAAGAAGACTGACTTGACTGGAACAGAAGATGGGTTTTGACTTGCAGGGGGAAGTAAAGTGAATGCACACAGTGAAGTCCCATGGTGGGAGCCTTGAGAACTAAGTTATTGAATTTGAACTTTATTTTGTACAGTGTCAGAGTCTACTAGAAGTCCTCCAGTAGAAACATGGTATGATAAAACTATTACCCAGGCAAAAGAAAAAGTTTTCATAACTCAAGAATCCTGTCTACAATCAATGTCTTGCTACACAGTAGGTAGAAAATTCCCTGGAGCCAAAAAGATTCTTCCCATTTTGAGAGCTATTTTTTTGCTAATCTGTGACATGAAGTCATCAAAACACAAAAGTTGTCTAGTCAGAAATAAGGTCAGTAATGAAAATTGATTATCTGTGCAAAGTGTTATTGAACAATGCTTTTATCCAAAGTGTTCAATGTAGACTCAATTAAAAATGTGAACCTGAATTTTTTTTCAGTTTCTTTATTTAGTTTTCACTTGCAATAAAAAAAATTTCTGGAACAAAAATAATAAAAATTATTTTTGGTACAGTTTGCCATTAATGCCATATTTATTCTTTAAGATAAATATGTGCAGAAGAAAAATATGACCTAAAGATTGTTACTCCAAATGATAAAGGGTATATTTTGCTTCAAAGTTTAATTTCATATTTACTTTTGTAACACCAAAGCATTTGAAGGAACTCAAAGATCAATGAAGTTTACAAAATTAACTGACATTTCGAGAAGTAATTAATAGTGAGATAATTTAATTTATTAAAACTTTTGTCATAGACCCAACCTTTGCAAAGATGAATAGAAATTCCTACCTTCCTTGAAGAATCTGAGTTCTCCAACATTATATCAGATGTTTTTAGTTTGTATTGTGTAAATGTTCCTGGAAATTTTCAGGTCAAGCATTTTTAAGGGAATCCTTTAAAATGTAAGCGGGAGCTTAGAAATAAAATCACCAATAAATTCCTTATGCTATGAGCAAGCCTCTATGTCACATGTTTTATAGGATTGATAATTTCTTGTGTCAGATTTTCATAAAGAAGAATGTAAATGATCATAAGACTGGGCTTTTTTTTTCTTTCTAAATATTGTAAACAAGGTTACGAGATGCTGTTCTCAAGTACCATATGTCTCCCTTTCAATTGTTAAGAACCATTTGTAAAGATCTAACAGGAGAGCAGATGAGCCACACTGACTGGATTTGGGGATAATTGGATTTTCTTTTCTCTTCACAAAAATTATGCATGCCTGGAAAGAACGGCAAGAGTAAACTTCAACTGATGCCTACTAATTACCATCAGCTAGTGCCTGGCTTTTGAAATCTGATTTAAGGAAGAAAAAAAAAAAAGAACTAAAACCACAGGCTTGGCTGATAGAAAACTGTATAATATTCAAGCAATGATGAGGGAAGCCCAATCTTAAGCAGGCTAGATTTTGGACCAAGCCCAAATGATGTTTCTCATCCTTGTTTATTTTGTTACTTGACATGATTCAACTCATTAAAGATTTCAAAGGTCCAAGGGAAAGTACTTCTACTTTGCCAAGGCATCCTTAGTTGGAATTCCATTATCTCTCATGATCCGAGACAAGGATTTCCTCCTACTCAGTTCTGAGTAATTATGTGTAAGCAAACCCTTGGTGTTCTTGCAGAATGACTGTACTGAGCTGATGGTTCACCATGAATCATGCATGCGGCAGGCATCTTCAATGAGAGGGTAAGGAGTGGTAACTGATTCTCAGTGTTTAGATGAAGTATGACTTTCTCATTCATTTCATTTGCTTCATCAGAGTTGATACTTATCCCTGTAAACAATATCCTCTCCTAAAATGATTACAGGGAAAGAAGAGAGAACAACCATATTCAATTAGCCCTTCCTGCTCTACCAAGTCTAATTTAGATTACATCTTAGGAAATATTGCTTCCTCCTTTCAAAAACACTCTCTCTCTCTCTCTCTCTCTCTCTCTCTCTCCCTCTCTCTCTCCCTCTCTCTCTGTTTCTTTCATGTCCTCCCTCTACTCCTCTCCCTACCAGGGAGACAAAATAGATATGATCTAAGAAGTGACATTTAAAAATATTCTCCATTTTAATTTCAAATTTTTTCAATGCTCCTCTGTTTTTGGAGAGGGTGAGATACAGGGAATAAGAGATTCTTCTGAAACTGTGATAAAAATGCCTCCTCCCAGAATAATTCCACTAACCATATATTCACAACTGATGTTCAACTTTAGGAGAGGTACAGTCTTAAATCATTGATGGATCTCCACTTACGCCTCCTCTCTCCCTCCATGCCCAAGGACATCAGGTTAAACTCCTGCTCTAAAAATCCCAGGAACATATTCTACTGGGATTTGAAGGCCATTTTTTTTTCTTTTAATTTTTTTGATACTGTATCCTGTCTAGGCATGTTACAAGGTTTAAAAGAGAAGAGCCCAAAGAACAGGTCATATTCAGGATTCTGGGCTATACCAATTTTTACATGACTCTAAAAAGTTCGTAAGAGCTTCAAAGATAAAATAACAATACATCACAGAGATCGCCCTGACAAGCCCCTCGGCCTTTCTTATTCATTTTATAACAACTTTATGGAGATATAATTCACATACCATACCATTTGTCCATTTAAAGTGTTCAATTCAGTGATATTCATATAGAGTAGTATACTATGTAAATTCCAATAATCATAGTTTGTGTCCCAAGAAAGGACTTCACTTTTATGTTAATCTATTTGACCTCCACACTCTCTGTCCTTGGTCTTCTTCACAAATGACAGCAGCCAGGCCCATGCACTTTAAGAATACCTGCAGGCTGATGACTCACTGACTGGAACTCTGTCCCTACATTCTCCCCTGAGCACTTGTGGTAATGTCTCAAATTCAAGAGAATTATTGATTCTATCTTTCCTCTGTTTGGTCCACTTCAGAAGTGTTTAAGACACAATCTTCGATATCTACCTTTCCACCATGCCTGATGTCTGTACTACAAGTGAGCTCTGAAAAAACATACCTAGGAGCCATTTAATTCATTTTATCTTTACTGTCATTGTCTTCTTCACAGCCCATCATCCTCAGCTATTCCAATAGCTTACACACTGGTTTCTCCGTTCTGCTATTAACCTTCTAATCCGTTTCCACACAGAGAACAGGGAGATCTAAAACTATAAATTAGACCATATCATTCTCCTGATTAAAACACTATAACAGTTCCCATTGGATTTAAAAACAAATCTAAACTTTTTCCCATGGCTTGCAATATTCTAGAAGATTTGACCTTCCCATTTGTCTCTCGTTTCATCTAGTACCCTCTCCCATCATCTTTTATGTTTTAGGTCTTTGTTCTGTCCTTCAGATACACTAGATTCTTTTTTTACTCGAGGCTTTTGGTGTTAATATTTTCTTTGCCTGGGATGATTTTCTCTTAACCTCCTCAAAACTAGATTTATCTCATATTTCTAATGTTAATGAAAATGATTTCTTCTCAGAGATACCTATTCCTACTATACTAAGTAAAAGAGTCTCCAGTTACATTCAAACTCATTGGCTTATTTATTTTATTCATTTATCACTATCATCTGAAATTATCTTCTTTATCTGTTTACTTGTTTTGGCCATCTCTCTCACTAGATCATCAGCTTCTTGAAGCAATGAGTCTTGTTTTTTTCCCCCATGATTTCTTACTCTAACCCTCCAAACAGTACCTGTACCTTAGCAAACATTTGCTGAATGAAAGAATGAATGAATGAATGAATGAGTGAATGAAAAATGAGTGCTTGTAGGAGTAGGCTGAATGGGAAAAGCAGTGGCAGTATGAAAAGTAATAGCACATCCTTGGAAAATAAATTAGTCAGAAAAACATACAATAAAAGGTAAAATTAAATAAGAAAACTCTAGATGCTGTTTTAACAGGTTTGGGTCACGTGCCCTTTTAAGAATGTTATGACATTGTTTAGCATTATTTCAGGGCATTCCTTGGATACTCTGTCATCCAAGGGCCTCTTCACAAGGTTCGTGGATGCCAGGGTAAGGATATCTAGAGGTTGATCAGTGACAACTTTATCATCCTAGAGGACATTTCATTCTAAAGGTCAATTTCCATCTAACATTGCCACTTTGTTGACATGTCAACTGTTACATCAAATTCCTCTTTTAGATGAACAGAATTGAGAGTAACTAGTTGGTGTTGTATCAGCCTAACAAAAGTTTAAGTTAGGCAAAGCTCTGTAGGACAAAATATGAAGCAAAAGAATTGCCCTAAGAATCTGTTTCTTACTGAAGAGTTACTCTAGGTATAGATGACTTTGCTAGGTCTTGCCTTAATTATACTTAAAATATCATCATTAAACTGTCTCAGGATCAACAGTGCTCTCATAGCTTCCAGAAAGAAGTAAATTATTGTCAAACTTTGTGTGGATGTAGAGACTTAAAAAAAATCCATGGATCAAATATAATTTTTCCACTGGATTAGTCCAAAAGATAAAAAATGAATGTCTTCAGAGCACTTCCTCTTGTGTACATCGAGGATATAGCATGTCGAAGCCGCTTATCTGCCAGATAATACAGGAATAGTGACACATTTTACTAATATGCCCTAGAAAGTGTTACTTGACTATACTGCCTCGCTTTCATGAGATGGTGTCCAGTGACAGTAGGGAAACATTTTATCCCTATTTTATCTGAATTTGTTCAAGAAACTGAAATCATTGTGTCCTGAACCACATGCCATGGCCTCTGGCTGGCTACCACACAAAAATCTCTCAAGGAATCATTATGCAGTGAGTGTTACCATCTGCAAACTTGTGGAATTCAGGTGCCCACAGGAAGGAGTAGAGAGAGTTTTCTAGCCTGACCATATCAGCCATCTCACCACAAGAAACTTCTGTGTTAGCTGAAGTCCTTCTATCAGATTCAGGTTGTTCTTTATGGCCAAATGTGCGTTCAACATCTATTTACCTAGTGTTTCTCTGTTCACAGGTTCCTCTCCTTATTTCCAATGGTTTGACTGCTTTGTATTCATGCTTGTTTTTTGAGAGGAGGTAGGGTGGTTGGACATTAGAGAACAGAAATTCTAGAATCTTAAATTCAGGAATTACTGAAATTACCGGTAACACAAAGAACCACAGGCACTAAGTACAGAAGAGAAAATCAATAAGTAGAATAAATTATGTGAAAATGAGAGAAGTGATTAAATAACGATGAGTGTAGGGTAGAAGTAATAATAATAGATAAATTTGAGTGAATTAAGCAAAAGTTTTAATAACTATCTTTTTCTCCTTTTGTGAGGTGCGGGTTGCTGTGAGCTATAGTAATACTGTGGCAAAGGACTTGATAGAGAGAAAAACAGTCTTAAAATTTCTCTTAGAACCCAGCCCACTGCAATTATGAAAGGGGCCTCAGAAAGTAAGATAGACTTACATGCCTCCAATTACAGAGGTGTAGGAAAAGAAATGATTTTGGTTACTGGAAACTAGTATTTGCTTTGGACAACATCATTATTTGAATTGGATGGTGGAGGGAAAGGTGCATCTTAAATTTATCAAATACATTACAGATACAATTTTTAATTCATCCACTCAGGGCCATTTAGTTTGTGGACACAAATGATTGTTAATATTTTTCAAACATGTTTTAAAGATTACCTTTAAACTACTTCTATAGTCTAAGAATATTCTCAAGCTCCTTAAGAATTCCAAGAATAATTTGATTGCAGGTCAAAGACTAACACCTGCTGTATTCTATTGTTGATTATTTTTTAAAAGTTATATAAGTATATATCCTGCTATAGAAGCATGCCTTACTACTCTTGTGTACATAAAAGAATCAGAGAAGCCCCATTTAATAAAATATTTTTCTCTTAAAGAGTAAAACACACAGGGCTTTGCCCATCGAACCCACAGAGGTAGCTTGCCTTTTAAGGTTACATTTTCTGGGATGTAAAAATTATTCAGTTTAGGTGACTTGGATGGTGAGTTCTAAAAATTACTCAGTTAAAAGTAAATGAATCATCCTCCTCCAAATAAAAGGAACTCAGCGTTCAAGGGGCTGCTTTTCTAAATTCTCCTTGTCTTCCATTTTTATCGGCTGTATTGAGAGTGAGTCGTGCTCACTGATCATCTCCAGGGATAGCCCACCCTTCCTTCTGCAGCTCATTAACTTGCAGGAAGCACTTCACAGTTCACTCCCAGGCACATCATGCTTCCATCAGCTAAGGAGGGTGTGCTGGAGGTTTGAGTGTGGGGGTGGGAATGGAGGTGTTTCCGTTCTATTTTGGTTTCTCCTCCTGACTGGCTGCTCAGCTGTTCGTGAGTCACCTTAACCTCAAATCTGTCATTAAAACAGAAATAATGATACCTATTTTCTTTGCCTTATATGAATTGCATGAAGGCATTATTCATATTTCTGAAATACATGTGAGAATTTGTCAAGGTTAGAGAGAAGGAAAAGTACAATGTTCTTAAGTCATGATGAAAATGCTTTTATCATTTAGATTTTGAGAATTCTCTGTAATGAAAAATTAAGAATGAGAAGAGATCTTAATAAAGATTAAATTTGAAAAAATGGTCATTTGGCAAACTGGATCAGGAATATGTATGGTTTAAATAATATATGGCATTAGAATGTATTTATTGAAATGTTCATTTAATAAAATTTTATTGAGCATCCTGGCCCTGAATTAAGCATTAGGGATACCATATGACACAGAACCTCTTCCAAAGAAGTCTACATACTAGAAATTAGGCAGTAGATCACTCTAGGGCACAGCATACATTAAGTCCGGTGTTACTTGAGAGACTTTTTACTTTAATATCATTAAGACTAGTAGTTTTTAAAGCAGTAGTTAGGAGCTTAGAGTGAAAAATTCACCTTAATAGTTTACATTTATCTAACAAGGTCATATTTATCTTAAATGTGTTTTTCTACAGTATGACTTAATTATTCTTTTTCTACATTTGTGAGCTTAATGTTTATTTTATTTTTTATCTATTTGTGTTTAGTAATAAAACTATTAGACATGTTTTTGTCTCTGGACAGTATTTTATCCACACTCCATATATTGTTTTTACTACTTAGTGCTATCAGTATTACACAATAAATGCTCTATAATTATGACTTTTATTAGATGATCCTATTAAAACTCCTAAATGACATATCAGCCTATGTGTTAATTTTTGCTCTCAGTATCCAGCTAGCTTACATAAGCAGATTTATTTGCATAGCACTTTCTTTTGTTTTTTGTCATAAAGTCCAAGTTCTTCCCATGGATTGTTGCATACTTGACCTCTGAACTAGAAAGAGTATTCCACAGGTACCTTATTTAATTCTTACTGGTCCACTCACACACAGGCTTCTACCATATTAAGCGGTCTTAACACCAGGCCTTTACAAACAGTCTTCTGCCGGACTGAACAGTCCTTACAACAGGCCCTGGCAGATAAAGAAAACAAGTTTATTTGGGTTTGGGGAACAACAACAACAAAATACCTACCTTTCATTCTCCCATCCAAAGTCCAAGGAAGGATGCTCTCATGAATTGGCATTCTTCTTCATGAGATGGAAGGGAGAATTCCAAGTGTGATATTATTGACTTCTCTTGGACTGCAGCTCAGTTATGTGGTCTCCCTTCTTTCCTGTCCTGGGGAGAGACAAAAAAGTAGCTTTGAGTCTCCATGCAGCAGTATCCAAACACTGATTGGAATCCCAAACCCTTAGCCTCAGTCTATCAGCTGGGCTCAGACCTTTCATCATGTTGTAGAGCTGGCTCATCTCTGGTTCCCTCTCCTAACCTTGTCCCATGAGATATGGGTGCTTCTCTTGTAGTGCTTTATTTTCTCTACCAAAGATCTACTCAGATAGAATCGGAATTCTAATTATTGTTGCCACAACTGTTTTACCTTATTTTAGGTAAAGAAAGTTAATAAATTGAATTATTCTTCTAGCTAAGTCGTGCTAACCAGTATATAAAGTTACTTTTGATTCTTGTTCTATTTTATACCAAAACATATGTACCATCTGAACCCTAAACATTCAGTAGGCTATTTCTCTTCCTTTTGTAGAGGAACAATTTTCATTACAATATTTTCTGCAAAATGTACACACACAGGTGGGCCTGTTTTGTCTCTTCTCATTCCTCAAGTTAAGATAATGAAAAAGAATTTAGAAATCCATATAAGAACACGATTGAAATTAAATTTCTTAAAAATTAGATAATTCTTCACTTCTAATTCATAAGACTTGACATGCTCCTTCGAGCACTGCTTTTTTCACGTTGCAGCTTCTTTGTTCCCATGATACAAAGTGATCCTTGCTAAAAATATCAGCATTACTCACTAAGTCCTCATTCCTCCACTCTCCAATTAAATCCCATCAATAGGCTTGGCCAAATTAGAGATGGTGGGAACTATCCTTTTGTTATTGAGAGAATTAAAAGAGATCTATTTTAATAGTTCAGATTAATCAGCATCAAATTAACCTTGCTTAATCTTCTTCAGATCTAGTAGGTAGGCTTCTGACTTGTCCACATAACCAAATGCCCACCTTTGCACCAACAGCTGAATATCAGACATATTGACCCATCCTTGAGTGTTTATCTGGATAATCTATGCATCCTTCCAATTATCTCCCTGTATCTTCATTTCTCTTGTCCACTCCCAGCCAATACTTCTTCATTAGTTCAGTGGTTGTTTCTCCATCTTTCCAGATTTACTAATGCCAGCAGCCACCCTGCCCAAGTCTCTTCCTCTCTCCTGTCTCCATTTTCTCCATTGTCATGTTTTCACTGACTTTTTTTCCTGAGATATCACCTGTTACCTCTCTTAGGACCTTCCCTAAGTTGCTGATCTGTCTAAGGTGTTGTCTATCACCTGCCACCATATACCATTCTAATACTAGGGATGCTAGAAAGTGCTCAGAATATTTATCAAATGTCTTTAACATAATCCTAACTTTTAAGAACTACTTCTGAGAATCCATTGTAAGGGAATGCCAAACTACAGGAGAAAATTTAAGTGTAAAAAAATGTCCAGCATGACTCTTTGTAATCAGAAAATAATTAGAAAATACCAGCAACAAAGAATGTTTAGGTAAAGTGTAACAGAACATCTGATAGACCTTAATGCAAACATTAAAATTATGTTTCTAGAAAGAGATTGCTGTAATAATATGAAAACATCTTTATACTAAATTAAATTATCTAAATTAATAAATAAAAATTTGGTTTAATTTAGTAGTAAATTTTTTCAAAGCAGGATTTACTGTATAAAGTGTGATAATAACTAAGCTGTTTTTTTTTTTTTTTAACTTATGCATAGATGCCAAGACTAGAAAGAAAAGAAGCAATATAAATGTGGGTGGTCAACTGTCACATTGGTAGCTTTTTAACATTTCCTTATTTCTAAATTTTTTTCTAATTATTAGTGTGATAGGGAGTCTCTAAGATGGTCCCTGATGATGCTCACGTCTTGGAATAGACACCTCTCTATAATCCTTTCTCCCTGAGTGTAGACTGGACTTGCTTCTAACCAATAAAT
This sequence comes from Eidolon dupreanum, assembly GCA_028627145.1. Classification (NCBI taxonomy): domain Eukaryota; kingdom Metazoa; phylum Chordata; class Mammalia; order Chiroptera; family Pteropodidae; genus Eidolon; species Eidolon dupreanum. The sequence continues at coordinate 20,965,530 of CM053508.1, forward strand.
TGTAGTCAAGATGATGGGCTCTTTCATAATTAGATTACAAGAGATTGTGACTTCCATCTTGCTAGCAGACTTTATCACCTTACTGATTCATGTGCTTTGATGAGCAAGCTGTCATCTGGGAGAAGCCCACCTGGCAAGGAACAGAGGGCAGCCTCCAGTAAACAGCCAGTGAGGAACAGGGGCCTCACTCCAAAAACCTGCGAGGGAAGGAATGCTGCCACAACTACTGATTGAGCTTCCAAGTAGATCCCTCCTCAGTCAGTTCTTCAGATGGGACTGCAGACCCTGGGCTAATACTTTGATTGGATCCTTATTAGAGAACATAAAACAGGACTCAGCTAAGTTGTGCCCAGATTCCTGACTGGCTGAAACTGTGAGATAATAAATGTGTGCTGTTTAAGCTGCTAAGTTGTGGAGTATACTTGATCCTTGAACAACGCAGGGAATCGGGGCACTGACCAGCCTGTACAGTGGAAAATACACATATACCTAGAGTCAGACCTTCTCATCCATGGATTCCCAAGTACAGATTGAAAATACAGTTGCCCCTTGAGTTACATGGTTTAAACTGCATGGGTGACATACACAAGATTTTATAAGTAGATCTTTGCAATTCAAACCTATGTTGTTCAAGGGTCAACTATAATTTGTTATGTAGCATAAATTAACAGGAAGGTGTGATTTATATAACATGACAGTAAACTTCTTTTTAAAAGGACAGGTCTCTTGAACAATTATCCTTGAACAAAAGGAAAAAGGAAAGACTATGGTTGTCATTGCTGCACAGCACAGACTATTTGCACAAGCTCACAGGGGTAAGGAATCACTTAGGACACTTTAACATTTGAGTTTCTATCCTTTTGCTCTCCCATAAGACTGAGTAATCTAGAAGGTAGAGCACTCATGCTAGAATTAGAACACTATCTATATGGGTGCGTAGCTGCCTTAAATATATTTGGGAAAAACCTTCACTTTCCTGTAAGAATTTTTCCCCCATTAAAGGAGGGAAATGAGAATCTATGACTGTGAAGTTCTGTTTTCTCCATGCATAAAAGGTGATGAAATTAAAGGACTCTAATTCTGACTGAGATACTATTGGAGGAGGCTGACAGAGGAGTCTTTCAGAGAAGAGTGGTGACTTTCCTCTTGTCATCTCTGGGGGCTATATGTGTATATATGTAAAACTATATGTGCATATATGTATGTAGTTGAGTCAGACAGGAACTCAAAAAGGAATAAGAAAACTCAGATAAGTACCTGAGTGAACATAGAAAAGGAGAGGGGGAAGAGATTTTTATCCTTTTGTGTATTAATTATCCTCCTTCTTCCTTCTGATCCTACCCCACATAAGTTTCTCCACTGAGCTGACCATTGGCCCCTTCTTGAAGCTATGTCCACCCCAATATCTGCCCCTACCCCTCCTCTTAGTGGAGAACCCAGTCTTCATTCATATTATCACTAGGTCACAATTCTTAAGTCCAACCACATGGACTTTCTACTAGAAAAGAAACAGCTAATATAGCTCTTTTAAGAAACACAATCTGAGTTCTGGAAACACAATTTGTTCTACCATACAAGACAGAAGGAAATACACACTATTAGTGCCTGCCTGAGTCACCAACATTTAGATGTTTCCTTTCAGCAGTTGTCATGCTATAAAGGAAAATGTGTCACCATGCAGGAGTGTGTGAAGGATGAAAAGTCACAGATTAATAATCAGACATGCTCAGAGCCCAGTCATGGATTAAAACCAGAAGTCAGAGATACAATCGTATTATTGCAAACACTTGCTTATATATGATGTCTGTTAATTTATTTTTCCCCATTGACTTTATATTAGTCAGCTTAGGTTGCCTTAACAAAATGCCATAGACTAGGTAGTTTAAACAACAGAAATTTATTTTCTCACAGTTATGGAGGCTGGAAGTTTGAGATCAGAGTGCCTTTAGAGTTGGTTTCTATTGAGAGCTCTCTTCCTGTCCACCTTCCCATTGTGTCCGTGCAAGGACACAGAGAAAGGGAGAGGAAGAGGGAGGATGGCAAGCTCTCTGATATCTTCTTATAAAAGCACTATTCCCATCACTGGGACACCACCCTCATGACCTCTCCTAACCTAAATTGCCTCCCAAGCATCTTATTTCCAAATACAGTCATACTAGGAGGTAGGGCTTCAGCATATGAATTGGTGGGGGGTGGGGACAGCATTCAGTCCTTAACAGGATTATTGTCACATATGTATTACCAAGTTTTAAATACATGTTTTCTAGAGAGCAAAATTCAAGCTCTTTTTCTTATAGAGTATCTTCTATGTGTCACAGAATTTTGCCATTTAAAAAATAATTTCTAGTAACTGTGATTATATTTAAACTTTTAGCTTGAAGGAACTTGAAAGCAAAAAAAAAAAGTAGGTTGTATTAGTATTATGTCTTTGAAAGAAGATCTTTTAAAAATAATAGTGATAAAAAATGCTGCAATGAAGATATGGATCATGAATTCAAATGTGTTTTTAAGGGTAATCAAATGTATTTTGCACTTAGCAACATAAAACTGTGAAGTTACACTCACTTACAAATCCCAGTTACCTTATACACAAAAACTTACGCTGAGTGGCCTGAAATAAGGTCATTATACCCTCACGCTTTCACAAGTTTCTCCTTTTCTTTATAACAAGTACTCCTATTATGGGAAGAATGGCTGCCTTTTTTCTGCAGCTTTGGAGAGCTTTAAGGAAGCAGGGGTTTTAATCATATTCTTCTTTTCTTGCTTGCACTTCTGACTTCTCTAAGTTGGCAACAGAATTTTAAGTTCATCTCCGAGATAGCATCACTCTTTAACCTTGGACAGTTTAAAAGTCTCTACCAGGGGATCTCTGGCATTTTATTGCTTCATTCCTTTATTCTCATGTCAAGGATAAGTGGACTTGAGCCAACAAACAAAATTAGAGCAGAGTCCTTATTCTATTTCCAGATCAGCTAAACCAATTAATACAATTTAATTAAAACTTATTTTCTTTCCTTTCTGCAGAAGGGGCTCAGAAGGCAGCTGTTAAAACTGGGTTTTCAGTATGTGGTTCCAGCTTCATTTAACTCTTACAGGGACATTTTCAGAGTGATACACTTCAAGTGTGTGGTACTCATTGACCTGATTTTAAATCTCCCGTGTAGTATCATGGCAAATTACTTATTTAAGTTATACATTTTCTTAATCTGAAAAAGGACTAAGTTGATTCTAATTCTATTCTGACTTTTTCTCTTGAGTTTTAGTGCTTCAATAGCAGCTGTGCATACAATGAACTATTCATATTTGGTAGGTCTCAACTAATTCATTTGAATAAATGTAAAGTACACCTGCCATAGGAAGAAATGTCCTTTAACCAAAGCACAGGGAATGTTTTACCTTGAGTCAAAGTAAAAATTTACAACAGTAATTATCCCCACTTCTGCCCTTAAAATATTTACTTTGAGCATTTCTGTAAGTTATACATATGGTATCGGCAAAATAATCCAATTCATTGGGGTACAAGACAAATCCAGCAAGCGCTTTCCTCTTTACTTGGATCCTCTCACATTTTTGGAGGGTGTATAGAGGTCCCTCCTGGCATTCAGCCTTTGTGGGGACTGAGTTCTTTCTCAAAAGTACACTGTTGTAACTTACTTTATTGCTCTTTTATCCCTCTTTACCCTCTCCTAGTCTATGAAATCTTTGTTGAGACTAGGGCAGAAAGAGTTGCTCTTATCCAGTCAGAACTGAATTTGAAAGTTACAGAAACTCCAACAGAGACTTGGGTAACTAAGTGGCTTGTTTTGCATGTGTAAAAGTCTAGAGAGGGACAGATTTGGTTGATACAGTAGCCAAGCACACTATATAGGACCCAGGTTTTCTTTCTTGTTTTTCAGCCAAACTTAAAGGATTGTCTTCAACCTCATGGATACAACACAGTTCTAGAAATTCTAAACATCAACCTATGTTCCAAGAAGGGAGAAAGGAAAGGGAAAAAAACAAAAGCCTTATGCCAGTAGAGCCTTTTAAAGATTTATTTCAAAGCTCCATTTCATGATTTCTCTATACCTCTTTTGGGCTTCAGTTAAGTACAGAGGAATCTAGGTAGGTGAGCATTTTATCTCGTATTCATTCAAATGAAAGTGGAGTTCCTATGGTACAAAAGAAGATGAAAATATATATTTGGCAGGCAACTAGTTATATCTGCCAGAATCTACAGTGTTGGCTACTCAACATCTAGATATACGTTTATTCTACTATTCTACCCCTTAGGGAATATTGTAAAATGTGTGGAGACATTTTTACCTGTCAAGATGACTAAGGAGGAGGAATATGTACTAGTCGCTTTGGCATCTAGAAGCTAGTGATGTTAATTGTCCTGTAATATGTGGAATACTCCTGAATAACAAAGAATTATCTCTCCTATAAATCTGGTTTTGGCTCCCATTCAAACATAGAAATGCCACTCTCTAGGAAAGAGATTATATCCTAAATTCATCACTGTTACCCTGCTAGGTCAAATAAAGAATTTCTGGGATGGTGTAACTTTTACCAGATGTAGCATCTCTTATCCAATAATCTAGTTATTCACCTGTAAAACTAGGAACAGTATTAGTTGAAGTTAAGATTCACATTTCGAAAAAAAGTTGAGTTGATTGTTCATGGCATGTATCCAATCCTGTTGATAAGCATAAGTACAACTCTTCATCGGCTAAGCTAGTAGCCCGAGTCTGGGTACTTTGGGAAATCTATTATTCTTCACCACCACATTGAGCAGTGGGTTGGGAATGTATCTTTGAGAACCTTTGACCATGCATTAGGGTAGGAGCACACCTTTAGAGCTGTGTTTGCTCTTATTGCAGTTCACGGGTGAAGGGTCACTTTGGGGATTGAATAGTCACAGGTGGGTGGTGTCCTGTCCTGGATGTTTGTTTGTTTAGACAATATTAGTCTCTCAAACCTTAGTAGGCTCTTAAGATATTTACTTCAGCCAATTCTCTGAGTAACTATAGCCAAGGATCCTATGTGGACATAGTTTTTTGTTTTGTTTTGTTTGTTTCAATAGAAAGGAACTTTTTTATTCTCTTTAAAAATGTATTGAGGTGACATTGGTTAATAAAATTTTATAGGTTTCAAGTGTACAATTCAATAACATGTCATATGTATATTGCAATGTGTGTTCACCGCCTAAAGTCAAATCTCATTCTGTCATCATATATATGATCCCTTTTACCCTCCCCCCCCCTCCCCTTTACCTCTGGTAACCACTAAACTGTTGTGTGCGGACATAGTTTTATGCATTAAAGTCTTTTATCTACTGGCTCCTGTGACATGAACATTTTCCTAAACTTTTACTGGTCAGTAACTTGAGATAATTAGAAAGAACCTTGAAAAGGGATGCAAACATTTAGAGTAACATTTTTTCAGATCACTCCCCATATCTGGCAGAGAACTTTGTAGAAGGGATATGTGGGTAAGACCCAAGACCTAAAACTACCTCTTCTAAGCTGTTCTCTGTTTCAGACAGAGAAAAACTTAGCTTGTTCAACCCTCCAAGGCTCAAACCATGAGAATTTCACTCAAGTTGGTTTCCAGGTCATTTGCAGGAAGTGTGTCTCTCAGCCAAGTTACTTGGTTAATTCATCTCTGCTTGCAGATGGTCTAATTGTAGTATGAGCTCATTTACCTCATGTAGGAATAGCTCAAAGAGGGAAGAAGAAAGAGCAGATCCCATCATTTTAAATTGTTCTCACCATTTTCCCTAATATGACATGTTGGTTTGCATATGGTCAATATTTAGTGTGGTGACAGTTGAACCAAATCTTTTGTTACTGAAAACTAAGGGTCACCAGCTGCATGTAATTGAATCCCACAAAATGGTTTAACCAAACTGGAGCTTATTTTTCATACAGAAAGGAATGAAGGTAAGGAGTCCAGTGTCTCCCTGAGATCAGTAATGACCAGGGTCCCTTCTTTCTTTTTGTTCCACTAAAATTAAGATGTATTTGTCCTCTAGTTTGTTGCCATATTGCCTAGAACAAAATGGCTGTTTTACCTCCACCTTTAATATTTATTTTGTGCCCTAGAATATGCTGTTAAACTGTTTAGGTTCAACTTCCTAAACTGTAAAATGAAGATAATAATATATAAACCAGTGTCATCCTGCCTCTGGGTGTCCCTAACAATTCCAGGCTGTCCTGCAAGATTCAGGCAAAGCTGGCTTGACCTTGTCATAGATGATGGAAAATCTAGTCTACTTTCCAATGTGTGTAATATACATATGAATTCTTGGGGGCCTTAGGTTTCTGATAGATTCTCTAGGTCTGGTTTTATCCTTTCTCTGAATTCTAAATCCATAGCCTGCATCTGAAGTTTCCAAATTCTGTAGTTTTTACACTCCTGATTTGACTTTTAAGAAATCTGTACTGGATGGATAATTATTGTTAAAAGCTAATTTCCCATGTTATGAACTTTGGTCAATAAAAGGTCTTCTTCCAAACATCTGTTGACAATCTCATGGCAGATTTAGGTTTTATGGGACCTGAGGCTTATATAATTTGGGGAATCCTTTTAAAGATAAACAATATAAAATTATACAATTAAAATCAATTATAAAAGTATATATTTATTTAGAATGAGAAAAAAAATAAAACCACTACAAATTTTAAAAAATTAACAACCTCATCATAAAATTTAGAAAAGCAACGTAATATCTTTATTAATTAACTGCCTGAACCACTTCTGTGATATATTTTTTTCATATACTTTTGGGCTGCATGTTCCTTATTTACCTTTTCATAGGACAACTACTTTGTAATATTTTCTACACAAATATCAGGAAGATAATTCAGCCTTCTCTCCTTGAGGTTTGATTTAAAAAAATTATTATTTACACTTTTAAAAAGTTTATTACCTTAGATTGATAATATTTAAATGTTTAGGTTTGTGTCAGTTTTCAAAACTATCAAATTTCTGTCATATATGAACCGTAGGTTCAGAGGGCATTTCAAGTTTTCTTGTGTAGTGACTCATTCAGTTCAGTCATTAACTGATAGGCTGTGGACGTTGTCATGTTATTCTTTAGGTAAACAGGCGCAATAGACATTAGGAGTGTTTGTATACCAGAAGAACTAACAATGACTTAACTGTACACAGAAGTGACTGCAAACCATAAATAACACCATGTCTCCAATTTGCCCAACCCCAGAAATGCCGCTGTCACTCAGGTGGGGAGGGTAGATGTTGTAAGCTCGACAGGGGATGTTGGAATGGAAGAGGGTAGCCAACTCAGATTGAAATGCTTTACTTTTGCAAATTTTAGAAATCTTATGGATATGGTATTATAGTTTAAAATTAACTCCATGTATAGTCCCGTTATTTCTGGCTGTTCCAGTACAAAAACATTTCTACTGTCTAGTGTACCAGTTCACACAGAGCAACTACATCGTATCATCTGTGGTCTATCACTTACGTGTCCCTAGTTAAATGAGTCACCACACAAGAAAACTTAAAATGACCTCTGATAGCTTGCTAAGGCATCACAAAACAGGGTAATGCCTAAACTTAACGTTAGTGGCATGGGAACTTTTTCTCTGGTAAACTATTATCAGAGTAGAGTCTACAGATCACTAAGCAAGCAATCATTAAGTAAAACCAATCAGAAAGTCATGGTACTTTATTGCTCTGCAATCATTCTGCTTATGTCAGCCTAAATAAAGATCAAATAATTTACATCTTCATGTCTCTTATAAAATATCCCTTATTTCATCTTAACCAACAGTGAAGATTTGGTTATTTTTTATTTTATAAATTTGCTGCTCTAGCTAAACTAAATGTTTGGCTTTTTAATGTTTAATTTTTATATTCTTTGTTATAAATATGAAGGAGAACACATGGTAAAACCATGTCACAATAATACATGGAAACAATCAGGAAAATACAAAGCTTAACAAACTAATTGAACCTTTCGATAGAGAGAGGCTCTGTTACACCCAGCAAAGCTAAGCTCTAGGGCAAGTTAATACTTCTTCAACAGTTGACCTAAGAACATTAAACATACTTTTGCCAAGGAAGGGTATCAACATTTTAATCTACCTTACACTGATAAAAAGAAAAACACACAGCAGGGAGGAGGCAGGGGCAGGTTTTCATGGAGCCAGAGATGGTAGAAACAAAATGGCCTTTGTTTGGAGAATATTGCACCTGCATTAAATTTACTGCTGACATCTCTTCGTAGAAATTTGATTTTTCTCTCATTCCCCCACCTTTGATTGTTTTCAACACAGGAATGTGAGGCACGCCAGTTGTCCTCCTTGTCCTTGCAACATTTCTGTCTTCAGCTGTGAAAGAGTACAAGGCTTCCTCACCCCCTGGCCATCAGCACGTCATCTCAGAGATGCACCTGCACCCGTAACATGACACTCTACCGTGCAGATCTTCATACTTCTGTGACAGACGCAAGAGATCAATTTCCTGCCAATTGGGTCTCGGAGTTGGAGCCCTGTTCTGACAAGGATGATCTCTTTCAAATAATCCTAACCACTAAGGGCAGCTCAAACACAGATAGAACCTTTAGAGTTGCTGCAGTATCAATACCGTGACAGATGGAACTGGCCATAGGCACAGTAATTGTGGGGATTTAGGTGGGGAGAAGTATCTAAATCTCAAAGTCCATATAGTGAGCTGACTCTGGCATTTTACATTTTCTGCATATTCCACATAGTTGCCAAAGGAGAGAACATGAGTGTAATGGATTGCACATAATATGAATTTTGTTCAGAAATTATTTTACCTATCGAAGCATTATATATAATAGATTAATTCAACTTTGTTACATATGTTTAGGCCCTTGCAGCTCTCTTTAGCCATTGTACAGGTAGAGTTTATTTCATCTTTCGACCTTTGCTCACCTCTGTTATTGCACTGGTCATTCTACGTCACAGTTATTTACTCAGCTAGCATCTCCTCTCCTATCCATGAGTTGCCTAGGACAGAGCTGAGGTGTATTCACTGTTTCCCAGTGCCTAAAACTGCATCTCCATCTTGGCAAATCTCTACTAATTTTTTTAAACAAATTAATGGATTGTTTATCAGATATGTCAGCTCATAGGGACTTCTGGAGGTACAATAATACTTCTCGCTGAAACCATGTCAGTTTGGTCTTGACCTTGAGCTCACTACACTATTACTTGCTTTATGAATACATGCAACCCTCTTTCTATAACTGTGAATGTGCTCGAGATTAATTTATTTTTATCAAAAGAACAAAATTAAAATGGAAGCCTTTTGGTTGTTCTTTCTTACACTGAGACTACGCTTCTCAATTTTTATTTTACCATTTAACTAAATATAAGTGTACTCTGAGGTCATTTTAAGCATCATCCATGTGCTTGGCTCTCATCCTCTAGTTTACAGTGTCCTGAGATGATCATATCTCTCCACATTCCATGAGCATGTCCAAGTTGTACCTGATCTGTGAGTTGCAAATTTAACATTAGCTCATAAACAGACCACTTCACTGTGAATATTTTAAGTCTTTCCCCTATTTCTCTCAGGTTTTCTTGCTTATTAAAAAGTCAGGAAGAACAAATTAATATTTATTACTAAAAATGTGCATTATTTTAATTAATCCTTATAAATATTACTTAAGTATGGCCTATTTCATTTATCTATGGGGTCACTTTTTAATGTTCATATCACAATATTTGAGCCTGCTCTCATAGGAGTCTTGGAAATTCAGTCTTTGACCAGGTTTTCTCTTTTCTGGTGTGTTTCTGTCTCCTGCATGCTGACCAGTCAGCCAGCTTCTCCACTAGGTCAGGACCTTCCTCCTGCCATCTTGAACCTGACTTCCCTCAGTCTGCCGCTGTGTTCCCCTGCACCAGCTCATCTCGATTTAGTGCACAGAACTTCTGCTCTAACCTCCCAAATGATAGCTGAGATCAAGCCATCACTTATTAAGGTCTTTAAACTGGTCATCAGATATGGTTTTTCTCAGTGTCCACAAGCCATGTCTGTCCATCGAGCCCCCTGTTGGACATCTCTGTCTAATGTGGTCGTATCACCATGTTGGAGGGCTGACTTTATCCCCAACACCTCTGCCAGTGGCTGTGCTCCAACATGTCTCTCTTACTCCATTCCAAGGCCTCTACTGAGGACTGTCTACTCCTCAAACTTGGAGGAAGAAAGGAACATTTTTGCCTTTATACCTGTCCAGAGTCCGCTTCTTAAATATCCATTTTCTCTCAGGATAGATATCCTGTTGTCTATTTTACAATGAAACTGTTCGATCCTTTCAAGGCAAAGGCATCCTTAGGGCTATCATCTTGCCTTTGAACTGCTTACAAAACAGTTGTCTGTCATATGTACACTTTGAGCATATTGTGTCATTCAATCTCAAAGTTCAGTTCCGTTTAGCTTCCACCCCCACTAGTATGTGGGGAAAATCACATCTCCGTCCTGCAGGCATCTGAGACTCTGCTCTTGGTAGTCTGATCATCTGCTCTACACAAGGACTTAGATAAGCACAAAAGCACAAAACTCTCAAGAATAAGTAATACATTTCAGAGTCAGTGCACTGTAAATACCATTTAGAAGATACATTCTCCTGAAACAAGTGATCTCCCAAGATTCAGCATTGTCCATCTGGAAGACAACTTTTCATATGAAGCAGAGCTTTGGCATTTGGAACCACATTGTCATAAATCTATCCATTCCACAATAAAGTTGTGTTACATTTGCAAACCAAAAGGCCCATTCAAATATAGTTTTCTAAAACAAGGGATCAGTTTTCTCCCAAAAGTTAATATGGGCATTTACCTCTACAGGAACAAATCAAAAGAGAAACACTGTTTCCCCCTTTAAAATTAGTTTTCCCTATTTCTAGCTATGTGCACATCTTCCAACATTTGGGGGATCTAGTCTCAGCTGAAACACTTGTACAACCACATAACAGGATATTGTGTCAAATATTTTTGAGCCACTAATTGTTTTTATTGTAGTTGTTGTTGTTTTCTGTATTTGCCAAGGAAGCAAGGATCTTTTTATTCTTTACCTCTGAGATAGTTGCAGAGTAGAAGATAGAAACTTTGGTAAAAATCATACCTCATTATTTCAGGTGTCTGGGAGTGTGAGGAGAGACACAAACATATACCTCTGAGGGGAAAAAAGTATTAAAGAGGGAGAAATTTTCCCCTAGCGATATTGGTGGATCCCCAGGGCAGTGGGAATGCTGAAACCACCTCCATACAAGGCCCCAGGAAAATGAAAGTGCTGAGTGAAGAACTTCTCCCTAGCGTAGAAGCTCCCTGCCTGCCAGAGACACCTGCCCAAGATTCAAGGAAAGCCCAGCGTGCAGGTCCAAACCGAAAGCGGACCCTGGAGCTGGGAGAGCATGTAATTTCATGATAAACAATGTGGACAAGTGACCTAGGTGGCTGTCCCCTTGCCTGGGAGTCCTGTGGACCTTTGCACATTTACATATATCTAAAGGAAAAAGGGGAGTTAGGATTTTCTTCCTACATCTCTGATTGTGGATATTCACAGTTTTCTCATGAGAAAGATGTAGAATCCCCATTTCACGGTTGAAGAAACTGAGATCCAGAGTGAGATTCACTAAACTGTATTCTAATTTCTCACAGATAGAAGACGACAGAGCTGGGATTTGCATCTAGATCTGTTTTACCTCATACCTGTGCCTTTTTAACTAAACCTCTCTGGCCTTCAGGTTGATCAAAATCTGGGGGAGATAGTAACTATCCAGTGGAGAAACCTGGAAGTTACCAACTTTACCAAATGATCATAGTACATCATGAACCTCTTAATATGCTAGACTAAGAACGATGCAGTATACTTTTAAAAATATTCTTGCTCAAAATACATGACCTCTGTTTAAACGTGAGAACACATCGGTCAAATATAAATCAAGGAACATTCTATAAAATAAATGATCACTGTTTTTCGAGTGTGAAGGTCATAAGAGACAAGAAAAAACAAACTATTGCAGAGAAAAGGAGACTAAGGAAAAATAGAACAACTACATGCAGTGAGAAATTGTGGATTAGATCCTGGAACAGAATAAAGAACATTAATGAAAATTGGTGAAGTTCAAATAAGAACTGTTTTTTATTTAACAATAAACAATAATACTGACGCTGATATTCTGTTCTTGCCAATTATACTACGATCATGTAAGATCTTTACATGAGGGAAAGCGAAGTGAGGGATGTAAGAGAACTCTTGTACTATGTTTGCAATTTTTCTGTAAGTCTAAATGGTTTTTAGTTAGTTAGTTAGTTAGTTAGTTAGTTAGTTAGTTAGTTAGTTAGTTAATTTACATGAGAAGTAGTCTGTATCAACTACGGAGGAGGTTTCAGCAGAAGACTTTATTGGTTTCCAAAACACTTGCTACAGACATTTGGGGACACCTGAGCTGACTCTGAGAACTCATAGAGATAGTATCTTCTGTGCACACAAAATTGGTAGGGCATTTACCAAGTTCACATTTATATTTTTCCCCTGAATGAAAGGTGATAATGATGCTAAAAACTGAGAGCTGAGGCAAAGGCTATTGACCAAGATGAAGCAAAACAAACTACACTCAGACTGTTCTGGTTGGAGACCTCCTTTATAGATTGTTTGAAGCAGGTATTTAATTGAATGGATATAGTTTTTCATATAAATAGGTCAAGTAATTCCTTCCTCAACAATGTAATATTTTATAAATGGGATGCTTCATACTTTATAGATTCCAGTTTTGGTGACTACCAGACCAATCAATAATTATTAGCATTGTTAAATAATTCAAAGATATAATTTATATCTAGAAAACAATTATTCATAAATTATGGACTGAGCAAGCACTATGTGAGAATCCAGGTCTCTAGTGCCAGAATATAATGAGATCAGCTCTGTGCCATGGAAATGTTGCTTTGGTGTCAGGGTAAGTGTGGGATTAAAATAGGGAGAGACTGGAGAGAGATGTATGAGGTTACTGCTGGGTTTAGGTAAGATAAAGTAATGGCCTTACCTGATGCAGTGTTAGGAAGGATAAAGAAGATGGCATGAAATTAGAAGATAAGATCGTTCACAAGAGAACAAAGGAATATGATGACCTGTCTCAAATATTGCGTGAAATGCGGTAGCAAAGAAAGGGGAAGAGATAGAGAGTGGGAGGAGAGAGCAGTGGATGCAATGGGGGTGCATCAAGGAAGAAATGAGATAGAAGAAAGGGAGGAAGAAAGGGAAGCTGATGGGAGATGAAAAGGGAAAGAAAGTAATTAACTTTTTAGGCAAAAAAAAAAGAGAGACTTACCAAGAATTCTCCATTTCCTTAAACTTTTCTGACTTTCACCTTAGGCAACTCTGAAAGACCTCTGCAATGCCCATATAACCACCACCATAATTCTAGGCAATATTGGCCTCAGGCATTATAATATCAGTTCTAATACCTTTTAAATCTACAGACCTCCACCTCCCCCCCTTTTTTTCCTTTTTTCTGAGAAAGCTATTAGGAAGTGGTAAGTTATCAGGAAACAAAAGTGCTTCATTAGTTACAGGATTTTTTTAGGAACTCAGATGTGCTCAGGCACCAATAAGTAACAAGAGAGGCTGAGTTATATTGATTTGGGCTAAACTCATGTTACATTACTGCTGTAACAGTAGTGAGTGATCACTACTGATCACTGATACTGATCAGTCTGGAAGGATTCTCTCTGTGTTTCCAATAAGGATGCAGAAAATGCAAATACATTTATTCATTCTTTCAGGAAATATTTATTAAGCCCTACTATGTGTCAGGCAATAGTCTAGATTCTGGGGGGTATATTGGGGAATAAGGACAATATCTCTGCTCAAAAAAAAAAATCGTTCTCACTATAATACATATTGTACAGAAACTAAAACAGGGTAGATAGAACCTGACCTGCCTGGGGAGTGATGTTACTTGAATTAGATTATCAGTTCTCTAAGGAACTGTCATTTGAGCTGAGGGCTGGCAGAAGACCAATGGCAGCTACGAGAAGCTCTAGAAGGACTGGGAGAAATGCTGCAGGTAGAGGATACTGTGGTGGTTACAGTCACAAAATCCAGAGCCAGACTCTCTGGGTTTGAATCATGGCTATCTGATCTTGGCCAGGTTCCTTACTTCTCTGCATCTCATTTTTCTCATCTGTAAAAAAGGAATAACATGGAGACTAAATGAATTAAATACTAGACTAAATGTCTAGTTGTGTTTGTTAAACACATGCATACATTCAATCGTACATAAAGTCAGCCTGGGGTTGCACTTGGAGGCAATTAGTAAAGCAAAGTTTTAAGGGTTTAATGGTTATGCCAAATCTTAAGGTTCAGAGCAGGAACTCTCTAAGGGAAGAGAAGATGGAAAAGCTGTTTAGAAACAACTCAGGCGCCTTGGGTAACTACAAGTAAATTGGAATAGATACAGGGATGTTCCAGGGGGATATTACCCCTAAGAGACAAACTATCCCAAGATTAAGTGCTTAAAATGACAATGTATTGTTATTATCTCTCACAATTATGGAGATCGATGAGCTCAGCTGGGGGCTCTCATGTAATTGCAGTAAGATGGTAGCTGGGGCTGGATTCATCTTAAGAATTCTTACCTCACAGTCTGGTTCCTGGGCTGGGATGGCTGGTTAGTCATCTCCCACTCTATATGGCTGTGCCGCGTGGCTAATGTGGGCTGTCCCACAGAATGGCAGTCTCAGGATAGTCATATCTTTTACATGGGATTTTCTTCTAGAGTGAGAATTCCGAGAGACAGAGAGTGAAAGCTGCTAGTTTCATAAGGACTCTACTTAGAAACTGACACAGATTTCCACCATACTCTGTTGGTTGAAGGAGCCAAAAAAAAAAAAACAAAACAAAAAGAAAACAGGCCAGATTCATGGGAGAGGACACAGACTCTTTGAATGCAGAAGGATCAAAGAACATGGAGTCATTTTAACTCTGCTTCGAGTGGTGATGAGAGACGAAACTCTAGAGATGGGAGCCGGGGAGGATGTTTATATTCAAGAGGGCTTTGTATGATGTGCGATTATGTTTGAAATTTATCTGGTTAGTAACGTTAGGACCATTTTAGGTTTTGACTATGGAAATATTCATTCTCTAGATGTCACAACTAAGGACAAGATAAAACAGATTTCTTTCTTCTAAAGTTGTGGTGAAAACACAAGAACCATAACGGAAAGGAGAGGTTATTGTACTACCTTTAATTCTGAAAGGTTATAATTTCCTTCCAGAACTGCTTCCTTGCAGAGAAATTCTCTAACGGCCACAGATAGGTCCTAAGAAACAGAGAGACGCAGCTGTGACCAGGACGTGTTTTGGATGAAAGTGGAGGTTGGAAAAGGTCCTTTGTCTGGTACTCAGGATTTCTTATTTAGTTTGATTGCTTTGATTTACACAGTAAGCAACTACTTTGGGATGGGAGAATTAACTAAGCTTGGGAAGGCGAGCATTGCCATTTTTATATAGCTGCTATAGAAACTCACCTTAGAGGAGCTGAACTAATTCTCTAGTAATGTCTTAGCAGCTAGTTCTTGAAGAGGGTAGACATAGTCCATTTTTTGCACACAGTTACATGAGCATTGATTAACATTTTCTTCCTGTCAGTTTTTAAAATTAGGGTCCAAGAATTTAGAAAGTTGTTCATGGAAAGTGCATTTATACAGGTAGGATACTTAAAGCAATCTAATTTTCTTCAGCAAAATCCCATCTGGGATTGCCACGTGTGGGGCATTTTGGTGGAAATGAAAGGATTATTTTATGGGTAGATTCCTAGGTACTAGGAGTAAGTATCTGATATGAATAAACATGTTTCTTTCTTCATCGTAAAAAAGTAAACTACATACTCAAAATCGTTTCTTCTTCTCTAATCATTTTCCTAAGCCACGGGGCTTTATTTATTTAACAAGCACTTGCATCCTGCTTATCATGCGCCAGGCATAATTTAAAGTACTTTATAAATAACAACTCATTTTCTCATCACTGCTACCCTGGAGGCTAGTGCTGTTATCATCATCTCCAGTGATGTACATGAGGCATAGAGAGAGCATTTAGGAACACAGGTAATAAATGACAGAGTGGGGATGTGAACCCATGTAGTTGGTGCCCAGAATTCACATTCTTAAACCCTATGCTTGGTTTCCACTATTTCCTCCTTTCCACCACTCTTTTAGCTCTATATGACTCTATTTTAGCTTTGACCCACACTATAATAATTATTATAAGCCCTCTGAGAACAGAAGTCCTGACTTATTCTTCTGTGTATCCACAGTATCTGACATTCTACTTGGCAACTAGAAGGTACTCAATAAATGGTTTTATCTAAAGGAATGAAACGATTAATAATAAGAGGTATAAATGATTCTTAGACCTTTGGATCTATCATTTAACAGGACTATGCTATGCAGCAATCAGGATGTCTTCACATGCTTTTCATTTTCAGTCACATTGGGATGAATTTATATATTTATCTCATTTCTACTTTCTCCTATATGTCTAAACAGTCACATTTCATTACTCTCTAAGAGGGTTCATAGAAAGTCTTACAAACTCAAATTTGATTCCAAGACAAAGGTTAATTGGAAAAGATTGCACAAGCATTAAAGATTGTATATGAATCAGATCTATTGGTATTTTTGAATCAGATAGCTCTTATAATGGAATTTTAAAAGAAATGACATTTTGCACGCTAATAGTTTTTAGTCCTGTTGAGAAATCATTTCTTTAACACTAATAGGTTAATCAAGATGATTTCTGTGAACTATAAATTCTTAAGTATACAATCTAATTGAAGGCATTAATGACAAAATGCCTATATTATAGGCAGAGTCACTGAATGTATATTACTTGCCAATGCATCATAGATATTTGAAAATGTGTAGAATTCAGCAACCATTTTTTATTTTATTTATTCATTCATATTTTGATAACTTTTTATAGTGATGACAAATTTTAACATAGAAAAATCCATACTTCTGTCATTGAACTATATTATTCCATTTCAAAACAAACCTTTTGACAAATAGAAAAGTTTTTTAAAAGATTATTTTTTCTTAGATAAGAGGGTAAGTTTATGAGAAAGTAACAGTTACAATCTTGACTTCTCAAGTTTTTTTATTTGAGTTCTTGGTTAGAAAAATCTAGCCATTTTTTTCTTCTGAAAATGAGATACATACACAAATATATGTACATATATATATTTGAAATACTTCCAAAATTTACTAAATATTCCTTCAAAAATTTTTAGTTATAAATGCTTTGTTTTAAATCTTTTCTGAAAATGAATTCATTTAAAATACGAATCATTTTATAGTGTAGGATTTGTATATACAATATTACTTGTATTTCTTATAAAAAATAAAATCTTTTTTTTACAAAAACTAAACTCAGAGATTCTGAAAGAAACAAATATATGAAAAGAGAGAAAGAGAATTTCGATATGATTTTAGTAAAAGTGAGCTTTTCTTATTAAAGTTTTAGGATGGACTTAAGATGCATAGAACACAAACGAGGGATGCTGTAACTGAGACAGCACACAATGTGGGAATTAATAAACCTGCAGACCTGGAGCCTGCATCTCCTGTTACAGGGATGTTATCTGAACTCCTAAATGTAGCCGTTAGTCTAGCTTGTTAGATATTTGCACTCGACCAAGAAAAGATCACCCTTTACCTCACTTCTCTGTTTTAAAAATATGTGTGTGTGTGGGGGGGGGGGCAAGGGGCAGCACATAGTATGCCAGATGAAATAGTATATTATAGCAAAATAGTTTTGTTATTTTATGTTTTTCTTTGACTAGGGAATAACCATGATAGAGATTCTGACAGCAAACAAGGTGGATCAGATAGTGCTGAGTGAAGTTGGATAGCTAGATACTAAAAGCAGCAGAGATGTACTTAAAAGGCCAGGGACTTGAGGATAAACTGAGAAGTTAATGGTTATGTATTTGACAGCTAAAGTCCTCTAATATAGAGATGACCTTTTACGAGGTAATTAATAATTGAAAATTCACATCTAAAGGAAAAATCAGATATACATTAACTTGTTGTTCTGTTATCTAATCCTGAGATTTCCTGTTTCCAGGTTTGAGGCAAACCTGTGCCATGTCGAAGAGAACACAGCTCCTAATCATCCTATAGTTGCTTCCGCTGGCTTTCTCAAGGTCACCAGACTGTGGATAGGACTCATTTATAGCATAATGGACTGGAAGAGATCTTAGAGATCACGGAACCAATCAAACAGCACCCTTTTCTTTTTCAGGTAGAGAAAAATTCAGTCCTAGAGTCGTTAAATGCATTGTCCAGGTATACAGACCTTTCAGGTCTAGTTCATACCAAAAACAGAGGTGAAATCCCAAACTCCCAGTGTAATCTTCTGATTAACATGAGCACAGTAAAGTGATTGCTATAAAATTATCACAAAGGCAAGGAAAATGTTATTCATATATGAAGGAATGATTAAACAAGTTGAATCCCTCTCTGCATTTAAATAATACTTATGTTATTAACTGTCTCTCTTTCTCTCTCTCTCTCTCTGTGTGTGTGTGTGTGTGTGTGTGTGTGTGTGTGTGTGTATATATATATATATATATATATATATATATATATATACATACATATATATATTTGTTTGTTTTGGCACAAGAATCCAGTCACTGTACCTGTTATGAAATCATAAACTATAAACCTTATTTTTTGTTTTTTGTTTTTTTTAAATGAATTTGAAGCCTTGAGAGGTTGAATGACTTGCTCAGGGACATATAGTTAGTTAGTTGCCAAGCAGACAGCAGGGAACTGAGCCTGCTTCTGTAACTTTCTCCCAAAACACCACATTTTGTTCACACTTCCTCTTAGACCCAAGATGAGCTGGATTTCAGAGACATGCAGGAGAAGATAACTGGAGGTTGATGCTTTAAGTCTCAGGATCTTTTTCTCTGCTCAAGCAGCCACCAGGGCTTTAGAAGTTTGAGAGAGGACAAACTTATGGGAGCCCTTCCAGAGCTAAGAGTTTTTACCACTGTTGACAATGTATTATTTAGGACACTGCCTGGTGGCAGTAGGCTTTGCCAAAAGGCCATGTTGTCACACTGCACTAAGCAAAAAGGATTGTTTCGGAAATCCCTGCATTTATGTATTTCAGGATAAGACACAGTCTGTGTTTAAGGGGAATACAATGAGATGAGTTTCTATCACATAAAATTTTAAGGGCTTGTTTATTCAAATATCTTTTGAGCAGGAATTCATAGCTCATTTCTCTGGTTTTAGAGCAAGAAGCACACTGGAACAGCTTTCAACCTTGTGCCAAAACTTGACATGAAATGGAAGAATGAAGAAATGACTGCAGCAGAATATGAAGAAGTCACATGGGCATGCCACAACTACTCCACAATCAGGCTGCTTTTGTAGAGGGTATGGGACTTGGTTGCTATACACATTGGTGAACACAAATGAATTGGCCCACAACAAGTCCATGTTACTGGATCAAAAGATTTCAACTCTCCAAGAGCTGAAATAATAATACATGATGGACCACACTAACCTATTATGGTTTTAGGGCCTGGATACTTTGCAGACATGTAGTGTAGTATCATGAACCCTGAGAGTTTGTGGGCTTCTGTCTCCAGTTAGTGCTGTGGTACATCTTGCCACCCTTGACATTGGCATGCACTATTCTGCCTGAGGCATTAGATGTCTAATATGATCAAATTCAGACCCTATAATTTGAATTCGAGCCAAACCGCAATCAAATCATAAAATTTCTAAAACTGCTACCATCTCGGAAATGTCAAATGCTGGGTAGGGGAGCAGGAAATGGCTATACAGAGAATAAATAAAGCCCATTTTAATGAATTTGCATCTGGTCCTTATGTGAGACCATCCATCCACTAGATATAATTTAAACATCTTGATTAACATTTCATCACATTACATGACTGCTGGGGAAAAAAATTGTCTCCATGTACCACAATACCAAAATACCCAAAACTCCTTTGAGCTTTAAGGCGCTAAATATAGTGCTCTCAGGCCACTTAGTGTCTGAAGTCTGCTTGATACTACACATAAAAAATAAACCTGAGAAAAAGAGATGTTTTTATATGCTCAGATATTAGGACCCACTGGAAGCTTGGACTACTCTGGCAGTCACTGTCGGACCTCCCGGTGTCTGAGGAATTGTATGCTCCTTTCTAAATCCTTTCGGAAATTGCCAGTTTGATAGAATAACATTGCAGGAAACCACTCAAATTGAACATATTGTTGTTTTATGTTCTGCCAGGAGACCAGAGTGGGACAGAGTCAGAGGGAACAGAAGGGGTGGTGGAGGGAGGGAGTCCAGGGCGAAACAGACAATGAGAATAGAATAAGAAGTCATTTTAATGGGGTATTTTAAAGTCATTAAACAAACTATTATTTTTGAGAATTTAAAGCAAAATAGATCGCGTCTTCTCAGTTGTCTTGTGATCAACAGCATGATGTTCAATCTGAGAATTTCGTTGTAGAATTTAACTATTGTGGTCAACAACTTCCTGGTAAATCTCTATCTGATGGTCAATATGTTGCCAGCAAGAAGGACTAAACTGAAGCTTGCATGGAGAGCTCACTGATGGAAGCTTATTCCTCCGGCTCTATTCCATGGATCTTAAATACAAATCTACTTTTACTACTGGGATTTATTTTTTTTCCCGCTTTGAATTTTTCAGTTACACAGCATGTCATATAAATCATTTTAATTAATTAGGAACAACAATTTGCCATAATCATTTCTTCAATCTCATGTTTGAATTCCCAGTGCAACTTTTTTTTCCTCTAAGTCTGACAGTGTAATAGGACTTACTGGTAGTGATTCCGAAGAGCCCTGCAGGAATTTATTTTTCCAGAAAGACCATTGTGGGGAAAGGCTGTGTGATGAGATGACCGTGTTAGCTTTGCCTTTTTTTTTTTTTAAGTGGCTGACTCATAAATTAGAAACTTGATTCTCTCTCCCAGGCTTTGGATGGTTTCCTAACGAGCAGAAGGGCTGTTTTATTTATTTATTTACTAACTAATGTGGATTCAAACCCTTGATAGCACTTTAACACCTTAGTGACTGTGGTTAGATTAGCATTGCAGGCGCACAGTGTTGGTTTGGTTACCAGAAAAAAATCTTTTAGCCTCATCTCCACTCAAGTACTGGATTCAGGGCCAAACACATGCTGTCTATTTTTTGCCAGATTATCATTACATTTTAGCACACTGAACAAATTCAATACTGATTAAAATTGAATGTTACTTTAAAGTAAATAAATCTACTTTATTTTCCACATCAGTTAAAAAAACTGTTGCTTCCTTTCTAAAATATCTAAATACATTAGTTTTGGCAGCAGTCAAATAAAATATAGTAAAAACTATATTTAAAAAAAATGTAACAACATACCCAGTAAAATTTTAAAAAATCAGAATTTGGATTAGTTAGTCTTTGGGAAATATTAATGTTTGATCTTAGATACACATTCAGCTAATTGTGATGTGCTTGTCAAACTATTATATGTGCTCTGAAGATAACTAAGGTAAGTTTGATTGTCAATATTATTTTTACCTAGAGGGTACAATGGATGTGTAAAAGAAGTGCTGTGGGTTGTCCAACTTCACAAAAAAGTTATACCAATGTAGTTAAAGAATACCTAGAACTTATTGCCAAAGCTTTGCTAAATAAACACACACTTGTGATCTTATTTTTCTCTGCACTGATATGATTACTTTGCCAAAGTAGCAAGAGAATGGGAATCATTTGCTGCTTTTACAGGCTTTCAGGCGAATGAAATAAAGTGATAATTACACACAGCTTATATAAAGAGTCAGTCCAATCTCCCTGGTAGGCAGAGTAGGCATTCACATATGTTGTGTGATTTGAGAGATACAAAAAAATGTCTTCTTGTTATATATCCCCTAAACTGCTTTTATTAAGGTTAGACAGCTTCGACAAAGGGCGAACTATCTTCATGCAATTTTTTACTTTTATTCTTCAGTGCACATCAACTAGTAGAGTCTCCAGTCCCCACTCCACCTCAACCCACCCAACTTACTTTTGTCTGACTTTATCTGCCACCACCTCTCAGTTTAGATGCTCCTTACTCACAAGGTCTTCCCTAACGCCTTGCTATAACTATTAGCAAAGAAAGAATTTTACATTCTTAAATAGTTTGGGAAAAGTTAAAAATAAACATTTCATGACATATGGATGGTACAAGAAATTCGAAGTTCAGTGTCCATAAATAAGTTCTTATCGGAACACACCATTCATTCACACATTGTCTACGGCCACATTTACTATATAAAAGGAGACTTGAGTGGTTGTGATATTCTGTATGACACAAAAGCCTAAAATATTTATCATCCAGTCCTCTACAAAAAGAAAAAGGTTGACGACCCCTACCCTGGACTCCTTAATCAAGTAAGCTGATGCCCTTAAGTGCCTTTAGCACTGTGACAGCTGAATGTGTGTCTTCGCTACTAGAGTTTAAACTTCATGGGTCAAGCTTATCTTGCTCAGTGTAGTATCTGCAGCACCAACAAGAGAATGCCAGAGCATACAGTATGTGCTCAACACTGAGATGTCAAATTGTTAACCCTTCTTAAGAGTGTTTCCTTTTGTGAATGATTTTGTAAATAATATGATTCGTACTGAGTTATTTGTTTACTGGTCAGTTAAAAATTATTTTGCAAGTAACTGCTCCTGTTTAAAACAAATGAGCAACAAACAACAAACAAACTACAGATAAGAAGGCAGCACTGATTAAGAAAGAACTTTACCTAGAGTGGTTCTATTTAATTTTTTATCAATGATCAAGTAAAACAGGGTCAATATTAGGTACAGGATTTTTTTTCTCATTGATTCCAATCCCTCCAATTTGAGAATTGAAGGAAGAACTAGAGTTTAGTGCTGGCTATCCGGGGAAGACTTCAAGTAAAAAATATTGTTTTAGTACTCAATAACTGTGGAGATTGCAACTTTTCTAGATTTGTAACATTGTTATAAAGACAGACATACATGAAAGAAGATGCATGTAAGTTTGTAACTAACTTGTAGAGATGGTTAAGTGGCCACAAACTATAAAACCTAAAGGTGATAGATGATAACCATGTTAGTTCTCTAGGGTTGCCCTAAAAAGTAACCATTGGCTTAAATAACAAAAGTATATTTTCTCACAGTTCTTGAGGCTAGAAATCTGAGATCAATGTGTTGGCAGGGTTAATTTGTTCTGAGGCCTCTCCTTGTCTTATTCGTGACCAACTCCCTGTGTTTTCACACAGTCTTTCTTGTGTGTGTATCTGTGTCCTATTCTCCTCTTATAGGTTATACTGGTCATTTTGGATTAGGGCCCACTGAATGACGTTTAATCTTAATTATCTCTTTAACAGCTCTATTTCCATATACAGTAACATTCTAACATACTGGGGGTTATGACTTCAACATATGAATTTGAGGGACAACAATTTGGCCCATAATATCAACCACAACATTCAAGAAAATCTTCATCTATAGATTTTTATGTCCCCAAAAAGGACATATAATAAACCATGCCCAAATCGTACCACATGAAATAACAACCTCTCCAGTGGAAAAAAATCTATCTTAGGACTTGGTGTGAAATACAAATCTCTGTTCACTAATCAACTTCATAGTTTGTTCATATTTGTCCTTCTTGCTCAAATAATTGATTCTCTAATAAGTGGCATTCTAGTAAACGTAATGATATTCTATCAATATGAACAATATCATATCATATCCAAATATCTGGGCAACTTTAGTGCCAGAGTGAGATATTTTTGTTCTGTTTATTCAATCATTTATTCATCAAAACATATTTAAATGAGATGGTCATGTGAGTTCTCTCTAAAGTGGTGATAGGGATTTATTGAGTAACTCTGTACATTGGGGACCTTATTTCTCCTGGCATTAGCCCTTTGCCACGTAGGTAATTTTCATAAAGGGTGACTTTCATCCCTTTCTCTCTGCTCTTCAGTCCCTGGGGCTTGGGATGAATACTGTAATACAAACTCAAAACATGCTGAACAACTTTTGACTTACTAAAATTGCTGCCATAATGTTTATATCAATATCCAGATGTTAACTTTCCTGTTTCCTATAGTTTAGTTATTTTAAAAGAATAACATAGCTAAACATATGTTAAATATTTTGTCCTTTTAAAACCTTGAAATTTTAAAGGTTTCTTCTGTCTACCCTCTTCCTCAAAAAAAAAAAATCTATATTCTCTCTTTTTCAACCTCTCTCCTAAGTTTGGAGACCCTAAAGTAGCTTGGAGAGAGAGAAATTCTGAAATGTTGATGTTTTAGCAAAACTCTAAGATGAACACATTTTCATTTATAGCCCAAAACCACCTACAAATGTGTCAGTGGTCCAATTTTGTTTCTTCTTCCCTCAATTTCTATCTTCTTGTTCTTCGTGCCTCTTTTAAACAAGTTTTTTTAAGAACCTATGTTTCTTATATTAGACCATTTTTATTTTATTTATTCTAAGATGTAATTAAAATATATGAAGAGAAAAGTTAAAACTCTCACATGCATGGGTAGAATAAAAACTAATATTAAAATATTGGAAATTGATGAGAGTAAAGGATTAGAGGTGGGACTTAAACTCTATGTATATATGTATGTATATATGTATAAACTCTATGTGTATATGTATGTATATAAACATATATATATATATATATATATATGTTTAATGAGGAATATCTGAGTCAAACATGACAAAGTATGCTATCAGTTAAGCCTGTTACGTTCTGTACATTTCTCTATATTTGAGTTCTTTAGAGCATGAGCATTGAGTTGTCTTCTCCATTCTCTCCTTGACATTGGGCCATCTCTAAAATCTCTCTGTGTTGGTGACTGGAGCACCGTTCAGTCTTACTGCTGTACTAAATGAGTGGTCTGTCTCTTTGGGCTTTTCTGTGAGTTGTATTTTTTTTTCTTTTGGTCATCAATAATTCTGCCAATGATAACATTTTGTCTTTTAAATAGAGAGTGATGAGTTTACTTGGGGGGCCATGGTGGTGCTGGTGAAGGTGGATGAAGTGGTTATGTCTCATGGAGTTAGGCCTGGCCACCAATAGTTATCTTCAGTTCTTAGGGTGAATCATGAAAGTTTTCTAATATTGACTCAAGAAGAATCATGCTTTGTTACACAATATTTGAAGTGGAAGTTAGCATGAAGTTCATTCCACAACAAACATTTCTTCCTCCAGTACCTACAAAGCCCTTCCTTTGTGGCCTTAAATGGAATCTTCCTTGCAGTCTTTGGTTCTTTGTCATGTCATTCTCAAAGGTTCTCCATGCCCTTTCTTCTCTCCTAACTGCTGTGACTGCTCTTGCCTTAATAAACCGTTTCAATATGTTGCTAACTTAACCTAATAGAACTAAAAATCTGTGAGTGATATGCTAATGATTAGACAAGGAGAGTTGAGCACTTTAAAAAAAAAAAAAGTCAAGCATTTTGTTATTGGCAGTTGAGAAAGGCTCCAGACTTTACATCTTGGGTTTAACACACTGGACTCTAACTGGCTGATACTCTTAGAGTTATATTATAAATTTTTCATTATTTTTAATCCTGGGTGGATAGTAAGCACCTGTAAATATTTGTTAATTGATGGATTCAATTTCATAAATATGTGTTCCTTCTTAAACAATTATCAATATTTCTTCACTTTGTTCACTTTGCATCAAACATACATATCATCTTAGTATATTAATGTTTTCCATTCAAAATTAAATTAAAATTTCTCCAATATCCAAAGATTCAAATAAGATTAAAACAGAAGTACTATTAGCAGACATAATCTAAAAATAGAATTTAAAATTTTGTTTGTGAATAATTTAAGTTGTATTAATGCCATAGTAAGTGTTAAAAATCAAAGAGTGATAAAATAGTATAATTTATTATCTAGAAGTTTTCAATTATTATTCAGATGGTAATTCTAGAAGAAATTTTTCTTTTATTAGGAAATTAGAAGATAAAGTATAAAGATAATGTGTACTTTCAAACAGTT
Source organism: Eidolon dupreanum (assembly GCA_028627145.1). Classification (NCBI taxonomy): domain Eukaryota; kingdom Metazoa; phylum Chordata; class Mammalia; order Chiroptera; family Pteropodidae; genus Eidolon; species Eidolon dupreanum. The sequence goes on from CM053508.1 coordinate 20,991,598, forward strand.
CTTTTCAAAAAACTCTAAAATAAAAGAAAAACTAACTCATTGATTTCATGATTGCATTTTAATATCTTTACTCATATGGGGTTCAATATTATTTTCTCAGAATCAGTCCCCTTGATAATCTGTCATTAGAAATTATAACAAAGACTTTAAATTGCTTTTCTTTTAATGGATAGGAACATGGAACCTGAAATAAAAGCTTTTCTTCAAAGCCTTTAAAGCATGAAATTATAACAGAATTCAATCTTACTTACTGAATACTCTCTCAATGCTGATTTATAGGTTATATTCATTCAGTGTATAAAATTATCATTTTAGTGAGCTTGAGTGTTCTCAAAGGCTTTTTAAAATCTATGTTCTTTTAAATGGAAAACATATCATGTGATTAATATTTCACTTCTGTGGCTTCTTAATGTTCTTAATAACATGAGAAATTGATACAAGCAGTCCTATTTATGGAGTATAGTCCTCTCCAAGTATCTTTCCTATCTCATGTACATGAAATAGTTCCTAGCATCATATCTCATGTATTTAAAATATATTACTCAATAAACCAAAGAAAAGTTACCTCTATTTTGCTTTTTTATTAAATTTTAAAATTATAAGATAGTAATAAAAAATTTATAATAGAAATAAATACAACAAATACTTGTAAAATCACCACTTAGATCTAATAAATGTTAACATATGAAAAGATTGGCTTCAGATCATGTGCCTGAATTGTCATGTAAATTTTTGTGTTTTTTATATGTAGATGTATAACTAAAAGAAATATGGACCATACTTTTGCAAGTTTTAAAACTTTATATGAATAGATTCATTATATATGTATAAGTAAGATACATATATATATGCATATGTGTATATATCTTATGGTGATCAGATTCTTTTGAGAGATGTAACTCTAATTCATTAATTCCATTTGATAGATGTAACTCTAATTCATCAATTCCATTTTATAATTATTGCATTTATATGTAAAGCACATATTATCACAACTTCATGTGATTCCTAATTCCAGCTTGGTCTATTCCTGGTTCATTTTGTCCATTTTGTTTTTGAGCTCAGTTAAATTTATTTGTTTGTTTCTTTCATATTTTTGTTCATTACTATGAGTCAGAAATGTTGTTTTTATTGATAGAACCCAAATTATAATCACTTGAGGCTGACCCAGATGAGTATTGTCATATGTCAATCCCAGATTTCTGTAAGAACATCTAAAAATGAACAGCAATGTTCTCCCACCCAGCCCCCTGTCTTACTTCTACACATTCCACTGTGGCATTGGTGCTTTGGTAGACGTGCCGCCCTCTGCTGATGACTACCATGGCCCTCCCCACTCTCTTTCTGGGAAGAGGCAAAATGCCCTGCACTCAGCATGCTCAGTTTCTCAGTGTATAATCAAGACTAATCAGTCACAGTTAACGATACTCTACTCAAGTTTCCAAGAGAAGGTGAGACATCTGCACAAGTCTGAGACTATGCGTGAGGTCTCTTTTCAGGCCACTTCCCTGCCTCCCTCTGGGTCTAACTCTAAGATGCAAGAACTGCCTTGTTGTCCACCACAGAAGTGTTCTGCTTATCTCAATGCTATGGAATCCAGGTTACGAGGTCTGACTCTAGGAAAAAGAAAAATTTGCAGCCTCAGGCTTGTCTCCTCAGCCTTGTCTTCCTTCTTCTTAGCTGACTCTCCTCTGGGATGACTGCACTCGATTTGTATTCATTTCCTGTTGCTGTTGTTTCAAATTACCACAAAGTTAATGGCTTAAAACAACAAATATATTATGTCACAGTTCTGGATGTCAGAACTCCAAAATGGGTGTTGATGGGCTAAAATCAAGGTGTTGGCAGGGTTGTATTCCTTCTGGAGACCCTAGCAAAGAATCTGTTTCCTTTCCAGCTTCTTGCATCCCTTGCTTTGCAGTCACTTTCCTCCATCTCCAAAACCACTTAGTTGAATCTTTCTCACATCACATCACTCTGACACTGCTTCTGTTTCCACATCTACTTTTCTGGTTCTTCTGCCCTCCTCTTCTATACTTAGAAGACCCTCGTGATTTCATGAGATCCACTCTGACAATCTGAAATGATTTTCTTATTTTAAGGTCAGCTGGTTAGTAACCTTATTTCCTTTTTGCCATGTAACATAACTTACCTGTGGGTTCTGGAGATTCAGAGATGAACATCTTAGGGAGCCATTATTCTGCTTACCAACACAGACAAAACCTGCTTTATGTCCAGGATTATAATGGCACTAAAAAGGCAACACAAAATAATAGCTTATTATCAGTATATTCACCAAATTCTTTGTTATTTGTCTCAAATACCTTTATATATGAGACATCGCTAGCTCTGTCCAGGTAAGCTGCATACACATCTGTCTACCTTCTATAACATCATGCGCACATAAGATAAAAAGAACATCAAGACTTCATCCTTCTGTAGACAGCTACTTCGGCAAAGGAACATATATGCCTCCTAAGAGCAAGATGATATATACATGTAAAAAAAAAGTTTAGACCCACTTGTAAGAAAGGAAATGTATTTATCAGAAATAAGAGTTTCAGAGATTTACAATCCCTAAGAATGCATTAGATTTACAACTCTAAACTGAACTCCCAGTGATGCCATTTGTAGCACTTATGTTTGATTTAAAATCTTGTATCCAGCTCTTCCTTAAGGAAATGAGTGGTTCTCTCTCTCTGTCTGTCTCTCTCATCCACTTCCAATGTCATATTTTTCTACATAACAGTTGGGAAATCTTTTCCAAAGTAAATTTAGGTCTCCATTTTAGAATACAAAAAACAACTTGCAATGTTCAAATGACAGTGGTATTTTTTTGAGGTTGTTTAAACATTATTGAGGTTTTACTTGCAGTTCCCAATATGTATATTAGTCTCACTACCGATAGCTTTGATATCCATATGTGAAAGGTTTTCCAAGACTTCCTAAAGTTTAAAATACTTGCTTTTGTTGTCTATCTATGTTCAGACTTTAGTAAAAAAAAAAAAAAAAATGTCAACCATTTCTATACTACCTGACATTTCTTTATCTTAGATGTGACTACACACACACACACACACACACACACACACACATCCTTCCAATAACTTAACACAATTTCTGTGCTTTGTGTTCTCTAAACCCCATCTGATCTCTTCAAAACTTTATATAAGTTTCTCCCACATCCTACAATGTTCCTTTCCTCTTTCCAGCTTCTACTCAAGCAAAGTCATTTTTCTCGTTAAGGCATTTTTCCCCTTAATGCCCCACCCAAATTATTTTGTCATTTCAAAAACAATATTGAGATCTCTCCTTGATGAGACCAAGAATACATTTGATCTATATGCCTTTCTTTGTTTCCTTCTCATGTATTTTAAATTATAAAGGACACTTTATCTTAATTGTCTAAAAATACAAATCCCATGGGGGCAAGGATTGCATCTTTTTTACATTCTATAACCTTCAAAAAATTGTGTATAGAAAATGTTGAAATGTTCAATTAACGAATGAATCAAAGCACCACCATTTCTTTCTTAAATGTCACATATTTTTACCCAGCTAAAAATATTTTTCTATGGTCTTGGCATTTTGCATGTGACATGGCATCTGCTCTGAAAGTAACAATAGAATTAGAGCAGACCTCTCAACTGCTATTTTCAGTAAACTATTTTGTCATTGTAAGATCTTTTGTTAAAATGCAAAAAAAAAAAAAAAGATAATTATTCTTTTTTTTTCTTAACACCATTGTGAATAAAAATGCAGTGTACTTACAATAGAAAAGTTATCATTGAAATGTCTAATGAGGTTGATGTGGAGGCATTTTAGTAATGTGCTAATCCTCTTGGGGCCACTTTTTATTTTTTTCACTCAAGTTATTTCTGACTGAATAACTTAAACATTGCTACTCTGACCATAATCTGGCTTTTTTAAGGGGGGTGGCAAATACATAATCACTTCCTTTCCTCTTTAAATAGAAACTTGGCACTGCAGATATATCTGAATAACAGATTACCTAATCTACCACTGGGCAGCTTGGCACATTGGAATGAGACCTAGGAACAGACAGTGACATTTACCCAGAGAATTTACTGGATTAAAACCCAGGCCCCCCAATTTAGTATCTCAGTTGGGGATCATCAAATTAAATAAAAACTAAACAATTAAAAGTAATCAACTTTTTTTTACATGATACCAAATAAATGCCTGCATTATCTTGCCTCCCATAACATTAATGGGTTATTTAATTAATTAATAGGTTGTTTGCCAAATTGTAGGAACAGAATACAATAGATCTCAGAATTATGATTATAGAGATAAGAAAAGTAAAGTAAAAATGAAACGAAGTAATTAAACAGATATTTATGCTTATAAAACTTGATGGAAAAGTAATCTATTTTCATACCTGAACTCTGAGGATATGTCAATATCAGTATAGTTTACATAGAACTATTCAGTTTCTAGTTTACAAAATTTCTCATTTCCTCTAACTTTTCTCTTTTTAAGCATCAAAATTAAAAATGGGGATCAATAATTCTCATTTTCTACATTTCAAAAGTATAAAATGTTTCCTTTGACTTATGACTAAGTTTTCTCTCTAAAGTGTTATATATACAAGCCTGTGCATTTTTATTGTAACATTTTCTGGGTTTATTTCATCTTTAAAATACATGAAAATATTTCACTCTACTCTATAATTTATCTGTAGTTGTGTTTCCAAAAAATTATTGTTTTCCCTCACTATTTTATAAAATTAATCATCAAGGAGGATGCTCCCGGTGCATGCTGTGGCCTTGTCTCCCACCATCACACAAGCCAGGCAAAGGTCCCCTGGCTGGCCCCTTTCCTAGCAGAGTCCTCCACAAAGGGGCCTGCTTTCTCATGCCAGAAGCGCAGAGGACCAAGGAATCGGCCAAAGTTTGAGGGCCTTTTGAAAATGGAGCCATGATTGATGAGGAAGCTGCACTGAGTTTTCCATTTAAAGGTTTGCTGCTTTCCTTTTGGACATCTAATAGATCATTAAAATGATCACTTGTGCACAAAAAAAAATTCTTGATTTACCCATCCTTTCAAAAACTTCACTCCTAGATTTCTGTATCTGAGTCAGCGGAACTATTCAAGCCTCCTCACGAGACACCCCACATCCGATCCATCTGCAGATGCTGTCATCTCTGCATCCCACATCCACCTACTTCTTTTCATCCCCACTGTTACCAACTAATCCAGAAATGTGAAATACTTTTCCTCCCTCGCTTTACTTCTCAAATGTGGAAGCTTCCATAGAGATGCCTTTCCTGACCACCCTTTCTGGATTAGCAACCACACTTATTCTTTTTCTAACCCCTTACTTTCATTGTTTTTTCTTAACGATAAACAGTTTCCTAATGTATCTCATGATTTCCACTTTTACCCTCTTACGAAACACTGTTTTCTTAGCTTACAGAGTGATCTTCCTCTAAATAAAAAACAAAATCCCAAACTTTTGCTGTGGCCTTTATTGAGATGATTCCTTATCCTGCTATTCGTTTGTCGGTTCCTCAGAGGTGTCTTCTCTAAGACCACTGTCCCTGACACCAGTGCACATATGTGCCAAGTTACTCTGTAACACATCAGCCAGTTTCATTTTTATTATAGCTCAAATCCTAATTCAAATATCTAAAATTCTATCTTGTTGCATTATTTAATTTTTTAGTTTTCAGCTCTTTCAAAGGAATATTAGCCTTGTCTGTCTTATTCAACACTGCCTCATATAGGGTCTAGCCTACAATAGGTGTTTAATAAATATCTGTTGAATGATGAATAAATGATTTGATCATGATTCAATAAATCAGATAGAGCATATCCTTTGAAAGTGGTTTAGGAACACTGCAAGATTCAATCACAAGAGTAGAAAACAAAGCAAAGAAATGACATATTACCTATTTTTTTCTTTTTTCACATGCAAGTGTATTAAAAGACCAGTAAACTCTGTCAGAGACCTAATCTCAAATTCTATGATATTAAAATGCATAAACTACCCACATTCAAAGACAACCACATATATAGTTTTTATATTTAAATATTGGCAGTTAGCCTGGTTTGAGACTAATAACCCCATTTTACAGATAAGGAAACCAAGGCTTAGAGAAGATTTGTCAAGAACGCACAGCCTCTCTCAGAGCTGAGAAATTTACCAAACTTTTCTAAAAGCTGTATTCTTTCTATTACATCATATATTAACCAGATTTTGATTCCTATAGCCGTAAGAGAGCCAAGATTCCTTTGGCTACAGCTTTGGGCTACAGCTTCTTCAACAACAACCTTGATTTACAGAATGCTACAAATTTAACCAGGGTGTTGTGCCTGCAATGCACAGTGTGTGTTTTTTGATTCCACGGAAACAATAGCTACAACATTTCTTTGAAATCCATAAGATGCCAGATAGAAAATAATGATTACTTTCAAAATAATCAGGAAATTTTAAGAAAAAAAAATCCTGTTTTATCATCCAACTCAAAGCTATAATTGAATTTATTGTAAAGTCTATAATAAATTCAGATGCAACAAAACATTTTAGAAATGGAAGGGTTTGGGGGAGATTTTGAGGGTTCGTTATTGTTGTTGTTCATGAATCAGCCTGTGGTATATGCACTCAAAGGTACTTGGGCCTTGAAGAGGCCATGGGTGTCATAACTTCCATCCTGGCTCAGTGTTCTGAAGTCGACTGGGATGCACTAAACCTGGAGAGCTTTTGTGGTGACTTTAAGATATTTCTTGCTGAGGAATGTTTAAAATCCTTTCATAAAATCCTTAATAAGCTTGGAGGATATTATGATGCTCCATTAATGATACTTGACTCTGCTGATAGCAATGGGGTATGCAAGCTAGACTCTCATTTCATTCCTTGTTAAAGAAGGACACAAAAATATACTTGGTCAGCATGGAGAAAACTGATCTCCACTAATAATTTTAACATAAAGTCTTTAATGATGAAAGCAAGTGACATAATTATAGCCACTATTTCTTGAACATTTTGTATGTATGTTATGTACACTATTGCCAATATCTCCCAGCCATGCAAGGTGGCTATTATTAAACATTAATTGATTTGCTTGAGGCCAAACAGCCAGCAAAGTTGAAGAGCTATGATTTTTACCCTGTTCTCTCTGGTTCCAAAGTCCAACTTGTTCTCCCATTCAATATTACTTCATTTATTCTTTTATTCTTTGAACAAGAATGAATTTAATGCCTATTATATATCGGGCACTGTTTGAACTATTAAATAAAACAAAGTCACCCTTCTTATGGGGCTTATAATTTAGTTGGGCAGAAAAGAAGAAAACCAATATATAATACAGTATAAGATTATTAAGAATGTAGTTATACCTGCTATGAAATGAAAACAAAACAGAGCATGAGCCAGGAAAGAGTGCTCGGTAATTAGATCAGAGGCATGTCCTAAAGGATGCACTGTTTGGAATCCGCTGGCCACCAAAAAAAAAAAAAAAGGCTTTAGACTTATATATCAAAATGTCCTTTTAAAGAATAGAGACTAATAGATCACAGAATCCAGGTATAGTTACACAGACATCTCCAATAATACATTCTACTTTTGACAGAATTCATTAATTTGTTAATTTACATATTTTTTAAGGAAAAGTGGATGGAGGATATTTTGCGTATAAGGCATGGAGATGATGCTGGGGCTAAAAAGATAAATAAGACATAATCTCTTCCCCCAAGAGGAAGGCAGAAATGTAAACAGAGAAATTCATTCATGTATTTTATTTAAAACATAAGATACATTCAAAAATATTTAATGAGATCCCATTACACCCCAAATCCAACCACCGAGTGAGACACTGAAAATACAGCATGAGAAGATAGGACTTTGAGAAAAGAGAGTCTGGAGAAGATCACAGAACTTTCCTAGGAGGAGACACACAACATTGCTCTTAAGGATTGAGTAGGAGTTTATCACACACGGCCTGCAGAGGTCCTCTAGTTAGAGGAGATGGTAAGTAGGAAAGCAGGGTATTGGTATGTTCAGTGGCAGTGACAAGACCCGGCTGGGGGCATGGAGGGTGCAAAAGGGGCGGTGGCAGGAGAGGAGACCAGAAGAGTTGGTGAGGCTCGACTCTGAAAGATATGGCATTTAAAATGTGGATTCAGTCAGTAGTCTCTTGGTGAGTGACATTTTTAGTCTCCGTGTCATGTTGCCAGGGAGAGGAACTTCAAAGTCTGTGCACCCACCCTTCTCACACTCTTTTCTGGAAGAGAAAGAGAAGCTTATGGAAGATGACTTTGAGGGAAGGAACCAATCATGTGCAGTTCAAACACACTGCTCCACAGGTAAGTTCACAGGAGCATGCTCTGTCTGCCCCTACTGGTGGGTAACTGGGCCAGAAAACCTGTCTAATTCAAGGGTAAAGTATTAGAAGGACCATTTGCCATGAATCTAATGTCGCTTCTCTCAATCAGCTTTATCAGTAACAAAGCTGACATTTCTATGCCCTGTAGTCTGTCTGACTTCCATACTTTGTTTCACAAATACTTTCTGATTTGGAAAAAGAGCTAGTTTGCCTATTATTGGCTTTTCTAAAACTCCAACACACCTGTGGAAGGCAGCATAATGGTCTCCCAAAACACCTCCATCCTAATCCTCTGAACCTGTGAATATATTACCTTGCACAGCAAAGGGAATTTTGAAGATGTGATTGAGGTTAAAGACCTTTAGATGGAAGATTATCCTAGATTACTCCAGTCTAATCACATGAGTCCTTAAAAGCTGGAAGTCTTTACAGCTGGGTCAGATAGATGCAAGGATGAAAGAATGGTCAGAGAGAAGCAATAGGAGGAGGATTTGACCTGCTATTGCTGGCATTGCAGACGGAGGAAGACAGCCACAAACCAAGGAATATGGGCAGCCTCTAGATGCTGAGAACAAACTGCTGGTTGATAGCCAGCAAGAATATGAGGACCTTGGTCCCACTACCACAGGCAGCTGAATTCTGCCAACAACCCAAACGAGCAAGAAAATGATTCTCCCCTAGAGTCTTCAGAAAGAAATGTAACACCTTAATTCTAGCCCAATGAAATCTGTGTTGGACTGCTGACTTACAGAACTGTAAGTTAATCATTTTCATTGTTTTAACCTGCTAAGTTTTTGGTAATTTGTTATGAAGGTCATGGAAAGCTAATACAATAGTATAAGGAGCCAATGAATCATGTTTTTTGTTTGTTGTTGTTTTTAAATTGAAACATAATTGGCATGTAATATTGTGTATGTTTGAGGTGTACAATATATGTAGGTTTGATACATTCTTATCATTTATATGTTGCAATATGTTACTACATGAGCATTATTTAACACCTTTATATCTCATGATTATCATTTCTTTTTTGTGTTGAGAACAAGTAAGATAGTCTCCGAAGGAGTCAATGGAGTTTTTAACATGAGTGTTAAATTATTCAGATAAAATGTTCATTCCAATGGCCAGTAGAGTTTGAGGTTGAAAATGTTTGTATCTCACGGCAGCATTTGGTGATGGGATACAGTGCTGAAGTGAAGGAGAAAGACTGTTCTAGCTTGTGAATTGGGTAGATGGCCACAACGTTAACCAAGACTGTGGCTCCAGAAAGAGAAATGAGTTCACTGGAGCAAATTATGAACTCAGTGTTGGTATATTAAGATTGAGGTATGTGAGGCCTGTAGGGCATTCAGGATGACAAGTTTACAAGTTGTTGGAAACAAGTGCCTACAGGAAAGCAGACATAGTGAGTGCCTTTGGAGTGGATAAGGCAATGCAAAGTGAGAAACATTTATATCTGTAACTCTAATTATGATTTGGATCATGAAAAATTTATTTTATAATATTTATTTATTTATTTGTTTACTTATTTGTTAGTTTATTAATATTATTCCAATCATCTACAACTCTATATAAAGACAATATGACCAAAGTCAAATCTGGAAATATATGGATTTTCTAGAAGTCACTCAAGAAACCTGTTTAGTTTCATGCCATATCCTAGACATGGCCTAACTTTTTAAAATTTTTTATCAACATTGTATTTTTAGAACTTCAAATCATCTGTAAGAAGTTTAAAGTTTAAAACTTTTCACAGATGTTTACTGATAATGCCACTAAGTGCCACTCCCAGAATCACACATCTGATAGTGTTTTTGAATCATGTGTTTAATCAGATCATTGCCTACGTAACATGAGCATCCTATTTTTTCCCTTATGCAGTTATACCATAGAAAATGTTAGTACATAATTCCCTTGTAACTTAAAGGGTATTGTCCACAAAACTGCAGTTTAGCCCTTATCTTGATGTTAAAATCTGCTGTTTTTAGAAAGTGTGTTTAGGTAACAGTTTAAAAAGAAAAAAAAAACAGTTGAAAAGTATCTTCATTGGCCTCCTGTGAGCCCTAATTTAGCTTTATATAACCAAAAACATCAACATAAGTCTTACCTCTGAGTTTTGCTGCAGGAAACTTTACTGAGGGTGAAATGATCTTAGGCAGAGACAGCACTTTAGATTGGTCAGATCATTTCTTTTACATGGTTGATTTTACCTAAAAGGCCCAAGACACATGCCTTCTTAAAAACAGATGAAATTTTGAAAAGTTTTTTAAAAATACTTTTTATTTTGAAATAATTATAAACCCCAGGAAGTTACAAACATAGTGTTAGAGGAGTCCCCTGTGCCCATGACTCAGATTCCCTTAATGATACCTAATCTTACGTAATTATAATATATTTTTCATTTTTCAAAACCAGGGAGTAGAAATTGAAGTTGACACAATACAACTAGCCTGCAGATTTTACTCAGATTCCAGAGGTTTTTGTGTATGCTTTTTTTTTTTTTTGGTATATATGTGAATATAGTTCTATGAAATTTTATTACATGTAGAAATTTATATGAGCTCCAACACAATCAAGATAGAGAGCTCACCACAAAGGGGCTCCCTCATGGTACCTTTTATAGTTTCACCTCTTCCTTCATCAACACCTAGCAACCACTGATCTGTTCTCCATTCTTATAGTTTTATCATTTCACGATTTTTATATAAATGGATCCATGCAGTATGTAACATTTTGATAGTGACTTTTTAAAAAATTCAACATAATCACCTTGAGATTCATTTATATTTCTGCATATAATAGTTTATTCCTTTTAATTGTTGAATAGTATTTTATAGTATGGATTACCATGGTATGTTTTCTCTTCACCCGCTGATGGACATTTAGGTTGTTTCCAGTTTGAGACTATCACAGGTAAAATTGCTGTAAGCATTATCTACAGGTTTTTGCATGAGCATAAATTTTCATTTCTCTAGATTAAAAGCTCAACAGTGTGATTATTGGGTTTTATGGTAAGCATATGTTTAATTTTATAAGAAACTGCCAAACTTCTAGAATGGCTATAACATTTTACATTTCCACTAGCAGTTTATGAGAGATCCAGTTTTTCCATGTCCTCACCAGCATCTGATACTGTTGGTGGTTCATTTGTTTGTTTTTCAGCCATTCTAATAGGTGTGTAGTAAAAACCAGTGGATTGTTACCGGTATTTTTGGAGCTCTTTGCAAAGCTTGAGTGAGCTCTCTAAAGGGAACATAACTTCCTCTTGCCATAAAATGAACATAATAAAACAACAGGAGGCTGAATCTTAGCCTTCCATATTTGCAAGTGAAAATGAACATAAAAGCATGGAAATTGAAGACCATCAACAACCACAAAAACCTGTTTATTTGTAACAGATTTCCTTTTGGAATCTCTGTGGTCAGTTTCAGGGAAGAGCAGAGTAGAAGTCATGGTTTACTATCTTTCTTGATGATATGATTCTCTGTGTTCAAATGATAAGGAGGCCTTGGAAGTCTTTCTAAAAGCATTTAGTGTGCTTGCAGTAAAGAAAGGTTTTAGTTGCAAAGTTGCATTCAAAAACTTAAACAAGAGAGTGATTTAAGAATAATATTAGTTTTAAAATTATTATCAGTACACATAAAAATATCAACACACTGAAAAATAAAAATTTCATTTTATTTAAAGAGCATTTTAAAAAAGAAAGACAAGAAAATCTGTGCTATTTCTTCCTCTGTGCTCTTGAGTATAAATTTAGAATTTGCAAGCACTAATCTTGGGGAATCCTAACTCTCCCTAACAAACCACGTGGAATTAAACAGCACTGTTGAAGTCCTCGGAGCAGTAGAGACTGTTGTTCGTCAAGATAAAAATACTAGTCATTAAGAGGTCTGAGAGCATTAAATGAGTGTATAAATATAAGTTTCTCCTTTTTGTGGCAGATGATATAAAATAATAAAAAGCGTGTGTGCTTTAGATATATAAAAACCAGAGTTTGGATAATTTAAACTAATTATACCTTTACTTTCCTCATCTGTAAAATAGGTATAATAAATATCTATTCAAGAGAAGTTTGAAAAACTAAATGAGATAATAAAAGCTATTAACTTATTACTTAGACAATAGAAGGTATACATAAAAAAGTGTTTGTTTCCCTTCTCTTGTTCATGGTGTGCTGAGAATATACTGCTAGCAATTATCTGAATAGCCATGAAGGTGCACATGTTCTCATTTGAAAGAATCACTAGTGAGTGGTCATAAGTTTGGTTATCTATTCTAGTATGTTGTAACTTAAATGACATTATTATAGAGTGGAGTCAAAATTAAATTTGAGCTTAGACAATAATCTAGAGTATTCTTGTTTAAATAAATATGTTTTGCATTTTCCTTCTAAATCTATTACCTACTTGAAGACCCTTCCAGCCATTGAAAGTTATAAGAATAATGCCACTGTGGAGCACATAAAACTTGAAGCCATCAAGAAGAGTTTTGTGATGTGCATTCATATTTGGTTACTGTTCTTGCTATGCAGTAAGGAAGGGAAAAAGCATGTGTGATTTTCATATATAGGGAATTGATGCTCAGAGAAATGATAACAGTTCCATAAGACATCAGTCCTTTTTAACATTAATCATAGACACAGCAACAAAGATGCTTTCATGCTAGATTTGTGGAGTGAATAGAAACTATTTTAAATTGTTTATATGAGCCCATATTCTGCATGTTCTATTATGGAACATCAATATATAAAGATATATACATTGTTCTTAGGTGAGCCTAACTATTTATCCACTTTAAATCATGAGCTTTGATTTGTTTCTGGTTTTAGTGACAGATTAGAAGTGATTCTTAACCTGCATGGAGCCCAAATACTATGCCATGTTTCAGGATTAGTTTAGGGAAAGGAGGAGAAATAATTTACTACTAGTTAACAAGTAATAATATTCAGTGTTCAGACTAGAAAGGAGACTATATGAAGACATTCTAGAGATAATGATGTAAAAGTCAACATGCATCATCTAAGAAAGCCAAGGCTCTCCATCGAAGGCAACATTAGTTTGCATTACTCAAGCCTTGCGAACTTGCCACATACAGTGTACCAGAAGCCAGCACGCTGGTCCTACACATTCCAGACATTTTCTTTTCTAAACTACCTGAAAGTATAGCTTGAACTCTTCTATGAGAAACTCACAGGCCAAGGAGCCAATATAAATTTTTGGGAAGTCTGTGTACAGTGACAGGCATATCTTTGCAAAGAACCCTTTTGAAATTGACACGTGAGCCTCTTTTCTTCCAAATAAAACGAAATCACAAATTTAATATTGTTTGGGAATTTTAATTCTTTACATCATGGTTTATCTTTTTTTATTTTTTAACTCCCCTCTCAATATTTTTTACTATTAAAAGAATCATGCAAATATAGTGTGAATATATATAGTATAAATATATATGATGAATAATATGTAAATCTAGTTGAAAGTTGAATATATATTTTTGGAATATATATTTTATAAATACAATTGAGTATATATTACTAAAATAGAATAATGGAAGTATCTGTTAGCTTGGAAGTCTCAAGAGATTGAATTAGCTCATGTTAGATTTATTTATGCAAATATTCCCAAGGAAGCATTTGCTTTCCTCATCTGTAAATTAGATACAAATAAACCTATCCAAGGGATATCGTGAACAGGTTGTTAAATTGGAGAATTTGTCTTTATCGGGAGATTTATTACTGTAGACGTTAAAAGCCATAATGGTAGTCAATGCATTTATCTTTTCTCAATAGGATAGTAGAGGAAGAGACATGAAATTCCCCTCTTAAAATCGCTAGTGTTCGCCTTTCAATTTTCACTACTTCTTAGCCATTTAGCCATGCCTCATCTGTATTTCTCAGTAATAGGAGTAAAACCCAAATTTCATAAAAAAGTTATTCTTCGAAGGAGAAAAATATGTAAATGTTTTTCTTTTGCTTTATAAACAGGACTTGGAGAATTAATCAAAGAAAGGATACATTAGGTTAGTGAGGCCCCATTTGCCTCAAGCACGGTGGAACCTCTGCTTGGAAGCAGTCTTGGACCCAAGTCCAATCTGGATTTTTACACTGTAGCATCTGGAAGTCTACATCATGAATTTCTCAGGTTTCATACTCAGCCTCATTGATGAATAATGTCTTTAAAATAGTAAGCTAACTTTCCCAAAGTTTATCACAACCAATCAGGAAATAAGAAGGTACAGATACTTTCTATTCTACTTTATTCATCAAGATATCTTCACATTAGCTACAACAGGACATTTTCTCTTCCATAAAATATGACAGATGTAAACATTGGCATTTCAATACTTTTGAACTTGATATACTTTTATATACAATATGATCAAAATCATTCAAAGTTAGTAAAGAGCAAATAGCTTGCCTTTCTTCCAAGAAATATATATGTATGTATATGTAAACATATATAAGGAATATATATATATATATATATATATATATATATATTTAGAGAGAGAGTAGAGTAGAAAATATAATTATTCTATAAATGCTGGAAATTGTTTACAAATTTGTCAACTAGTATTAAATTTCATCAGAGCTGCAATCAGATGAGTCCCATAAATTTTCTCAAGAAATGTTTTTATTAGTAATTAACCTTGCAGATATCAAATAGATAACCTAAAAGTTCTCTGAAGTAATCATTTTTGTTTTCTCAGACACATAGGTAAATGAACACACAATTCTGTGCCAACCAAGAGTAATTTACTGTCCACATATACCATTTAATCATGACCACCTGTACACATATGGTGCTTAAAATACGTTTTACTAACTCTGTCCCTAAATCATCTCACAGGCCTTATTTTTTAACTACTACATTATTTTTTACAGAGGAAAAGGTTTGATGCAGTTTATGGCTCTTTTTCTTTTAATTCTTAGTCTTTTTCCACGTTTGGTTCTTTTAGTGCCTATGACACATTTTTCTTCTTTTTTAATCTGGGAAAATTTAGCTTTGGAGCACCATCTGTTTCATAGTGAAGTGCTTGTATTCAGTTTCCCAGATGGATTGAATAAGAGGAAAAGGTTAAATGATTTAACTTGAATTCACACTGTGAGTCATCTGCCCTAAGCCCAGTTATGACAAAGTGAGAGATTTTCAAGGTTTTTTCACCTTCTTCATTACACTAACTTGAAGATCACACATTTTCACCAGAGATTTCTCGAAACAGAATTAGAGTAGCAAATATACTCAATATTGTTGGACAATAATTTGGATTTCAAATTTATTGCCAACATACAACTTTTAAAAATATTGAAAAAGTAAATGTTTCCTTTTACAAGAAATTAAAACTTAACTTTTCAATATTATTGCCTCCTCGCTGGTATTCTAATCTCTTTTTCCTCTCCCTGTCAGCACATCTTTTAAGCTTCTCTCATATGAATCTTGTAACAACACCCCCTTTTTCCCCATCTTTGCTAAAGAGCAGGCAGAATCTTCCTACCAACGGTGCACAGACCACTAGTTTTCCAAAAAGTGCCTGAAATCCATACTTCAGTACTTTTCTAGTCTAAAGCAATAGTACTTTAATGCAGTTTCAGAGTTTGAATAGCAAAGAAAAAACTCCCATTATAAGAGAGTTGAGATAGCAAAGGGTGCCTGTATAAATAAAAGAATGTGTATTATTTAAATTTATTGCATTTTAATACTATGAAAAGAAAGTCAAAGTTGATTTATTGAACTTTGACTAAGTTTCACTTGGCACAGAGTTCTAGTCCAGAGACTATGATGACATTCAAAAGAAGTAGAGATTCCAGGAGGAATTTGTAGGAGCTATAATCAAGGTGTCCCCATTTAGGGCAGAAATAGATTATTTTGTTAATGAACTGAATTCTGTGACAATTAATTTAGCCAAAAACTGATGGACTGATTTTTCTTTCTTTTTGTACTGAATTGTTTTTCTGAACAATTGATCCAGTTATGCATTTCAATGTGGTCAAAATACAAGAAATCACCCTGTTCTTAATATTTTGTGGCAAGATGTCCCAGTCTCTTAGTTTACCATGAAGTTATTAGTCCTATTTGATTAACATGTGGGTATATTTTAATATCATACATTTTAAATTATAATAATTTGATATGATTTTTCTGCTTGTTAAAGAACCTGAAAAAAAATCTTATTTTTAGGATTAATTTAACTTAAATTCCCCCCCAAAAAAGGTAACTTTGGCATGGAGGGCTTACAGATGCATCATAAAATAATATATGTATGAAACCTAGCACTATGCTTAGCCCATGATTCACTGACTATTCATTACCTTCACAAGAAATGTGTAGTATTAATTCCTCAAATGATTCCACCAATCTAGAAAATTATTCTGAATATTTATGTCATACAAAAGCTATTAATAATAGAAACGACATTAGAGAGAATTTAAACTTTCAAATTTATTTCCTATACATGAAATTTTAGATATAGTTATCTCTTCACTAAGCATCACCTTTAAGTGTAATTAGTTGCTCAGTTTTTTTCTTAGATTGTACTCTTTTTAGGGCAAAAATGCTCTCTACTTATTCAACACTATCTCTGCAGCTCATAGACTAGGCTCTGGGATAGTGTAATAATACTTTGTTGAATTAAATTGCATCGAAGACCATCTGCCTTCCATTTTAAGAGCTCACAGATTACAGGAGAGACAATATTTAAAGAAATAATTCTAATCAAAGTAAATAAGCAATTTCATACAAATATAAATAGAGTTGTGTAAACAATGCAAAGCCAGGGTTTGGGAGGAATTCACTAAGAAAAAGGCATGTGACTTTGGTCTTGAAGGGTGATTGGGGACATCCAAGTGGAAGAATGGGCAAGGTATTTATTCCAGGCTGAAGGAATGGATTCAATTTTTAACAAATAGAAATGATAAAAAAAAAAAAGTCTTCTTTATCTTATTATTTTTATCATCTAGCCAAAGAGTTGCAAAATGTTGAATACATTTTTTTTTCAATCACATACAATTCAGAAAGATGCCAGCATGACCAGATGGATGATTTTCAGATTCACACTTTAGAAACACATGGTGCTTCTCTGAGGCAATTGTGTTCTGTTTCTTTTAAAATAGCAGAAAGCATATGGGAACAGGATTGGATCTGTCAGCTACTATCAAAAGAATGGTGAAGCTTCTAAAATAAATTAAATCAAAACCTACGAAGTGACAAAAATTGTATTGTATTTTGAAATTCTAAAGTTTTACACTTGTAGGAACATGGGCATTTAAAAAGAAAAAAGTCAACTTTTGCATGGAAACCACAATCCCAGCTACAGATGCCAAATATGAGGCCAAAAAAAAAAAAAACACACACACACACACACAAAACAAAAACAAAAAACAAAAAAAAATGACAAGGTCAGTGTAATGAATCTGGAAGAATTTCATTGATCGATTGTTAAGTATTTCCAGTATTGCAAATTTCCTTTTTTAAGAAAAGAATGCGTAGGACAGTTAGTGTATTTTCCTCCAATGTTTCTTAACACAAACATACAAACAAACAAAAAACAAGTACAACATCAAACTTATATTTATGAAAACACCTGCTTTAATTTAAGTAACGTAGGAATTATAGTTGTCCATCATTTTGGGGAAGGCATCCCTCTCCACATATATTCTGTTGGTACCTTTAAGCAAGTATCAGTATGAGTGGCTTTACACCAGTTCTGACCACAGTGCTTCTGTGAATGAATTTAAAACCAGATCACATCTTCCTAATGTTAGACTTACAACTCTTCCATACTCTATGTTTTCTGTGGCAAGTTATTTTTCCCCAAATTATTATTTTGGGATTTGGATGATTAAACTTCAAGGAGAATGATTTCATAGGGCTGAACCCAAGGAATTAAAAGAGCTTTAGAGAGCAAAACTCTATTTTAAGAAAACGTTTTTTCAAGGAGGATGACTCCCTTTGCCTTTTATCCATACAAAGTCCTCAATCTTAGATAAAGTTAATGGTCTGCTTGTGGCTTTGAAGTCATCAGCTCTCCTCCACTCATTCAGGAATGTGTATCACTCTTCTTGACCTCCACATGCATAAAGCTTTGCACCCAAAATCTATTACATGCTAATATGAAATTGTCAATATTAATTCTGGAATGGTGATATGAAATAATATCATTTGTTATTCTCATTTATTCATTCCTTCCATAAACATTTATTGACTTCTGGGATAGGTGTGGGGAAATTGATAGATGAATTAGATATATATCATGACTTCAAAGAGTTTATAGGCTATTGGGGAAATTTAGATATACAAATAACTATAACACGAGGAATAAAGTGATGTTTCATGATAAAGGTATAAATGAGGTGTTATGAGAGTTCAGAAGAATAAGAAATGGTCATAAATGTTAATATTCATCAACATTTGAATGATTTTTCTTTTCACGGTATTCAAAAATTCTTTGACACAGTCAAAATGTTTTAGTAAAAGTCAGCATATCAAATGTGCACAACTAGAATGAAATTTTATATTTCTACAAGATACTAAATTGTCATTATCATCATCATCATTATCCCACCTTATTGGCAACTCCTTCCTACACTTTATTATAAGTACCGGCAAAACTAGTTTGTGATTAAAGGATGGGATATACTTTATTCTTTATTTTTATGAATGGAATTGCCTGCATTTCAAATCTTATTTTTATACATCTGAAATTTCAGTAAAAGTTGTTTTTTAAGTTAATTTTTGATTTAGTTTCAACTTTAGAGGAACAGTGTCCTCTAAACATATTTCGTTATTAATGCTATTAGGTTATAATTTCATTTATGTTTTCAAACTTACTAAATTGCATCAGAAACCAAAAAGCTCAAACTTGGTATGCCAAGAAGTTGCCTAGCTCTTATGTTAGCATAATTTAAAAATATTCAAAACGTGTTTATTTGTTAACCGTTTTATATCACAGCAAATCAAGGTGTTTACTAGAGCAGTATTTAGTAGGAAAGAAGAATTATTGCCAAAGGAACCAATACCATAGTTTGATAGTGAGCTTTGAGACTGTATAACAAAGTAAATAAGGAAATGAAAGAATAAAGCCTCGAGGTCAGTACTCAAGATAATGAAAAGAGCAAATTCTCATTTGGTGAACATATTGAGAAAACAACTCAAAAAAAGTGGTCTTGGAGTTTCTTCATATGCTGTGTAGTTCATGTCGTTTGGGTGGGCATAGTAACTTGAAGAAGCTGCGACTTTGGATCTATCTTCATTTAATTTCTGAATAAATATAATCCAGATAGTCCTGACACCAATTATTTATGTAATAAATATTTGTCATCACCCATGCCACTTGAATTTCAAATTCTTCAGCATTTTTAAGAAATGGTGAATGATCACCAAGTATTAGAAACAGGTTTGACCAGCTGTTATTCTTTTACCATGACTTTGTAAAGATATCACCTCTATTTTCCAGGTTCCCAAATCAAATCATAGTGACTAGGGAATTTGCTAAATCAGAGGCATCTGCCAAAAAAATAAAATTAGTATTAGATCAGTGAAGACTTTCATCTAAATTCTAACCTTAAATAAAGCATGCTCCATAGAAAACAATAACCTCAAGCTTACTTTGTTAGTAGAAAAAGGAGCATTTAAACTCCAAATTTCTAGTGACTGTGTCAAAAAAAAAAAAATCAGCCATGTGTATTCAATTATAATATATGTAAAGCACGATATCATAAAGTAAACACATGCTAACAAATATGCTTGTCCTCCATAAGTAATGCTTTAATTTTCTGAGATATAAAGGGACTCACATTTAATAAATTTACTTCAACATCAAAGATCTCTTTGCTAACCAATCTGTTGTTGACCAGAGTGTTGTCATATTCCATAGATTTAAGCTCCCGTCCCAAAACACAGACAGGAAGCCATCTCTTTGCTTCTAAGAATATTGGCCTCTAGATAGCAAAAAATGAAAAAATAAAGTATTTCATTAATAGCAAAATTAATACTAAATTCAGAAAGATGTTTGAATGTCTTTCTCCCCTTCTCCCACTTGAGTGTCCCAAAGTCACTTATGGGTTTTGGTAGTCACCTGCCCTGCTCACTGCTAGTTTAGTTCCTGGGCCATTGAAACCAGCAGTAGGTTCACTGTGCCTACATGTCTCTCTCATCTACAAGTCTGTCCCCTGTGCTTCCAGATGACTGCCATATCTCCAGTATAATATATTAGATTACATTGAGTAGTGAAGGCAATTTGGACATCCCTTACTGAATTGTGACTCCTTGCAGGTCAGGTCTATTTCCTTGTAGGAAAGGTCTATTTTACTTTCTCATCTCTGAGATCTCTAGGACAGTGCCTTAGGTACTATAATTAAAGGGGAGGTGGGAGGGGGGGGACTTGTTAAATTCAACTACATTACTAATAACTCTGTTTAAATAGCAGCTAACTGTAATGTTGGGATGTCATGTGGTTCCCCACCACCACCCACCAAGCCTTGTTGTGTGAGTTTGCTGAATTTCCCACCCACCCTTGCAGCCTCCGGAAGCTGACTTTGTCTTGTGGGTGCGGAGGAACATTAACCAAGAAACTGAGGAGTGAAATCAAAATGTCAGTGAATTACTTTACACTGAGAATTGTGCATGAACCCTTCTTAGCTCCTATTCCTGACTTGGAGTTTCTTTCCATCAGAGTTAGCCTATAACATGATAGAAAGGTACTCAAACTGTCTTTACTAGCAAGACTGATATTAATAGGAAGAGACAACATATTACTATAATTTAAGTTTAAACTACATGGTTTCCACTAACCAAAACGGTCTCTTAGAATTGTTTCCAAGGAGACAGTATCAATTATGGTATGAAGGAAAAAAAACATTTTCAAAGAAAAAAAGAACTTTTACAGGAATTTAGAATTTACTCATTTGAAGTCTTTTTGTGTAACTTTCTACCAAAATTAATGACACTTGTCTTTTCTTATTTGTTGCTTAACTGAGATTTCATTCTATTTGAAAAAAAGCCCCCTAATTTTACCATAATGACCTGGACAGTAGACTCTTTTCTAACATAATAATGACATGTAGAAGGCTTTTATTTTCAGATAAATGAAAATTATGAGAAATGTTTTAAGCAGCCAGATAAGAAAAGCCAGGGAGAGGGGTGTACCTTTGTGGAATGCATTTCTGTTACCGAGTCTACTCTACAGCTTGGATTGAAGTATTT
>CM053508.1:21013644-21074356 GCA_028627145.1 Eidolon dupreanum
AAAAAAGAAAAAAGAGAAAGAAAGAAATCTTAGGTCATTCTTTGCCTAACACTATAAAAATGCCAAGTAAATCAACTCATGGTTTTCATAGTTCATGAGCCTGGGTAGATGTCCATCTTCTCAATGGAGCTGGAAAAAGGTAGGCATGCCCAGAGAGAAAATGGAAGTGTTCTGATGTGGTTTAAAGAAACAAGAGGAAGAAGGTAGGCTCAGGACCGAGAGAATAAATTTAAACTTTTCATCAAGGTAGGGCAGTTTTCTGCTGGGCTTTCCTGTTGGAAATCTTACAAGAAGCCTGGAGATTTCTTCAGGCTACTGGAAAAGGGTAGTTTTTGTCTATTTATCCCTAAAGCTTTGGGATATGCAAAACCAAATTATACGCTAACGGCTTCTTCTTTTCACATAGCTGCAAAGCTTATCTGAGTTTTTTCAGCTAGTGGGGAACATCCTGTATGTCCCTCAAATTAGAGAGGAATTTCAAAATTAACAATAAGAATCATGGAGCATGCACTGTGAATGTTTTTAGATCTTGCTTGAACTGAATTTGTACCAGGTGACCTCTTAAAGTCTCCCCTAACTCATCTATGTTTTTATGTGATATTACATTGCAGCTACTCTACAGAATATTTTTTAACAGACTGCCTTATTGTATTTTCGGTTTGGAATTTTAATATCCCAAGGTAGAAGTCATCTGTACTGAAAAAAGATTGTTTGTCTTCATATACAACAGATTCATATAAATATTTATCACAAAATTCCTATCATCTTTCTGATACATTTTACATAAATTGAGCGTAACCAGCTTAATTTTCTAAGTGAGATAAATCACTAATGATAAAGTAGGTTTTGTACTTTCAGAGAATTGACTTGAGCATTGGTTGGTTTTAATTATGTACATGCTTGTCATCTAAAGAGATAGCGAATTAAAGGGAGAAAGAAGAAGCATGTGAAATTATAAAAACCCAAAGCTGTTGTTCATTCCACCACATCTAAGTCTTCTTTCCAGACCATACCTGGAGTTCTAAATAGCCCCCAATTTGACACCTTACTTTCTTGAGTTACAAACAGTTGCATTCCTTAAAACCAATGACTGTCACAATGAAAGAGAAAAGGTTCTCAGGAGGAAGTAGCTGTCAAGGATGGCTAGACTGGAAATTTTACTTATCTTGACAGCGGTTTTTGACTGTAATGGATTAACCCCCAGGATTAGTGTTTGCCTACTTTCGCCTTTTCCTACTTCTCCCTCTTTTAAGCAATGTCTGGATCCCTGTGATGTTGTTCTATTGTCTGGAGACACTTTTGTTTGTCACATCTGGGAGGCGGGTGGGTGCTACTGGCATCAAGTGAGTGAAAATCAGAAATTATACTAAACATTTTACAATGGACAGGGCAATCCCCATGAAAAAGAATTATCCCGCCCAACATGTCAACAGTACTAAGGTTGAGAAGCCTTGTTTTAGTCCTACCTTACAAATACCATAGCATGTGTATCCACTACAAGTAACACTAATTTTGCCTCAATTTGTGCTCTTGTCATAGTTTAATTCCTTTAACATTAAATGACAATATATTCTTCCATAAAGAAAATATCCTTCCGAGATTAAAATATTGTTATTCTCCAGAGTTATAATATACAAAATTAAGTGTAGCTGACTCAGGTACGAGGCCCGTGAATGAAAATTGCTTGCCGCTGTTGGATCACAATCATTTGCAGTCATTCTTGGCCCTGGCTACACATTATAGTTACCTACGGAGATTTTTTTTAAAGCACTGGTGCCAGGGACCTGCCTCCTGGTGATACTGGTTTAATTGGCCTCAGTTTGGACCAGGACTTAAGTGGCTTTCAATGCTCACCAAGTGTTTATAATGTAGAGCAAGGGATGAGCATCACTGCTCTGCCAACAGGTTCAGAAATTCATTGGAGGGTCCAGACTAGGGCTCATTTTGGCAATAAGATAAGTAAATTAAAAAATACGTTTTAGGAATTCTCTTGGGGTTCTAATCTTACCAAGTTTCTCTGGATGGGGTTAAGGCGTGAAGCCCAAGGTCTCCCTGAAGTCCACTAGTAACTGCTAACGCCTATCCAAAGTACTTCCACAGAGAATTTAAACTCTCTAAATTTAAAATAATGCCATCTGTGAATGCTAGGTGAGCACACCTTGCTAACTTTCCAAGTGTATTCTTTCTTTACCTTTTTATTTTTTATGCCACACGAAGTGGGAGTGGATCCAGCTCAGCTTGCCTGTGAACTACTATCTCATAGAGTGCGTTTTCGATGGCGAGGATGGGATTTAAAACCAAAGTATTAGGGAATACTAGGGAATATATTTTCAAAGGCTAATATTTTTTCTTCTCTTCCAATAATGCCCTGCAATGAAAAGGATGGCTTTTCCCTTTACATTATCTTCCTCCTTCCAAATACCTGCCTGTAGGCTAAGCCTTAACAGTAAGCATGGGTATTTTAGCTACGAATTTGGAGGACCCATGAGGGAGGTCTTCCTGGCATTGTTGTTGAAATGTTAAAACTTGTGCCCATGCATGCTGCGGGGACGGTGGGGGTGGGGGTGGAGTGGGGGGGGGGCTGGGGTCTATAGAAGGAATTAGTTAAAATAGGATATGCTCAAAGAATTTAGTATTTCCCAGCCCTGCTCTCCACAGAGCCTGCTGCCTTTCAAGCTCATTGCTTTGTTGTGGGTCAGGTCCCGCTTCCATCCCATCCTGAAGTGAGAGGTTATGGCTCAGCCTTAAAACCAGGCAAAAGAACTTTTACTTAAAGGAAACAATTTAAAT
The DNA here is from genome assembly GCA_028627145.1 of Eidolon dupreanum. Classification (NCBI taxonomy): domain Eukaryota; kingdom Metazoa; phylum Chordata; class Mammalia; order Chiroptera; family Pteropodidae; genus Eidolon; species Eidolon dupreanum. Next base: position 21,016,435 of record CM053508.1, read on the forward strand.
GGATTGGTTTAATATTTACAAATATATTGTTTTTGTAATAAAAACATGTATATATACTAAAGTAAAATTAAACAAATTCAAGAGCTGTAGGCAAGCATAATTGTTCAATATTAATTCTGAAAAGCACTAGAGTACTCAATTATAGCTATTTTATTTGAGGACGATTTATATCAAGTTTAAGGTATAGCATATGCAAATCTGCTATGAAACAATACAGAAGTATTATGACTCCTGATAATCCCAGAGAGTATAGTGTTATTTTGGATACCATGTGAAGGCTATCAGGTCATCTCAGGATATACTGAGAGTTGAGGAAGGTGACAGAACTAAACCAATGAGAATATGCAGTTCTCTAATGGTCTGCTGACTCCTTTCCCATTATATCCTCTGCTAATTTTAAGGCAATTCTCATCAGGAATCTTAGGAAAAGTGGGATTGTGTGACGAATTGTATGTTAAGTGTCATCAAGCACTAGTATTCCTTCAAGTAACTATGTTAGTTATGCTTTATGGAAGATTCTGCTAGGAGAGGTAGTCAACAAAGAACATAGAATCACAGCAATCAAAGGAATCTGAGAAAGTGCTGGTCTATACATCTGACTTAGCTCTTGTAAATCCAAAAGAGAAGAATGATTGTCTCAGCTCATTCTTAAGACCTAGAGAATAACATCTTCCTATTGGTTAACTTTTAGACATGACACCTTCGGATGCTTTTAATTTTTTACTTGCCAATATCTGCCTCTGGACTATGATAAATGAGAGTACTAGAAAAATCACTATAAGTGTGAGATAACAATATGATCAACTATAAAAAGCTAAAGTTATAGAGTCAAGCAGATGAGTTTAAATAACGATTCTGGCACTTTCTAGCTCTTATACTTGGCAAAATTTTAACCTTTTTAAACCTCAAGCTCCTCTGCTGGAAATAAGAGTAACTGGACACCCATCACTCAGCGTTCTGTGAGAATCACAGGCACAAACTTAGCCACAGAAAAAGTCTTCAATCCATGGTGGTCGTTGTGATTCTCACTGCATTCTTCTCTTGCCCCCAAGTTTTACGTCTTTTACTTCTCTCCCAAGGCCCTTCAGGTCCTCGGCTCCAATAACAGAAATAGGGGTTGACCATGCAGAAATAGAATTGGGTCAAATGGCCTAGAGAGAGAACAGTAATTGAGGAAACTAGGAAGTGAGTATTCATTCATTAGGAGAAAGAAAATAGGAGGGTTAAGGAGAATCTCAGATTATGGTACTAAAACTATGGCCTCATTTATTTCTTGACTTTCTTTGCTCACTTTACAATAGAAAGTTAAAAAATTCCAATTTTTAATTTTCAGGAGAGGAAAACAGTATTGTATCTTTAGATAAATTTACTTTTAGAATTACTTTTATAATATTCAATAGATTTCACTTTCTATTTATGTCTCAATATTGTATGATATGCTACAAGAAATATCTTTATTAAAAAGTGAATAATTCTCCTTTGTGATTGATAAAATTTGATATGACTGACATTCCAGATTTTACTAATTACATATTATTTTGTTAATTCATAAAATTAGGATAATAATACCTATCCCAAAGAATTGTTGTTGTAAGATTTAAATTAAATATTTACGTGTATGTAGATTAGCACATAATATGTACTCAATAAATGTTCATTTACTTCCATCGTCATATGGTGATTACTCAGCATTGTTGTTGTTGTTGTTGTTTTTACTAATTCCAAATGATTTGAAGAAAAAAGGTAGAGAAGTATTAATATTTCTTCAAATCCAAAGTCCAAATTGTAGATGTCTTTATTTTGCAGACTTCCCTATAACTTTGAGCTGCCATTAATCTAAAAGAAAATCTCTGAGAATGTCACAAAGCTAAAATGTAGTGCATTGTAAGTACAATAAGCCTCAGTATTTGCAATTTGCCTTCTCGATATTTTCTGACTAAAGGAACTAAATGTATGGAAGCCTGCTAACATTTGGTTTGAATTCTGCAAAGAGAATAGCATTCAAAACTCCAAAAACCTTCTAAATTATATGTTATGAGGCAAGAAAAAAAATCTAGGTAAGCCTAAATTTCATTCAAAAAGGAAACTATTTTCTGTCCTTTAACATAGGTCTCAGAGGGATCAACGCTAAAGTCAGTTTAGAGGAACTCTATTTGGAAACAAGCTGAATCCCATGCTCTGGGAGCTGGCGGTAGTCTCCCCTGGCTCCCGCTCCTGGGGACTGGGCTACCACAGTGTTTTAACCCTTAGTGGACATTGTTCTGGGAACATACCAAAAGGCATGTTTAATATTTTAAGTGAAGTCAGTGCCATATTTCTATGCAAACACTCACAACATAACTTTTATTCTGGGTTAAATAAGAGAAAGGCAGAGGCATTGTTGGTGAGGCACAGTGGAGTTACTGTTCAGAATGTATAATGGCTCCGGGGCTGATTGGAAGAAAATGTGTCCAGTTCTTGGACCTAAAAAAGATAATGGTCATCAAAAGTAGTTCCAGATGTGCCATATAAACAAAATGCCTCTCAGTGTAGGTAGTGAAGGGAGTGGGGGCAAGTGGGCAAATGGAAATGTCCTGCCTTCACTTTTTAATTCATCTTGACATCCAAAGGTCGTTAGTCAATAAGGGCTCATGCATTTAGAAGGGGCATTAGCAGGGTTAAGTACATTATAAGGCTAAGGGATCAGAATTGATTCTCTTCTAGGTCTGTGGAAAATTCAATTGCCAGAATATTTATTTTAAATATAAAAGTTAATGAGTTAACCATGAGAATGATAGCATAGAATTTTTCTTTCAATTTTTATTAGAAACAGATTAAGTATAATTTTTAATAAATATGTCTCAAAAACAGCAGTCAAATACTGCTTTTAGCACATACTTATACCTATTCCCAAACTGCCCTATGTTAATTAAAATTGCAAAATAAGTATTTTGCAGCTTTAAAATTATACACAAAGAAATATTGAAGAACATTATGAACCATAATTATGCTAAAATGTTGACTGAAAATAGTAAGAAACATAATTCTACATATGCTTAAGGTCTCAACAATCTATTTTTAAAGATGTTGGAAGAAGACTGGAAGAAAATATACTAAATTGTTCACAATGGTTATCTTCAAAGGGTGGATCATGGTTGAATTTTTTCAGCTTTGTATTTCTATTTTCATATTTGTATAATCTACATGTTTTATTTTTATAATCCTTGGGGAATAAAACAAACTTTTCTGATATCATAATGTAGAAATATCATGTGCACATTTCTGTTTCATTAGAGATGACACTCACATACCAAGGATCTGGCAGTTTCCTATCTTTTTCTTTTTACTTGCTAAATTCATCGAATCATGCCAAGATAGTTATTTCTTAATCTCAGTGAGAATTTTACTTTGAAACAAGGAGCTCTACTTTTTTTTTTTCCTACCTTAACACAGTGTTTGTGCTTTTTCTGGAATCTAAATTAGATGTCTTCAACTAACTAATTTCAAAGGCGGTAGAAAAACAGCCTCAACAGAGCCCCTAGCCAGCACAGTCACTGTTACTTTAAGAGTAGCATTCCACCTCCCCCTCACACCCACCCACATACTTGTCCTCTCTTTGCACAGCAAGTGCCAAGCGGTGACATCTACTATAGTTTCTAGGACACGATGGTCTCTGCTATACAGGGGAAAAAAAAAGAGAGAGAGCGAGCAAGAGAAAGAAGGCGGGTCGTGAGGGAGAGCGAGCACAAATCCAGCTATGTTCCCAGAGGATGAGTCACTTCCTCACAATAATCCTAAGATGCTGTTTATGGCTGTGCCGCTGATATGCAGCCCAGCTCTCTTTCTCAGCAGAGCTGCAGGACACAGCCTCCCCCCTGGCTGTCCATTAATCATGAGGGGCTGTTACCAGTGTACACAGACTGGGAGTTCTGCCTACGAGTGGCCTCTAGCTGTCTCCAGCTCAATGAAATGACCCTGTGTGAAAACTTGTTTTATGAGAGATTGGTTTATTTGTAACTAAACTACTTCCTCTGTTATTTGATAAGCTCAAATATTTGCTACTGATAGTCTGAGAGTGTCACATTTATTATCCTATTTCAGTGGTTGCCTAACTCCTTTGGAACTGACTCCATTAACCCTTTGAGGGGTGACTGTAGCTTTTAATGGAGCAGCTTCTATTTTCTTTCAGCAAAGCCATCTTTCAGGCAATCCACATTACTTTAGATCAGCTACGATCTGTGAATCCAAGAGAGAGGCCTTTCTGTTCCAAAACAGAACACAGACCACTATAGAAACAGGGGCTCTGCTGAACTCCCAGGAGGTTCTGAAGCCACCGTGAAAAGGAAGGAAATGTATTCTAACTTGCTAACATAAATCTAAGACATTCTATACCTATTAGTAGTTCTGAAATCACAAAATTTAAGTATGTCACGGTGGCTTTCTATAGTTGCTTACACCTCCAAATATCATTTGTGCAGGGCATGCTGTCTTAAATCCTGTACCATTCTGCACTTTGAAACTTTGCCTTTTGGAGTATGAGCTCATTTGCATTTGGCAGAACTTGGTTTCCTGCTTCTACAGAACAGGGGCAGTGGTGAAAGCCTTTACAGTACTCCCTCAAAAGGCTCAAAGGGCTTTCTGAACATATTAAACTATGTTTCCAAGAGTTAAATGAACCAGAATGAGGCAGATTTCATTTGAAATAAAAAAGAAATACAGGCTTTGTTACATCCAATACACTTGAAAAAACCTACATTGAAATATCTCTCCTGACAAATCCGTATCGGGACTGTTTTTCAGTTCTCTTGCCCTCTGATGGGCTACACAGAGCTCTCAGTGAATGTAGAAGAGGCTAAGGAAATAACCACTTATGTGTGGCAAAATGTTCCAGCCTCGCAGAGATTTTTCCCAAAATCATTAGACTCACCAAAACGCTTTCCATTGGCCATGTCCACACCTTCCTCATCAGATTTTCCACACTTCTCCAGACTCCAAGTACTGTCCATCTGTATTTCCTAAGAGAGCCAGTCATTTGTAGCTTAAAATGTAACCAAGTTAACTCTCCCAAAGCAGAGACCTCCTTAAATGTCAACCAAAAAAAGGAAAAGAAAGTATTTACCTCCTAATTCATTTCAAGTCAAGAATGTAAACACCTATATACATACCCACCCCTCAGAAAAGCAGGCGAAGTTAGGGCTGATATTTTTGACGGTGTAAAGAGATGAACATAAAGAGAGTCAGCCAAATCTGCTCCCCTGGGATGGGCAGTGGGAGGGGGTTAAAGGATAATTGCATGTATCCCACCGCTGGTCACTTTCGGGCCCAGTTCTGAGCAGGTGGCCTCCCCATGTCACTGTCCCGACTGCCTATCAGTAGAACAAAGACTGTCCCTGAATTGTCATCTGCAGTGGATTTATATTCAGAAGTAGTCAATTAATACGTTGAATAGGTTTTATATTTTAGTGTTCCCTTTCCTTCCTTTATCTTTTTTTTTTTTTAATTTTTAAATTGTGGTAAAGAACACATAATATGAGATCTACCTTCTCAAAAAAGTTCAAGTGTACAGCATTGTTAACTATAAGCACAATGTGTATAGCCAGTCTCTAGAACTTTTTCATCTTGCATAACTGAAACTTTATATCCATTGAATGGCAAGTCCTAACTTCCCCGTTTCCCAGCCCCTGGCAACCACCATTCTGCTTCCTGCTTCAATGAGTCTGACAGCTTCAGATGCCTCATACAGTATTTGCAGTATTTGTCCTTCTGTGACTGGTTTATTTCACTCTGCATAACGTCCACTAGGTTCATTCATGTTTCAGCATGACAGAATTTCCTTCTTCTTTATGATTGAATAATAGTCCTTCATCTGTGTGTGTGTGTGTGTGTGTGTGTGTGTGTGTGTGTGTGTTTCACCTTTTCTTTATCCTTTCATGTATTGATGGATGTTTAGGTTGTTTCCCCCTCTTGGATAGCGTGAAAATGCTGCAGGGACATGGCAATGTAAATATCATATATCTGTTAAGGGATTAATATTCAAAATGTTCAAGGAACTTCTACAACTTAATAGCAAAAACAACAACAACAACAAAAAAAAAACCCCAAAACCTGATTTTTAAAATGGGCAACAGACTTGAGTAGACATTTCTCCAAAAAAGACATACAAATGGCCAATATGTGTACCAAAAGATGTTCAACATCACTAATCACCAGAGAAATGCAAATCAAAACCACAATGAGATATCACCTCATGAGGATTAGGATAGCCATTATCAAAACCAACAGACAAACAGATAATAATACATGCAGGTAAAGATATGGAGAAACCGAAACACTTTGTGAACTGGTGTTAGAAATATAAAATGGTGCAGTCACCATAACGACAGTTTAAAAAATTAAAACAGAACTACCATATCATCCAGCAATTCCACTTCTGGGTATTTACCCAAAAGAATTGGTATTAGACTTATGAAGTGATATCTGCACTCCCATTTCACTGCAGTATCTTGGGCTTTAGTTTATTTGTTTATTTAGAAATTCTACCCATGCAGACCTTACATTGCATCAAACGAAATGATGATGAGATGGAAAAGGCATGAAATTCAGTTCATACACTTAGGCTTTAGTTGTAACTCTGACCTTTATTGACAACATGACCTCTGATACATCACTTAAATTCCCCAGGTCTTAATTTCCTCTTCTCTAAAAAGAATATGATACCATCTACCTTATGGGCTGTTCTGAGAAATAAATGGAATTACTTGGGTACAGTTTTATAAACTGTTGAGCACTATGCAAGTATTTGTGATTATGAAATGAATGAACAAAATGAAATTCTGCTTGTCCCTTCCTCTTTCACAAAATAGAAAAAAAAAAATCTACTCTAGAATTTGAGTATTTTTTGTCATCATTATGGATTACTGAGTCCAACTAACTTTTCATGTTTCTTTTTGCCTTGTAACATACAGTGGATGTTATTCTTTTAAAAATAATAAAAAAAAAAACAATCTGCAAGAAAGTATTTATGTGTATGTGCATAATACATTAAGTTATCTTAGACAAACCTTTCAAAAACTGTCTACTATCCTTATGTAATAAATTTATTTTCAAGATAATTAAAAAATATACATATATTTCTATGATAAGACATACTTGGTAATTACTATTACTTTTCCTCAGCCAGTGAGTCTCAGGTTCCAGAAGACTAATCAGGTTCTCAGCAGCTGAACTATGCTGGGGAATGTAGGGGAAAGAGAAGGGTGATTTGGTCTCTTAAGATGGGACCTTTTTTTCACACTCCTCTTTCTGCAGTTTTCTTGTGTTACTCATTCCACCACATTGCTTTCTGTAGCTCAACATACCAAGTCAGTTCAGTGGCACAACAATGCTTGCTGGAATGTCAAGATCTCTTGGAGTTATAAACATAAGCAGAGGAAGTTAATTTCCTGCAGAAGGTCATATTACATGGTTAGCTTGGTAGTTCCTCCTAAGCATTTCCAGTTTTCCTTTTACATTTGACCCTTGAAAACACGGGTTTGAACTGCGCAGGTCCACTCATGGGCAGTTTTTTTTTTTTTTTCCAATAAATATAGTTGACTTTCCATATTAAGAATTTTATATCCATGAATTTGACCAACCATGGAATGAAAACAGTATTTTCAATCCACGATTGAAAATTTGTGGATGCAGAGAGCCAACTGTATGCATTGTTCTATGTAATCATATAAGGGACTTGAGCATCAGTGTATTTTGTTCTCAGAGTGGGGAGGGAGACCTAGAACCCATCCCTCTTGGATACCAAAGGTGACCGTACTTGTTTTGGTTCACAGTGCCTGATGCATGCTAGATGCTCATATTGTAGACAGGTGGTTTCTGTTGTTTTAGTTAGTCTTATATTTAACCCTATATTCCATTTCCTTGAGATGAATCGAATACATCTATTACCATGTCTTAGTCCTGCTGCCTTTTCCCCTCCCCCGCATCCCCCAGCCTTTCTGGTCCATAATATTATATAGACTCAGGACAATAGTAAAGATTTGGCATTAAACTTGATCTGGTTTTAAATACTAGCTTTTCAATCTATAGCTCTGTGACCTTGAATAAATAAATTACTTAATCTCACTGAGCTTATTTCCCTGACTATAAAATGAGTTCCCCAAGGGGACAGATAATATCTTCTTTATATTTATATTTATTTCTAAATATTAGCCCAGTAGCTGACATACAATGAGAGGTCATAAGATGTAAATACCTTTTATTGACCGCAAAATCATAAATAATATTTTTGATCAGGTTTAATTACACATTTTCAAAGATAATTTTTCTAAAATGATGCTTTTTAATTGTGTAAAATGTATAAATTAAAACATGGGACAAATAAATAAATATGGAATGTAGAAATAGAGAAACTTTTTCTATAAAAATGACAGTGGCAAATTTTTCAGCTTTGCAGGCCATATGGTCTGTTGCAACTAATTGTTGTAGTAGGAAAGCAGCCACGGACATACTAAGTGAATAGGTGTTGCTGTATTCCAGTGGAATTTTATTTACGAAAACAGGCTACAGACTGGGTTTGAACAAGGGCCATAGTTTGCCGATTCTTCTAACACAAAGCAAAAGATATTCAAGTTAAACTTATATTTTCTAGAGTGACCAAACATTCATGCTACCAGAGACAGAGGTTTCTCAGGATAAGGGATTTTCAGGTTATAAAGCAGGACAATCAATTCCAGGTAATCTGCAATGAGTTGGTCACCCTATCTTTCCTAGATCCTATTGTCATTCATTCATTCAATCGTTCAACACTGAGTACCTATTAACTTTAAATGAACACTCAAAGTTTCAAACTAATACAAACACAATGGTCTGAATTATCTGAGAAGCATATAACATGTAATTTTGAAACTAGCTGTAAAAAACATTACTTTTTTAAATTTAGACAACTTTAAAATAAATGTACTGTAGTTAAATATCAACAGAAAATAAGAAAATAGAATATTACTCAGAAAAGACACAATGTAACAATATAAACTTTTTTTTAACTTACATCATGTGAAAGTTCTTCACTTAATCTGTTTTACTAACACATATTTTATGCAGGCAATAAATGATGTCTTCCTGTAATAAAAATCCCAAGTTAGACTTCTTTATGGGCAAGAAATTTGAAGAGGTTGCCAAACATGCTTAGGAAAATCCCAGTGACTTCATGATTCATCATTTGTATTGAAAATTAGAAGGTGAGAAAATTGAGAGAAAAAAAAATCTCACTAATAAGGATTAAAAACAAATGATTCATTTCTTAAACTTTTTTCAGAGAAGCAAATTATAGCCAAATTATAGGCCTGACAAACCATAATTAAGGCATAAGAGGAATTATGGGGGATTGAGAGGTGAAGAAGGCCATGTTTCAACTTAAATATCAATTTCATTTAGCATCGTTAAAATTAGATCTTTCCTGCTACAAATTCTTTAGGTTTCTGACGTCACTATTTAATGAAAAGGGAAATGGAATATTAGAGCCTACATATATAAATCAAATAGGATTAAACATGGGAAGGAATTTATAAGTTTTAAATAATGTTCATACATAAATACGTATAATATTTTTACCTGGAAATTAGAAGGGAAGCTTCAAGGCCAAGAGTCAGGAGAACAATAAGCACATTTCCCTTTTTCTCCCTTTGTAATTTGAATGCTTTAAGAGAGTTTCTGAAACTATCGTTGCCCTGAACTGTGTTTTTCTTTGGATAGTTTTAAAATTTGGAGAAGAAAAATGACAGTTTCAATCTAAGCATTCATTTAGTAAAAATACAATTTAAAAGCTCAATTTACTAGAATAATTTGAGAATGACTTTAAAATAAATGTTTGTTTAGCTGATTATTAATTGGGAACATATTTTGCTTTACTATCCATTTTGTTGCATATTTTATTAAAAAGACATAGGAGAACCATACTTTTGCTTCAATAATTCAGCAATAACCACAAAAGAGCCTTTAAACTAAACAGCATTTTTATTTTATATCATTGCATATGTTGAATAGATATTGTGCATGAGTCTAGAGGCTTTAGGTTTGCATTGAATCAGGGCAAGAGGGTTTGGTTTTTTTGCTTTAGAATTTTAATTGCATTCATTTGTAATCCGGTAGAGGAAGTAAACAGCATACTAGTAACATTCATCATTGAGAATAGGGTAAAAAGTGATTTCAATAGAGTCTGGCTGCGTGAGCCTAATCAAATGAGGCCAGCAGTGTTAATACTCTCTCCCATTCTCTCAGTAATAACAGTTCATTCATAAAAAAAAAAATAAAACTTTATAATCATTTTATTAGCCTTCATTGTCAGAGGTCTAGTAACTTTAATTTAAGGGTCTTTGACTGTGGAAGAAATAGAAGTATAAAAATGTAAAGGGGGCACTTGCGGTCTGAATGTGGTCCATGCAGTTAGTGTATCCCCCTTTTCCTGCTGGAGAACATCCAAAAGCAACAGGGAGAATGGGAAACAAAAATGCAAACTCCATTTTCAGCAAAAGTAAGAGACAGCTCAAATCTCCAGAACCCAAAATAGGTATATGGGCTGCCAAAAGCAGACTGAACAGGGCAGAGCAGGGGCCGCTTGGGAGGAAGCAGAGAGAAAATGCCATAGAGCGAATTCCCTAGCAGCAGGCAGGGGGCCAACTCCTGCAGATATCAGAAGGAGAACAAAATGACAACTCTCAGATGTGAGGGGTGCCGTCTGGTAGTTAAATCTAGATCCTTGTTTGTAGTACAGTAGTGGGGTGCAGTGGCTGGCAGCAGAAACAACCCTGGCCCTGAGTTGATTTTGAGACACAGAAGAGGGAGTTCTAAATAAAGAATGATTCATAAAACAGACATAGGTACAGGGAAGCAGTTTGTCTTGTTACTACGGCATTCAAGTTTGTCTTTGCTCTGTCTTGCACCTGCCTATATCCATTGACTGGAGAGAAGCAGCGGCTACATGAGCCAACATGCAAAAATGCACAGCCTGGAACACAACTCTGGCTCCTCCTTCACGTCTGAAACTCCTGTAGTAGTTGGTCCAGAAAAATGCACCTTTTTCAACAATGAGTTCAGAAGATAAACAAAAATAAGATCTATAAAGAGATAATACAAGAAAGAAAGGAAGCAATAAATGATAAAAAAAAAAAAAAAAAGAATACATACTTACCCAGCATAGTTATTAATACAACAGGGTTTGGAAGTAGACTACTAGTTACAAATCTTTGGGATAGGTCAATTCATGTCTCAGTTCCTTAGTTTCCTCAGTTTGTAAAACAGAGTTCAAGGTAATACTGCATGGATTGTTATGATGATTAAATGAACTAATATTTGTAAACACTTAGAATTGTGCCTAGCATATTTTGTCTATAAATATTAAATTTATTTAAAAATGATACCATGAAACACATGTAAATTTACTTTGATTTAAAAAGTAATAATTTAATAGGTAATTACCACTAAGAAGAACAACAAAAGCAGAAATACAAGAATCAAGGGAAGTAAGAGTGAGATACTAGGGGAAAATAAAAAAAATGAGCTCATATTGCTCAGAAATAGGATTGGAAAAAAGTATCTAAAAAATAAAGGCAACATTGGACAACTTGTAAAGGAGAATAGGTGCTGCCAAAAACACAGTAGATACACCAAGTATAGCAATGATTTAAGTGACAAAATAAAACTAAAGAAAAAAAATGTTAAATAGAATTGGAGATTAAATGATAAAGACGGGCAAAAAAATATGGCATAAAAACATTAAAGGACCAAAAGGGAACTATGAAAAAAGGACTCATGGTGGTAGTGAAAATTGACTATATCTGTACTCATAAGACTAAAACAATATAGATATTAGGGTAATAGAAGGGGGATAAACTGTGTGCATGTGTGTGCGTGTGTGTGCGTGTGTGTGTGTGTGTGTGTGTAGTCTGACTAGTAAAAATATGAAAGGAAAGGAGAAAAAAAGTAGAACATAAAAAATGCTAATATCAATCAGAAATCAAAGAATATTATTTAAAACTAACAAACCAAGGAATAGCAGTATAATAATATTTAATGAAGGCAAACACTAAGAAAATTAATGTAATTAATTAAAATTAGGTGGTAGCAGAGAAAGGCAGAGGAAGATGACAACAAAACATATTTTCCTCACTATCCATAATAGGAGAATAATAAATAGTCTATTGAAATAAAAAGTATAAGGGTATATTATAGAATAATAATTATAAAGGTAACTATTACAAAAAAAATATAATGGTTAAAGATATAATAAAATACAGAACCCTCAAAAAGCAGGGAAAAGAAAAAACTCCAAAGCTTAAACAATTTAAAATATCTAGTAAAACAGAAAATATGGCATGAAATTATGCCAAACCAAATCCAAGCACATTTTATTGCATTAAACTGACTTATTAAAATTGTAAAAAAGAATGTTTTCAGAAATGTTGAAAATACATAAAATACGAATATTGAATAAAGGAAGTGAGTCACCTAGGAATGCCCATATCACAGCTACCTTTATAGGAATTGGAGGTAAATCGCATGCAGTCTCAAGGTACCTATGCTGGGGTAATTATAGAGGAAAAACAAGGGAATGATGATCAAAAAGTCAGGACAGGAGATATCTCTGAGGGAGGAGTGGAAGAATGAGCCATGGAAGGGCCAGGAAGCCTCAAAAGACTGGCTTACTCTGAAGTATAATGTAAAAAGGTATAATCATTTGGGGAGGGATTATTTTTTCTCTGAAGATAAATCTTCTCTCTAAATACAGACTAAAATTATAATATGCCTGAAAAATTTGTGCTTCTTTGGCAGGAGGGGTGCTTGTGTTCTCATTAAGTTATTACCCAAAAGAGATTTGGTGCAGAAAAGTAGAAGACAAAGGTAGATATGGAGATGACATCTTCAACTCATGTGAACACTGTGGGAGCTGAGACTCCTGCCCTAACTAAAAACCAACCTGAACTAAACAATGAATGTCCCACACACAACACTATTCAATTATAGTTATGTTCTCAGATTTTCTTAAAGATATACTTTGAGTCAAAGAGCAGGTTCCAACCTTGAAGGTGAATTTAGTTCCATATTTAGCAGACGGGGCTATTAGGACTAGTGAAGTAGATATTCTTGCTCCTGGCAAAACACACATCAACTCTAAGTGAAAAAATATTTTAAGTTTCTTGTCTGTAACATCAAATATGTAAAAAATATCATTTTATAAGCAAACTATACATTAATCAATCTCTTCCTTCGAACTTAAAAACATATTTACTGTTTGTATTAACAGAAAACAATCTTTGCCCCACTAAATAAATGTTGGCCACTTAAAATATCAGTTGGAAGACTAGTGTAAACCTTAGCTTGCCAGTAGTCTTGCATGGCTTCACTGGGCTGTGGGAGGGGTGAAGTTTTCCTGCCTGAGAGAAACTGACATGTCCTCTGTCAGTCATCCTGGGAAGAGTGAATTCCTGAGGGAAGGGGAAGCTCTAATAGTGTGTGTTATTTTGGAGTGAGAGAAAAATAACTTCCTTTCTTCTCCTACTACCCCTTAGTGAGCTGGCATCTTGGGCACAGAGCCAGGTTCCTGATGAGTGGTAAGCCGACCCCTTCTAACAGGAGTAGATTGAGAAGAATGCCAGAAGATACCTCTGTGGGGCTCAGGACTGTGGATTCTAACAGCAAGTGAAGCTAACATCAGTTTTAGGTTTCTTTTCAGTTTTTCTCAAGCCTTTAATAGTCCTCTTAATATTATAATAATATCTCAACTCTACTAGAGTGAATTATGAAAGGAACCTCTGCCCATGCTTGGGGAATATGGTCCAGGGAAAAATAGCACGATCTAACTGTACAATGTGATACAAATATATGTTACTATATTTTACAACACCAGCATTCTTGGCCTCACTGTAGAGAAAAACATCTAAATCAGAGTAGATACAAAGCTGGTCAGAATGCAATTAAATTTTTTCTCTTCCTGTCTTCTTGAGGACAAAGAGTAGTTTCAGCCCAAAACTATTCCCCAAAAGTCAGCAAATACATTCAAAGTTTGTGCTTTTGCTGGTCCCTACCTGAGTTGCTCTATGCCCCAAACTTCCTAGTCTCTCTAAATTATATTCGCCTTATTGAAACCTACTTCAGATGTCACCTCCCCTGGGAATCTTTTCTTAACCCTCCAGAGGTGTAATGGCTGTGCTACCACTTGACTGCATTCATCTCTCTGACATACCATGCCTTTTCCCCTTTCCTCTGAACATGGGTACCAAGTCTTACTCTTCATTGAAGAGCCAAGCTAGCACATTGCTTTAAAACCTATTAGTCATTTAATAACGGACGCATTATTTAGCCTAAACTATTAAAGCATATATAGTTCCCTGATGGTTATTTAGGTGGAAGAAACCATACACTTATCTTCTAAATTTCTTGATCTATTAGTTATTATTATGCTGAAATTGAGATTGTCAAGCATTTAAGAGTTTCTATTTTATTCACATATCTAATTTCATTTTTGTTCATGCTAATTATTATATACTGTAGATTGACAGACTTTTGCTTTTGTTGGAAGAAAGAGTTGGGTAAATTGATGGCAGATTGGAGGCTAGGATATGGGGTAACAAGAAGAGAAAGGCAGACAGGGGTGGAAGAATGGTTTAGGTGAGATTTCTGAGTTAGGGGAGGGCTAAGGCCAAAGTAAGGGTGCATGGACCAGAATCAGAGCCCAGGAGAGCCGAAAGCTTCTGGTACCAGGCAGGAGGCTGTCTGTGCAGTCAGTGATAAGGGGTCCTCTCTCCTCTCTTGCATCCTGCTACCACAGAGAAAGGGTATGGCTGATGTTAAATACACATACAAATCTAATCCAATCACCACTGAAGAATTTTACCAGAAAACAGATTAAGGTTTACAGGATATTTCAGAGAGCAACATGATTTTTCAGAAAAAAATGATGTCAAAAATAGTTGTTAAAAGGAAAAACGAATGTGTGGAGTAATTCCAGGAATCATGAAAGCTGAATGAAAGTTGCCAAACTCTGAACTACATCATTTATCAGACTTCATTCTTTGATCTTTAAACCCCAAATTCTATATTCACTAAGATATTCCAGGAATATTTTAACCACAAATTCAAAACTTTTCATCAATATTTTTTCATGATATTTCATAAAAGCCCATTGTGGGAAGGAGCAAGACTTGTAATCATGCCCATTTTATAGAGTGGAAATACCAAGTAGAAAGTCATGGGGAGCTGCCCCAGGCCTCCCCGATTTGAGGGGTATACTTTAATTGTGGCTGACTAGTCTGAGAAGTTTCTGTAAAACAGATCAGCACTTTCTTTCCAGGCAGCCTGCTGATTTTTCATAGAATTGGGATGAGGTCTGATGAGTACACAGCATTGCAGATGGACTGTGGAGAACTTTGATTAGAATAATTCTCTAAACTTTCAGTTGCCCGTGACATAAAAGGAAGATGATGAGAGTAGAAACCTATAAACATAAAAAAAATCTAACTATTCTTGAAGGCCAACCCAAATACCTCCTCCACGAAGCCTTGCCACATTTCCTCAATCATATATGATCCTTCCTCCTTTTACTGTCCATAGCATTGAGTTTTAATGGCTTATGGCGACTTACTTAAACATTTACGTCTCTTATATTGTACCGATTGTAATTCTTACCTAAATAGAGTAAACATTTGCTGATGTATTTACTTATCTCTCTGCCCCATATGGTACTTAGCAGAATGGTTCTTTTTATATATAGGAACTCCAAATATATTTTAATTGTATTGTAGAAAAAGCACTAAAGGTTTTGATCAATCATAAAGTAATTCCTAATTGTTAATTCAAAATAATTATTTCATTTCAAAGAGTTAAAAAATTAAAACATTCCATAATAAATTGTATTAATTTATTTATTCATTCATCAGATTTTAATAACCATTTATTACATGCCAAGCATTGGAGAGACAGCAGACTATAAGAAATAAAAGGTCCCTGCACAACTAGTACATAAAAAGAAGGGAGAATAAAGAGGTGAATAAATAAGATAAATTTATATTATGATAAATATTGTGAAGATAATAACAAGATAATATTGAAGGTGACTAGGCAAGTAGATGCTTTAGATAAAATGATTAGGAAAGACCTCCATAAAAAGGGCGACATGTTAGCTGAGATCAGAAAGAAATCCTTGCAAACATTGGTGAGAAGCATGCATATTCACAGGGATTAGCAAGTGCAAAGGTCCTGAGGTGAAAAATAGCTGGTCTTCAAGGTACAAAAAGAAAGTCAATAAAGTTTGAGGTTTTTATGCTCAAGGAAATGTAATATGAAATGATGTTGGAGACAGACGTAGGATTGAAATTATGTAAAGTTTTACATAAGGCCATGATTAGATTAAGATTCTAGTTGCAGTGTAAGCCGTATGCTTGTCCACAGAAGATTTGAGTGCCACATTTAATAGCATCTGGGTGGGCCCCAGCGACCAGTTCTCACCTGTGGAATGTGAACAAAAGTGCTCTGTGTCACTTCCAGGCCAAAGTAGTAAAAAAAAAACATATGCCTTCTCCACCCACTTCCCTCTCTTGCTGGATGTAGAGGACTCTAATACTCTAAGCATGTCAGAGCTACAAAATAAAATTAGCCTGGAGGACAGCTTCCCGTCTACCGGGAGCAAAGGCACTGGACACTTATGTGAGCAAGAAATACACTTCCGTCGTCTTAAACCATTGATATTATTTGTTTTGTTATAACAGATTACATAAACTAGCTAACATTTTAAATGGGACTTACATTTATAAATGAGGGCATAATAGAACATGGGGTTCGAGTATAGAAGCAGGGAGGCCAGTGCAGAAGTTGTACAGGTGTCTTAGGGAGCAGTCATGCTCACTTGGTTTAGCAGGCACATTGAAGATAGAAGTGGACATATTCAGGACATAGTTTGAAATTAGATCTCATATACTCATGAAAGATAGAAGATAAACAAGAAATGTTATATCATTAGTGTAATGTTTTACTTTTGCTTTATTTCTCTATAGAGAATTTACATCTGAATAACTTGCATCTTTATCTTTTCACTGGTATGACAAAAACAGTTTTGCCCTGAATAAGTCTTATTAAACATTTTCCTATTTGTTTTACTCATATTTAATAATTTTGGAATATTTACTGAATAATGAAGTTGAAATTAATTTTAAAACTGTTAACATAACCTATTTTTTTTAATAAGAGCTTGTTCCTTGATATAAAGAACGTAAAATAGAATTACTGAATTATTAAAATAGAACCTCCTTTGGTTCAGAGAATGCACTGCTCTTTGTATAGTCTAAATTTACTTTTATTTTCTTCAGTAACCACATTATATACCTGCCTCATTTTACGCTAATGATTAATACAGTTTCCCAAATCTTTTTTTCTTTTCTATTGAACCACTTGGAAATAGGTACTCTGCAAGTAAGAGAAATACAACCACAAATTTTTTGGTTTGTTCGTTTGTTTGTTTTTACTTTTTGTTGAATAGTTAGAAATCATTTCCAAGATAGTGCAGGGTTGTTCAAGGAGAAAAGCCTTGCCTAGTTCAAATCTATGAATCAGTGTTTTAGTTAAATGTGTACCCATTCATTAGATTGAGAACTTGGAATATCTTAGGTAGAAACACAAAATCTAACAGTATTTTAGCCATTGTGAGATAAGGACTATGAATCTTCTATAGGGAATCAGTAAATATGAGAGCATCATACATGGTTCCCAGGCAGGAAAAAATTATGAAAGACAAAGAGAAAAAAAAAAGACATATGCTAGTCTAGTCTATTCCACTTTATCAGGAAAATATCATTTCTTGGAAGCTTCTTCCAGAATATTACATTCATATCTCATGGCCAAAAAATGGATTTTATGGCTACCTACAGTTGCAAAGGGGTATT
The DNA here is from genome assembly GCA_028627145.1 of Eidolon dupreanum. Classification (NCBI taxonomy): domain Eukaryota; kingdom Metazoa; phylum Chordata; class Mammalia; order Chiroptera; family Pteropodidae; genus Eidolon; species Eidolon dupreanum. Next base: position 21,034,338 of record CM053508.1, read on the forward strand.
AGGAGGTAGTGAATTCTAATTGAACAGATGATTATCCTGAACGAAATTAATTATTTTTTAAGAAAAAAAAAGAGTGTTTTATTTAGGATACAGGTCAAGGTGCTATAATATAAACCACACAATAGCTTAACAGTCTAGAGTTAAGCAGAGGCTCAAAGCCTGGGAGGTATCTCTGTCATTTTCTAGGGGCCCCACTTGGAGACCTAAGATTTCATTCTAGTTGCACCATTTCTGAGGCATCTGCGAAGGGAAAAGAGCCTACAGGAGCACACATTCAGTTCTTTTAGGGTAAACCCACAAATGATACCCATTAATTCTATTCCCAAATTACTTTGCCAGAACTCAGTCCTATGGCCATTTCTAGCTGAAAGGAAAGCTGGAAAATTAGTGATTAGCTGGGACTTGTGTGTCTTATTGAACCTGTACTAATTTGAAAGAAGGAGAAAATGGAGATCGGAAGGGACAAGGAGAGGCGCAACAGAAAGTTTACCAAAAACATATATTTTCCTTACAAGTTCACAGGGATTCTTTAGTCAAATTCTCTGGACAAAATTGTTCAGTAATCCAAAACATACTACTTGTGTTGACACCTGGCAGATGGTTCTCCATCTTACACAATTATATAATTAAAGAGGAAAGAATAGGTTCGTCCACTCCTTTATACAATCATTTAACACTTACTGAGCACCAAATCCCCAGGAGGAACTAAGATCCAAAAGGAGGAATAGTACAGAAAGATGAGCAGAAACAGTACACGAGTGCATGAAAAGTCAAATGAGCTCAAAGAAGGACAAGAGCTCAGAGAAGTTTTAATGGACTCTTAGTACACAGGACAGCAACAAGAGCAAGGATTGAATGGTATACTGAAATCAGGTACCAGCCTATAGAGTTGGAATTTATTTCTTTAAACAATGCAATGCTATGAAAATTTGAAAACAGACGTGATTACCTGAAATGTGTTTTTGGAAGACTACTCCGGTAGCAGTGCAGATATTTGCTGCTCAGTGAAACTGAAATTAAGCATGGATTCAAAGCATTGCAATAATCCACGTGGAGGGGATGCGAGATTTCGCCAGGGAGAAAGAGAGCAAAAGAAACAGATGTAGCCACTCACTGTGTCTGAGGAAATAGGAAAGAGGATGAACTGAATCAGACTGGCTAATCTGTATGACTAGGTTCTGGTGCTGAAATTAGCTAGAAGGTGCAAACAGAAAGATGAACACGTGTTGGGAAAAATGGTGAGTTTAGTTTCGAACTTAAGTTTGCAACCTCATTCAAGGGGTGCAGTAACTGTGATACGTGACTAATAAAAATAAGCATTTTGTGCTATGCAATAGTTTGTGCTACGGACATTCTCATAGTGTTCTGGGAAACTTTCCCAGTTCAACATTCGGCTGTAGTCACTGTAAGCCCTTGAGAGTTGTTCAGGAAATTCCGTGGACTCATGACTCTGCCTTGAAAGTGCACACCCAGGAAAAGACACATCGAGTTATGATGCACTCGGTAGAGTGAGGACTACACTGTGCTGACAACAGGCCCGATGAAGCCTGGAATTCCCTAGGACCTTGCTCTAGGAAACGTGTGTGATTTCATGTGTGATACAGCTCTAAAGCCTGCTTAAAACTTGCACCCAGTAGTACAGGGTAGCGGGGAAGGCAGTTTTTTAAAAAGAAAAAAAAAACTAAGAACATAGAATCAAAAAACACAGTTGAGTTTCTAGCGGATACTTTGGTAATAATATAGCATCAAATGTCATGAAGTTAAAGAGTCACAAATCATCAATAATCCCATCATGAGATGCTAACCATTTGAGGCTCAGTCCCTGAAAGGCAGGAACACATGACTTATACATAGAGGTGTACAGCAATGGACAACTGATGTCAAGGAAGATTTGTCCTAAGTTAAACTCTCTCTTCATTTCTATGCCTTCATATACCATACCTGACCCACGCCATATCCCTTCTTACATTCCCTACTTTTCTGGCCTCCCATTTTTTCCTATTTCTTTCTGACTTAGGCATTTCTAACTTTACCTTACCACTGGATTCCAATTTCAACTCATCCGGGATCTCCTTTTGTCTGGTTTGCTGTGTTTGAAGAACCTTGCTGAAACTGACCTCTGGCTATGCTCTGAAGCGCTTCTCTTAAAAAGCACTCACAAGGGCACCCAGGAATTGGTCTTGCCCGCCCTGGTGAAGCCCCTTTTCCTCTTGAGCTTCAGCACCAGCCACATTGGAAGACAGGTGAACTTGGATGCTTGTGCACTTCAGTTTTTAAGAGTTGTCACCTTTAAGTTTGGAACTAATTTTTGTCAAAGCATTAGAGTCAAGTTGAATAGTTAGACTCATCACTAATGAGTCTGTGGGGTTTCCTTAGTCTGTTTTATTCAACAAATTATATAATAAACAAGGATCCAGAAATGGTGTTGGGTGATGAGATTATGTTAATTAAAAAACATAGCAGCTGCCCTCAAAGAGGCCTTAATTGAGCAAGACAATAAAAAAATCTATTACAATGTGTTGTGTTAATTTCTATGATAGGAGTTTACACAGAGAGGTTTTCTCACTTTGTTTTACATATCTATATTTGTATCTATAGCTTATCTATATGTATCTTATCTATAGATACATAGATGTTTCCGTACATACATATATAAGTATCTTTGTCTAGATGCCTAGAGTCTCACTTACCGAGGTATCTAATAGCAGAACCAATTAAAAAATCATAGTCACCAATAACTTAGCTACATTAGTTATAATTTATTATAAAGACTTGATACATGAGAAAAGTCTAAACATGTTACTTGCTATTAACTACTTGTATTGAACAAATAACGTTTGCTAATAAAACATTCATTGTACTATAGCAATAACAACATCAGTTTTCAAAGTTTATCTACAAAACACTAGGTGGATTCTTCCAATATATTTCCAGGGTCAGTAAGGTCAAAACTAATGTTATAATTATACTAAGACATGGGTTTTACGTTTTCACTCTTCTTCCCTCATTAGTGTTGAGAAAAGTCTCCCAGAGGCTACATGAGATGTAATATGAGGAATTGTCTATTCACTAAGCATTGAAAAGTTTTTTCAAAAATGTAAAACAATACCACTGCATTTTTTCGCTACATTTGTGCTTTAGAATATATTATTATTTTGCCAGAAATATGTTATTGATTTAAATATATAATGAATTTATTATTTTTAATGAATCAATCAATAAATACTTTCAATTTTTTCAGTTTTAATTTCTAAGAGGTTAAATATTGATGAATATAACTCACATAATCAAAAGTGCTGTGGGGTGGTTTATAATTTTAAGTTCGTGAAGGGGTCTTGAGAACAAACAGCTTGGGAATTGCCCCCTTAGAGTGGCTAAGAACTATCAGAACTATATGGAACTACTGCTTTTCTAACAAAGGAAAGATGAGAGTGAGAAAGTTTGGAATAGAAAACAAAAATATATACTAGAGAATTATACATAATATTGTGGAGCACAGAAAGCATTGTTTTCACATAAGGGAAGGAAAGAATGAAATGATATTTCTTCTTGGCAATCTGGAAGAACTTCAAAGAAGAGATGAGCACTAGGTTCATTTGACCCTTGGAAAATCAGTAACTGTATATTTTGTTTTATATTTACTTCTTTGGGAGCAACAGTGTAACCCAACTTGAGAAGATCCCAAAATATGAAGTTAGAAACAAATGGATATTCTTTTGGTAATCAGGAGCAAAGATGATGTCAGTGCTGACCCCCAGGCAAGGAAGGCACTACTGAGATGAGTTTTTGATCTGAACAATAAGTCTCTTGCAATTAACACAATTGCTGCGTATATTCTTTTCTCAGTGTATGTGCACAGATCCCATGGAGTCAAAGGGACTCCAGTGCATATGTCAATGGAATGTCATAGTCTAAAGCATAAACATCCATTGATCAAAACCTACTTTTTACAATGGGCTCTATAATTTTTTAAAATTCATGTCATATTGCAAATTTATATTTCACAAAAATTTTATTCTTACATGTCTACAATGAAAAATGTTGCAAATTCTTTGAAATGAGGCTGAATATTAATTGTGTTCAGAGAAATGCTGTATGCATTAATACCATTTTTGTTCCCAAGAAATCAATAAACAGAAATTGCTCATACATGAGAAATTTCTTACGAAAGCCAGAATTATTTTAACATATGAATAGTTAAAGTTTATATTAAATGTCATTTTGTAGTTCAAATAGCACTTTAGCTCCACGCAAAATGTTGTACCTGAATACTTATAGCAGGTATATTCACAATAACCAGAAACAGGAAATAATCTAAGTGTCATCAATAGGCGAATAGATAAAATGCACATCTATATAATGGAATACTCTCCAGTGGAAAAAAAGAAAAGAAAAGAAAAGAAAAGAAAAGAAAAGAAAAGAAAAGAAAAGAAAAGAAAAGAAAATGAATCACATTTATAACAAATGGATAAATCTCAGAATAGTCATGATGTGTAAAAGAAGAAAAAAGTACATACTGTATGATTCATTTACATCAAATACTAAAAAATACAAACTAATCTATAGAGATAGAAAGCAGATGGGTGGTTTCAGAGAGGAGCAGAGAGAGGAGGAGCAGGAGGAGGGACTGCAAAGGAATATTCTGGAGTGATGAAAACATTCTGTAATCTGATTCTGTCCATGTTTGCACAGGTACATACCCTATCAAAACTCGTCAAACTGTTCGCCTTAAACAGATTCAGCTTATTAGACACAAATGATACCTCAATAAAGTCAATTTTTAAAAGGTCCTGTAATACAAATAACCTCATTTGACCCACTCAACAATCCCATGACATAGGAGAGAAGATAGTGATCTTATTTTGTGGATGAGAAAGCTGGAGATGCAAAGGTGCAATGACTTGCCCAGCACCAGTAACTCTGAACTTGAGAAAGACAGTTGGCAAAAGTAGTGACTCTCAAACTTTTTGCTACACCTTTTTCTTTTTGTTGTTTTTGTCGAGTACAATATTGTCCAGAACCAACTTGTATAAATGCTGGGATGCTGGGACTGGAGCAGAAATGAATGTGCATGAGGACTGAAGGGGTGAGGACTGGGGGGAGGGGAAACACACCTCTACAGGATCTGAGGGCTCTAACACAGCTTAGAAACCCTAAAGTGATGCCATAAACATGGATGCTGAAAACAGAATATCTTGCTTCAGACCTCTGCTCTGTCATTTATTCGCTGAAAGTCCATGTTTGCACATGATGTTGAATATATTTACAGTTAGCCACATAGAATTTTTCAATGCATATGCTACTTATTTATACAGCTATTGGTTGTGTTTCATGTAGCTTTCTGTTAATTTACTTCTTAACAATGCAACAATATTTAGGTATCTAATATTTTGGACACTCACAAGAGTCTCAGAGGTTCAGAAGATCTCATACAATAATGTTTCATGAAACTAATTACTTAGGAGACTTCATAAAGTTGGGCTAGTAGCAGGAAAATTACTAAGCAGAAACCTGAGCCTTATCTCTGACTTGCATCTCTCGCACATCTAGTCGGTCACTGCAACAAATTCACCCAACTGATTCTCACTTGAGTAGTATGATCTCTCTTTATCACCACGGTCACCAATATAAATCAGAGCAATCAACATCCTTCTCCTTTATGATAGAGAAGGTCCAGCATCAATCCTCATTCATTCTACTCCATTCACTGCAGCCAAAATATTCATTCCAAAAATGCAGCCTATCCCTGCCATTCCTCTGCATAAAGTCCTCTCGTTGTTCCTCATTCCCTTTAGGAAAATGTCCAGACTCCGTCTTAGGGTTTACAAGGTCCTAAGGAACTGGATTCTATTTATCTCTCAGTAACATCTTTTACCACATGCAACCGTAAACTCAATCCTTCAGCTAAATGAAACTCCTCAAACACAAAGCTTCTGGACTTTCAAACATGCTACCACTTCCTCTCCAGATCACTCTTCTTCCTTTTAATCTAACACCCATTCATGCCTCATCCTAACTCTCACTTCTTTGGAAGACTTTCTTCATGTCTTCCCTCTGAGTCAGACACTCCTTGTAGGACCAAATTCGCACATCACAATATTATAAAGAACTATTTGTGTGCATATTATCTCCCTCAGAACTGTAAACTCCTGTAAAACACTAACGTTTTGCTTTTTTCACCATTTCTCTCTGGTATCTAGGACAGTGCCTAGCACAGAGTAAGCACTCAATAAGTATTTCTTGAATGAATTGACTGAAAAAGCCATCCTAACAAGGGCCAGAGCAGATGTCCCTAGACTGCTGGATGGCACCAGATTAAGGTAACAGGTTCGCTGCAGATGGGACACATTGCTTCCTTCCAAAACTGAGGCAACAGAAAATGAGTGTGGGTTTATGACTCAATAGCTCTTCTGGCTGAATACTACATGGAATAAAGTTTTTAATCTCGGTAAGAAGACAATACAGAAACACTATCATTTTTCAAGATATTATTTTTTCCTGGGCAAGAAGGGTCTTCTGGCATTTTAATCCATAAAGCACTTCCACGATTAGGTTTAAGATTTGCTGTGAGTATAAGACCCCTATCCACTGAGACCAATGCATCAAGGTTAAAGAGGAAAAATACTGGGAAGCTTTAAGCATGTTAGGGTAATTGGGCCCAACATGCATAAATTGCTTTCAGATGAAAGGCTCTAAGCAATTGTTAAATTATAAACACTGAAAAAATTTTTTCTGCATCCAATCTAGAGAAGAAAAGGTTTCCATTTGTACAGCAAATTAGATTCAGGTATTTCCGTAGATCAGCAAATTTTTTTTTTCTTTTTCGAGCAGAGGAAGCTCTTCTGGTGCTTGCTGCGTGTGATTCAGAAATGGAAGGGATTTGGTAACTGAGGAAGCCTTTTTTGCCTTGCACTTGTCCCACAGCAATTACATTGGAAGGGGTCCTAGACTTGTGGGGTTTGGGATGTGGGATAAATTTGGAGAAAGACCACAATATGTAAACAAAACCTGCCAGTTTTCCAAAATACCTAACCACAAGACTTCACATTTTGGCAGCTTAGAAAGAGTCAAATGTGCTTTATTCTGACAACAAATTTTATTCTTCGGGAGAATTATGAATCCCAGTTGAAGCAAGCAACTACTAATAACCAAAATTGAAGAAATTTTAAAATATACTCTATGTAGTAAATCTTAAGAAACCCTCGTTCTGAGACAATATTAATGAAGTAGCCAATGGCATCAATAAAATCCTTGAAGTGTAAATGTGTTCTCAAAATTCTTTAGATTAAATTCTATAGGAGTTATTTCTAAGGACAGATCATTAGGATTAAACTGCTAACTTTGTGTTGATTAATCTTTTTACTTGTAGCATCATAAACTGAATAATAGTGTTTGAGTCTTAGATAAAATTTTATGATGATTTTAAGTGTGCAGTGTCTTAAAAGAGTTATGTTTTATATCATTGTTATATGGCTTTCCTACATAGCTCACTCTTTAAGGCAATCAGAAAGTCCAAAAATAGATAATCCATTTCAAAATGTTATATTTCCCCAGAATTTCAATATTGCTATTAGCCAGAGAAAACAACTGGTTCAAATCCCAAATAGCTCTAAACTTGTATTATAACCATTGCCAACTCCCATTTAAACGTGGCCAAGGGAGCTGTTCATCTTCCCTGCCTTCTGGAAAGAAACGGCCTACAGGCTCTCTTCCTCAGCCTGAGGTCTCCAGAGCTAAGTCTTATCAAGTCTGAAGATCCAAGGAAAGCTCAAACAGCTTACCTGCCTTTAGGGGCACTGATGGCATTGCTCTGATGAGTTTCCAGTAAGGAAGAGGGTAAGCTTGGACTCAGCAGTCTATGGTAACTTTGCTAAAATCTGAGGTTCAGAAATGGGGGTGGAGTGGGCTTGGTAAACCCCATGACACAAGCAGAGGGTGAGAGTAATTCCAGTACTGTCTCACAAGGAAGTTAGAAACTATAGGTTAGGACCAAGTCATATTGATATATTAAAACCCTATAGTGATTAGGGATCAAATATATTTTTTTAAAAGGCACATTCATTTATCTATTCTCCCATTCACCCAAGAAATATTTGCTGAGTATTTACTATCTACTCTTATCTGATATTAATTCTCCTTGGATACTACAGTGAAAGAGAATGAGACACTTTCTTCACTCATGGAATATCCTATCTGGCAGGTGTGTAATAATTATGCATGTCTGTAATATATACACACATGTATGTATGACGATAAAGATATAGAGATAAGGAGCTATAAAATTCAGAATTCCAATACCTTTTGGAGGAGAGGCAGGAAACCCTAGAGAGTTAGAAGGGAAAGTGAGGGTCTTCCTTCCCAAATTTCCATCTAGAAGTTAATGGAACATAATCATTCTCATCTCCCAGCAGCCAGGACCAAACATGTTCTCTCCTATGTGACAACAACTCAGAAGTGATTAGAAACTCTATAAGAATGTTGTACTAACAGAGTTCCAAAGCCAGTAGTGCAACAGCAGTCTCAGGGGGTGACTCTAGGCAAACAATGACCCTCTGTGATCTGGCTCACCTTTCAGCTGCCCAATCTCAGGCTTCCTGCCAACTTCCCTTCCCCGATTTTTCAGTGATCTCACCCATCTCTCTTTTATAGCTTTTAGTGCTCTTACTGAACAGAGTTGGTGTCTGATGTGTTCCACCAAGAACAGGTAATAGAAGGAGAAACATTAAACAAAAGGTCTTGGCATTATTAATTTACTGCAATCACAGAAAGTACTGTGAAAAAAAGGTGGATTTATCTTTTTGGATAACAAGCAAGCAAAGGAGATATTTGAGAAGTCTAAGACCCATGCCACATCTAGGCTGGAGGAAAAAGTCCCCCAAAGAACCAATGGAATGCTGGAATTGACTGAAAGAGAGGAAAGCAGGTCGAATCCCTGGACCCAAGGCAAAAGAAGAAAACACTGCACTGACGTTCAATGAGTCTGTAAAAGAACTACGGAAAGACCTCTGAAGGGTTTTGACATCCTTATTAGGGTAAACATTGCTATTCTAAGCAGCAATTCAAGAAAAACCCCAGAAAAGATTTGTATTCCTCTCTGCACCTCACACAATCCAAGTGCTGACAGTTTCACATCCCCTCCCACCCCCACCCAGCCCCGCTCACACCACGAAGGCTCAGTGCAAGTCTCTAGCACCTCTCCCCTAGACCAGCAGCCCAGGTACTTGTGTTTCACCCTTCGGAGCTCTCCTTATGTTTGCCATCCAGATGACCACTCTAAAATACTATGTGATTCTGTCAATTCTCCCTCTTTAAATCCTTCTGGGCTGTTCCATCACCCCATCGTCTAGAGGAAGAAGTGCCTGCTTCTTAACAGACATAAAAGCTGTTTCTAATGGGTTTCTGACTATCTCCCCAGCCTCGCTTCTGCCTCTCATCACCTGTAACTTTGCCTTCTGGTGACATTGTACTACTTGAATTTCTCCAAACATACTAGATGGTTCTATTCTTTAGTATATTTGCTCATCTACTGAATTTTCTGGGCCTGAAATTTCCTTCCCCACTTCCTTACTCCTCTGCCTTCTCCTAACTAATTCTAACTCATGTTTAATGAATGAGCTCATATGTCATCCTTTTCTTCAAAAACTTTTCTGGAACCCGTGGGAAGAGCTCCTGTGGTGAGTGACTTGTGTATAACTCTATCATGACACTTACCATATTTTACTGGCATTATGTTTTTATGTCTTGGTCTTCTCCATTGTCTCAGTCAGCTCTTTATGCTTTGGCAAATTGCCATAGACTGGGTGGCTTAAACAACAGAAATTTATTTCTCACATTTGTGGAGGCTAGAAAGTCCAAAACCAAGATGCTATCCAATTTAGTTCCTGATAAAATCTCTCTGGTTTACAGATGGCTGTCTTCTCCTTGTAGCCTCACATGGCAGAGAGAGAGAGAGCGGGGCGGGGTGGGGGGGAGATCATCTCTCTCATGTCTCTTATAAGGACATTAATCCCATCCATGAGGGCTCCATGCATTGAATGACCCATTCAATGACCTTACTACCCAAAGAAACCATCTCCAATATATAGATTTGTTCATAACACAGAAAAGATTTGTGTCTTATTTATTTTAATAGCGCCAACACCTAGACTAGTTTCAGCAAAATATTAAGCTCTTAAAATATGTTGAACTAATTTATATATGTAATGTTCTCATTAACATCAGTGACTAAATTATAACCATGAAGCTTCATTTCAGGCCTTGATTTATTTAGTATGAATTCCTAATATTTCTTTAAGAACTGTGTCTTCCACCTTCCTCTTTGATAATTTTAATAATCAATAGAATCTTCCTAGAAGAGTTAAAAGACAGAGTTCATGGAGAAAATAGCAAGACAAGAAAAAGAAATATGAGGGAGTAATGCTGCTGCAAAAAAAAGATGAGTCACAGATGGAGACATTTGCAAAATGAAGAAGGAAAGAGTAGGAAATGAAAAGGCTTAATTATGGTGCATGATTCAACCACAGATTAGAATGCTGTATCTTGCTTCCAGTTTTCTTCACTTCTATTTAAACTGTACAAATATGACTTCCTGAAGCAATCTATTTCTAGTAACATATATTCAGCCCTGACATGTATAATTCCTGTCACATAACCTGTGAAAGACAAAAACCAGATTCCTGATGACACTTGGCATGGGAGCCCGTGTCCTAATTCCTGGGGCCACTTAGGAAATAAACATGGCGAAGACCCTGGAGCATGTCCCCAGTAGTTACAAATTCTTAAGATATTGGTCTTTTCCCTTTCTGCACAAACTCCACTAATGGTCCTCCATTTTTAACTGATAAAGAAGTCAATAAACTGAGAGCAGAGGTTTTGATGATAGGCAGCCCTGGATTAACCGCAAAACCATCACTCCCAATTTATATGGTCTTGAATACATTGATTAACTCCTCCAAGTGCAGTTTCCTCATCTCTGAAGTGGAGCCTGACTCACAGGGTTTTGTGACAAGTACGTGCTAATGTATTTGTGATGCTCTTAGCACTATGCCAAGAACACAATGAGTGTACTCAATGAATGTTACATGCATTAATTCTTCCCAGCTGAAAGGAATTTATTTTGATCCATGATGACTCATTAGGTCATGAAACATGAGGCTGGACACAAATCTTATCTGTAGCCTCTACTGTGTCTTCCAAGTAACCAAGTGTGCAACAAGCTCTGCCACCAGGCCCAGTCATCTTCCTGGGAGACAATGACTCTCACACTCTGGCCCGCAGCATCACTGCCTCTCTGGAGCATTGAGATGATCCTGCTACCAACCTAGAAGATTCTTCTCTAAAGCACGCTAGGCTCATGGCATTTTGCAGCCTTTGAGAGTTTAACCACATCTATGTGCACTGACACATGGCTCCTCTCTAGAAGCAAGTACTTAGTGAGTAAGCCTGGCTGATTATTCAGCCTCTACATTTTAATCAGTATTCATGTATTTAGGGATTGTGGAATATCTCAAGATGTTTCATTTGCAAATGTCAAGGGTAAACCATATATTTAGAGCTCAGGTTTCTAAGAAAAGCTTCATGTGTCAACTAGAAACATGTATCTTAACTGAATGTATCTTAACTGAATGCAGGTTGGAGGGTCCTGCATGAGATTTCCTCATGTCGGGACTTCGAGGCACCTCAAATGTCACCTCCCCTGTGAAGTCCTCTCTGATTTTTCTCAATGTTTGCTTTTTTTTCTTCTTGCTTCCATAGCATTGTCTTCATATCCCATTATAACATTTATCACTTTACTGTTGGTCTCCTTTACAAAATATAGTTACTTAAGAACAGAGACTCATATCTTTATCTTTGTATCCCTTGTGCTTATCTCTTACAGTTTCTGGCACGTAGCTATCTCTCAATAATCCTCCCCACCCCCATAACAATGAGCCAGGGAAGGCAGTACTCATCCTGTGCTGGCAGCTTTCCAAATCATGCACCTAAAGAACTGGGTTATACCTGCTGATCCACTAAACTGAGGGGGATAGATTGCTCTGCCCCTGTTTTATCTGTGGAGGGTCTCCCCAAGCTCCTTTGCTGCTGTATAAGAGCAATCTGTGTAGACTACTCTAATGCACATTATGTTGACACCTCCGAAGGTCTTCACTCCTCTGGTAAAGTTTGCCCCTGAGTCATGACCTCTCTGTGCCCACTGTTGTCAGTAGATGTCATAGAAACCTAGCAAACAGCCAAGCAGCCAGAGGAGGATTTACTAAAGAGAAATTCTGAAAGATAGGAGCAATAGCAAGTGTGCCATTCTCCCATTGCCTGTCGCATCTGGGGCAGTACTCAGGGACTCCAGAAAGTCTAGATGTCAGTGTGCAGAAGAGGAACTTCAGACTTTTGACCTTAGTGACTGGGAAATACCAGCTCCTCCCCTGGCAGAGTCAGGGGCTGTGATCCAATGGCAATATGATGGATGGAACCTTATCTTTGGGCCTGGTTTGTCAGCCAAGCTCTCAGGGTTAGAGAAGCAAACATTTTGGAATCCAAACTGTGTGACTGCAGTTATGTAATATGGCTGGTCAGTGGCATGGTTTGTACTTCATCATTCATGGCTGGGGGAGCACTACCCCTCTTCTGGCATAATCGAGGAATTGAGGTCACAGTTTATATGATGTGGTGGACAGTTGATATTTTTCATCACATCAACCCTCTCTCAGGATCCATGACCTTAATCACTCAGCTATAGCTGCTTTCATGTCACTTTGTAGGAGGTAAACCTGTAGGCAGAAAGTACTGGACAAGTTAAAGCCTGATCTTTCAATAGACTTAATCTCTGTATAGTCCTAATACATTGGCATTTACTGGGCCTAAGTAAGATTAATGGATCGAATTTAACCAGATTGAATTACATTTTATAGACAAAGTCACTAACACAGCTCTCTCTAAAATAAAAGTGATCATTAAACACAGCAGGGCAGGAGCTCTGTCTAACACCCTAAGGCATTCCTAGTATCTGTACAACTGCTTTTGTTGAATGAATGAATGAAAGAATGAATCTTCAATTATGAGAATTAGACCTCATCCCTGTGTGCCTTTGACAACAAAGGGGATTCAAATGTGTTTATTATTTCCTGAGAGCATTATCCCACCATAACTATAATAAAACCTAGTACTTAAAAGAGTCATCCTTTTTATATCATACCTGTCTATTTACCCCTGCTGTCACACAATACCCTAATACCTATTTTCTGCCTTATGATAAATTTCTTTAAAAAACATGGCCAAAGATGTAGCGAAAATTTAAGAAAGAACAGGGGTAAGAAGGCCCTGCTTCACCAAAAACTTCATCACTAAACATTAAAGGGCTTATTTAAGGACAGGAGCCTGCAAGATTCACTTTTCAGATAACATGCTGCAGCAACCACATCTCTTTATAAAACTTCACGTTTGACTCTCCTAGAGATCTTGTTTCAGAGAAGGAGAGAGAGAGAGAGAGCGAGCGCACACGCATGATTTAGACTCCACTCCTAAATATTCTGATTTAATTGGCATGGGTGGGGACTGGGTATGATTGTAAGTTGAGGGCATGATGGAAAACTGCTGCCGATAGCAATGCTACTCAAAGTCAGTCTGTGAACTAATTTTTATTGTTGTTTATATAATAAGATAAATACAGAAATCAAGACTGTTTATAAACTTTTATAGAAAGTTCATGGAGTCGTTTATGTCTATTGAGTCTAATATAATAAATACATCTTCGGTTGTATTTTCTGTGTCAACCCGCATTGTTAAGTACTATCTCCTTAAGGAAAACTTTCCAGTAGAATTACCTATTACTTTTTAACAGTCAGCTAAATCAAGCAGATCCTTGACCTCACAGTAGCCTAGGGGACACTATTCCACCTTATACTAGCCCTAACCCTGATGTCAGATGTCTCAGTGTTTATAGGACATTTAGGGTGGAGCCTAGCAAAGGGAGAAAGAGAAGCAAGTAGAGAATAAAGAAGAAAAAGTAGAAAGAAAAAAAAAGAAGAAAAGGAAGGAAGAAAGGAATGTAGGAAAGAAGGGAAGAAGGAAAGGAGGGAGGAAGGAAAGAAAAAAGGTAAGGAAGGAAAGAACAAAGGAAGGAAGGAAGGAAGGAAGGAAGGAAGGAAGGAAGGAAGGAAGGAAGGACGGACAGACAGAAGACAGTCATCTTATGTAGACTGTCACAATGCATTGTAAGTTAATGATATATGCCTTGTATTTCATAGCCAGGAGAAGGTTGCATTGATCTGTATACAGCAATTTTAGAGTTCACACCTTCCCTTGCTCTACATTCACTTTGTGGCAGTTACCAGTTATACTCCAGTATGATGGGGACCTGAACAGCTGACTTCGAGATATGGGTTAGGGGAAAGTACATTGAACTGGAAACCAAGAGCCTTGAGTTCTAATCTCACTGCTGCCATTAACCAGAAGGGTGAAGATGGGGGAAAGGATTTGTAAACTCCAGTTTTGTTTTATTTTTATTTTTTACTGGAAAATTAAAGAGTATAGCTTGACCTTTTCTAATGTTCAAAAATTGTATTTTTTAAAATTTTATTTATTTAAATTAGTTTCAAGTATACAGTACATTGATTAGACATCTATAGAGTTCATAAAATGATCTTCCCAATTGCTCCCTCCTTCTAGCCCTCCACCTAGCCATCATATTAATGCTAACTGTATTCCCTCTGCCGTGCTCCCCATCCCCATGACCAAATTATCTAATGACCAAAGTACTAATTTGTATTTCTTTAACCCTTTGATTAGATAAAGAAATTATGGTTCATATATATAAGAATTGTATTTTGTTCCAAAGTTCCTGTTTATGTCCTTTTTAAAACTTACCTAGTTAAAGCACACACACAATTAAAATCTAATATTTTGACTTCTGATTATTTAGAATGAGGTAGAGGTGAATGGGATAGTTTTGTTTTGTGCAAATGATTTTGGCTTCTGGGATGAAATTTTACTTCTAGTGCACAATCAAATATCAGTATGGTACATATACAGCAAATAGTCTGCAATAAGTGGGAGTTATATTTATTACTTCCATAATTAAAATAACAAATGTTTGTTTTCCACAGTTACTTTATTCTTTATACCATTCAGGAATTGGGATGCTGAATGGTGATTGATATTGTGTAATTTGGAAGACCCAGCTATAGTCAGAATTTTCAAGAGTTTCTGTTGATAAGAATATTTTTTGATGATTTTCCCATGAATATTTCTAAATTGTTTAAATAATAAATATTATCCTCACTGACTGTTGAACCAAACACCCATCAGTTCTCTGACTACTATTCAAGAGAAAAGCAAATACAACAAAAATAGTTATTTAGCTGTCTTAAATCTTAAAGCACTTACCAGCAGAAAAAGCTGTTTTTTTCCAGTGTAAGACAGGTTAGATCTAAAAAAAAAAAAAGTTTTCAAAGGCAAAACAAGAATCTTTACAATATTATAATGAAAACTACTTGTCTTGGTTTCTAATTCCATTCCTCAATGAAAGGAACCAGGTCTCATTGAAAAACTGGTGTATGACTCTCTGGCCCAGGAAATATTCCAGGAGAGCCTGGGGTAGTTTGTGGTACAAGAAAGTAAGAAAGTGCTCAAACAATAAAAGAACATATCAAAGAACACAGAAGCCAACTTAGAATAGTTTCCAGTGGCCAAAGCTATAACAATTAGAGCAATAAAATAAATACTATCGGATGGTTAGCTCAAAGTATAAAACAAATGTGCATTAGTCCATATAAATAGATAATTAAAGAAATAGAAGAGAAGACATACATTTTCCTTATATAAGAATTCTAAATAATATATGTAGATACTTCCTCCTGCAGGAGATGGAGCTTAATTAACTCCCATTTCTACTCCTACCCCATGTTTGAGTGGCAGTTGGACTTAGTGATTCACTTAGTGAATAGAATATGAAAAGGGAAAAATATTAACTTTACAATGGAGAAACCTGGAAAACATTACCTTAACCAAGTGATCAAAATTAACATCAGTGGTGATACCACACTTTGGTGTCACATACCCTCTGATATTATGTTATGAGATGGACACTTTACCTCTGTGACATTCTTCTCAAAACTCATATCCCCAGTCTAACTATAACAAAAACATCAGACAAATTAATGATGAAGAACATTCTACAAGACACCCAACCCATACTCTCCCAAAATGTCAAGGTCATTAAAAACAAGGAAAGTCTGAGCAACTGTTAACAGCCAAAAGGAGCCTAAGGAGACATGAAGACTAAATGTAATGTGGTGTCCTGTATGAGATCCTCAAACAGTGAAAAGAACTCCAGGGAAAAACAAATGAAACTAAATGAAGTGTGGAGTTTAGTTAACAGCAACATACAAACATTAGGTTCTTCATTGTAACAAATGTACCATATTAATATAAAATAGGCAAAACTGAGTGAAAGCTATATGAGAACTCTTTCCTCTATCTTTCTAACTTTTCTGTAGATCTAAAACTAGTTTAAAATAAAGTTTATTTACATGTTTTTAAAACAGTGAATATTACTTGATAGATTATGCAAGGTGTTTATAGTCAGTTGACTGAAAGCAGGCAAGAACTCAGCATCTCAAACAAAGCCTGGCACATAGGAAGCAATCAACAAACTCTGCTGAATAAATTTAATGATTATAAAATATTTATAGCTCATATAGCTATTTATTTTCAATTAAAAAGAATTTTTAAGATCCTAACCTTTTAAGGTTATGATAGAAATTATTCAAAAGGAAGAAAAACAATGTTTACATTTACTAAAGGTTTCCAAAAGATGCTCAAACCAGGGATAATTTAAAGAAAGTTACAGAGGTGGTGGCATATGTAATCAGTTAGTGAGCCACCCAGCCAAATGGAACATTGCTATAAGGAAAAATGGAGAGGATCTGATTAAAATTAGGTACATTTTCTTATGTGAACTTTAAAAATCGATACTTCCTCTTCAGCCTTGGTTTGTCGTGGTGAGCTCTACTGTCTTTGCTCTCTCTTGTTTTCATATATATACATACATATATATAGTTTCTT
The DNA here is from genome assembly GCA_028627145.1 of Eidolon dupreanum. Classification (NCBI taxonomy): domain Eukaryota; kingdom Metazoa; phylum Chordata; class Mammalia; order Chiroptera; family Pteropodidae; genus Eidolon; species Eidolon dupreanum. The sequence goes on from CM053508.1 coordinate 21,051,396, forward strand.
TTTCCTCGTGACCTTCTCACTTTTCATTTTTCTTCTTTCTGATGCCTCTGACGATCTTCTGTCTTTTCACTTCTCCTAACCCAGCAGCCCCAGGCTAAGGTCTATTCACGTTCATGCAGACCCACTCAGACACCTTTCTTCTGTTCTCAGATAGGACCTGGCTTTGGGCCCTCCCTTTGCTTATTAGCCTTTTCTTTGGGGCCACTTGCATGCATTTCTGAAGTGCTCTGCCATTCACTCTCCTTGTGTCATCTACATCTGAAAGCAGATGCATCTCATCAGGTTTGTTAATTTACAAATCTGGAAAATATTGTAGACTTCAATGTGGACTTTTATTTTCCTATGAACAAAATGACATAATAACAGTGTTGTCCTTGTTTAAAGTACTTAAAACAGAATTCTGTAGGAAAAAATTAGCCAAATAGTTTTATCTTGTTCTTTGAAATATATTTTTTAAATTCATGTGAATATGTGTCCCACAGTGGGACAGTTGTGTAATAGTCATCTTAACAACTAGGTATCTTTGGATCGAAAGATGAAGCAGGCAACTCCATAGACTATAACAGAATTTATTACAGCATAATTTACTTACAGGAAGATTGGGCTGGAGCAGGCAGATGGCCCAGCAGTTTTAGGCAAATTTTTCTCCACCAACAGATTGCTGTTACAGTACTTTATAATATAACTAGAAATATATTTGTGACTAATGTATATATTGACATGGAAAGTTTTAATATATTGTTATAAAATTATGTGTCCAGCACACTTATTTTTAAAATATTCATTTATGTATAGATATCTATGCCTAGAAATAAATATTTTAAAGATATATTAGGAAATGAGTCAACATGGCAAATTGAGTAAGAGCATGAGTTTGCAATGAAATAGACTGAATTATAATTTCTGAATTTATCACATAATCATTGACTACATAATTTTTAATCAATTACTTGCTCACCCTAAGCCTGTGTCCTTAGGCTTAAGGACACAGTCGGGGTAAAAATAGGATCCCTCATAGGTTAATACTATGCGGACCAAGTAAGATGATGTTTGTAAAACCCTAAGTCTAGTTTTCTGCACATAACATCATTCAATGAACTTTGCAATGTTAACATATGTCCCTGGGTTGCTGATTATGGATGATTTTAATATTGTTTTCCGTCTATGCATTTTCTGACTCCTTAAAATGATTTTAAAACTTTTATTTTGACTTTGAAGAACACAACCAGAATGAGAACTGTGTTTCTTGACTCTGAGGGTAATCTTATTTGTATATCATTCTGTAGTGTTCAATGGCAAATATAATTGGGAATTAAAAGCTTGGACTCTGGAGATAGCCTGTCTAGGCTTTAATGATGCCCTTTAATTTTATCTGAACAAACTTGGGCATGTTATTTAAATTCTCTAAGCCTCAGTTTGCTCATCTTTAAAATGAGGATAATAGCAATTATATCATAATTATTGTGAGGGTGGAATGAGATCAGGCATATGAAATGCTCAGCTGAGCCTTGACATACAGTATATAATCAGTCAATGTCATTATTATTATATTATTTATCTGGGTCCATGGATGGACCATGGAAATCTGTGAGCCTTCTGAAACTCTAGGTAAAATTTTGTGTGTGTGTGATTATATTTACATTTATATATATATATATATATATATATATATATATATATATATATATATTGCATATTCGGAGGTCAAGGGTCAAAATTCAATGATTTCTTAAAATGCTCCATGTACTCAAAACAGACTAAGAACAGTGCTCTAAACAGTGCTATCTACAGAGTAATGAAAATGATTTTCTTTTCATTTGGGAATATTCAAATGTCACTACATTAGATAATACTCAAAAACACAAAAGAAAAAAGAAAAAAATGCATTTAATCTTTGCATCACTTCAGTTACCCATTGCATCTGGGCAAATGTGTCTGTGCGATCTTGCATACCGCCTTATAAGACTCTTCATTTCCGGTTCCTGGTGGCCTGCCTCCCCTTATTCAGGGAGTTTCTTTTGGCAGCAATTGTTGCAACATGCACAGAGGTCTTAAGGGTTTCCAGAACCCCCACCTGGAGAAGTTTTATGTAATTTCAAATATTATATAATTCAGGGTTAAAATAGCTTACATTATGCTTCCAAAATATTTCTCAAGTCTGTTGAGTCTGCACTTGAATACTGAAACATCATTTTAGCCATTTGTAGAAAAAAAAAAATCAAAATCGAAATTTGTGGCTCTTCTTCCACAAACTAGATGTTTCCTTATATCCCTGCTGCTAAGCCAGTCTTAATTTTCACAAGAATGCTCTTAAAAACAGAGGTTAGGAGGCATTCTAGATATTTAGGTAAACTGGACATGATAAATATACATAATGTATTCATGAGCATTTCTGTTTTCACTTTTAGAATAAAGTCCAAACTCCATAGAATTTATTAGAAAACCTCTCCACCTTCTTCCTCAGCACTGTGCCCCATGCGTCACCTACTGACTGACCCATCTACCTGTAGGCCTCCAACTCTAAGATTCTTTCACATTCTCTATGCTCTTTCTTGCTTCTGAGTTTTTATATATATTTCCTCCGCCAAGAACACTTTTTGTCCCCTTCTCTCTCCCCTAGTCCAACACGAGCAGTGCCTCCTATTCATTCATAGATCTCCACTTAGATGCTACATCCTTGGAGAACTTCCTCACCCCCAAGCACAGCTTCTGTGACTCTTCTGCATTTTCATACAGCACGTCACGTCTCTCAGGTCTCCTTGTGCTGTATTGCAATGTCTTTTCTTCTTGTTTGAATCCACAATAACCTATAAATAATGACAGTAAGGTCTACATCTAGGCCACAGTTGTATCTGCATCTATCACAGCACCTAGTATCATATTGGACATCCAAGAAGTAATTATCAGATGCATGATTTTTAGCTGTTTGATCTCCATTGGCTCTGTGCTGGATAATAACATTTCTGGTGGAGAAAGAAAGAAAGAGAAAGAGAATGAGAGAGAGGGAGAAAAAGAGTGAGAGAAAAGGAAGGAAGGAAGGAAGGAAGGAAGGAAGGAAGGAAGGAAGGAAGGAAGGAAGGAAGGAAGGAAGGAAGGAAAAGAGGGAGGGAGGGAGGGAGGAAGGGAGAAAAGGTTGGTTGTTATGTATGGATGGTTTTGCCAACAAGATGATTTCTTTTTGAAATATTAGTGATGAATTCCATTAAACTGTACTGAATTGTTTCAAAGGAAGAATTAAGTACTGTTATTCATCTTTGCTTCTTATATATAGTTTATTGCAATTAGTAAATATACTGGTTATACTGAACATAATAGACTTAAAATACAAATGATCAGATAAATTATGTGGATGAATTATTTATATATAAAATATATATGCCAGACTATTGTATCATGTCTTTGAAGAACAGATTGATATTTTTTTCTCCATTGAAAATTCTTCTGAAGAGTCTACTATACATAAATGTATACATACATGTAATTTTTTTACAGCAGTCTCATATTTGAAAATGAAGCTATTTCCTTTCAAATTAGACATCTACTCAAGACAGACAACAGTTTTTAATGGCAACAGATTTGGGAATTATTCTAAAGCACTATTAATGCATTATTGATGTGTGGCTTGTGAGAAACGATAAGATTGTTGAAAATATCACATATCTACTTTTCAAGCATAGGCTTTCACAGAACATAGCATCACTTTTATTATTGATGACACTTAACAAGGTGTCTTTTGAAAAGATCTATAGAACTTGGCAGTACACTCCTTGATTAGGGGTTTCAAAGTAGAGAACTTAATAAACCAGTTAATAGTTCTAAAATTAAGAATAGGTCTTTGGCAAAACTGTGAAGGTCTAATTTGCCTTGGTGCTCTTGCATCTTTCTTTGGCAGACTTCAAGCATCTCTCCCAAGACCTCAGGGCCACCCCCTCCAGCCCTGCACTTGGGGCCATCTCCCCCTTATCATTCTAATACACTTCCCCAGTACACTTATTCTCCACAGCCAGCTCCTCAGCATCAAGGCCTGTGCCAGAAGCAGCTGCCACTCCTACCACCCACTCTTAACTTCAACAGTAGAATGAACCTGTGACACTAATAGAGAGTGTCCAAGGGGGTCATTCTCTCACTGGCGGTTGCTGCAAGAAAGCGGAGAGAGACTATGGAATGACAAAAAAACTGTTCTTACTTATTGGGATCTAGGTTCTGGGATCCTTGATTGGAACTCCGAAATGTGTTTCCTTTTTCTTCAGTCCTGTATTTTCTCTAGGTTTCTTACTGTTTCTTTGGACTTCAGGCCACCAGTGTTCATATCCTCTGTTCCTTGTCTGTCGGTTTCCCTTCTCTGAAAATGCTAGATATTTTCATTTGTCCCTTCTGGGCTTGTCCTTCTGTACCTGTCCCATGGCCTTAATCAAACAGAGGGACTTTACATCTCAACCCTGGAGATACGCTTTGACTCTCAGTATCTCAGCCCAGCCTTGAGCCTGACAACTTCCATCTATATTCTACTTTTTCTAGTACTAGCATTATTAGGGTTGACTCTTTGTCCTATAATCCACACAGTTCATGTTAGGCCAGTTAAATCAATGACCTAATTTTTCTAATATTCTCACGTGATAATGCTTCAATGCTACATCCAACATAAAATCATACAAATTTCCAGGAAATTAATAATGCTTTGCCATGAAAGAATAATTTTTTTTTTTTTTTGGTTTGTTTCTGCTCTGCATATAGAGATAAAGAGCCAATTGCTAGAAAGGCATGGCTTACAGTGGAGAAAAATATTGCTCAGAAACAGGGCAAAGATTTGATTCACTTCCTTTGCTTTAGGGCAGGGCATCAATTTATGGAAATGTGAGTGACATTGTCTCATTTTTCCCATATCCCAGTGAGAGCACTCAAGTGGCGTTTATACACCATTCATGATGGTCAGAGTTGTAATACTTTTGCCTTCATCTGTAGCTTGTTTTATATCAACAATAATGTATAAATTGAATGTTGGTGAGTGTAAATATTTCTGTATTGAAACCCTATTTCTATTAGCCAAGTAAGTATTGTTTTGGACATAGTCCTAAGAAGTTTGGCTATCTGAATCTTCTGCTCACAATAGCTCAGAAGTAACAAATAAGAAGTGAAAATAGTATAACAAACGAGCAGGTTGAAATGTAGAAGCAGAGAGCTAAAGCAGCCTGGTTTGGGGAAGGGATGCAGCAAAAAAAATGCATACAGGTTTGAGGTCATTTTATATAAAGATGAAAAAAAATCTGTTACATATTTCAAAGGATAATGGGGGCATCAAAGCATCGCAGGACAATTCAATAACTAAGACTAAATTAGATTCATACTCACTGTGAGGAGATAGATGACTTTGTAATATATCTGAGACTGTTTCTAACCCATATCTCTCTTCTACCCTGAACTAGAGCCCTATTTCTAAGACAAAAATGTCATCCTGTCATTCTCCTGATTAGAACCCTTCAATGGTTCCCTCCCCTTTGCCCACAGGATAATAATCTAAATTTCTTAGCCTGTTGTACAAAGTTCTTCACAGTCAGGCTATAATTTATATTTCTTAACTGGGCTCCTATCACTTCTCCATAGGGCATGCCCTACTTTGTGCTAGGTTTAAGACCTAGAGAAGGCCTTGGAAATGATAAATGTAATATTTAACATTTGTTAATTGTTTGCTATTCCCAAGTATGAGACTAAGAACTTTTAGAACATTATCTCATTTTTATAAAAAAAGATGAATATTGATTTTTTTATAGATGAGGAAATTGAAGTTCAAGTTAAGGTTAACTAACACATCCAAGTTACTAAGCAACTAATAAGCAGCCGAAGTCAACATTAAGCCCAGACAGTCTGATTCCTAGCAGGTAGCAGCCTCAGGCCTTTGCCCAAAAACCCCATGGACACTCGTACTCATCCCTACCTTGCCATTGTGTAAGTTAGGATTTTGAAAAAAAAAAAAATTATTAGGAGAGACAAAGATAATTTCTACATTTTACTCAGTAAAATTTAGAATTCTAAGAGGCAATGGGTAAATGGGTAACAAAGCATGTTGTCTTTTTGATGGGATAGACAGAAAACAGAGGTTCTGATCCACTTTGGATAATTAAAGGGTCTGTGACACATCTCAAAAGTGAAGAGGTATGGATTCCAGTGCCCTGGCCAAATTCCAAACCATGTAATTGTACCTTCCTCTTTCTATCTAAAAATTTTTCTCAGAGTTTCAACTGAAAAATAAATTCTCACTTCCCCTACTAAATGTTACAACCGTGGCTTGCTTATGAGACATCATTATGTTTCTTTAAGCAGACCCTTCTACTTCACTGAAGAATCAAGTTTCTCTTGCAAAGTAGCCCAGAATAAAATATACTATTTTACATGTTTCTTCATACTTTCTTAGACAAATATGATAAGCATGGCCAACTTAATCCTAGGAAGAAGGTAGATAAATGATAGATAGATTACAGATAGACAGACAGATATTAAAAACATACTAAAGTCAAGTAATAAGAAATTATACATATTAGATTTATTTGAATTATTGTATGAATGTTTCATTTAAGCTACAACTCATCTCTTGTACAGCTGATGGTTATGATTTCTTGAGATGGGTGTCAACATGATAAAATAAAAGGAATTATTTTAACTATAACTGATCAAATAAAGATCAAGGGTCACTTGCAAGTGTCTTTCTGAAATGGATTATGCTTTGACTTTCAAGTATTGAAATTTGTGTCAATTAACTACACTAGAAGTGTTGCAAAAAACAGTAATTAAAATATATCTCTTTATTAAAATTGATAACATCTTTTTTACCACTCTGTAAACATGAGGAGAAATCTTTGCTAAATATTCATAGAGATGAAGTACAGAAACAGAAAAAAAGAAATCAGTTTTGATTGTAATTTTATTTGAAATGAACCACTAATAATTTATTAAAATTGCTTATTTATTAAATTGGTGAATTGCTAGCATTTACTGAATAATGTCTTCAGCACTCTGCTAAGTGCTTTCTATGCATCCTTCTGAGAAGGGCTTCCCTGAAGTATTAAAAGATAGAAATGAATCTAAATCTTCTCACCCGTTTTACTGTTGGGGAAGAGGAATTGAGTAATTCCAATATCTTAAGAGAAAAACCAAAAAACTCACATTGTATCATGTAATGACTTCAAATTTTAAATTAATTTTTGGATAAAACAACATTTCAAAGGAATGTTGTAGACATAATGAGGCTGCTTAGTAGATGAAGAAGGGAATTAGATGATCAGAATCACTATCAGTTAAATGACTGTTCTGTGAATAATAATGGCTTTAATATTGTAACACCATATCTCAGTCTGGGTCAAGAAATCTCTAGGTTTTCAAATTTTTTTAATCTAAAATTTCAAAGTGTTCTAATTCACTTTGAGCAGAGTTTATTCTCTCAGCCAAAGCAAGACTCCTAGTTTGTAATAATAGCTCAGTCTATATGAAGCAGAGTAAATGCAATGCCAGGAATGAAACTCTTAATCTAACCATCATTATGTGTGTGCTTATATGGTAAGCCATACAAAATGATGCTGTGCATATGAGATCTGGCTTGTGTATGCATGTTCACACATACATTCAAACTCTACTCTTTTTTCAGAGGAAGAAAAAAACAATATCAAGCAGTTTGTAAGCTGGAATTTTTATTTTTTTAAAAAAGCAGTCTTTTAGGATTTCATTATTTTCTTTCACTTCTTTCAGTTCACAAATATTTCTATATGATGCACCTTGTTAATTATTGTTTTCTTCTTAAGTTAAATTACAGCCTTGTGAAATGGTCTATGCCATTCACAAAATGCTGTCAAACTGTGAACTAGAGAAGCCTTTGATGGAGATAATAGAGATCAAATAACATCGCCTTTCCTTTTCCAGACTGCATTTCTTTCCAAGGTTTAGTTTCAATCGATACTATTATTGCTATCCATGCATTTTGGTCATTCTAACCAAAAATAAAATTCTTCTTTGTCTTTCTAACTTGTTAGGTAACTGTTTTAGCTATTAGAATTTTTTTTAATTTCTACTTTTTAGTGGAAAGATATTTATTTTATAAATGCTGTGCTTTGCTCAGTAGAGTCCTTGTTCTTAGGTGTAAGGATGGTGGATTGTACAAATATTTTGCAGCATTACAAAGGTAGGACTATAACACTAAAACTTTGGAAGAAAATTAGCTCTTCCACCTCTTCAGCACATTCTTCTTTCTATACAGCATCCTAAAAGGTCGAGTCACTTTAGAAATGATCTACGATTAACTAGAAACCCTAAATTATTTCCAAAGTCAATGTTGGGCAATCCTGGGAAGCCCTAGAGGTCTCAGCAATCCTCCATGATGGCCCGTCAGGTTGGATCCTCAGATTTACAGTCCCCAAGCACTTGCTATTTCCCAGCATCATACTAAGCATACTTATTATGTACATGGTGTCTGTCTTTCCCTTTAGGCTGTAAGTCCCATGAAAGCAAGGCTTACAACTTCTTCAGGTCTATCTCCCCTATATCTAGCAGAGTTTCTGACAAATACTAATTGTTTAATTAATGTGTGTTGAGAAATATTTCTTGCTAGTTACTACTCCATTTGCTAAGATATCTAGTATTGTTATTAGAATCAAGGTTATAATCAAACTTTTCTATGTCCCTTTCTACATTTTTTTTGTTTTTTTTGGTTCAATTTTGACTTCTGTCTCTCCTCCACCAGTGGAGTTTTTCTATTAATAAAATGTTGCGACAGTTCAGCCCCAAATGGAGTTATATTTTGAATGTCTTTACCTGTCCTGATATCAGCCTAAAATAGTTATTTCCTGTCACTTTGGCCCACACTGAAAGTGGCCAAAGTCAGGCACAAACCTGATTCAGTTTAGGGTCCATCATTCTACAAATCATATCAACAAGACCCCATAATTCTATAAGTCATATCAACAAGATTGTACTTGATTTTAATCAAAGCCACATCAGACTTCCACTTCTGTACCCATTACTTATCTTCCAGGCTATTCATGTGGAGTTTTAATAATTTCTATACTACCTTTTGAACTATTATTCTTTTCCTATGGAGAAAAAATGTTGTGGTTACTTCTAATTTTGTTCTAATTCTAACATCAGCATTCATAAACAAGATCTTCCCTCTCTTTTCATTGATTCTTCATAACTGGTGTCACTTTTGAACCCAAGGTCCTAAGTCTTTTTTCTATTAGGCCTCACTCCAGAATAACAGCTGTATCTCTGCCTGAGAGGTACTACTTGTTCACCCCTTGAGGGGTATCTCTCTTCTTTAGTCCTGGCCCTGAAGAGAAAAGTGGCCTCTTGCAGTGAATTATGCATTTCTGTTGACCACACATAAAATAGTTACTGTCAGCTTTATTAGCTCACTACTCTTTTTAAACTTTGGCTAAGGAATATAAGAGCTCAAGTCACGTGATGCATTTTTTTTGTCATTCATATCCCCGATTTCATTCACTCCACTGTATGTCAGTTAGCTTTGCTTTAGATTGCTTGAGAATTATTTATTTTGATTTTTTATTCTCTGATACCCAAAGATATCTGCAATGGTAATATTGACTAAGCTAATTCAAATCTACTGTTTTCCCTTTATATGTGGTTTGATTTTCTTACTATCTATTTTAATGTCAAAATAATTTAGCTGTAAACTATGATAGACTTCCCAAAACACTTGTGGATTTAGATGCAAAAACTTTTGTGCGAAGAAACCTGAAATTGGAGAAAATATTTTATAATTTAGCAAGTTAGAAGGAACATTGATCTGAAGTCAGAAACTTTATTGCACCAACTTAGAAGCTGCATTGTCTTTGACAAATTAATCTCTCTACGGTTTAGTTTTCTTTTTCATAACTTGGTTACGTTGGCTGTATAATGCTCATGGTATTGCTGTGAGAATTAAATGAGATAATATTTGTGAAAGTACTTTAAAATCTAAAAAGCACTACACAAATATGCAATATTATTTAATAATGCAAATTTGTATTTTAAATTTTATTACTATCTTGAAGGATAAGGTCATATATAGCTGCGAATGTCTCCATAAAAGATGGCACATATGTGATGCTGTATCTTCACAGTTATACATCATCTCCTCAAGGAAACAAAGATATATGTTGTTTTGGTCTCTAATCTGGAAAGTGAGTTGTGGTCTGGAGGGAGGTTGTGAGAGGAATGAAAGGGGCAAGGAGATTTACTTTTCTTGGCTACCTGTTTTAGATTTGCCTTTTTCTATCAGCTGCTCTTCTGCATTTCATGATTCCTCCTTCTTTATGTCCATTGTTCTTGCTATTTGGTCAGTGCCTGGAACCTAGCTTCTACCTTTCAGACATACTTGTTTTCCTTGACTTGGCTTCTAGTCCCACCCTGACTCTGACTGTACCTCTGTCCTAATCAAAGACCTCTAGTTTTAGAAGCTATTGTCACACTCCCTATGGTGTACGATTCCTATACCTTACATGCAATTCCTTGGAAATCATCTCATGCCATTCCCTGGTACATGGATACATTGTGCCTGGATATCAGCTCTTACATTCCTGTCCCCAGGGACTCTGACTCAATCTGTCTACTTGGACCTCAGCCCCACCAGGTACTAACTGCCTAAATTCACAGCCTAGCCCTTTATAATTTTTTTATCCTTCTTAGTGCTGTTAATCACCTGCTCCTTAAGCTTTCCCCTCTAGACCGTGAGTTTCTTGAGGACTGTTTCCATTACATACTCATCATCTTGTCCCTAAAGCCTTGCCGACAGCCCCTAGCACACAGTAATTTGACCAAAACCTTGTGCAGCTAATACCCTGCTGGTAACAACTTTGCTGCCAAAATGTTCCATATCTCCAGGTATTCTAGACTTTGTCCTGGCTCTTGAGGTCCTAGGACTTATTGTTTATGTCTGAGCTGTATCCAACTAAAGCATCAACTAGCTTGCTCAACCTACTTCCTGCTGACTTGCTCCATCCATATTCTGACACAAATACGAAACCTCATAGCACTGACACTTACTGAGAGCTGATAAGAAATGCAGGCTCTCAAGCCCCACTCTAGAACTACTGAACCAGCATCTGTATTTTAATAAGAAACTAGGTGAAATAATTCATATGCAAATTAAAGTGTGAGAGACACTGACTTAAATCACTCACACACATACACACATAGTATAAAATATATAATATATAATAAAGTACACCTAATATATCTTAAGATATATATAACTATATAAAATATATTTTATAAAATGATTATATATTATATATGAATATTATATTTATATTATATTATAGAGTACACAATATACTACATATGCATGTTATACATAAATTATTGTATTTATAATTATGTAAAATGTTTTATTGTATAAATATTAAAATAGTATATATAAATATGAATATTACATATTTAAAACAATACATTTTATAAAATGAAAATAGAGCTAAAACATACTGTAATACTCACTGGTTTATTTAATTTTCTTTATTAAGTTTATAAATTACATGAAATAAATAAATGTCTAAAAAGTAGCAAACATTAAAGGCCATGTGAAGTAATAAAATATCGATATTTGGTTTTATAAGACCTGTTTTCTAGTATAATTTTGCTGTAGCTTAAGCAAATCAACCCTTGTAGGCCTCATTTCTTCATTTGGAAGGCAATAATGTAAAATTAGGAACTATAAACTTATCTTTCTCTAATATTTGTGGTTTTTATAAGTGATTATTCTCTATGATCCCTGCAAACTCACAATTTTGTAGTCATATAATTACTGAGTCTTTTGTCTTATCAATTTAAACTTTTATCAATTTCTCTATTTTCCAACTTTTTCTTCTTATAGCAGGAAGTGAGATTTGTTCTAGTTAGGATTTTTTTTTTGGTTGCAAGAAATAGAGACTCTGACAAGATGACTGATTATTGCAGTTTGCTGGGAATAGAGATGTTTCCTGCTAAGGCAGGGATGGTCCCATGCAAATTGAGATGATTCGTCCCCCTACCCTGTCCAGATCTTGCCAGAAGAAAGAGTTTATTAAGAGAACATACTAGCATCAACTGCAGGGAAAGCCTAAAAAGCCTCAAATAACCACCACCAGTCAGCTTTTTGTTTCCATTTTTGTTTTTTTATTGAAGTATAATTGACATATATTCATTTCAGGCATACAACACAATGATTTGATATTTGTACATATTGCAAAATGATCATCACAATAAGTCTAATTACCATCTCTCCAGCCACCTGTCTCTTTCATGGTGTCTTTCTTTTTTCTGTATAGTGACATCATTACTCACTATCTAATGACTAGCTTTGCTTAATATTTGTTTCTTTTCCTGAACAAGTTTAATCTACATTAAAATGTAAACTTAGTAATTATATTCTATCTTTAGAGCCAGGACATAGATTTTAATTCCAGGGGAGCCATAAACAGGCTGTTCTTAGATCTGAGTTGTCCTTTATCAGAAGTGGACAAAGAATTGAGGTCATGTGTGACCAAATATTGGGATTTGGAAGAGCAGAGTTTGTGAGTTGGGACCTATCCCTTAGATGGGACCATGATTAGGGCAAGCTTTCCAATCCATATCTAGCATACCATTCTCATTATTACTCACTCCTGCCTCCATCAGTTCAAGTTTATTCTTAGATGCAATTCTTGTACAAGTGTGAAATATAAGCTTAGGACTTCTCATTCTGTGGCCAAATGCCCATAAATGATTTCAACTTTTCACAGCATAGCCTACTCTTTCAGTCTGAAGCACAGTTCCAAGCTTTCCTCAAGTCTCCAGCCATCTGGTTCTATACTTCGTGATCTTAGAAGTTTCTCAATTGTCCTTTTAGAGGAGAAACATAATGTCACAGTCTATCCCAGGTTTTCCTACTTCATTCACAAAACTTACTCCTTCATCAATAGGGTGGTGTCACCTGACTTGTTCATATATTTTAATATTCTGATTTTATAAAGTATGAGGGCTATTTTTTTCAAATACTTGGAAAAATAATGCAACATGGCTGTTAACAGTTAAGCTTAAAACCTCACGCTCCACAAATTATTTATAATTACTTTTCAAAATGTATGATTCATGACATAAATATTTATAGGTAAATGGTAAAAAATAATTCACCACAATTGAAATTTCTGATTTGATAGTCCCTTCTGTGTTTGAACTATGCAATGAAACTAGACAACAATTTTTCTTACTGCTCGAGAACTCTCTCTTTTGCTTTGTTTCTCTGCGTAAAGTGATTACTAATCCATTTCTGCCTCTCATCTCAGGGCTTTAATTTGCTGTGACTACTATTTAGATGACTACAGTAGAATCAAATTTTAGAAAACATAATTTCAACAGAAATTTATTTCTATTACATATAGGAAATTATGAGAAAAAGAAAAGCATTTTCTGTAATTACAATTGACGTATTTTATCCTTTATAATTATAAAAACCAATAACATCAGCCTTCTCAAGAACTCCTTCAGGTAAATTTCGATTTTCATTTATCAAGGAAATCTACTTTTGGAAAATAAAATGGATCCTCATACATTAGACCTAAGTGATAATTTACTGGATTCTGCTGCTATTCTAAAATAACCATCAAAACCTTAATAAAATGTATGACATACTTGCCTCTAGTTACACTTTTTTAATCTAAAAGAACTGAATTGATTCATTGATTCACAGGAAATATCCCTGAACTATTTATTTTACAATCAGCTGGTACATTCAACCTTCAGATACATCCTCAGTCACTCAAAAGATATAAGTAAATTAAAATTTTTCATTTTGAGGGTAAATATAAACATTAATCAAGTAAGTTTATGATGTAGTTTTATAAGCTCAAATCTACAATCTATGGGCAGTTTATAAATTTTCCTAAACTGGTAAATAAAAATTCCCTACCAGATATCTACTTTATCACATGTCTACTTTATTCTGTTAAAAATTGGTTTGCTTTATAACTAATATGTATATGTTTTTAATATTTTCTTTTTCTTTATTCTTTCTACAACTGCCCTGATATAGGCTTTCATTACTCTCAACTAGATTATTTCCCTTCTAACTAGTAAAATTTTCTACAGTCTCTTCCCTCCATAATTAATATAGCGTCTTCTGTCATATTGATCTTAAAACTGTGTTTTAAACATGTAACACCTCTACCAATGGCTTCTAATTTTACATCAAAAAATTGTTTTAAAATACTAAAATTATGAAATCATAAACACATTGGTTAGGAGGAATCATAGAAATATCTAGTCCATTTTCCCAAAACATATATACTTTATTTGTAAGTATATAATTTATTTACCCTAGGATATGATTTTTTTATTTATTTCACAAATATTTATTGTATATCTACTAAGTTTTAGACACAGCTATAGGCTCCAAAGATATGGTGGTGAATAGACAGACTATAGTTGATTTATTGGAATTTACATTCTAGGTGAGAGAGAAAAATAATCAAGGAAAGAAGAAAAATGATCAGGTAGTAATAAGTGCCATGAAGAAAATAAAATGGTGATGGCAGCTGCATGGCTACTTTAGATTGTATGTTTAGGGAAGATGCGTTAGTTTCCTAGGGCTGCCATAGCAAATTACCGTATACATGGTGGCTTACAACAACATAAATTTATTTTCTAAGGGTTCTGGAGTCCAGAAGTCCAAAATCAAGGTGTCAGCGGCCTTGTTCTTCCTCCAAGGGCTCTCGGGAAGAATCCTGCCTTGTCTTTTCCAATTTCTGAACACCTAAGGCATTCTGCCTCAGTCTTCTAATGTCCTTCTCTTTTTCCATGTCCTCCTCTGTATGTCTCTTATGAAGACATATGTCATTAGATTTAGGCTCACCTAGGTAATATAGGATAATCTGATTTCAAGATCATTAATTACATCTTCAAAGACCATTTTTCAAAATGAATCTACATTTACAGTTTCCAAGATTAGAACATGGACCACCATTCAAGCTACCTACAGAAGACTTCTCTAAAGAAGTCATATTTGAATTGAAAGCTTAAATCACAAAAATAAACCAGACAACTAAAGATCAAGGAAAGAAATCCCAAGGAAAGAGACCAGCCAGTACAAAGGCCTCAAAAGAGAATGAAGCTTGGTATGTTTGAGGATGCAAAAGAAAATCAGTATGGCTGGAGCTTCATGGTGGAGAGAAAGAGTAATTCAAAATGGGTTCAGAGTCCTAGGGTGATTGTGGATGTCATGTATTTATTTAAAGGATTCCCCGAACTTACTGCAAAGAAAAAATTGTTGAGAGAACAAATTTTATGTTTTAGTGAAAAGGAGGTCACTAAAGAGTTGTAATCAGGACAATGATGCAATGTAAGTTTCAAAAAAAAAAAAAAAATTTCACTCTGGTTTCTGTATAGAGGACAGATTCTAAGTAGCCAGGAGGGAAAACGAAGAGAAAAGTTAGGAAGATGATCAAGTAAATCATCGAGACAAGAGATAAATGGAGCCACGGGTAGCTTTAGAATGGAGAAAAGTATATAGATAAAGATACATTTTGCAGATATAGTTGATAGAATTGCATATAGGAATATGGTTAATTGCATATAGGAATGAATATGAGGGAAAGAGATGGATCAAGGATGGTCTCTATGTTTTTGGTAGACAGTATTGCTATTTCTTAAAATAAAGACTAAGAGGAATATGTTTAAGGGAGGAAAATTAAAGGTTTGATTTTGGCCGCCATCTATGTGAAACTATCAAATAGTTGGACATAGTAATCCAGCATTAGAATAAAACATCAGAGGTGAAAATACACCTCTGGTAGTTATTTTACCTCTGCTTGGACAGTATTGATGATCACTTAATTTTAAAGAAGTCAGTTGTATTGTTGCACTTGTAATTAGAGATAGTTCATAAGCCATGCAAGCTCACTGCTTTCTTTAAAAGACCTCATGCCTCCCCACTCCCCACATATCAGCCATGCTGCCCCCAATCCATAAGCACAACATAAAGAGATTTCTCTAATTTATTCAGTGTCTTCCTGAACTCAAGTTTTCACCAAAATTACAAGGGTTCTGAAAGAGAGTCAAAAAAATAAATTCTAAAAAGTTAGAATTAGGGGTGGCTCCATAGAGTAGTGGTTAGCACATCTGCTTTATATGCAGAAGGTCCTGGATTTGCACCCCAGGTGGAGTCACAGACCATACCCCGGGGTCACTAGGGTGGGAGTCGGTGGGGCGGGGGGGAGAACCAGGCCCCAGTGCACTCGTGAGCATGTGGGAGGAGACACCCCGCCTTCAGAGAAGGGGAATTAAAGGGGAGGAAAAAATAATAAGTAAAAAATTAGAATTATAACAATACAGTCATGATTTATGTGGCTTCCCAAGATATCAAACTGCTCTGTCGGAAGCAGCACTAGTTTGCATATGTAAGTGTTGCAATATTTTTTAAATGACTCTGATGTTCAAATTTTAAATAGATTTACAACTATGTATATACATAAGACATGATCTAAAAGTGTATGAGAGTGTGGGGACAGATAATAGGTATAGGTGGAAAGAAAGACACTCATCACTGCTTTAAATAAGAAAGCCATAGGAATTATGAGAAGAGTTTACAATCTTACTGCAACAGGAACAAATGGCTCTTAAGGTTTCCAAAAGTATTCACATAATCTGAGAAAATTCATAGTACAAATTACGTGTTCTGTTACACGTTTCCTCGTTACTCATTTTGTCCAACTTAACAACCCAGAAACCCATTTAAAACTTCATTCAGAGTAGAATGTAGCAGCTCTTACACAGTTAGTGCTAAAGCACTTTTGTTTTACTCTCCCAGGTAAAGAGCATTCAGCCTCAGGCTAGTACCTATTGACCTAAAGTTGAGAATAAAATTGAATTTAGTCATTAGGCAGTCTCAGTTTTCTGATTTGGTCTAGAACTCCAGTTTTCCTCCTGTTTCAGCAACCAGGAGTCAAAGTTCTTTCCAGGATGGGTTAACTGATGACATAAAAATGCACAGAAAGCTCTGAAGTACCAACATAGAGAACATTTTGATATAGAAATAAATAGCCCTGTGTCATTTATGACCTATCCCAGGGTCATCTCCGGCGAGTGACAACTGCAGTCTTCGATTTGCTTTGTCTCTCTGAGATATTTGGTGATTTTGGGGCTTTGAGCAAAAATACCTTAGTTTGAATCTGGCTCTACCACTTAGTAATGTGTGACTTCATAAAATTTAATTTCTCTGAATCTTAATTTTTTTCTCATACAGTCACTTACCTCATAGGGAGATGTTAAAGTGATTTAAAATATGTTTGTATTGATTTTTGTCAAGTATCATCAACATTAAAACCCACTTTTTTATTTCCAGATAATTTGGGTTTACTGACATCAGTTTTAGAACTGATGTTAAAAATAACATGTTATTTTGGGGGTTAAAAATAAAAACTGTTGTTAGATCACAAAAGAAGATTATAAAGCTTCCCACCCCAGGAAAGAAGAGGTGGGAAAAAATCTATAGAACCTTCAGAAGAGGAAAAGAGTACAGACTCTGAGAATAGAGATAAAACCCAAAAGCGCCTTTCTGAGGGTGGCTGGTCCAGAGTGAATTGGGCCACTAAAGAGGCAGTACATTGAGAAGTGATGATGTACAGCCATAGGAGGCTGGAGGAAGGTTGTCTGCTTAAATTCAGAGAATGTCTGTCCACACAATTAGCTTAACCATGGCCTATATAGGGATAGAAAAACTAGTAAAAAAAAAAAAAATCAAAGGTTAACTGAAAAAAGGGCAAAATATGAACTTCTCGAGATTGATCAATATTTTTGGCATCATCAATCTATTTGAGTAAGTTGAAATACCACAAGATTTTCCACACTATAAATATAGACTAGTGGTGAAGTTTTTACCAACTAATTGTATAGCCTATAATAGGATAAGAATACCATGGCCAAAGGTACTTAAGAAAAAATAAACAAAAAAATGGTACAAATTAAAGGTATTTATGGAGGCATCATTGCCTTGATACTTCATAGGTAAGGAACCAGCCAAATGATTAAGAACCTAACTTAAGAGTCTTTTTAGGGGGTAGACTATCCAGTAGAGAGTGAGAAAGGCATTTATTCACAGGAAGCAAAATAAAGAAGGTGTTTGAAGAGGGCATCAAATTTTTTGGCTCCCAGATCTTTTATTGATCTATTGCTCTGTTGTCTAGCACTATGTCATTAACTCAAAGAGGAAACAGTATTGTGTATACTTTAAACGTTAGTGCATCAAGGTTCCAAATCCACTAAATGAAGTGGAACCAGTTGGGCCTTAGGAACAGTTCAGCAATTTGAGAAAGGCCAGATGAAGTTCCAAGTGAAATAATGATCACAAAGGAAAGAACATGAAACAGATTGTGGCCCACAGACATATTGATAGCTTCGTTTGTTTTTAATATTATCAATGAACTCAGGATACATATATATCCGAATTGTGAATCAACTGCCCCCTTTCCAGCTAATACTCTTAGAGAAGTAATAAAAGTAATAAAATTAATAAAATTAATTATTCATTCATTTACCCAAGATCAAATCAGTTGTATAAAATGACCATGGAATATCAACATGATTGTTTAACCGCTTGGGTTATGCCTTTGGTACCAGGGGCTACAATATTGATACTCCCCAGGTCATAACTGCTTAAAATGCCTTTGCCCCATTAGGTGTAAACTTGCATACCTTCCTGAGAATGGTTTCTAAGAACCTCATTTTCTTCTTTTGCTGTGTCCCTCTCCTCTTAAGTGAAATCATACACAGGCAGTATCCAGCTCTTCCTGTGGTGTCTGTCGGCATCGCGATTCACGCTCGTCCCCCGGACTCTCACCCTGATCCCACATCCCGGAGTAACATGAATGCTTCTGTTTCTCTTATTTCCATAAACTATCATTTAACTTGGATTATGTAGGAAGAGCCTGGATATAAAGTGATTTCTAACTGGACTAGAAAACCATTTCAATGCCTAACTGGCTATGTGGCTTGGGTTGAGCTGTTTCTCCTACTCTAACTCTAACTGGACCTGTGTAAAGTGCTTCTATTGCTTTTGTCCCAAAGGTGCTCTGGGTGTGGCTGTTGCTTTCTTGTGTGGCTGCCAGAGGAACAAATTAGAAGATGAACACTGTCCCTGAGGGGAAATAATGAGTTATAGTTTGGGCATTCTGGGCTTGAACAGATATGAATGTGACACCCAGGCAAACCCACTATTGCCTTCACTTATATCTGAGGCTTAGTTGAGTATCTAGACTGGTATGCACATTACCTAAACTATGCAGAGCACTTTTAAACCTTCTGTAACTCCCTGTGTTCTTCAAACTAAAGTCCACATATGGCATGAAATTTAAAGCTACATGTGTGCCCTGCCTCCTCTTTCCAGGTGTGATGACACTCTGGTATACGCAGGGTTTGACATAGACTCCGCCTTGATGGAGGTTACAGTGTAAAGCAGCTAATACTCACCTGGGCACACATGCACAGACCAGAGATTAGAGGTCCTTACGAATCAAGAGAAACAACCCAAGGACTTACTCAATCCTTAATTTTGACAGGGAAGAAAATCTCATATTATCCCCTTAAAACAGTGATCTGTATCCTTTGTATACAACATCTTTGGAGAAGAATTCTCTATATGCCATGTATGTACCTCATTGTTTATAATCCTTCTGTATGCAGTGATTTTCTAGTGTCTAATTAATGTAAGTTTATATTATTTGAAATAGTTTTTATTCAATGCTCTCTTCCCTATTCCTTCAGCTTCTCTTAGTAATGTAATATTTTTTAAACTCTTTAGTGAAACTATTTCTTTTTATGTGAAGTTTCTATTAAAAGCCAAGTTCCATTTTATTAAAAGTAAATATTAAACATTACAGTTAAAAAATAATAAGTTATATGAAGACATACCTATGTTTACAAATAATTTTCTAGGGGGAACAGGGGGTGGTTCACGATCCATACAGAGCCAGAATTTCTCATCTATGTAGAACCCTGTGGCTAGTTTATGTCTCTTTCAGTAAAATGCTAAACTTCCATTTTCATTTTTTTCTTAACCAAATTGTCATATATTTTAAGAAAGCATTAGTTAATTTTATCTTAAAATCTTGATCTTTGCAGCATTTAAATTGGTACAGATGACATAGCAGTTCCATAATAAATTCATCATGGTTATCTTTATTATTTAAAATTATGTTATTTTTAAATCCATTTCATAATCTCTAAGTGCAGACTGACAAAATAGAAGTTTCTTGTCTGAGAAGGACCATTTTTATTTTCCCCATTAATATTGAAAACCTCAGTGATTTGTCCGGGCCATCTAGGATGGTATGTGTTTGTGTGTGAGTGTGTGTGTGTGCGTTTCATAATTGTATTTGACATTGCAAGAGTTTTTTATTTGCTATTTTAAAATATTGACTCTAAATTTATTTTGAACTGCCTTACATTCATAACACCCATCAATATATTTGACCTGTTCTAGTAAATTCTTTACCCTGACACAAATCAGTAATGAAACACAGTTTAGTTAAGGCTTTTATTAGGCCTGGTGTCCTTAGGGATAATATGTGATACAGTGGAAAATATCTTGCTTTTGCTTATGTGGTGCTTCTGGGAGCTAAACAGTCTACCCGCAGGCAAATGCGTCCAAGCCAAGGAGGGATGCACCCTCATGTTCTGTTAATTGATTGAAAGGGCAAATGATCTATAGGAAAAGTTGCATCATTAACTTAATTGAGGGCAAAGCCTAATTAGAGGGGAAATGGAGTAGACAGAGCCAGAGACACAGCAGGCCTTCATCTGTGATGTCAACAAACAGACCTTGTAACTAGAACCAGACAGAGACTGCGGGCCTTCATTTACATCTTCAGTTTCAATGTGAAAACATTCACTGTGTGTGTGTGTGTGTGTGTGTGTGTGTGTGTGTGTGTGTGTGTGTGTCCAGGGGAAAAGCAAAAGTTTACATACTTGATAGAAATCAGTTCCTCCCAGGTGGAGCTGCCCAGTGGGAATCAATATGTTTTAAACAAGTTAACAGAATTGTATATATTTGAAAAGTAATCTGAAACACACTTGAACTCTAAATGTGAGAGAGAGGTCTATTCTATTTTCATTTTTAGAGTGTCTTTAGAAGTAAATCAACCAGATATAAAGATCTTATTTTTCCCAACTCAAATGTGGGCAGTTTATAGCGGGGATTTATTTTGGACTTATATTACTATAGGAACAAGTATATAGTATCTGAACACATTTTGATGGACACCAGTTTATTTTATAATAACTAGCCATCCCTAAATAGGCATAAAGTTATACTACATTACAAAAAATAAGTGATATTGATCATACTGCAACAGAAGTTGAAAGTGAAGATGTCCAGCTTCTCATCTGTTCTATAACTGAGCTCCTTGCTGGCAAATCCTGGCTCCTTGGATGTGTTCTTAAAATCAAAAGATGCTGTATCATAAACAGCAATATTAAATTTTTGATGCTTCTTAAGTGTTTAAAATTTGGGGTTCAAATTGGAGCTGAGAAGGTGGTGATGGTCAGAACACGTGCATTTTATACTTTCAGAAAACTTTCCATGTCCAACTTGCTGCTGAGTGTACTTTTCTCTGACTATAGCAATACAAATAAATTTTTCACAAGAAATACCACTTAAGAGAAATAAAGAATGCAAGCAGACATGTTTTGGCTACAGCACTACTTGTTAGAATACATGTATTCTCAATTCAACTGCAGTCTTTGACTTTGTAAAATATGGACCCAACTTCTAATTTCTCATGTCTACATAGATTTATATATTTAAAAAAGAAAAATGTAGGAATGTTAATAAATAGAAAGGATAGCTAATAAAATATTCAGCTAAGAGAAAGATAATTCTCATATTAATTAATTAAAATTTTATTTAGCTAAGCATGCCAACTAAGTGCTATATTTGAGCAATAAAAATCAGACCTTTTGCATATAAAGAAAAATCCTAATGATATGGAGCAGGAGACTAGTAACAATTGACACCAGTAGGAACTTAAAATTGTATTAACACACTATCTTTTTAGAAATCTGGATCAGTAATGGTATTTTCAGACTTGGTTAGGAAATTCTTTTTCTTCTGACATTTTTTCTCTGAATATCTATATTTCTCCTTTTCAGTTTGATTCATGTGCAAATTGCTAAACATTTTCAAATTGTCAAAGCCATATTAAGAGAAAGAAATAATCACAGATGAGATTTGTTCTTAGTGGTCATATGGTCATAAAGAACAAATCTAGTTAAAGTCACTAATATTCAGAAGAAACATACATGCTTTATCTTCCAGAATCTTTTCTTTGTAAGTGCTAAAATTACAAATTTTATCTGAAAGCAAAAAAGGAATCAGAGCCCATGGTTTGACGATTTCCCCCTATAATTACTGAGGGTAACTGGACTTATCACTTTAATATTGCATTTTTTTGTTAAATACAGAGATAATCTCATTTTCCTCTCAGATTGCATTTGCTGAGAGATTGTCATAAGACAATAGAGCATAATTTTTAGAATAATAATAACGCTATATTCATTTTCTCAAATCTAAATGCAAAATTTATTGCTCGTTATATTTAGTAGTAATGTTTTCAATACAAACTCCTATATATCTGAATAGACTTTTAAAAATTTTTTTCTCATCATATCTTTAAAAGAGAAAATATAAATCCGAGATAATAATTCAGTCCTGTGCTAGAGTGGTAGTTTTGGATTAACTAACTTTGGTTTTACCTCATACTGCATTTGCTTCTGGAGAAACATAGCTGAGGGCTTTTGCCACCTACAGGGCCTTGGAGAGGAATGGAGAGTCTCTTTGTGGCATAGACTCTAATGCCTAAGCTGGTAACAGACACTGTCTGGATTTGGACAAAAAAATATATGACATAGGCCTGCATACATAGAACTCAAAATCTTCCCAAATGCCATAATTATAGCATCCAAACACCACCACCAGC
>CM053508.1:21074856-21177546 GCA_028627145.1 Eidolon dupreanum
CTGTAGAAATTGTGTAGGATGACAAGGTCGTTACTACTGTTAAAGAGAAAAAGAAATTGTGTGGTTTATTTTTAAAGGATGCACTCACACACACAAAGTAGTAGAGTTGAAAGGAGAGAAAAAAGAGTAAAAGTTCATTGGAACCCGGTGATTTATAGGGAAAGGCTCAGCGAGCTCACATAAAAACCAAAGGGGGGAGGTGGTCGGACATTGGGTCAAATCTCCATTCACATGTTGTGTAATAAAAGGCTGACTGTAGCCTTTCAGGCTTGCTTCTGGTCATAGACAATGGCAATTGCAGAGCAAGACTAATAACAGGATTTAGCATAAATCCACCACAGGAAGTGAACAGTTGTACTGGCAAATAATTAGCCAGGAAACATTTTATAGCAGCATCAGGATGCGTCCGTGAGCTTTCAAACTCTCAATGCATTTGTGATCATGAAAACATAATTAGTTCTCAGTGATTGTAATTTTTGTGTGTGTTTGTTGTAGGGATAGTTCTTTTCCCTTCCTTTCTTTTCACAAGCAGGCCTTATTTTTCCTGTCCTAATTTAGCAGCCCCAGTGAGGGTTTTGAAGTCTCAAGGGAGGGGTTTAGAATGTTCTCTTTTCCTCCTGCTGATGCTTTTTTATTGCAAGGTGGATGGTGTTTATTTTGCATGGCTAACAAGTGAGTTCAAAGCAACACATTGCTCTTGAACTCCTGCCAGATTCCCAAAGCTGAAAGCCCCCCTGCCTGGTAGAGCGGACCTGTACTATCAAAGCCTGACTAATTTGCAAAGGAATGTCAAAATGACTGGTGCACCACATTTTCTACCACCAGCTTCATTTGACACTTAAAGGAAAGCTAAGTGGGAGTGTAAAAGGAAGGAAACTCATTCAAGGGCGCACACCCTATAATGTGAATTAATTTCACAAGAAAATGAGAGCTCTTTGCTGAGTACTTCCCATTTTCATCTTTGCTCTTTCTTTTAGCTACTCTTTTAGTAAAGGCTACTAATAAACATTGTTTCTGTTCTCACATATCTATAATAAGGATAAATGGTGTCTTTAGTCTTGGCTCTGAAGTTCTTTGTGTCAAATTGTCTACATGAGGCTATCATACCAGTTAAAGAGCAGCCCCATGAAGACAAACACTTGGTCCAGGACACTATTTTTCTACTTTAAACACTAAAAAATCATTTCAATCAGAACCAACAGATCTATGTTTATGAACAAATATAAATTGTTATTAGAGAAGGCAAGACTAATAAAACAAAGTCCTAGACTGGACTTTTGAAAGTATGATTCAGAGATGATGTTTGGGAATTTAATTCAGCTCTCTTGAAAAAAAAAAAAAAAAGGTCACAAACTCAGGAAAACCAAATACAAGACATTGATTTGATTTAGTCTGATATTAATCTGTGTTCTGATTAAATTTTATAATCTCAAACTTTATTTAAAACTTATATTAAAAATATGACACTGGCATATTCTCCCCAAGTAAGAACATTTATAAATAATTTCCCAAAGCATTGACCCTAGAACTTCATTCATATTCCTAATTGTTTTGCCAACGAGTCTGCATGATTTATATGAATTGCCATTGTCATCACCTAAGTGATCAATAATCTTATCTTCAAAGATTGTCCCCCTCGCTTGACTTTTTATCTTGCATTTCTCTATTGCTACCCTCCACCTAACACTGAACTCCTTTTCTCCACATGCTATTGGCTGTTAAAAATGTATCTTATCTGTTTTATCAGAATATGAGGTCATCTGAAGGTAAAGCTTCTGACAATACCTCAGTTGCCTGGAAGTGAGTTGCTGAGGTATGGTCATGCAATAGTCGTCCAAAAAAGTGAGTTCATAACTGAGGGTCATACTGCTAAAAGACGAAGGCCGGAGTCAGATGAACCTAGGTTTGGCTTACAACTGCAGCAATGACTAATTATGTGGCCAAGACTAATTAATGAACATTTTGAAAACTTAGCTTCCTCAAGTGTACCATGAAGTTAAGAATAGCACCTACCTTGTGATTTATTGTGCTCAGTAACATGAATGTCAAATAGTATGATCCTCTTCTCTGTGTTAGTTTTGTCTTCAGGCTGGCTTCCCTCATGGGTGCAAAATAACTGCCAACAGCAACTTGAATAATCATCTTCTTTGTTCAAGTCCATCAGAAGAGATAAGAGAGAAAAGTGCTTCCTCAACTATGAAATAAAACTTTTCGCTGCAGTATGACTGAGGACACCTTAAGTTCTGTACCTATCACATGTGACATGATGGCAGTCAGCAGGTACCCTGATTATCTTAAACCTAGTTTCCTGAGCCAGTTTCTAGCAAGAGAGGAGAGACTTTCTTGATTGGCCTATACCAAATAGGCTCTCACCCTGGAGCTAAGGGTGGAGGTCATCTGCCCCTGAGCCATATGAATTGGAGGAGAAAGGATGGCTATGTGGAAGGAGTTGGGGTTCCATTAGAAAAGTCTAAATGAATGATGAGGTGTGTCAGAGTTCCAGAAGGACAGAAATGGTATACTCAAATAGTAATTTAATAAAAATCTAATTACAAAGGTAAAAAAAATGGTACCATTTCCTAGCTGTGCAACTGTGGAAAATTACTTCAGTTCTCTATGTCTTATTTTCTCATCTGTTAACGATACTTTACTGATAGGACTCTTTGAAAGTTAGATGAGCTAAAACATATAGAGTACTTTAAAGTGCCTGATGCTAAGAATAGAATAGATGTTAGCTTTTCTTATTAGCCTGTACTGAGCACTGTGCTAGATGTTCTTTTAAATCCTGGAGCTCACTTTCTAGTAGAGATACGTAAAGCCTGTAAATAAATAAGTGATATGATAAATTTTGGTCATTTACAGATGGGCCAGAGGAAAAAATAGTCAATTGGTTTAGATTAGAGGTTTATACAGGAGATAATCTTTGATTTGAGTCTTTAACAAGATTAGGTATTTGCTGGGCAGGTTGAGGCTTTCGGGGAAAAGAAGCATTCCAAGCGGAGGATGTTACATGAAAGAAGACATAAAGACTGGATATAGAATGGAATCTTAAGGCAACTGAGAACTGAAGTTGTGAGAAGAGAGAGGAAGAGAGGGGCAAATGTTATCAGAGGGGTAACTGGAAGGGGCACACTGAGGGAGGAAGTCTTCTGTGCCATGCTAGAGAATTGTCACCCTCACCCCCCTTTCATCCTTAAAGCATGAAGACGCCACGGGAATTTATTAGGCAGTCTTTTCCATACCTTGAAGACTGTGAACAGAAAGAAGCTGAAGTATTTACTATTAGACATTACCACAGAAGCCACGAAAAGAGGGAATTGAAAAAGAATTAACTGCTCAAGAATAACTGGTATAATAAAATCATACCTAGCACTTATTGTGCACTGACTGCATGCCAGACATTTCTCCAAGCCCTTTAGAAATGTAGCTCTTCATTCTCTAGTAATCCTATGTAAATCACATCTGTATAAATAAGCTCTATTTTAGCAATGAAAAAACTGAACCACAGAGCATTAAATACCTTGCCCATGATCATGCAGCCTCTAAGCGATGATGGCTGAAGTTGGACCCAGGTGTGTCTGATTCTAGAGTCTACATGCAGTCATTATTTCTCTGTCTTGCAAAGAGTCCTACGATTGGGGTTATCAGAAGGTTACTGGTGACCTGTGCTAAGTGCTTTCTTCGCAACATTACAAATGGAAGCTTGAGGTTTAATGAGTGAAAAGGTGTGTAGGCTGTGAGGAAACCAAAGCAATGACTAATTTTAATAACAAATGGAAACATCACAAATGCACAGAATAGGGGGATTGCTAAATACATTACAAAATAACAGTGTGATGAAATATTGCAAAGCTGTTAAATTTAGAGATTTTGCAAAATGTTTACTGAGATCACACACTTTATTATACCAAATTTTAAAAGTAGAATTTAAAAAAATGACATACTCCAGTGACTCCAGTTATTAAAAATACATGAACATTTTTATGTAAAGAAAAGTCTAAGCTATGTTAAAAATGATCATTTACTCTAGATGATATAATTTTGGTTTGTTTTCATTTCCTTTGAATCTACACATAATATCTAATTTTTCTACAGTGAAGGTGTATAATTTTTAAAACCAGAGAGGGTGATGAAAGTTATTTTTCAAAAATTATTTGCATATTTTGAATTCCTATGTTTATTTTCTCTAAAATTATGTGTGTGTGTGTGTGTGTGTGTGTGTGTGTGTGTGTGTACAAACTTATTCTATACTATATTTGATCCTTGTAAAGATGGCCCTGAGATAATTAGGGAAAAAATGTGTTTCTATTTAGTTTATGAAGAATAAAAAGTGCCTAATACTTTTCTAAGAGAGATTTATTTTGGGAAATGGTTAATATTAGTTAAAATCACCAGTTACATCTTAAGCTTTAATCATGTTTAATGTTCACATAGGTGCAATAGCTCATCTTTACAGGATAAAGTGTGATATAACTGTGGATAACAAATTAAATATAATTTCACAGTCTCACATCTATTAATTTTGCTTGGCCCAAGTTCACTCAGAGATGATGACTGTATATACAGTTGTTGTTTTCCTGCCCCCTTTTTAGTTTACCCTACTTTTTCCCTTAGACCATTGCAGGGTCTATTTCTCTTGAGATTTTGGAGAATTAACTTTACTGTATATACTTATAACAATTGGGTCCTGGACTACTAAATTGCTTTCCTTACAGCAGTCAAATACCTAACTGAGTAATTTTTTTATACTTTCATCCACAGAATTTTACTGAATTTATTTCTGCCGTATCCAATTCAGTATGCAATTATTGGATACCTTTTATGTGCCAGTAGCACAACAGACAGATGAAAAAGACAATGTACTTATCTTTAAAGTGATCACAAACATGTGAACAAATATAAATATATATAGATGTGTTCACATGCATCCACATGCGTGTGCACACACATGGCTGGAAATTTGAATGGGATGATATTCAGGAGTCAGAGAAAAATTCAGAGTACATAATGGTATCAGAAGGATACAAGAAGGCTAAGTAGTAGCTCATTATGGAAATATGGTGGAGAGGGATATTTTAGTGAATATTAAGAGCTTAAGCAAGGATATAGAGGCATAAATATACATGATCTGTGCAAAGAAATGGTGCTAAGGTTGGTGAGGACTTGGGCACATGTGAGATGAGCCCCCCTTGTATTTCGCATTACAAAGTTTGACTTTTACACTGTAAACAGTGAAGAGGCATTATGGATCTTAATCACCAAATCAAATTATTACAGATCAGATTTTTGTTTCAGAAAGAAAATTCTGATTGCACTAGAGGAGGAAACTGGCAGAAAGTGAGTTGTCAGGAGACTCTCTAAAAAAGAGAATGAAGGCCTGAATCAGGATCCTGGCATGGAATAATGTAATAAATGGGACCCATCTGAAGGATGTTTCTTGGTGAACAGATGTGATGAATAAAAGCAAGGGAGAAGTTAAGGGTGGCACTGCTTTTTAACTCAATTTATGCTTCTTAAGAAATGTCCTTTACATGTAAATCAGCTGTCACATATCTGTTTATATCTCCCAGACTTAAATCTTCAGGACAGATACACATTATCTAGCATCTTCCTATTATAACCACCTGGATGTCCCATAAATACTTCAAAATAGATTAGATTAAATCAAAAACTGTGAATTTATTGTTTCAGCTATCTTCTGTTGCCAAAAGTGGCACCTCCTGAATCCTTTCACTTAGCTTATCTACTTAGTCACTAGGTCTTTTTAATTTTAACTCTTGAAATTTTTTCAAATCTGTCCTTGCCTTTCTGTCATTACTATCACACCTCTGAGTCATCCATTTTCTTAAACACCACTCCTACTTTCTTTACTCCATCCCATTCATCAAAAACCCCTGCCAATTTTATCTCCTAAATATTCTGTTTGAATGCTACCCGTTTCAGGCCATCATCAATTCTCAGTTTTATTATTTTATTGCTTTGTAATCTCATCAATTCAGTTCCTCAACAATGTTCAGCTGGCTTCTCTGCTTCCTATTCAGTCAACCTTTCACTCATTCTCTCAAAGAAGCCATCTAAAACACGTCTGCTTACAACCTTTTACTGTCTCTGTCACCCATACCATGAAGTCCTAGATCTTTACTAGGGCTGACAATGTTCTCTAAGCCTCCACATCCTTCTCCCCACCATCAACTCTCACCACTCCAGGTTTCCCTAAGTACTTTCTAATTGCACACATTAACCATAACCATAAATACAAGTTACCAAAATCAAGGCTATTTAGTCATTTCCTGTTCTTTTATGCACAACTGTGGTTCTTCAATACCTCTAATTATTAAATTAGAATATATTATAACATTCTCTAAAGAACACAGAGTAAAAACAAACACGTAGTAGTCAAGTATTCTCGGATAATGATAATTACAAATGTAGATCTAGGCCTGCTTTAAAATATTTAAACTTTAATAACATTTACACAATTGAATTAGAGACCAATTACTATGGTTCAAGCTAATCTGATTTATTTTCAACCATGGGAAATAATAATAACAATAATAATGATGATGATGATAGCTACTGTTGATGTAAGAAATGTCCAAACCTGTAGAGAATTTTTTATACGTTTATTTTAACCAAACTGACAACAAGGAAGCAAAATCTCAACAGATTGAGAAAATGCTCTGGAGAATGGCAATTTCACAGCTTATTTTATACATCAGAATAAAGTGAAGAGACATAAGGGGGGGTGACATGAAATCCTTTGGTGGTAGATCAAGGGGCAAGAGAAAGCAAAGTGGGGAAATCTCTGGGATTGAATAAATAGGCAAAATAGAGAAACACATAACTCTTTTTATATTGGTGGGTACAGGATAGTTAATAATTAAGATTTACAGCATATAGTGATGGTATCAGGGGAACAAGATAGCAATGAGAGGGTCTGTGGTCTTGTGCTCTGTTGTGCCTTGAGGGGTCTGGAAAAGGAGATTACTCTGACATTTCAAAGGTATGTTATCTTAGATGCAAAAGACAATAGATGCAAAGGTAAAGACTGACCTTTGTTAAGGAAGCTACAGCCCTAGGATATTATCACCCACCATGACCCACTTTTAGTTAGGAATTTTCCTGTTCAGACCATCCTATGTGGTTACTTTCGGTCTCTGGGTTTACAGGCCTCCCCTGAGCTTGTCAAGTTTAGTACGTGGTCCCTTTTCTGTTCACACTATTATGTATTCAAGACCAACAATGTCCCAGCTGTTGGTAGACTACTTCATCTACAGTATCTCTACAGTATCTCAGTAGCACTCAAAATATGTATTATTGTCCCCATTTTACATATGAATAGACTAATTTCAATGAAATTCAGGTTGTTTCCCAAAACAGTAATGCTAAGGTGAAGATCAACCCCAAATCTCTTTGACTCCAAAGCTCATTCTCTTGCCACCATGAGAAACTACTTAATAAAAATTTTTTGTCTATGAATAAATACATTAATTATGACAAGTTATATCAAGTTATCTTTAATTTTGTGCTTAAGCCATGCTTTATTTTCACCTATTTTGTGTGAAATATTTGGCCCATGCTTAAACATTTACATGAGTGCCTAAAGGATAGCAACATAATATCTTTGCACTTGGCTGTAGAAATTCCCACTTAAATTAACTGCATGTTAAAAAAAAAAATTTAAACATACCTGAGTATCTGCCTGTGCCAAGTTTCCTGTAAGCTTCAGATGTTAAAAACTTTCTCAAGAAATACTTTGTTAACTTCTCTTCCCCCAATACACATTGAATTATACAACCTCTTCCCTACAATATTGTAATACTTGGTTCTCTTTTTTCATACCATTTTTAACAATTATAATTTAATAAGTTTTTCTATAACAATTTTTTTAGGAACACCTCCCACAACAGTCCATGAGAGAGGGAACTGGTCTGCTTTCTTCACAATAATTCTCAGTATCTAGCCCCATAGTTGGCACAGTACATGTGCTTTGCATCTATCAAATGAATGCATGCGTGCATGCACGAAAGCAGCAAAGAATACAGATATGAGAAAATATTTTCAATGTTAGAAATCATCAAATATGGATCGCAGGAATTGAGAAATGGAAGCTGTTGAGAGAGGTCAAATTTCAATTCCAGAGGATCACAGATACCATACTAAGGTGTTACAAACAATATTAGCAGGAAGTACAATAACTAAAATAATGTATTGAATCTAACAGTCTTACGATAGAAAATAGTACAGGATCCATTTGATCACTGTAAGTTTCTAGTTATATGAGCTTTTTAAAATTGCTTGACTGAACAATTTAGAACATTCTCCTGGTAAGTACCACATATTTTTTTACTTACTGCTTTGTAGATAAAAACCTTAACTACATTTGAGCTCTCTCTAAGACGCCATTCATATTAGAAAGAGAAAATGAGAAAATAATCCCATTAACGATTTCATTGAAAACAATAAAATACTTAGGAATAAGTAGGCAAAAGACCCATACTCATAAAATTATAAGTCACTGAAGAAAGAAATGGAAGAAGATACAAATAAATAGAAGAATATACTGTGCTCATAGATAGGAAGAATTAACATTGTTAAAATGACCACACTACCCAAAGCAATCTATATATTCAATGCAATCCCTATCAAAATACCAATAGCATTTTTCACAGAACTAGAACAAATAATCCAAAAATTTATACGGAACCATAAAAGATCCTAAATAGCCATGGCAACCTTGAGAAAGAAGAACAAAGTTGGAGGTTTTACACTACCTGATATTAAGCTATATTACAGGGCTATAATAATAATAATAAAAGACACATAGGTCAATGGAACAGAATAGGAACCTAGAAATAAATCCACACTGGACAAACACCTGGACCACCTCTTTACCATATATGAGAGTAAAATCAAAATGGATTAAAGACTTAAATGTAAGAACTCAAACCATTAAACTTCTAGAAGAAAACATAGTCAGTAAACTTTCTGACATTGCTCTTAGTAATGTTTTTTTCTGACATATTTTCTCAGAAAAGGAAAACAAAAGAAAAAATAATCAAATGGGACTACATCAAACTAAAGTTTTTGCACAACAAAGGAAACCATCAAAACAAGAAGACAATCTATGAATGGGAGAAGATATTTGTCTATGATAATATCCAAAATTTACAAAACACTCGGAAAACTCAACACCAAAAAAACAAACAATCCAATTAAAAAATGGACAGAGGAACTGAATAGGCAATTCTCCAAAGAGGACATATTGATGACCAATAGACAGATGAAAAGAGGCTCAATGTCACTAATCATCAGAGAATACAAATTAGAACAGCAATGAGATATCATCACATACTGTCAGAATGACTATCATCAATAAATCAAAAAACAAGTGTTGGTGAGGATGGACTGTTGGTTTGATTGCAAAGTGGTATAGCCACTAGGATACAGTTTGGAGGTTCCTCAAAAAATTAAAAATAAAACTGTCTTATGAATCAACAAATGCATTGTTGGGTATTTGTTCAAAGAAAACCAAAACACTAATTTGAAAAGATATGCACCCCTATGTTCACTGCAGCACTATTTAAAATAGCCAAGACATGGAAGCAACCTAAACACCCATCAATAGACAATTGGATAAAGAAGTGGTACATATATACAATGGAATGTTACTCAGTCATTTAAAAAAAAGAAAAGAAGAAAAGAAATCTTACCATTTGCAATAACATGATGGACCTAGGGGGTATTATACTAATTGAAATGTCAGACAGAGAAAGACAAATGCCATATGATTTCACTTATATGTGGAATCTAAAGAACAAAATAAACGAACAAACAAAATAAAAACAGACTCATGGATACAGAGAATAAACTGATGATTGCCAGATGGGAGGGGGTTGGGGGCTGAGTGAAAAAGATGAAGAGATTAAGTACAAATTTGTAGTTATAAAATAGTCACAAGGATGTAAAGTAAAGCATAGGGAATATAACCAGTAATATGGTAATAACTATGTATAGTGCCAGGTGGGTACTAGACTAATCGGGGGGATAACTTCATAAATTACATAAATGTCCAACTACTATGCTATACACCTGAAACTAATATAAAATAATAATGAATGTCAACTCTAATTGAACAATAAGAAGGAAAAAAAGATACTATTCATACATTGCTCTCTCATATAACTTTCCAAATCCTTCGACACATTAGATAAAAGGCATTTGTAGTTACAGCTCTCTAACTTACAATTTCTGGTTTGGCTGATGTACAAGACGAAACTAGGAGAGGAAGCGAGATCAAAAATATCATACAAGGGACATAACATTCTCTATCTAAGTGGTGCCCTAATTCAGTGTATGGCTGTTGGGAATGGTACCGGTGCAGTAGGACTCATTTTTTGTTTGTTTATTTGAAAAACCAACCACTCATGAATTTAAAAATATCTCATGGAATCCAGTAACTTAATTTTTTAACTTGTACATTTTTATCATAATGTAAGAACAAATAATTATAGAAAAAAATCTTGTGACGAGCGTGAGATTCTCATGTGAAAAATTTACTGCCACATTCAAAGCCACAGAATTATGTGTATGATCTATAGTGAGTCGATGGTTTCCCAGAGCCTCAGTTGAGTTATCTTTATATTCTCTGATTGCCTATTGTGGTAGCCCGCCTCTCAGACGACCCGCAATGATCTTCGCTTACTGGTATTCACATTCATACTTAGTCCTCTCTCACGAGGTAAATCTATGTGACAGCAAAAGTAATGGTATATTACCTCTGACATTAGGTTATTAGTGTCATTAGATTATTAATGACATTAGGTTATTAATGTCTTGGATGAGGATTTTGCCTCGCCCCACATCCCATGTCCATCTCACTCTCTGTCTCTCCTGTCTTTCCCATAGCCCCCTCTTCCTCATCTTCCTCCTTCTTCTATCTCTCTTTTCTCTCCCTCCCTCTCTCTCATCTGTAAATAGCCAGTTGCCATTAACATTGAATCAGCTTATGAGGAGGCCCACATGGCAAGAATCTGAAGTCTCTGAACAACACCGAAAAAGTGAAGCCTGTCGATAACCACGTGAGTGAACTTGGGATTAGATCCTTCAACTGATGAATGTAATGTTTTAAGATGACTACATCTTGAGTTGACATCTTGACTGTAACCTCTAGAGAGGCCTTGAGCCAGAATCAACCAGGTAGGATGCTTCCAGATTCCATGTCCTCAAAAATTATGAGCTAATAAATGTTTTAAGCTGCTAGAGTTAAGAATAATTTCTTATGCAGCACCTTCCTCAGAAAATTCTTATAATAAAATAAAATAAAATAAGGAAAAGTAAAATAAGAAAAAATGTTCAAAAAATAATAAAATTTACAATCCAAAGGTCAACATATCATCAGGAATAATTCTATCTCCCACTAAGTCTAATAGTAGGCAGAATGTCTCAAGTGTCTAAGGAGAAATTTCAACATAACAAATTGAGGCATGAAAATGTTTTCCTTAAATCTTAGTAAAATAACAAATCTTTGAAATATCACAAGCTGTATTCATTATTATGAGCCACCTAAATTCACCTTGTTCTTCCTTTACAATGAAAATTGAACTATACTAGTTTGTTTTCATAAGAAATGAAAAAAAAGAAAAATTTACTTTTCCTCACTAAGGATATATTTACTCTTTAGTATTAAGAAGATAATAATCCTGCTGGGATAGAAAATATCAACATTACATTCATAGTTTCAACACTCATTTTAAAATGGATTCTATGTGTGATAACCACATAGGCATAGCCAGAAACATCCCCCAAGAAAAATTTATCTTTTAAAGAAGCCAACATCTTGGCATGGTTCTTCCAGACTGAAACTTATATCTCTGATAGTCAGCCTGTAGGAAAAAAGGAAAAAAATTATACCGTTATCTAAAGCAACTTTAGAATGAAAAATTATTATAACAGCAGTTACTGTTTTATAACTTTAAATTCCAGGATTAATGTATTTCAGAAATGATTTAAACTCAAGGATTAATATAATTCTGAAAGTATTAATAGTTAAAAGAAAACTATTTCTGGCAATAGATGGTCTACAACAATATATGCCTCATTTATGACTCATTTTCCACATGAAAAAAAAGTTTCGACAAATCCATTTAGAAGAAGCAAAATGTAATAAATAAACCAAAGAAATGAAAGTTCTTTATAAAGCTGTAAAACACCATGTAAATAACAGATATTATAATATTGCAATATTATTATGAAAGCAAACCATAAAATGGCATTTGGTGAAAAATGTGGACAGTGAGAAAAAAAAAAGCTACATAAAAGAATAAGGGAGGAAATTTAGACTCAGTCATGTCAAGAACAATGTCCTTCTTAACCACTGAAAAAAAGCATTTCCATTAGAACAGATTTAAGTGGTTTAATGTTGGAAGATCATAATCTTCTGATGGGCGGAAATCTATGAAAAGATATGTGAATAATAAAGGAATTGAAAATAGAATAAAGGGTGGAGGGAGGACAAGGAAGAAAAAAAATGAGTAAAGGATGCTTCTTAACAATATGATTTGAATTTAAAACTCAGAACATCTGCTTTTTATAAAAATCTGAGTGTATTAGTTCATAATAAAGAAACATCTTGACTTGCATCTTCAATTGCAAGAGAGAAATAAAAAGACTATTGAAAAAAAAACACCATCTTGAGGACAATAAAGTTTTCTCTGATTCAAAAGGAAAGCTTCTCACAGATCAGTAGCAGCTGTATATACCTCTTTCAAAGGGTACTCTTCTGAAAGAATTTAGATCAGACAATCCATTCATCTTTGGTGATAAAAAATTATATCTGAAAATTGATGTTTGTTCTACATTTGATCTTCACTTTCAATCCTACCATTGTGTAACAACTTTGTATGATAGAAAGATATTTTCTGTTAAAAAAGTTAATTTTTAATTTTGATAGGCTCTCCAAATTGTTAGAAATATTTAATCCGTCTTAGTCAGCTGAAAAAGAAAAATCTAGATTCTGAAGTTTTTTAATCTTCCAGTTTTATTCTTCAGTCAAGACAATAAATTCTTTTGGTAATAATTGCTAATAGAGTATTTCTTTTCTATAAAGGTGAACTTTAAACTGTATTTTCTGAGAATTATGTAATTTATTCTTTAGGTTCGGAGGAAAAAAAACCCTGATATAATGTTTACTTCCTAGGATTACGTTTTTTTTCTCCTCTCTATGTAGCAAAGTTCTATTACCCTCAGATTCTTAATGCACATTTGGTTATACTTTGACTTTGCATCTAGTAAAATTATTATTTTCTAACTTGGTTTTACATATCACCATGTTTATAATACATCTGAATCTCCTTTCATATCTTGAATGGTTTAAAAAACCAATATGTATTGTGGCCACAGTATTTCTCATATGCATCAGGTTAGTATAACCTGGCAAAATGGATCTGATTGGAAGGAGATTGCAGAAAAAGAGCGTCCAGAAGGAACATTCTAACCCATCAGTAGCAGGTGCATAAAGGTTTACAGTTCTTCACTGTCATCATGCCAGTCAAGCCTACAAATGTCCAGGCATCCCAAGTTCCACGAAGTCTTGAACCATCTACCTTATCTTCCAAATGATTGCCTACTTGCCAAACCATGATTTTTCTTTAGAAAGAGCTCCTTAACTGAAGAGTTAAGACAATTATTGAGACAATGCCGTCCAAAAGAAATGACTTGAGAAAAACCTGCCCTTTTTGATTTTATCAAGATTGGTATTGTCTACATGGATGAAATTCGTTGCACAATTGCTGTATTTTGTCACCACAGACACTTTCTTTGTGCAGATTAGACCTGATTTCATCCTGCTGTCTAATACTGACCAGTTCTGGGTTTAATTGCTTCCTACCAAAGTTTTCAGAGGCATATCTATGTTAACACATACAACAGAGATGACTTTTCTATTATCTACATAATTCATTGTGAATTATTTGATGGTTTTCTAAAAGCTTGGTTAACCATGGCAAGATAGCTTATTTTATTTACATTACATATATATCATCCACGGTTCTTTGCAAGAGAATTTAACATTACATCTGAATAACTTTTGACAAGAAAATATATTCTGAATTTTTATGTGTTTGTTTTCAGAGTGATAAAGTGATATTTCTCTTCTAAGCTCTATTTTTATCAAGGAAAGGAAATGCATGGTTGTTTAAACATAAAAATTGTCTAGCTATATCAATGATTTTGTAAACATGAAAATGAACTGGAAATGACAGAATTAAAATATAAGAATTCCACATAAATCTCCCAGAGAATATATTAGCCAATCATGGTCTCCGTATAAGTTGTTGGTATCTAAAAATATTTGTTTTGTAAATTAAATATTTTTAAAAATTTTCTGTCCACATAATAGATCTTATTCTATGCTTAAGTGTGATACAAATCCTCACAAAAATTCATGAGATAAGAGCTATTATTATACCCCCTCTTTCATTAAATATTAGCAGTAGTCACAAGAGAGGCCCACGAATATTCTAATGCTCCTCTTAGGCACATGGTAAGTTACAAACAAATGAATGACTAGTTTGGTCAAAGAAATGTGTGCAGAAATAGTCTCTGTCATTCTCATGACAAAAATTTTAAGTGCTCACAGGTGATTCTCGATATTCTCTTCTCAATGCTTTGGTGATCACGGAAGCTCTTATCAAGACTGTGTTTTCACCAGCCTGAGGCCCAGACTGGCTACCTGAAGGATGACTTGAATATATAAAATAATTGTAAAAAATTTTTTTTGTTGCTGACTTACTGAGATTTTGGACTTGTTTGTTATTGCACCTTTTCCTGACTGATACACCAGTTGCTTCTTGTAACTTGCTATTGGTATTCTGAAACATATAAAGCTAAATTTTATTTATTGGTTGTTTTGAAAAATGTAAGAATGAAGGTGCTGAGAAAGAAAGAGAAATAAAGGAAGAGAGAAATGTCTTTAGGCTGCTGCTCCTGCTTTTTATCTTTTCCTTCTTTCTTTTCCCATCTTCCTATTATAAATTTTGAGCCCTAAAATTGAATTTTATAAACTCAGTGGCAGGAATTGAAGGAGTTTGTTTTTGGATACAGAAAATAAACATGGAAGCTTCGCATTTAGGATTCAATAAAAATATTTTATTTGCTATATTGGAAATACAGTGTAAAAAATCAGCTGACTCTAAAATATGAAATATTTTCTACCTTTTACTATTAAAACCCCTCAAGAATTAGCTGGAACTATGTGAAGTTGTCATTTATATGGCTCAAAATAGTTAAGTAATGAAAAAATAACTTCAAGATAGTCATCTCTGAGCTCTTTATATAACATTGGAAAAAATACTGATTTCTCACCTAGCATGAGAAATTGGGTCAAGGAGATCCTTTTACTACTGTTATTTACATAAACATTCCTGTTTCTACAATATTTTATTTCTATAGAGTCCTTCTATTTCACTTCATTGTCACAACCACTCTGTGACATGGGTAAGACATGAATTAATTTCTCCTACTATTAGTGAGGAAACTGAGGCGGTGATGAGCCTAAGATCGTACAGTAGAATTCAAGACAAATCCAACATCATCAGTGCTAGCACATCACGTGATACCTAGTAGCAAAGCACTGCATGTTTCTGGATGGAACAAATCTGTTTTATTTCTAAGTTATACTTGATGCCAAAATAACTATTTAATATAAGCAGTCTTGTTAAGAATAAGAAAAAACTTTAAACCAATTACTAAAAGTCAAGTTGTTTCAGTGAATTGACTAATTTAGTACAAATGATATAGCTACTTAAATACTATGCCAGCTTTATAAAATATATAGTCCCTCCTCCCTAAACTGTTCCTGAAACAATTTCAGGCTCAAAATTTCAATTTCAATTTAAAATGCTCCAAATTAAATTTAAATTTATGGGAACCCCCTACCTAGGTCTGAGCCTGATGATGTGATATTTATTAGTTTCACTGTTGTCTTGCTGATTTCATTTTCTTCAGTTTTCCAGGGCACACACTACCTTGGTTCTCCTAATCCAGGGCTGCATCTTCTCAGTTTCCTTTGTTAGTTCTTCTTCATCTTCCTAATCCCTAAATGTGTATGGTCCCAAGACTCAGTCCTAGAATCTTTTATTTCTGTCTGCACTCATTCTCTAACTGAGCTCAATTCTCACAGCATTAAATGTTGTACATAAACTCATAAATTTCAGCTGCAATCTCAGCCACGCCCCTGAACTTCATCCTTGTGTACCAATTACCTACTCATCATCATTTATGAGTTTAGCATGTATCTCAAGACTGAAGTGCCAAAAATCAAATTTCTGATTTCCTGCCCAAACTTGTTCTCTCTATATGCTTCTTCATCCCTCCAGTTGTCTCAAACCAAAACCTTTGGAATGAGCTTTGACTTTTCTTCTCTCATACCTTATATCTAAACTATCAGGGAATCCTGTTAGTTACATTTTTAAAAATAAATCCAGCATCACACCTTTTCTTACAGACCTACTACTTTCCACCTCTGTCACTTGGAGCCATTTTTTCCTATCACTTGGATGCTTGTAATCATCTTGTAACTCCTTAGTAAACAAGGTTTGGTCTACATACCATGGGTATGGGCATCCCCTGGGAGATTGTTAGAAATGCAGCAGCTCAGTTCCCATTCTAGATCCACTGAAACAATATCTGCATTTTAGCAAGGTTCCCCATGATTTGTATGTACCCTAAAGAGTGAGAAACTTCATCACAACCGGTCTCTCTGTTTCTTCCCCAGAACCTCCACAGTCCATTTTCAACACAACAGCAGCCATAGTAATCCTTTTAAAATGAAAGTGATATTATGTCCGTTCTCTGCTTAATACCCTTTACATTTTCCTATCTTACTGCAAGTAATAGCCACAGTCCTCACAGAGGTCAACATAAACGCCTACATCACCTGCAGCCTGCTCTCTCTTGGCCCCCAACACATTGCAACTCTCATTCATTGAGAATATGTCATCTGGATGTGGAAACTTTCTAAATCTTGTGGGCAACTCTTTAACAAACACCTCTCAATATATCTTTCTTCTACATACAGGTAACTTCATTCTTAATGTTAGGTTTGTACTGATGTTGGTTTTCCACTCGGAGAGTGAACTCTACTTTTACTTGCCCCTAATTTCTAGAAAACACCAAAAAATTTGCCAAACACTGATTATATTCTCCTAAACGTTTTAAAATATATACTTTTTTTTTTTTATAGAGTCCTTACCTTTTGTAGAAATACTGAAATACTTACAGATGTAACTATATAAGGCTGAGACTGGCATTGAAATGATATGAGAGGAGAGGAAGCAGACATGGGAAAAGGTGAAACAAGCTTGGCCTTAAGGGAAGATAGTTGATAGGTACAGGGAAATTGCTTATGTTTTCCAATCAACTTTTGTATATGTTTGAAATTTGTCTGAACAAAATATTTTTAACACAAATATAAATTTATTAAAATAATTTTCTTCTTTTCCATGATGCCAGAATAAAATTATATGATGCCTAAGTTAAGCTTTGATGGTAACAATGAACAAATATGCCAAAGTAATACGGGAATAATTGTTGTCTTCTGTGCTTATGATTTTTTATCTCCCTAGGCCTGTCTAGATTATATCTCCTTGATAAAAGCTGTTCTTATTAGCTTTCTAACAGCAGATTATTTTAATGGAAAATTCTGTCCCTAGGAAAAATAAATAATTGCAACTGCTTTGAGTAGCATTAAACTTTGAGAAAAATTACTGTTTACAATTTGTAGAAGAACAATGATATCTAATTATTTAATAGACAGCATTGGACTTTCTAATTCATTTATTTGACTATTTTCCTAACTGTAAAGTCGGCACATAGTAGGCAGTCAACAAGTATTAACTGAATAAAAGAATAGATGAATAAGTAATTATATTAATGTTGATGGCTGTGTTAAAAAATAAAATCTAATCCAGTCTTAAATAAGGTCAAAATTATATTTGGCAAAATTGCTTTTTCTCAAATGATTGCATCACAAAAGGAATGTTTATTTCTCATCTGGTTAGGATTTCAACTCAGTATTTGTTTTAGGTTACATTCCTAGGATAACAGATTCTAAGGGGTAGATTTGCATACAGGAAGCTTATTGGAATGTAGATGAGGGAAAAACACCTTTAAAATTGAGGGAAGCAGGATTGGGCAGAAGGAGAAATGGAACTCTGGGGCAATTGTGACAGTGACCTCAGTTAATCCTACCTGGAGTTTTGGAGCTGGGTGGTCCTTCAGTTGTCTCAAATCAAGAATAGGGAACCAGGCCTTTGGATCTTGTGCAGAGCAATACTGACATGCAGACTGCCCTGGGCTCTCTACCTGGGCAATGCCTAGAGAAGGGGTTCTGTGAGCCATCAGCAGTCAAGCTACAAGGCTCACCATAATATTTATTTTCACACCCAATATTGAAAATTTCACACCAATAAAGTATTCGATAATTATTTCCTTTCTACTCATTTCCTAATATAATCTATGCCATTGCCATATACTAAATCATTTCTGTTTAAAAGAATATTGAACTCTTTCTTAAAATTCTCCTCCTGTCTTAAACCTATGAAATCTTCTTATCTTTCTCTTTAGGCATCTTGTTTCTTAACCCTATTTATTCTTGTTTTCATTTTTATTTTTGAACTTTTTTATTGTGGTTAAATATATATAACAATGTCATTTTAACCATTTGTAAAGATACAGTTCAGTGGCATTAAAAACATTCACGATATTGTGTAACCCATTACCATTGTCTATACTCAAAACATTTTCATCATCCTCAATGAAAACTAAGTACCCATTAAACAATAATGCCTCCTTTCTGCCTCCTCCCAGCCCCTGGTAACCTCTGTTCTACTTTCTGACTCTATGAATGCCTACCCTAAGTACCTTGTATAAATGGTATCATACAATATTTATCCCTCTATATTGACCTTATTTCACTAAGCATAATGTTAA
Source organism: Eidolon dupreanum (assembly GCA_028627145.1). NCBI lineage: Eukaryota > Metazoa > Chordata > Mammalia > Chiroptera > Pteropodidae > Eidolon > Eidolon dupreanum. The sequence goes on from CM053508.1 coordinate 21,093,847, forward strand.
GTCCTCTACATGGTGGCATGTAACAAAATTTTCATTCTTTTTTAAGGCTAAATAATGTTCCATTATATACATATAACACATTTTGTTTATCATTTCATCTATTGATTGGTAGCTGGGTTATTTCCACAATTTTGGCTATTATAAATAATGCTGCTATGAATTTGAGTGTGCAAATATCTGTTCAAGTTCTTGCTTTCCATTATTTTGAATATATGGGCCTTCTATGTTCAAGGAATTACAATAATTATTAAAACACAGATTGAAATTGCTGGGTCATATGGTAGTTCTATGTTTAACCTTTTGAGAAACTACCAAACTGTTTTCCACAGAAGCTGCACCATTTTAAATTTCCACCAGAAATGTATGAGAGTTCCAATTTCTCTACCTCTGCAACAATACTTTTTATTTTCCATTTGTTTGTTTGTTTGTTTGTTTATTATCACCATCTTAGTAAGTATGAAGTGGTATCTCATTGTAGTTTCGACTTGTATTGCCCCAATGACTAATGATGTTGAACATTTTTTCATGTGTTTTTTGACTATTTGTACATCTTCTTTGGAGAAATCCCCATCTATTGTTCCAACATGCCAATCCCTTTTTGGTTTACATATTCTAACTATACCTAGATAACTTGGTCTTCAGTCTCTTTGCCCCTCAATTCTCCACTGTTCCTGTAATGCCAATTCAAAATTCTTTGTTACTCCCAAGATGCACATTCTCCACATTTAATTCCAGGCTGAGAAGCATGATTCAAGACACAGGAAACTCTGAATCTATTCATGTCAAATCTATGCTATTAGACTTTAGCCTAGTTCTCAGTGGTGCTTTGAAATCCTTTTTGTCACATAAGTAATAAGAGTTATTTGGAAGAAATAACTGAATTTATCACTTCTTCTTTAAATTGAAATGATTTGTGCTCATGTCCAATTATGCCTGGTTTTAATAATTATTGTAATTCATTGAACATAGAAGGCCCATAATAAACATTAGTTAATAAATAGAAGAATGAATACTGGGTAAGAAGAACTGAACATGAAAACTATCTTATGCTGAAAAATTAAAATGTACAGAAAAGATCACATATTCATATATATGGTGTTCTTTGGCTTGTATGTTCCACGTAGAACTCTTTTGGAGACCATAAAGTATCTCATAATGGTGTTGTTCTAAGGGAAAGGATAGAATCAAGTTGAATACACAGAAAAAGCAAATAAACAGTGAGATATGGTAAAAGATCTTGCTGGATGTTGTAGTATATACATATGTGTGTGTAAGTGTGTGTGGGTGGGGTTAGAAAAATTCTTATCTCATTAATAAATAACAACATTCAATAGATAAGCAGATTGGAAGTAGGGGAGGGCAAAGCTCAGATGAAACAAAATTTGAAAATCCTTGGATCATTGGAAACAGGTACAAAGTACCTGTGTTCAATGACAGCCAACAGAGAGAACAGGATTGATAACAAGAAGGCTATAGGAAAGGTAGAAAACAAGAAAATTGTAGTCATAGAACAGAAGCTATAATGAAAGGTTTTTAGGAGGAGAGGAGGAATTTTGACAATTCAGTTAACTCTTTTTCATAACTTTCCAGCATTGATCTGAGGCATGGGAGCCAGAGCACAGAAATTGGTTGTAGAAAGTTGTAAGAGATGGGGATAGAGGAAAGGAACATAGTAATAAGTCAAGGAGATGGGATATGTTGGAGTGCCAATGAAGGTGAGAGGATGCTTATGTAACTTTGTAGATCAGAGCACTCTATTTGCATGAACTACCCACCATTTAATTTATGCTTGCCCCCAGAGAAGAGTGCTGCTTAGAGGAGAAGGTATAAAGCTAAATGATAAGATAGCTAAAGATATTTAATTTTTTTTAAATAAAAATGAAAGACGAAAACAATTCATATTAAGAATTTTATAAGTTGAATCACATGCAATGTAGCTGCAAAGAAAGCAATTCAATGGAAATAAAATTGCCAAATGTTAGAGGTTCACAACTTGCTCTCAGGTGAGCTGCTAAATTGATCTATGGTCTTCACATCTAAGGAGGAGTACATGTCCTGTCCATGTCAAAACAAAGTCATCTTATCTCAGTCAGACCAATCACCTTCTCTCTCTATTTTCCCCACCTAAAACTTTAGGGAATCAGGCTTTAAATGAGGGACGATAGACACAAATGTAAAGGAAGAAAAATCTCTCTTTTTCAGTGCCTCTCCTTTCTCCTGGGTAACTTTTTCCCCTTTCATTACCACTTTCATTTCTCTGCAAGCTTTGGTGTTTTCACACTGACTTACCCCTAGTAGGAGAGCCTGGAAAACAAATATATTCTTTAAAAAAGGAAGTGATTTTAACCCAAAGCAATAACTTAACCCAAAGGAATAAGCTCAAAACAATAAAGTTTTGACACTGGTTTAACTGGGTAAATAGTTTTTTGAGGGTTAGATGCTCTCCAAATCATGGCAGAGAGGACTATCTAAGCCTAGCCTACTCTTGAGGAATTACTATTCTTTCGAAATCCCTATAAGGCTGTCAGCTATTGAGAGCTCTCTTCACAGATCTGATAGCCCTGGCTTTATAACTTGGATATCCTGAAGGAGCAGGATGAAACAGATTCTCCACTCAAGGGTCCTCGATCTTTTCCTAAAGAAGAACTGCTTTTGACTTCTACTTGGGAAAATCACACTGACAGAGCCAAATACTAAACTGCTACTGAGATGAATAGTGAGCACAGCTGAGAAGATGAGCCTGGCACCATCACCCAACTTTTAAAAGAGGCAAATCAAAGGAGGCAGGCTCCAAGATCAGCCGGTAATATATCTCAATATGCCCACGTGAGCCCTAGACCCTAGGGATCTAGATTAACAAGCTGGCCACAGGTATACCCTGACATTGTGCCCCTAGAAAGGAAAATTCTTTTAAATAAAAAGCAAATATTTCCTTAACTGTGCTCCTTAGAGAATATCATCCAGCCTTGATGAATGACTCACACCTCAGAAGTTACTGCCATTCTTCAACACTTTAATATTAAAAATTATTACGTATTAAAGATTTTAGCATAATTTCCTTAGAGACTATCAGAAAATCCCCAAATAACCCAGGATAATTTAAATTCTGCATGACTCCTGAAATTGATAAGATAGAACTATAGTAATTACAGTACTTAGGATTCTTGTCAAAAAAAAAAAAAATGTTTAAGTTTAAAGCTCATTTTAATGGAGGTACCATTCCCCCCACAAAATTAAACTATAATTACTTTTCAAATTTTACTTGATTTTTCACTGTTCATTTCTCCTAAAATTAATAAGTGAAAAAACAAACAAACAAAACTTATAGATTTGGGGCTTTTAATAAATGCATTTTTGAACTGTACTTAGAAATTGAGAATTATGCTTAGAAAAATATTGTCATACCCCACTAGCATTTGCTGCCAAGTATAGATTTCTACTAACTGCATCCTTATAGTAATCCCAAAGCTATAGTTTTCTGAAGAAACTTCAGGCTTTGAAGGTAGCTATCAATAATTTAAAAACCAAAATCGATTACTTTTCTTTCTTACCTTGATATTCATTTTAACTAGGCATATTTTCCTTGAAAGAATCCTAATGTTACATATCAGGTATACATAGTGCAATGTTTTTCTATGTAGTTATTCAGACATTTGATTATTATACTAACCTTGTGAAATAAGCAAAGTAGGGTGTTTATCCTTACTCTATTAATTTAAAAATAAATTAAAAATGAAGTGCAGAAAGGATAAGTGACTTGTCCAAAGACAGAAAGTAAAAGGCACATTGAACGCTATCACTCAAAACTGATGACTAATCTCAAAATTTATTAGTGACATAAAATGTTTACTTTTTTCTATTTTCACAATACATTCATAGACAAAGCCCGATCCATAGCTACTCCACTTCCAAAATGTGTACATTCTCATTCGCTCTGACTCTCCTTTTACTTTGCTTTTAGAAACAGGGTACCTGAGAGTGAGCCATGAAAAGATGCCATCAAATTGTATCAAAAATTAGTGAAAACCATAAAGAGCTGGTTTCCATCCATCCCTGTCCCCTTCCCCAGGGGAGAGGAAGAAAAAAAAAAAAAAAACTACAGGCTTGTAAGCACCCAGCTATGGCCACAGAGCTGTTTGATTGCTTAAGCCGGGTGGTCAGACAATAGGACCAGAAAGAATGGCCGCTTCCTTCCTTCCTGTTGAGTGTTCTGCCTGAGTGAGCAAATTCAATAGCACTTTGCTTCACAGCAACACTAGGCTCTAGCATGAGGGAAAATCAACAAAGAGCCATTCTAGGGCATTTCCAACCCCACCTAAGCCAAGCCTCTGAGCTATAGAACCATGGGGGAGGGGCTGGCCAGATTCAGGCTCTCTTGGGGGGGGCGGGGTGTGCCTGAAAGCATGTAAACATGCAGGTTATTGTTTATATTAAGGGCTGCTATTTATGCTACAGTATGCATCTGTAAGTTTAGTTGTCTTCCACTTTCTAATCTACAATTCTCTGAAATGTTTCAATGCTTTCTTCACTCTGAAAACAAAGACAAAATTATTTTGTATAACGATGATGATCTTAACTCTAGCATCACCTTAAATGCTCCTCCAGTATGCCATCTTCTTTTCTTCCGCTGCCTTTTAGATCTACGTACATAATAATTTGGCCAATTTGGCAGTTAAGAATGGAAACTAACGAAGATGTTAGAAAGATATTAAATATTTAATGCTGTAGAGTTCTATTTAACTAAACCTAAATTTCTAAGTTAAAATTCTTTTATATTGTCTTTAGAAGTATAGATGTAGAGTCTATGATTTCAAAAGTCTTTAAAGGCATCTATGCCTCTAAATTACCTTTTAAAAATTAAATATCATCTTACAGAATAATGTTTTTGTTTTTCCCACTCTATGTAAACCATACTCAGAATAAATTATGTCAGTAGGCTCAATTTCTAGAGATAGTTCCCAAGAGTCCATACCACAGCCACTGAAACTATGAAGGCGATGATACATGACTCCCTTGATAGTGTTATATTGTGCAGTTAGCCTTAAAAAAGAGAGATTATCTATATGGGCCTGACCTATCACACAAGCCCTTAAAAGGCAAATGACTTTTTCCAGATGCTCAGAAGAGAAAGAGATTCGAAGTGCAGAAAAGATTTGACAGGCCATTGTTGGTTTGAAGATGGAGGGAGCTACATGAGAAGGAATGTAGATGGTCAGGAATTGCTGAGGATGACCATCAGACAACAGCTATCAAAGAAACAGGAACCTCAGTCCTATGATCCTACATGTATGTGCTAGAAACTGGCTTCTGTCAATGACCTGAATGAGTTTAGGAGGTGATTCTCCCCTAGAGCTTCTCAGTAAGGGCCCAGCCCAGGGCATAAACTTAGGCCTTATGGGAGCCTAAGGAAAGAACTGAGCCAGAACCCTCCCAAACCTGTATCTACAGAACTGTTAGATAATAAATAGATGTTGTTTTAAGCCAAGTAGGTGGTAATTTGTCAGAGAAGCAATTCAAAAAAAAAATACATCTTTCCTTTTCTTCATTATGCTGAATGTTCTCAGTTGCATCAACATTTTCGTGAATATGGAAATTTACTTGACCATCTTTTGTTGTTGATTTGGGCATAGTTTCTGCCACTGTGACGTCCATGACGTTTAAACATTTCTGGCAGTAGACGTGCATATGTATTTATACATGGACATTTCCACAACTGGAAATAGGCAGCATCCAACATTGTTATTATAGAGGCGTTTAGACTACAGGAAACCATAATATGGTTAAACTAAATTATATTATTCATCTGATGATGCAAAGTGAAACATATCTTGGGTTCAAAATTGAAGATGAAAGTTAAGGTTCTTTAAGTGACTAAAGAACATATAATGCTTCGTCTTTCAATATGAAAGATTAAACTCTACATGCATTCTAATTGGTAATCATTTACAAATTTTATTTCATAAAAATTAGTAAGAAAAAGTCTCCAAGAATAATAAAATGTACTAAGAGCCAGAGACTATGTGAAGGTTTTTTTTATTTAAACTTTAAAACAATCCCTTTAAGAAATTACTATTATTATAACCCTTTCACAGAGGAAGCAACAGCAGCTCAGAGAGATTACAGGATTTACCCAAACTCACACAGCTGGGATTTGAGCCAAGACAACTTGAAAACAGAGTCCCAGATCTTTTTTTAGCAATGTAAAATACAATTTTGTTTTGAAAGAATTTTAAATATGTATAAGAGTTCCAAGCACAGAACAAAAACCTTTTTTTTCCTGAATCACTTGAGAGTAGTAGCTGATCTGATGTCCTATCACCACCAAACACTTAGGTGTATATTTGGAACAATTAAAGACATTCTCTTATATAAGCATAATATAATCCTCAAAATTAGAGAGTTAACCTTGATACATTACCACCAATTTAACATTTTCCAATTGACCCAATAATATCTTTTATGAGAAATGGATCTAGTTCAGAATCACACATTTCATTCAGATGTCACGTCTCATTAATCCCATTTATTCTGAAAGAGTTCGTCAGTCTTTGTTTAATTTTCAAGACTTTTGAAAATTATAGGCCCATTATTTTGTAGAATATCTCTTGACTTCCATTTTTTCTGTTGTTTCCTTTTGATTAGATTCAAGTTTTGTATCTTTGACAGCATTATCACAAAAGTAAAGCTGTGTTCTCTTTGCACGGTATCTAGCAGTGCACAATGATGTTCACTTTAATCTCTTGATTAAGTGGTATCTGACATATTTTCCTGCTATGAAGTCATTTTTGTTCCTTTATAATTAAAAGTATTTTGTGGGGGTGGCTCCATAGTGTAGTGGTTAGCATGTCTACTTCACACACAGAAGGTCCTGGGTTCATGCCCCAGGGGGAGCCACGGACCATGCCCTGGGCCTCAGGTGCTCCAGGCTCCCTGAGTGAGCCAGGGGTGCCAGGCCCCGGGCACATGACGTGAGCATGTGGGAGGAGATGCCCCACCCTTAGCGATCCAGTTCTTAAGGGGATACAGCAACATCCATAGGAAGTGGAGGGGTGAGGGGAATTTAAGAGTGGGGGAAAATAGTGTTTTGTGGGGGATGTTATTTGAAGACATGAAATATCCTATTTCTTATTACTTTTTCAGTTTGCTTATTTATTAATTTATATCAGAATCATCTCACAGATTTCTACTTTATTCAATGATTTAAAATCCATTAATATTATTATTTACTTTATCTTTCTTTTGGCCAGTGAGAGCTCATTTAAGCTGGCTGCTATATCCACCTTAAAATCATTTTGTGCTCACTTCCTTACTTTTTGATACAGTTGCTTTCTGGAACAGCAGTCCTAGAATCAGCCATTTTTTCAAGGTTCTCCAGTTACTTTTGTGTAGAGAATACTAGTTAGAAACCCAGGTTCATGTGTTAAATGTGTTCATTGCCATTACAGTGTTGTTCCCAGATCCTTCCACAGAACTAGGGAATATACATAAGTATATATGCACACATTAACATCTATTTCTATTTCTATTGAAATCTAGAGTCCACACCAATAACTCCTATTCCAATCCAACATCATAGGGTTAATTGAAAATTTCTCCTTTTTGTTATTTGTAATTTCCTTATGAGAAAGTAAGAAATTCTGAAATTACATGTTCTCAGGAATCAGAATTTGCATACTGGAATTTCTGGGCTGCTAGCTTCAGAATGTTCTTTGTGAAAATTTCTTTGTCATCTCCAGTTTTTTGTTTTTGTTTTTGTTTTCTCTTTCCTTCTCTATTTGCTAAACTTCCAATTTCTTGTGCACACACCTAAGGTTTTGCTTATTACTTACTCTATAATATTACATTGAAAGGGTTCAGAATGAACCTCCCCATAATGTGCCACTTTGGCATGTGAACTATTTTGAGCTGATGGCAATCAAGACCCAGCAGATTCAAGAAAGACTTTACTTCTCTCTTAATTACCTAAAAGAATTTAAATAGGAGTCCTGGCCCAGAAAGAGAACTATTACTAGAAATAACTTCTATTTGAATGACCTATCTGTATAGGAGGAGAAACATCTAATTACCAACTACCTGATCTTCTTACTGTCCTCTGAATCATCCTCTCCACTTTTGAAGCCTCAGGCCTTATTCCATTTCTTAGCTCAGGTTAGCATGTAGGCTTCAATTGCCTGACTTGTCTTTGGGTTTCATATTCTTATTATGGTGGACCCCCATACATACGTAATTAAATTTGTTTTTCTCCCATTAATCTATTTTATGTTAGTCTGTTAGACCAGCCAAAGAATTTAGAAGGGTAAAAGGAAAATTCTTCCTCTCCTACAATGTATATGCATCCTCTGCTTGATTGCAATACCACAAAGGTACAGATCTTCCTGACATAGTACCTGACACAAAATGTGTTAACAACACTTAACCAAATGAAACAAGGGGTAAATGACAAATGAATAGAATGGCCAGTTTTCAGGTCTTTCAATGGAAGAAAAGACCAAATGCCAAATCCTTGACTTGATCTGACGGAGAAAATCCATTTTAGAGTATTGCCTAGACTATCTTAGAGCAGACTTGGATGATCAAATAAAAATGCACATTTCTTTCTGGTGTTCTTGAACACTATGTTTGCCAGGTTAACCAGAGACTTTAGATCTAAGCATTGTTTTCATCTATTGTGATTTTTTGTATTTGTTGTGTACAGTCCACTGGTTTGGCAATACAAGTCCAGTAAATATGTTATAAAATGAAAATAAACACAGCATGGGAAGGCAGACATTACTATGTTAATTTAGTAGAACTTCAGAAGAAATGAGAGTCAATCGACAAATAACTACTTACACTATTAGAAGGAAAACAATTATCTTTTTAATGTATTTGTAAACTATTTAAATTTTTAAAGCATTTTTGTTATTCTGTCTTTTAGAATTAAACTGATTTTAGAAATAAAAGAACTAGACATAAAGAGTTCAAGGACATGTCAAGTCACAGAGTTGACATTTATTTGAGGGGCCTGTACTAGATGCAAAGATGAACTAAAATTTTGCCACCCTGAAGCTGCTTTTTAGGATGTTGATTTTAAGCTTTTTATTAAGAAATAAGACTCAGAGAGAACCTTTGGCTCTCCCCACTTTCCAGCCCAAGAGATACAGAAAGAAAATTGTGCTTTAGGAAGCGTGTCTGGGCTTAATCACCTTAGGAATCTTCACCCCAGCATTAGTCAGGAAGACTCCAAGCCTGTTAGCTAGATACCCCTTGTGTCCCATTGTTTCTGTGTTGCCCAGCAAGAATTTGCCATGTATGCTCTGTTCTTCCTCAACTGTCTGTAAATCTCCCATTCTCACTTTTGAAAACTAATACCCTACACTGCTTTCTCCTTTGTCCAAGAATGTCATATATACCACTGTTTTGTAATTTTCATGCTTATGAGAATTCCCCATGGACATGTATTAAAATGTGATTTTCTCCTGTTAATCTGTCTCTGTTAATTGGATTATTAACCCAGCTAGAAAAATTTAGAAAGTGGGAGAAAAAGTATTAACTTTTTAGCCCCCACAAAAGTTTAAACATTGATTTCAATTTCTGATCTCGTACTTTAAAACTCTATTCACTAATTTGTGATATTCTGAATAAGTGCCTTTTTCCCCCCTCTAAATTCTTTTTCATTCTCCCTCAGAAGACATCAGGATTGCATATTAATTTTTTTTTATGTTGAATGATATGATTTATTCTCATTTTCAGAAAGGGCCACACAACAACCTCTAGCAACACTCCATGCCTTCATTAGAGTTTTCAGTTTGAAAAAAGCTGTAGAAAAATGGAATTTCCTCCTAGCTTGCTGGTTAATAAGCACACCGCCACTGTGGGTCATCACAGCTTCTTCCGGTGGGTGTTCTGGCAACCCCTTTAGTTAATTAAAAGCTAGACTACATGTACTAATTATTCATTATGGAGCTGTTTTCTTTGCACTGCTGTTTACTCTGTTATAAATATGAGAGTACACTGTTACTTTGCTTTACAAATAGCAGATCAGAAGTTATTTCATTCAGTCTGACTCAATTGTGCCCTGAGAAACAGAATGAAACATCAGGTTGAACTAAATCAGCACATTAATATTTGTAAGCTACAAAGATGTCTGATATAATTATTTTAATTAAAGTGATGTTCTGTGAACATTTTGTTTCCCATATTCTATTAATAATGGGGAAAGAAATATTCTCCCTTTATTTTGGTAAAATAGTTAATATTTTCCTTCTTCCTTCCCCCCCTCCCCCAAAGCACGAAATCTATCCCCTTTATAACCTACAAGAGCTCTCCTGAAGCATTCATATGCTTTGAAGGTCTTGTACATTATTATTCATTAGTTATTATTATTATTATAACTTATAATTTCCCTAAATCCGCATTTCACTTTTGGCTAATCTATTTGGTTCAAATGTGCGTAAACACAGGAGTGTTCTATTTCTCAAAATCAGAAAGGCTTTGTTAGAAGCTCTGTAGGAGGCATTCAAGGTTAAAATTCAGCAGGATTTTCTTAGCAAACCCAGCACCTTTACTCCCACCTCCACTCCAGCTCGCAGTTTCCTTATTTCCCCTCCCCCAGAGAAGGAAGCTCATCATCATTAGCACACAAATGCCAAATAACCAGCCTGGCCTCTCCCTAGGAATACAAATTAGGGGCAGGTAGCTGAAGAGCTTAGAAAGCTGAAATCAGTCACAAAGAAAAGGATGAATAGACGAGAGACCGAAAGTGGGGTAAAGTGTTTAGTTTTTGTCATTTAAAGTGACATCTTTAACTCTTCGCCTTCTAGAGACTATCCCTCACCAAATAATAGAGCTTTGCAATCAAGAGTATCTGGGTTAAAAAAAAAAGGTTTCGAGTTTCCTTTTATAAGATATAATGATAAAATTAGATGTTGATTTCACTAGGGCCTGTGTCTGACAAAAATACGATAGAGAGCCTGTGACATTGAATTATTTACTAGTAGACTTTTTATTAAAGGAAAAAAGACTAGTGCATTTCCTTTTTTTTCTTTTGGTTACCACTTTCAGCTCAATGCAAATCATGTTTTACTGCATTTACACTTGGCTGAGTTTTGACTTGGGAGGTGAGTTTGGCTGGAAGCTTGAATCTTATTTTCTAATTAGCTCTACTTTATCTAGCAATCAATGGCAGAGCCTTGCCATAGCTTTTGGTAATAATTATGAGATCAATGGCCAAGTATGTCTTTTCCTAGATTGCTAAGGCTTTGGATGTCCGGAAACTTGGATATCCCAAATGCAAAACTGCAGGCAAAGCAACCAGCAATGCGCACACACATTCTCAAACGCAAGTGAGTATTTAAGCGGGACTCTTAACTCAGTGGTTAAAAACAGAACTACGGAGTAAGAAGATGCGTTAGAGCCTTAATATAAAACAACCAAGGGGCACAGAAGTAAGTACACAGCTTAACAAAAAACTCAGGGCTTCTCCTACAACAGTATATTGTGACTAAGAACTTTTTTTTTTTTTTTTTTTTTTTACTTTAAGTGTTAAGAGTGCATTTCCTAATTTGGAGAGACCAATCTGTTTTAACTCTGCTAGAGATTGTAAATCATGTACTACAATTATTTATTAAATACGTTCTGTGTGCCCTTTGACCACATTTATGCTCATCTCTGATCCTTACATTTTTGGTGAGACTAGTTTGGACAAACAAGTTATAGATGCTGAAGAAGATATTGAAGTGGAGTGGGTTTGTAAAACATAAATTCTAAGATATCCTAAATGACCACTTATATAATGGTCCTGAAGGGAGGGGACCAGGACATAGGCGCATTTGAGGGGTGCATGCCTATAATGTATGTTTTTACATCTACTGTGGCAGATTCACAGTATCTCCATTGCATGGGAGGGAAAGCAGGGCCACAGAAAGTTTTGGTGTTTTGTTTTGTTTTGTTTTGTTTATAGTAACATTCCTGACTCAGGCTAATACATCATCTTGCTTCCCCTTTCTTCTTAGTTTTCCAGATATATGCGTTTTTTGGGGACCAAAAAAAAGTTTTTTCTTTTCTCAGCATCATTTTTTTTTATCACCGCCCATTGTTAGATTTCTTTCTGTCACCACATATCTGACCCCTTTTATCCCATCTACTTCCCCCGCCACCCTTATCCTCTGGTGACCACTAATCTATTGTCCATGTCCATGAGTCTCTATTTGTTTGTCTTGTTTGTCATCTTTGATTTCACACACAGGTAATGCTGCAAAATTTCTACTTTGAAATCAATCAACAGTAAAATCCACATATAAAATCCAGGAGACAATAATTAATATCAGATAAACAGTTCAAAGAAAGACATCCTCTGAAAATCATCATCATCTTTCCAAGGGATTTTCCTAGAAAGCTTCATGGACGTTTCCTTCTCTTCAGGTTGACATTGGATTGAAGAGTAAGAGCTTCCCCCCAAACCCTTGCTTACTTTCTTGTTTGGTTATTTCTGTACATTTTAAAATAATCTCTGTAAAATCCTACTAAATACAAAGCAATAGTGTAGCAGTTAGTCCATACAAATGCAAGCTTTAGAAAGAGATAGTTTGAATAGAGGAGTCCCTGTCATTTATCATTAGTCTGACATCTTCAAGCTCTAGTATCTTATCTACAAACGTAGGATAATAATATCGACCTTATAGTAGGTTGTGAGATTAAATGGAATCCTATTTGTAAGAAGCCTAGCCCAGTGCCTGCATCTAGGAGCTACTTGGCCCATGCTAAGCTACTTTCTTTCAGAGAATGTAAAGAACTTGTTTATTTTAGAGCTGGGTTATTCACATGGAGATAGACTTTAGGAAGGATGAATTGAGGAGTTTAGTCTAATATCAATGTGACTCAATTGGGTTCTGAGAAGGGGTCTGATGAAGGATACACAGCAATGAGTGAAACCCAGGAAAGTCCAGAGTAGATTGATTTAAATAAGAGGCTCTCTGCAGTTACCCCATCCCTCCCCCGAGCCCTAGGCTTCCTTTTCAGTACTCGAACAAGTGAACAGAGGACTCCATCTTGTGCCTGGAGCCTAAGCCTGTATATATAAGTGTTCCCAGACTCTCCACCTGGATTTTCCACATACATCTCAAACCACTCATGCCAAAGATAAAATCGATAAATTTCTCTATTCAATCTTCTCTGTATCTCGCATTCCCTAGCTTTATGGTTGGCATTATTATCTAACCTAAAAAACTGTTTTACATCATTATAACTTTACTTTTGTCAAGGGCATTTAATTTGTCACCAGGTCCTGTAGGCTCTTTTCTCAGTCATTTCCTCTTTTTCATCTTTATATTTACTGGTTTTTCTAAAATACATGCTTTGATCCACCTCTTAGCCTCAATACCCTCAATTCTCTCCACTTGAAGTGCTGTCACCCTCCATTCTCCACCTCAGGAATAACTGCTCCTGTTTCAAGAAGCAATTCCACTGTCCCCTCTATTAAACCTTTCTTATCCCCTTCAATGGATGTTTGTTCCCATTAGTGTCCATTAGTGTCCATTTGAAGATAAACTCTAGAACATACCCCTGTTCTATTGTTTCTTCTTAAGTTTTCTATTTCTAATAAAATGTCTACATTTTTGAATTATAAGACTAAGAGAAAAAAGATAAAAGTATTCACAATAAATGATTCAGCATTGTATGAAATATAAAGTAAAAGTCCCGCATATTTCATTCCCAGACACAATCACCACTGTTAACAATTTGGTGTATGTCCTTCTACCCTAAATAAACAGAAACACACACACACACACACACACACACACACACACACACACACTCACACATACACCAGTGCACATATTTGAACTTGAGTACAAGCACACATATATTTCCAAGATTGAGATTTTAATTATAATTTTTTAAAATTTAAGTATAGTTGATATACAATATTATATTAGTTTTATATTAGTTTCAGGTGTACAATATAGTGATTTGACATTTTTATACCTTACATTGTGATCACCCCACTAATTCTAGTAATCATCTATAACTGTGCAAACTTATCACAATAAGGATGAAATTTGAAATACAGAATACTCCATAACCTTCTTTTAGCACTTAAAATTCTTTGGATATTTTTTTCATGTCTGATCATGAATATACACATATGGAATTCTTTTAACTAGTGCATGCAGTGGAACACTTCATTACGTAATTATGTCATAATTTATTTAACAACTGTATATCAATAACCGTTTATATTGTTTGATAGTAGCTATTATGAACATGTGCATTGGATGTTCTCAGATACAAAACTTAGGATGTTCATCTAATAATCCCTGAAGATAATTTTCTTAAAATCTGTTTACTTATTAGAATATGCATAATTTTGCTATTACTAGTACTTCAAATGAGTTGTCTAGAAAGTTTATTCCAGTTTTCATTCTCAATTATGGATTTTCTGCCCTTTCACCAATAATGAATATCATCTTATTTTTAATCTTTGCCAGTTTTTTAGGTGATAAATGACATCTCATATTTCTTTCTTTCCATATTTTATTTGTGCAATTAATTTTTGATGTATACTTTCGTATTGTTTGCCCATTTTGTACTTTTTGTCTTATTTACATGAAAGAGCTGTTTCTCCAATAGATAGGTAGGTAGGTAAATAGGTAAGTAGGTTAGTAGAGATAGATACGTAGGTAGGTAGGTAGGTAGGTAGGTAGGTAAGTAGGTAGGTAGGTAGGTAGATAAATAGATACAAATTTTATCTTCTAACTTCCTTTATGCTTATATCATTTAGACATTCAAAAAGTCTATGTAACCACCTGGCACTATTTTACATTAGAGTTCCTGGCTTTGGTGTCATATTAAGAAAATTCTTTTCTAATTAAAAGGAAAAAGTCATGTATTTTCTTTTAGTTTTCATTGTTTTTGTTTTCACAGTTCCTATCTTTACTATTTATTCATCTGACTATTAATTCCTTTTGAATATATTTGTACTTAAAAGGGAGTTTTTTTCCCAAACACTTGCCTATAAACCCAAACCATTAATTTAACAATCATTTCCTCTTTGATTTTTAAATGTCACCTTTGTTATATAAAGGGGATCAGAATATGCCATCCCAAAACATGCCATTTTGGCTTAAAAATTATTTTGAACTGAAGGCGATTAAGAAGCAGCAAACATAGAACTGGCTCTCTACCTCCCCCTATCAGCCTAAAAGCAGGGCATAAATATCCCTTCATGTAGATTTACCCCCTTCCCTTCCTGTACCAGGAAGAGGAAGCACAACTATTATCACTGGAGACAGAAAGTAGGTACTACGATGGGTCTACGCACACAAACCTTACTAAAATAACACTTATCTTCTATTAGTTCCCCCCATATAGTTACCTTCCCATAATTTACCACCACTAGAAGCCTCAACCCCCTTTCCTTTGTCTTGTTACTTCTCCACAAAATTGTCACCCTTTGTTAAAACAGTATAGAGGATCTCATCTTATGTGTCCTATCTGCAGCATTTAACCCAATGAATTATTCCCTCCCTCTAGAAATAATTTCTTTCCGTGGTTTCAAAGACACCACACTGTCTTAGTTTTCCTCCTATGTCTCTGCCTGCTACTTCTCAGTCTCTTTTGCTAATTCCTTCTCTTCATCTCCACCAATAAACAATGCCCCCAGGATTATTTACTTTAGTGGATTATCAAGTCTCATGACTTTAAGTACAATCTCTATGCCAATGACCCCACCGCTAATAATCCTATATCTAACTGCCTTCTCAATATCCTCCTTTGGAATCTAATAGATATTTCAATCTTAATATGACCAAAATTAAACTTTGAATGTTCCCTCTCAAACTTGGTTCTTTTACATTCATTCTTTCTCAGGGTACCTTTATTCTTTCAGTTCCACGAGTTTTGAAGAGGTTCTTCACTCCTCTCTTTCTCCCTACCATATGTCCAGTCTATCAGAAAATCCTGTCAATTTGACCTCTAAAATAGAATTGGGTCACTTCTTATCCTCTGCTATGACCACCCTAGTTTAAACCACCCTAAACTCTTCCCTGTGTTATTGCAGTAACCTTCCAACTGGTCTCCTTTCTTCTGCCCTTGACCCACTGTGGTCTGTGCACAGCATGGAAATGCTTCTCTGCATGTTCTGTCACTCCCCTGCTCAAAATCCTGCAAAAGATCCTTTCAAATTGCACTCCATGGCTTACGAGGCACTTTTTCATTTGTCCCCATCATCTCTCTGGCCTCCTCTCCTTCACCTCTTCCTGTAGTCCACCCTCCTCCAGCCTCTTTTTCCCTCTTCATGGACTTTCACTTTTTCACTCTACCAGAGGGTTCTTCCTCCAAATATCTACATGATCTTTCCCCTCACTTCCTATAGGGCTTTTTTAATGCCACCCTCTCTATAAGGTCTTCTCTGTCTCCCCTCTCTAAAACTCTAGCACTGCAGGTACCCTTTCTCTGCTTTACTTTTCTCCTGAGTGCTTACCATTATCTAACATACAGTTTACTTTATTTTTATTTTCTTCTCCTCTAGAATATAAGCTCCATAAAGGCAAGGGTTTTCAGTTCACCACTGAATCTCCAAAACTAGCCACATAGTACACTCTCAAAAATAGTCACTAAAAGGATAAATAGGTGTAGAAGATATCCTTGATATGTTTCTGATTCTGTGGGAATTTTTCTAAAATTTCATATTTTCATTCTACTACTTATTATTCATTTAGGTAGATACTCTTTATAAAATAAGTTCCTTTGACTCTCAATTAACTTAAATTTGTTATTATAAGTGGATATTGAATTTCACTAAATGACTTTTTCATAAGTATAAAAACAATTATGTGCTTTACCCCTTTAAAATAAATTGAATTAACCTTGAATTCTGGACAGAAATCCTGTGTGATAATGATTCATTTGTTTTAATCACCTCATTTAATTCTCTGATATTATTTTGAATATTTTGCATTTATATCCATATATGAGTTTAATCTATGTTTTTATTTTTCTTTTACAAGACATCTTTTTCAAGTTGAGTATTACTATTTTGCTAGTTTAATAAAATTAGCTGGGAAACTTTCTTCTCACACCCCATCTCTCAGTTTTCCTATGTTCTGGAATAGTTTGAATAACATAGGAATTATAATTTCTTATAATTATGATATAAATAGAATAACCTATAAATCTATTAGTACCTGACACTCTTTTAGGTGTAAATCTTTAACAACCTTTCCAATTGCCTCTATGGTTGCTCAATATATTCACATTTAATTCCCCTTGAATACATCTTGCTAATTTATGTTTTCTTATGAGAGCATTAATTTTATCCAGATTTTTAGAGCATTTAATAAACAATCCCGACTAAGTAAAAATTATGTTCTTTGCTTAAAGCATTATTGGTTACCCTATGCTCTTTTTAAACTGTATAAAATCCTCTGCATATCATAAAATTAAATTTTTATCTTATATATCTGATGAATAAATAGAAGCACTGAGGTCTTTGAAGGCGTATCTATTGTGGAAGAGAAGAGGGAAGATTATGCCTAGTTCCTCCATCTACAGTGTCTAGCACATGTGTTAGGTGTGCCGAACACTCAAAAAGGAAATATACTGACTGTGCCAAATGGAGTCAAGAGTTTACTCATTCTCTATACAAGTTAGTGAAGTATGAAACCAGGTACTTCACTTATCTCTTTTATCTTTCCTCTATTACTCACTTCAGATATACCTATATATCAGTGGAAATCTTGCACAATCCAATATCCCCAAAGTAGTGCCAAAACAGAAGTACTTAGGCCATTAATTATGGTCAAAATGCTATAATAAGCCCTCTGAGACACGGTCTTTGCCATCCAACGACTGACAATCTCATTGAGAAAACTTGTTTTGAAGTAGCTCTAATAATAGTCAGTTTATAAAAGAGATACTAAATATCACAATAGTATAATTCTTTTAACAAATATCCAGTCAGCATCTATGAATCAGGTGCTATACTAGACATTATTTGTATAAAAACTAGTAATCCTCAAGAAGCTAGTGATCGAACCAGGGGAGATTCAGGTGTATAAAATTAACTACACTATGAGGTGATATATTCATTTATGTGACAAATAAAATACTGCACGGGCATTCACAAGAAAGCTGTGGGTAAGTAGTAGGGAAATCACTCACGGGGATGGCTTTATTGTAGGACTAACATTTAAGATGGAGACTAAGACAGTGTATTCCTAAGCAGAACAAGAGAAGAGGAGGATCCTGGAGACCCATAAGGAAAGACACTAAGTTAAAACTTGATCTTTCAAGTATAGCTAACATGTAAAAGCGTGTTTGCATTGGGGATGAAAACTGGGGTAATAGAGAGAGATAAATCTGAAAATATACCTTGAAGCTAGATGATGAAGTGTCTTGAATTTTTGAATAGGGTAATAAAGAACTTCAAATTTTAAAGCAATAAAGTATTTAATATACATTAAATACTCTGAGTACCCTTTACCTCATCACAGCAAAAAAAAAAAAAATGCATTTATTTAATCAAATCAATATTTGTATTCGTGAGCCTTGAAACATAAAGTTCTTGACATATATTGAATTCACTTTGGATGGCCACAGCAGGCATCCTCCAGTACAGCAGAAGGGCTTGTCTGACAGCCCATTGCAAGAGATTTAACAACAAATTAAAATACTACAAAGAAATAAATAGTGGTTTTAGCTACAAACCCTAAAAGTAAATGTCCAAATTGCAGGTATTGATTTGCGATCAACCTGCTTCTCATTAGAATTTATTTTCTTAATAAAGATCATTTTTATTTAATGGTGGTTAATCATTCACCCTTTCAACACTGAGGAATCTAACCAGTATGACAGTGAGGTTGATGATAATTATACTATGATAGGAGCTCATATTTAAAACTTTTTGATAGAATATATGTATAGAATAAATTTTTTCCTGAAAGCTTAATACTCATCATACTGTTTAATTATCACAAAAATTGACCGAGGTATGTATTGTTTTTATTCCAGTGGCCCTTGAAGAAACTGAAGCTTAAAGAGATGATTTATCTCTCCCAAGGTCATACACTCAGTTGCAAATCCAAGTCTCAAATTCTATCTGATTTTGGAAATGACATTATTAATGTTGTTCATATTGTTATTTTAGAAAAATAACTCTAGCAATAAGTGAAAAGCAAAAGCTAACAAGAAAGAGAAAATAAGCCAAGAGCTTAGTGCAATAGTCCAGGCAAGAAATGAACAAGTTCTGGTGTCAAGCACTGACTATTGGATGACATAAAGAGAAAGGATTCTGGAGTCATTTGTGAGATTAAATTAACCAGACTGGAACATCCATTGGATGTAAAAGATAAGAAAGAGACAGGAGTCAAGGTGATTCTTGAGTGACTAGGCAGATGAAGGTAATATCATCTAACATAAGACATGTAGGCAAGGAAGCAGGTTTTACTGAGACACTCAGAGAAGTGATTGGAGCTTAAGATATAAATTTTAGAATTAGTTTCATTTCAATAATAGCTAATACTATGTGAATAGATATCTTGACCCGAGGAGAGAATCAATCTGTAGAAACATGAAATAAGGAAAAGGACCAGAATCCCAGGAAAATTCCAGATATGCCAGTGGTCAGAACAGGTGCTATGAGAATTTAAGGAAGGCAAAGTTTAATTCTGGCTGAGGGAATCAGGGAAAGCATCTTGGAGGTGGGATATACAGTAGAATTTAAAAGTACAAGTGAAGAGAGTAGTAGAAGATGGAAATTCCAGGTCGAAAACAGTTTGAATAGTAAGTAGTTAGTGGATGTTGCTTCAGGAACTTAGTGAGTACACAGGGAGGATAAAGTTGGAGTGGGAAGAAGAAAAATTGTGCAGTGGTTGGTAGAGCTAGAGAGGTGAAGGAGTCAACTTGCAGAGGATGTGTATTGGTATGGAAGAATTTCGAGCAGAAGAGTTATGTGATGAGTTCTGAGTTTCAGGAAGAAAGCTTGTGGAAACTTCTTCATGGGAAAATAAGAGGCTCTGACCTTTTCCAGGTCAAATCTGCAAATGATCGTTGTGTTAGGGAACCAAGGAAGGGTGTTTTAAGCTTTCTTAGGCAGAAAAGGAGGTGGAAGGATATATTTTCTTTTTCATAAATCCTACGAAATCTTTAATTCAGACCTCTATCTGACCCATGAACTAAACAAACGGACTCATTAATCATCTAATTATGAAATATCTGCCTTTTAACTTGAACAAATTTATAAACTAGTTATGACAGCATTTCAGAAGAAAAATATCTTTCATCATCCCTCTAACTTAAAGAACAGTCTTAAATTATATATTATTTACAGTGTTAAAAATCTGGAAATTGTTCAAAAGTTCGCCATGCTGACGAATAAATTATTTGTGACTTTATAATTATTTATACTTCAGATATGATGTATTTATTCTTACGAGTAGATAAATTAAATTTTAAAAAGACTTTTTTTCTGATCTGGGAAGTTACATAGCTTCCTTTATTTACATATCTCAGTGATTTATGACACATATTTTACACTGTATTTTATTTTTTTAAGTGCTCTAAAAATTGCTATTTCTAGAAATAGGTCTGTTCATCCAGGCTACTTAAGTTTTCTTAATGCAATTTAAAGAGATTCTTCCATTATATTTTGCTTTTTTATTTTATATAGTACACATTTTTTTTTTAGAAACACTAATATTGAAATGCTTTTGATTGTGAATTTCCAGGGAATATAGAAATGATATTATCAAAACACACACACACACACACACACACACACACACACACACACACACAGATAAGTATAGAAAGAATCAGAAAAATTGCGATGATATTTTAAATAAAGATGTTCTAAAGCTTCTCCATGGCCTTTGTTTGCTGTTTTCAGAAAGGGTTAGAAGTTTTGCTAGCTAATGTTGACAGTTGTTTAGAAAAGTTTTTACAGAAGTTGGGAAGGAAATATGACTCTTCCACGAGGAAAGGGGAGCAGGGGTTCTGCTGGGCTGGTTATAACCTTAAGCAGCAGAGCCGGAAATGGAAACTTATTCTTCTGAGAGTTGACAGCAGTGTACTGTACTTTGCAGACTGCCCCTGGAGAGTCTGTTGCTAAACTTGTGCTCAGCAATGTTCATAACCGATTCATGCTCTATAAAAGAGAGGTCAAGGGATGTTTAAGTTCATTTATTTTAACGACCTGAGAATTTGAGTCCGATGGGATTAGAATCCCCTCTCACCTCCCTAATGAAGCCACTGGGCAATTACTATTCCCGTGAGTTGTCCTGGTATCTTTTTGATTTCTGTGAAGCACCACAAAGACGAGAGATGCTATAAGCAGAATCTGAATGCGTTCATCACATATGAAATGAATGACTGATATTTGGATGAGGCCTTTGAAATCACTGGTGTGTAGCCCTGTATTAAATATTAAGAAAGATTAATTTTTATTATTTTTAAAGTAAAACATACATATGCTCTTTCTGCACTCCAGTGATTCATTGTTCACACCTCAGGGGAGCCCCCAACCCACTCTGGAGGTTATTCCTCCAGGCTGTTCAGGCTAAAAGAGGAAATCTGGTTGGAAATAAAAGCAAAAAACCATTTGCTGATGAAAGAAACAATTCTGTTACCTCTTGAAAATTAACACTTTTGAGCAAAGAGCAGCATTTTGTTCAAAATAAATTTATTCACTAAGCAAGAGCTATTCACTTAAGCAAATCTCCTTTAAATTGACAATCAGACTTTATCTTTTTTTTAATTATATATAAATCCAGTAAAATGAACCATAATATATCTGTCTATTTTGTGTTAAAAATTTAGTTTACCGTGTTTGTGGATGATGTGGAGGGTTGAAAGTGCACTTTGGGGGAGATAGGTGTGGTTAAAGAAATTGAAGAATTGCTTCCTGGTGGCTAGATAGGAAAACAGTGCCAGAGTCTGTCTATTGCCAAATTCTATTTTTCCCTTTACTACAAACAAAACCTATTATTTCTGTAAAGGATTTTAGCGATCATGTATTAATCCAATTCGCTTACTTCCCGGGAGGCAAAAATGATTTAAACGACTTGCCTGTTGTTACACAATTAGGGACAGAGTCAGGATCAGAATCCAGTTTTCCTCACTGTTTCTCTGTTTAGTCCACATTTTCTCACTTATGAAGAACACCCCATAAATGCCCTTTGTAGAGTGATAACCACAACGCCAAGGTGCAAAGCACTTATGCAGATTATTTACTACCAATAATTTATTGTATTTAAACAGATGAACATGGCATGTCTTTGAGCATTCAGGCAATTAAAAAATAGTTCCCTTTTATAAGGAACCCTTTCTTGATGTGCCATTTGTTGTCCTGGAATTTTATCGGTAAGATATGTCCCTGCTGAACTGCTTCATGAAACTCCACGTTTCCCTGACACCTAACAACCTTACCATTGTCTGTCTTTCTTTCTTTCTTTCTTTCTTTCTTTCTTTCTTTCTTTCTTTCTTTCTTTCTTTCTTTCTTTCTTTCTTTCGGGGGAACTTTAATTTCTTTCTTTTTTAAAAAATTTTATTTTAGTTTCAACTATATAGTACATTGGCTAGACATTTGTTTAGTTTACAAAACGATCCCCCTGATTGCTCGTTCTCTCCTCTGGCTCTCCACCTAGCCATTATATTATTGCTGACTACATTCCCGATGCTGTACTTCCCATCCTCATGACCATTCATCAACTACTAATTTCTACTTCTTTAACCGTTGTCTTTAAATAAGCAAATTATAGTCTTAGCTTCAAAATCCCAAAGATGAGATAGATAGATAGATAGATAGATAGATAGATAGATAGATAGAGCAAGCGAACAAGTGTATCTGGGAAAATATAAGTAATGTAATGACCTTGGATTAAGACACTCTAGAAAGTGTTATCTAGTTATGCCCATTGGTCAATGGTTATTTTGGTAGACTGCATTAGAGGCCACAGGAGAAAAGTATGTGAGAGGGTATAAAAAAATGGATAAAGCCAGTGTAGGTATTGCAGCTTCATTGTAGGTTGTCTGTAGCATGAATGCATGCCCACCTGCTGGTTCAAGACTTCGTGCTGCCTTTGCTCTGCATGCATGGCATGTCTAATAGTACTAGACTTTGGCACTCCTATTGACAGCCCAAGGCAAGGTCCTATCCTCTGGTGTAGGAGGACTTGCTATCAGAGAGGCTAAATTTATTCTCTAAGGACAAAACAGTGTAATTATATCACAAATGGAGAAGGGTTTCCATCAGCTGGATTTTGCAGAGACTGTGTAGGACATTAGGGTTGCTTGAGCTTGGAGAACCTTTACCAGGTGAGTATGCCTCAGATGATGCCAACATCCTACTGTCTCAAAACCAGCATCCAGGGGTTCATCCAGAGTTTAGTAGGGCTGCCCCGCTGACACCTGAGCAGCTCAGTTAAATGCTGGTCACCCTGGGAAAGAAACAATGTGATTCCTCAAAGGGAGTATTGACTTTCATTGCAATCCTTCCTCATGAGCAGGATGAGAGGGGCACTACAGCAGGAAGAGAATTCAGCTCATGTGTCTTGCTTAACTACAAATCTAAAGCTGAAACACCAGAACCATGGGTATCAGGAGGGACAGACCTGTCATATCAGTTATTGATATGACTGGGAGATGTAAAGAGAATCAGAGATAAAAAGGAACTAACGCTTATCCGACCAACAGCCAGGAGCTAGATGCTGGGCTTAAAAATGCACATATCTTATCTTATCATGAATTGTGATATAACTTGAGAGGTAAGTATTTTTCTTTCAGTAAGGATGAAGAAACACAGAGAGGTTAAGACACTCACCCATGGTCACACAGTTTTCTTCTGGTAGAGCAGGGGTCAAATTAGGGTGTTGGAGACTTCAAAGCTCATGTTCTTTCTGGAACATTGCACAGATGAGTAAATGAATAAGTAAATAAACTGGACTATTTATTTTTGTAGGAAATTACTCTCTTAGTAAAATAAGCAAATTAACTAATAAATAAAATGACTCAGAGGAGTCTTGGTTTTAGATGTGCTTCCTACCTGCATGTATATTCTCTGTTCATGATCAACCTACGTTGACAATGTTGACATAATCTATGACAACCCTACACTATAATTTGTTCTAGTTCCAAACAGAGAAATAGGAGTGGGGAGTAACAGAGAGGGAGAAAGGGAGATAGAACTAGTCACCAGATCCTTCCTGCTGGCTAAGCTCTGAGAAGGGTCATGACCTCATGCTCAGAGCAATGAATGCCATAGGAAGGTTCTGCATCCTCCTCTCTTACAAAAATTCCCCAGAAATTTATTTTGAAAATTTAAAAGTAATTTTTTCCCTCTCTCAATGTCTAAGCTTTTCTTTTCAACTATCATGATTATACTACATTAAAAAATAAACTACAGTAACTCCTATATTAAATGCTTTTGTATTTTGAATGCCTACAGGACAAACACAATGGAAGAATCAAAGCAAAGGCTGTAGAACAAATGAAAACTCACTAGCATTAGCAGAGAAAGGGACAAAACAAATTACAAGATTTTCTTGTAGATATTTTCATAGTTTAGCTTACCACAAAATTCAGCCACTCTTTTTTTTTTAACTTAATAAATTAAGCAATCATACTTTGAATATAAGACGGATCATCAGACAGACCAAATCAGTTACTTAGTCATTCCACCCTTATGTTCTTCTCCACTTCTGTTTGGTAATTACACCTAGCAGGCTGCAAGATGTGTGAGCTCTGGGTAGAGAAGACAGGAGAAAAAGAAGGTGAATCAACCTGGTACCCACTGCTTCAGGCCTTGTCTAAGAACCACTGGGAGGCAGAAATCTGTGAATTCTTACATTCTGCTACAGTGGCTGAAGTCAGCTTTTTTATGTGTCTAAATGGGACATAAATTATTGTTAACTTAAAATAGAACATGGTGATTTAGCATGGTTTTAATTGGATTTGGGCAATAAAAATACCCTTTGCTACTGAAAAAGGAATGTGAAATTTGAAAATGAAGGTTATATAACCTCTTTATGGCAAAAGAGCAGTCTTTGAAAGGTTGTCCTCACAATAGAAGCTGATTTTATATTCCTAATGAGGCATGGGAGACAAAATCTACTCTCCAAATGTCTCAACTCTCTTCAGTGTTCTATTTAATTAGAATTACTCCCTATACTAATCTCTCCAGCTAGCAATCTAATAGCCATTAGCAGAATTTATTTACTGTTTAAATTGCTACTTAAAGTTTAGGCTTGGTTCCAAGGACTTAGGCAGGTAATGAAGAGAAGGTTTGGTCTTTTAAGTCAAATCCTTGCCTCATCTCTCCCTTCAATGTAAGTACAACAACTTTCCTTGTAAAACAAAACAAAACAAAACAAAACAAAACTCAAAGTCTTAAGAAAAGAGACTTATTTTTGGGGGGGGCAGGGATAAGGGGTGATGAGACAAGCAGATAATTCTGTGTGTCTGAATATACCTGCAAATCTTTTGAATATGGAAACAGTTTAAGTAGATTCTTTTTTTCTTTTTGGTAAACACATTTGCAAATGTGAATCTTAGATTTTAATGATGTATGAGACAGACAACAAAGAACAAAAATCAAAATGGATCTGACACACTCAATAGGGCAGCATCTTTTCATTTCCCATAGGAAAAAAATTAAAGCTACAGTAGTAACCAATCTAGAATTGGGCAAGTTCAGTTATTACTCCAGTATATACTTTTGATAAGCTTTATTTAGAAGTTCTATCAAATTCAAATAGAATATAAAATTTAGCATTTTAGTTTTTAAATTTATAACCCTTTTAACTTTTAAATTAGCCTGATTAGAACAATGGCAAAATAATTGCATTCTATAGTTACTAGAATTAGGAAAATCAATGAAAATAAAATAGTATATTTCTATATGACAACTAACCAGGAATTAAATGGCAAATTTACTCAAATTAAATTTTAAATACATCATTACATAAATTGTTCTTAAATTTAAGTGCCATAAAGGAATACTTTTATATTGTTCAACTACTCGTTCGATTCTGGTTTATTAAATGCAACACAAAGGGTAAAAAAATATATTTTCATGGTTTCTCTTTATATGTTTCCAAGTTAAGTAATTAATATATCATAAATAAAAAAAGGTCTGTGTATTTTTTCATTATTCTATAGGATTAGAATTGCTGAGACTAATTAGATGAGCTCTATTGCTAATGCATTGATTTGAAGAAATAGTAGCAATGATGATGACAATTACAAAAAAAATTGTAATAGACCCCATGTAAGAAGTTAGTTTGGAAAAGCCTACTTTTAAATAATAATTTGTTGCCTATTTGTGAAGATGCCAGAACAAAAATATCATCAATGCAGAAGACATTTAAGAGATGTTTCTTTGTAATTACTGATAGAAAAAATGACTGTGATATAATCAAAACATAGGACTTGGAATCAAAAGTCTGAGCTTGAAGATATTTTCACTCGCTTACTATATGATTTGGAGCTAACTATATATGATTCTTTCACCTACAGAAACTCCGATTTCCTCTTATGTAAAATAGGAATGTTAATATCTGTCCTACAAGCATCTCAGGGCTAGCTGTGAGGAAGAAAAGTCAAATGAGATACTGTGTGTAAAAAGAACAAGTTAATGGGAGAGTACTGTACCATAAAATGTAATTGATTACTATGACTTGCATTGATGTGGCCCCAAATATTAAGGTCTCAGTCTAGAACTAAGGGGAAAAAAACAGAAATAAGGTACATTGGTATGTAATGATATTTAATCTAAAATGTTTTTATTTCTATCCCGCTTTATCCTATGAAGAAAGTGAAGTGGCTAACAACCAAAGCTGCTATTTATTAAGTGCTTTGTTTATTTGGCATGTCTTCATGCCAAAATATTGCAATTCTAAGGCATGTGCTAGATACTGGGGATAAAATAGATTCTTGCCCTGTCAAGGATTATATGAATCAAGTTAAATAAGGCAGTGGTGACATACCATAGTTTTAATTTTGAAACAATTCACAAAAAGAATAGTTTTAATCTCTCTTTTATTTGTGAATAAATTGATGCTCAGAGATATTAAATAACCCCCCAACGTCATTCAGCCAGCCAGTGGTGGCACCAACATGAAATGCCATCCATCAGTTTCAAAGTCAGTGTAAATCTTCACTTCTTTAAAATGACTTTTTGTCTTCTCTTTCTCCTTGATTCAAACTGGCCTTGGGCTCATTGCTTCTTTTCTTTCCTTGTCCTGCATACTGCATGACCACTTCCTTAATCACGAAGCCCTTAGGTCATCATCAAAACAGTGTTAGGAACAAAGCTTCAGGTCTCTGGACCACAGAAAGAGTTTCCGTCAAACTAAAGATAACATCTGGCAGCTCCACACCCATGAAGGCAGACTATGCCTTGACTGACATCTAGACCTGAAGCAATGATCAACTGCCTCCTACCCTAGCGCCGACCAGTCAAAAGCCCCACAACCCTAACTCCCTTAGTTTCCATGACAACTGATTTTTCCCTATATAATCTGTATCCCTGAAACACTCGGGGAGCCAGGCCTTTGAGCATTTGAGTGATAGCTTGCCTGTGTCTCCAGGACTTGGATATCTCTAATAAACTTTACTTTCTTTACTACAAAACCTGCACAAATCTCTTATTTGGCTTAGACTCATGCAGACAGATGAACACTTTTTCTGTTCCAGTAACAATTTTGATTCTTACATATTGCTTCAAAATAAAGTTTTTGGTGCTTTCCTAAGGACCCACGAAAGCCCTAATAGGTAGTTCAGACATTAAGTTGTTCTATTAGTTATTCATGTACACAGTGATTTTTTAAATACATCAGTTTTCAGAAGAAAATATATTTTATATTCTTTAATATGGCTTTCTGTTTAACAAGGGGTTTAGTGTCCCATTTTTTAAAGTTCCATCCTTTTATCACCAGGAAATAAATTATGATGTATTGATGAAGACCTAAAGGCAAAACAAATCAGATATAGCTATTCTAATTAAAAGCCAAGTGATTCCCTAGATCCTTGTTGTTTGTGATGGTGAATTTTGTATGTCAACTTGGCTGAACCATGGTACCCAGCTATTTGGTCAAACATTATTCTGGGTGTTTCTGTGAGGGTGATTTTGGATGAGATTAACATTTAAGTCCTCAGACTTTGAGGAAAGTAGATTGCTCTCCACAATGTGGGTGAGCCTCATCCAATCAGTTGCAAGTCTTACTAAAAAAAGACTTGCCTCCTCCAGGAAAGATGGAAATTCCACCAACAGATGTCTTTGGGCTTGAACTGCAACATTGGCTTTCCAGCCTACCTGCCCAATCTGCAAATTTGGATTTGCCAGCCTCCATAATCACACGAGTGAACTCCTTAAAATAAATATCTTGTGGGTTCTGTGTCTCTGAAGAGCCCTGGCTAAAACACTGCTCAAAGGGAGATAAGCAAACCCACAGGATCTGTATAACTAGCATGGAAATGCAGAATCTCAGACTCTTCCCTTGACCTATTGTTCAGAATCCACATTTTTACAGCATCCCCAGGAGACTGGTGTCAGTTAAGTTAGAAGAGTCCTACCCAGGATAATCAGAAATTCAAGATGTTTTTTTTTTTCTTTTATGTTTGTAAGTATACCTCTGTTAGACTTGACATCTTTATTCAGGGCATTGAGGTCCTCTTACTTCAGGTTAGTTGAGTGCTTTGGGGCAGTGACAGTGTTAATGAGAAAAATCGTTTCTGGTTCTATTTGACTACTACTACCACATGTTTAAAAAAATTGATAAAACTCTCCAATTCTGTGATCTAAATCATTGCCACTGGGAAAGCCTAGTACATGTTTCTGTTTGGATTAATGGAGTAGATTCAGAGGCTGCCCACATAAGAAAAAATATTTTGAAGGGTTGTGAGTATCTAGATAAAAAATGTATACATATAAAATCATAATAGACCCACTTCTATGATGGTTGGATTTTGGTTAATAAAAACCCATTCATTCCAAAGGCTTTTAAAGAGCATCTACTTTGTGCCAGGCATTGTGATAAGTACTAGAGACTAAAAGAAGTCTCATTCCTGTCTTTAAAAAACTTACAATCAGTCCAGTAGATGGCTAATGTAAGAGAAAGACCATGATACAGCTGTCTTCCACTAATGTCCATGAAACGAGTTTTTCTTTTCTAATTTATTCCATGTAAAATAAACAGATGAGTTTTCCAAAATGGGTACTTCTTTATGCCTCTTCTTTCTTAGACACTGTTAGTATATCTTTACTTTTTATCGAATTCACTTAGTCATTTATTCATCAAATACTTATCAAGCACATCCTATGTACTAAGTGCTGACCTTGGCCCTGGAAATCCAGCAGTAAACCAAATAATAAAGTTCTCATGGAGAGAAAAGTTAAATACTCACACATATAATTGTATACCTACATTGGCAACATGTGCTATGAAAGAAAAGGACTGAGTAATACAGCAAATCACAAGAGGACATTATCTCAGCTTCCCTGAGAGGTGATATTTTCACTGATTCTTAAAGGAAGGGTAAGAGTTTCTCAGATGAATGCATGTGGGATGAGGGTAAGGAAGGAGAAGATTCCTTGGAAAGGCAGTAGTATTTTTGTGATGGATGACATCAGAAAAAAGAGAGAAGGCCAACCCTTATGGTTCTTGTGTAACCGGGCAGAAGAATAGGTATTGGAATGGAGAAGAACCAGATCACTCAGGACCTTGAAAAGAACTGGAACTTTGTTCAAAAAGCAAAAGGAAGTCATCAAGTCTGTTTTAACAGGGATCAG
The DNA here is from genome assembly GCA_028627145.1 of Eidolon dupreanum. Classification (NCBI taxonomy): domain Eukaryota; kingdom Metazoa; phylum Chordata; class Mammalia; order Chiroptera; family Pteropodidae; genus Eidolon; species Eidolon dupreanum. The sequence continues at coordinate 21,123,611 of CM053508.1, forward strand.
CTAGTTTAGAATACACTTTTGAAGAATCATTCTTACTGTCAATTACAAAATGTTATGGAATTGGCTAAAAATGGATTTTAGGGGACATGTTAGGATAAAGTACAGGTTCTTTAGTTTGACATTCAGATCCCTCTGAGCTGAGGCCAAATCCGTCTTTCTGGTCTTCATTTCTACTTCTCCCTTACATTAATGTTCATTTCAGCCAGACTGGTCCACTCACTATCTCCTGAACAAAACTTTGCTCAATCCTGATTTTTGGCTTTCCAGAACACCTCCTCACTGCCTATTTTTCAAGAGCCAGGGAAAATTTCTTTCTTTCTTTTTTTTTTTTTAATGCCTACAGCACCTGGTATTCCTAGGTGGTTTCTTTTTCTTCCTTCCTTCCTTCCTTCCTTCCTTCCTTCCTTCCTTCCTTCCTTCCTTCCTTCCTTCCTTCCTTCCTTTATTATTTTTTGACTCCTACAGCCACCTGATCTTCCTAGGTGTCTCCCATCCAAGTACTAACCAGGCCTGACCCTGCTTAGATCAGATGGGATCGGGCTTGTTCAAGGTGGCATGGCTGCAAATAAGAAAGTGAATAAATTCATAACAAAATCTTAATGTTAGCCTGTGGAGGTACATAAGTTGGTCATATCAGCTTAGCATTGCTTTGAAATTTCTCTCATCTATTTATCTACTTGTGGGTCTCTCCCTTTCTTAGGTCCTATAAAGTGCTTACTTGCTTTTTTGCAAAAAAAAAAAAAAAATTAGATTGCAATTTATCCAATAACAATATTTTTCCTTACTATTATATTAAAGCCCAGTAATGAAATATTTAATATCCTTGCTTTTTAAGTATATGATAAATTTTCATTTCTATGTTGTTGCATGAAGACATTCTAAATAACAATTAAACTTAAAATGTATAAAACCAACAATGCATATTAATTCAACTGGAGTGGAACAATATGAATAGCTATGATCAAATTTAAGCACTACGATGGCAATTTTGCCATGACTGTTGCCTATAGGCCAATGCTGGCCTCACCAAATGAACTAATACTCTAAACCTCCACCTCCCCTGACAAAAACAAAACAAAACAAAACCATCTACATTGCTAGCATTGTCAAACATTCAATCCTGAAGTTATCAATTAAGACCATGAATGAATTCCTCAAGGCCTTCTTTCTGATGTGCTCTTAAAGTAAATTAACATTGGATAAAAACAAAGTATATAAACCTATTAACATTGTTATTTGCTTTAGTAGAAATATTGCAAAATTCTGTATGTGCACAGAAACACACACACATACATGCCTATATACATGCATATATCTCTATGAAGAAACTGTAGTAAATTGAATGCATAACTATTATTAACAATGTTCATTTAACAGTTCTCTATTAACAAGGTACTTTATTTGAAGGGTAGTATCTCATTTAATTGTCAGACCACTCATGAAGTATGTATTATCACCCAGTTTGCAGGGAAGAAATTGAACCATAAAGAGGTTAAGTAACTTGTCCAAGAAGATAAATGACCTATGTTTCTATAGCCAATGTTTTTCCTAATAAGCCATATGATTTCCACGCCATTAATATCTTATAGGTAGTTAATGCCTAACTAACTATAATACCTAATAGTTTTTATACTAGTCCTTTTTCAGACTTCTATCAAAATTATAGCTAGTCTGATCTAGAGTTATATGTCATATGAAAATTTTCATTACTTTACAAAGGGACTTACCTGTGTCTTTTTTTCAAAAGAAGTTTATTTTAAAAGTATACTTTAATTTGTCAACTACTTAGGTGAGTGGGAAGAAAACAGCATGTTAGCTAGCACCTATCAACAATTAAAGATAAGTCTAGAAAGAAAAGGGGTTTCTGTACAGATTTTTAATCTTAACAATCCAACATTTTTTGAAACTAGAGTATTATTTACAATGATTTATGCTCTACTTTTTCTCCAAGAGCTTTAAAACAGCTTAATGTGAAAGATAGTATACATGCCACAAATTAATCAAGACTAAAGTAAGCTAGCTGATAATTTGATTTACAAAATTGTACTAAATTAAGATTTTTACTTGGTGTGTCTTTTTAGGTGACAAAAGTATCTTGTGAATTGTATGAGACAGTTCACTTATTTCTGCTGCTTGAAACAAATATATGTCCATTAAGAAATGTCAGAAACAATTACAATACCAATAAATTCTAAAGATGCACATCTCTTGAATGTGCATGTTTTATACAGATATGTCTTATATATAATTAATACATAATATACACATACATACATTTATTACATGTCAATTTTCCGTAACTAAAATCTCTTATGAAGAAACATTTATTTGAAATTTATCAATCCTTTTGGCTTCATGTCAATTCTTTTTTATTCTTTTTACATTCAAGAATAAATCCCTTTCTCTTTCATACCTGTCTGTGGACTCCTACCCACCAACATGATTTTAGAGAATGATTCAATTCCCTTTGCAGATATAACCCCCTCTGAAAACACTTTCATACCACAGCCAAGATAGTTCATTGCTCCCTCTACAGATGTATTGTAAGTCTGTTAACACATGTATTATGCTCCATAGTAAACATTTGTTTTGTTGTCCTACAGAGAAGTTCTAGGAGAACAAGAGATATTGTCTTATATCTCCAGTATTTTACACTGTGCCTGAAGTTAAAAAGAAAAATTAAACTGAAATACAAAATACTAGTAAATGTTCTTTAGTGCTTACTTTGTACCAATCACAAGGGTTAATATTTCACACTATCTCTTCACCTTCACAACAACCTTTGGGTCAAGAAATTCTTCTCTCTCAGATAAAGCCATTAGGCTTAGAGAAGTTAAAGTAACTTGCCTGTGGCTACACAACTAATAAGTAACAGAGGAGGGCATTTGCATAGGGGCTTGTCTCCAAAGCTCATAAACTTAAAATACTACGGAAAGTACGAATATTGAACTTATATAGATATTTACAAATATAGGGCATTATCCACTAGAATTTCAGAGACTAAGCACTCAGAATCAAAATTCCAAAATTATGGTCATAGTGATCTCCCTTTGTCTTTTGGTCTTACCCTCCCTCACACAGCTGACAGCCTTCCTTGCTATGTGTCAGAAAGATATATTACATTCTCCCCACTGCTCCCAGTTTCTCCTGCTGCAGAACTTATCGAATTCGGAATTATTGGCATTTTGGGCTGAATAATTCTATGTTATGGGGGACTGTCCTAGGCATTGTAGAATGTTTAGCAGCAGCCCTGGCCTCTACCTACAGGATGCCAATAGCTCCTCCCTCTTACTCTCAGTAGTGAAAACCAAAATGTCAAAGGTCCTCTTGTGGGATGAAATTGCCTAAGACAGAAAATGAGTAATGTTATGAGTCATCTTCTCTGACTTCGAATCTACGTCTTAGATTATTAGCTTCCAAAGGCTCTGAGCATCATTCTTAATTTGCTAGTGTAGTCACGGATCCAGGGAATGCTCTTTCCCTTCTCTTACTGTAACATCTTTTACATTGAAGATACACAATAAATATTAAATCAGTGACAAGTAATTGCATCTAGGGCCTGCAGTTTTGATTGTTCATGTGGCAGGGCTAAGACCCAGAAGACACATTGAGTTATTATCTTGTGACCTTTCGTAGGCGATTAGAATCAGACCAAGAGTCTTTAAAAGAATCCATTTCCGAAGTTTAAGCTTAATAGTATAGTGTTAATGTTTGGAGTTAAATCAACCAGGCACTATCCTAATTATGTAGGTCAGAATCCAGATAACATCTAGACCTGAATGCAAATGTTGATTTTGTGTTTGCTCAGGGTCCTAGAATCAGTTTCTCACTAGCAGAGTGATGATGGGTCAGAGACAAACGTCTCTTGGGACATCCTGGCCACTGATCACCAACATAACAGATACTAGGTGTACCTCAATACACTGTATGTGCTACTGCTTGATGTATGTTAGGCTGCTTGGTCACTAGGCTTTATAGTGTTCACAGTGACCAGTAGATATGAATCCTTAAATGCTGTTCTAATTTATAAGGCTGACTTTCTAATAGGAATGTAATTACTTTATGCCTACTTTTAAGCAGGAAAGCTGGGTTTGGGACTACAAAGTGCACACTGAGCCTATTAAGAACTTGGGAGAAATGAGAGATGATACAAAGATGGGGTATTTGCCAGAACCCTGCTTGACTGTAAGCCCTATTTAGGCAAGTCAATAAATCAGATGTTATTTGAAGGACAAAATGTTAAGTCATATTAACTTAGGAGCCAGACACAGTTATCTATGTTTTGAGAGCCATGTGGACCTGTGCAGCCAGGACTCAGGCATTGTTTTTTGGCAAGGTTAGAACTGTTCCCAAGTTCAACCACTTCCTTTCACACTATCACACCTTTTTATCTTAGCTTCATTATCCCCACTTCATTCTTTACAAGCGTTCATCCTACTCCATTCATCCTACTCCACATACGAAAGCAGGCTAAAATTATGGATTAATGATGAGCTGAATTCCAGCAAAAGTTGTGAGAGCAAGAATAGATTAATTTTGCCAACTTATTTCTTAGTTAAATATTTTAAAAATGTATTTTGTAATGCATACTTTTTAGGGAAAGGTATTAGTGGATCATGAATCTTAAAATGAAGAATAAACATAGCAAAACATAGCTGTCCAAATCCAGCATCTCTACATTTCATTTAGGATTTAGGATATTAGCATGGTGAACATAGTTTAATTTCATGAATAATGCTAATTCTGTTGCATCTCCTTTAGCAAAAAAAAAAAAGTTTTAAATTTAATTTTTAATTAAAATTTTTCAATTTTTCTATTTAAATAGCTGTAACCATTGCCGAGACCTGGAGATCAAACCATTATTAAGACTACATCAGGGCTTTTCCCAATTTTTGCACATGGTACCACGTTTGTGCCTTTGCTAACAAAGTTCTGCCGTTTATTGAGTTGCTAACCTTTCCCTTTTGCATTACATCAACTAGCCCTGTGACTCTAAGAAGTAGCCTTTCAAAAAATGTTTAAGTTGAAATGATAACCTATTTTGGTGCCCAAATTCCATTCCAAGTGGGCCTTTGTATTAAGCCAAATTATTTATTCTTCTCTGTGTATTAGAACTGCTTTGAGAAATAAACCCCTTAAAGGTATGCTGAAGCCTTTACATGCCGCACCTAAGCCAAGCCAGAGGCCAACACAACAGGCTTCATGTTAATCTCCTTTTAACATTTTCTTAAAAAAACATGTGAGTTAGTTGCCAAATAAGACTGGCTTTTAAAAATTCTTTAGATCAATCAAAGTGCAGTTTTAAATAAAAATGTGAAACATTTGCTAGCCATGGATAAAAGTTCAAGTGCTACTCTTTTTTTACTGGCTCTATTTCTATTACCTTTTTGATTCCAAGTTAAATGAATATTTCAAGTTTAATTTTGACCAGGAGTGCACTATAGTTAGTGGTATTCGCATGTTATCATTCTCGTGGTTGTCTCGTGATGTAAGGAGGGTGGTGGTGTGGCATCCAAACAAAATCCAATTATAGGCGGTATATATAGTCTGACAGTTTTATCCTCCCATGAATGGCCAAACCAGTGTTTAAATATTCCAGATATACAGCTTCACTCTGATGACCAGTTAGCCCAAATCGGATTGACCTTATTTTAAAATTCTGCTCTGATCTTCAATCAACAGACTCATCCTTGGTATGCTACCGAGAAATGAGGTGATTGCCCCAAATAAAATAGAAATTAATATAACTTTTGCCTTAATAAATAATGAAAACAATGGATACTGATACGATATTGATGTAACTAGTTAATGTCCTATTTTTTTCTTTACTGAAATAGTATAAAATATCTGCAAAAAATGAAAAACTTACTGTTTTTGACCTATGCTAAACACTAAAGTTTTCAATGTTGAGACTTCTGCGTCTACTTTTGCACAATAAAGAGAGGAAAGCAAATGACCAATTGTGGATATAAGAGCGAGTGAAACTCCAAACCGATTAAACCTTTGAAAATTGACCTATACACTCAAAGTTAATGAATATCAAACCCATTACCTATCAAATACCTCATAACACTGTGCAAAGAGCAAATTCATTTCTATGACATCAATATTTTAAACATATATCCTGGAGACAAGCAGTCCTTGAGACACAAGTATACTTGGAGAAAGGAATTATGCAAGAAGTTTGGTTGGGAGTACCTGCACTTGGTTTTTGCTTTCTTCTTTCAGACAATCCCCAGAGCATGCTCTAACATGGCAGAAATTTGGCAGGGCCTTAAAAAAAAATCTCCTCAAAACACATAAATGAATGTTTTAAGTAACAATCAAGTTGTCATTCTTAACTGAATTTTAATATAGAGAACGTACAGGTTTCTAAAAAAATAAAAAGGCAAGAAACCAGAAAAATAAAGATTTCCCTAAATGTTTAGCAGTCAACTGAAATGATTGCAGTATCATTAGAGTTTTAACCTAACACAATATTAAAATAATAGCCATTGATTTAAAACTCATATTTATGAATTTTCATGAAATTTAGAGATTAAAAACTTGAGGTGGTTATTCCTGCATATCTCAAGTGAGATGATTTGTTAACATTTAAACTCTCTTTAACATACTGATGAGCACCAGATGTTTTCAATCTATTTAAACATTTAATTTTCCATATTCTGAAAATGAATTCCACACTGGTTTATAGATTTACAAATCTTGCAAACTATCCAATGAATAAGAAACCCTGCCCTATTTTTAACATTCTAATTCCTCTTAGACCATTTGAAGGGTTAAATTTAGGAGTGGTAGAATTGCAACATCCAGTATCCCAAAGTTGAAACTTAGAGTAAATCATTTCTAAATTAACCTTGTTTTTTTGGAGAATGTTTAGAGGAAACTGAAGAGCCTTACAGCAATATAGGAGGATATATAGTTCCTTGAAAGCCAATTTAAAAAAAAACAAAACAAAAACAGAAGACAACCTGTACTAAGACCTCTTAACCAAAGAGAAAGAGTCTCAGAACAGGAAATGAGAGATTAAACAATGATAGGTAAATCATTTCCTAGACTTCCGGCGATTCTTGGCAGCAAGAGTGTGCTTTTGGAAGAAAAAATCATCAGATAAAGTGACTAATTAATCAAGTGACTTACTACAAATAAGAAAACCTGGTATTTGTTAAGATGGGCTTGTAGCAGCTTGCTGTGTTTGCTCCATAAAGACAACTGCAAACACACTGACTTTTTACCATACTGCATCTTTTTCCCAAAGTAAAATTTAACAATTTTCTGGATAATCTGATTAAATAAATGGGGCCTCTCAAGTTAGCCTGCTTGGGCTTGAATTAACTTGGCTAACATAGGATGACATTTCATGATACCCTATACCTGAATCAAAAACAAGCTACATTTTCCACGTCTTTCCTAATATAAGAATCTGGTATCATGGTGATAAACTTAAGAGTCTAAAAACCAAATAGACTGGGAAAACATAGCCATGACTGCCTAAGTCAAGAAAACTTTTTGGCCTGAATTATAAACATTTCTATGTATATACTGCATGCCTGACACACAGAGGACATTCAATACATTTGTTAAACTAAATATGTTTCTCTGGTCTTAAATTAGCCTCATGGCATTAATTCTTAGTACTGGATAAAAAGTCTCATCATTAACATTTTAGGGATGTCTCCTGAATGAATCAATTTAAGATTTTTTCCCCAAAACCTGCAAAACAAAGGCAAGTCAGCGAATCTACAAAAACAGATGGAAAAACAGGAGTGAATGATACAACCAAAGTAAGCTCTCATAATTAATACAGGTATATCAAATGCTTATTTCCTGATTGCTAAAATTACCTCTGAAAAATCATCAAATCTCTACATACTTTAAAGTAGCAACCGTATGATAAAAATAACCTCATTGATAAGTGAAACTATTTCATTGAAATGCTAGCCTTAACATAAAATGTGGTTTCTTTCATGTCAAGAGAAAAAAAAGGTAAAATAAGACAAAACAGCTCAGTTTAATTTCAAACGTTAATATATTTTCTATTTTATATTGAACATATGCATCTGTAACCCCTCATTTGCAGCAACTATCACATCCTCATAAAAGGGACAAAATTTGTAAGATGCCTCTTAAAATAAATATTCTTTTTTATAAAATAATAAAACTTCAAATAAATATTCTTTACACTAAACAATATGTTGAAAAAATTAGAAAATAAAGGTTGAATTTTACTGTAACTGTACAATATACATGAAGTCCAAAGGGAAATCAGAGTCTTACAATAAAGGCTTTCTGTAAGGCAAAATACAATCTAAAACATACTGATTGATTCACATTCTTCCGAATGTACAACATATTAGTATAATATTTTGTGACTGTGCCATATAGCATGGCACAACTTGTTTTTCACAGTTGCAAATATTATTGTATATACAAAAATATAGCACATTATCTCTGAAGAAAACAATGGAAAAAAAGAGTCATTTGCTAATTTACAAATTTTGCAAGAACTATTAACAAACAAAAATTTTGCCTAGGAGAATGTCTGTTCCTTTAGCTTATGCAAGGTGTGAGTCGCCAGGTTCTGTACGTATCCCATACTTCGAGCTCTGTTAGCTGAGTTCTAACAAGCATATCAATTAAAATGGCACATGGACAAAAGCATTTCACTGCAAACAGCAAAGAATATCCCAACCCTCTAGTAACAGTGCCAAGATTATAACTGTTTAGTTGGTTGCATGTGTGTTAAAAAGGAAAAAAGGAATAATCCTTATTACAGCAATATTCCTGATTAATGATGCTATGTTGGTTTTTCAAAGTTCCTGGGTGGGACAGTGGGAACTTTGCAGCAAACTGTGTTTGAGTTTTTACAACGACAACCAGGCCTGTTAACCCGGTCATAACACCCCTGGCACAATTTAAGGCAACCCTTGGCTGGAAGGTAACACCATAAACAAGGCAAAAAGAGGGACATGACGCCCATGGCCGACCAACGTGTACAACAGTGAGACTGGCTGCAAGAACACGGGTTGTCAGCACAGTTGTCCTCGTCATCATTAGAACAGTGATAGAAGAGACCTTTCACACAGCACACACAAGTCCCATAGTCAATCACGTTCTGGGCTGAGCAAAGGCACTGCTTGTCGCAGATCCAGTCTGACGGCAGAGGCCTCGGGTAGGTGCACTCCTTACACTTGCACTTGCCACAGTCCTCACACCTGTAGGCATGCAGGCCCAAATCTTCCTTGCTCAGTGGCTTAAGCTCACCTGGCTTGAGCTCTGATTTGGGCTGCACCCGGATTATCCCATCCGCCACTGGCCCAGAGAAGGATGGTCCCAACAGTCTCTGTTCAGAGGAACTGCTGCTGGTACTTGTCCTCGTACTGCTCCGGGATCCGGAGCTGACAGTGCTGATGGACCTGGACAGAGGAGCTCGTGCAGAAGAATGGACCGAGTGCTGGAGCCTGGGGGGCTGGCGGTGCTCAGGCAGACCATGGAGTCTCTCATGTTTGTGCTGAGTGGAGGGGCGAGGAGCAGGCTTGAGCCCAGGTCTCGGAACCACAGTGGGCCCCTCTGTGTACTCATTGGTGTTTCGGATGGCTCTGATCTGATCCAGAGACAACACATGTACCTGTTGGGTGAGGGCATCTCTGGGGTCAGGCTCCCCACGTTGCCTGCCACCATCACGGTGTGCCTGTAGCAAGGACTGCGACCCGCTGCCACTCTGAGCTCTGGCCTCCATCAGGTCTTGGAAGTGTGGTCACTCCAGCAGGCTTAGAACACATCTGAATTCCTGTGGAAACCAAGAGGAAAAAGTAGGTTTACACTCCAGGATACTTCCCACTCTCCACCCACCTGAGTTAACTCTTCACTTTCCACTTCCCCTTGAGAAACAGGATTTGAAATGGAGTGGCTGTGAGAGTTACAGAATAGCCATATGATCAATGCCTGTTCCAAAACATAATAATTACAGCTGGGTGCTGACAATTCTTAATCCTGTGATGTGCAGTGACTCAAGCTGACTTGTTTCAATCACGCAAGTAACAATTTCTTATTCAAATAAAATTTGCAAGGTTCAAGATCAATGTAAAAATTGCAAGAAAGTAATGTTAGAACATAACATTACTACTGACATTCTCAAAAGTTGAACACTTAACCAAATTTGAACTAGGTTTAAGATTTTCATGGCCATTTGCCTTAAATGTCAACACAGCTTAGAAATTTGTACTCTAATATATAGTTCAAATACCCTGAACTATGATTTATCTAGTATTCTGTGACTTTATTAAAATCCCATAGAATGGCATGCAAAAAATAAGTATTCTCCCCCCCGCAAGGAACAGTTAAAAATTTTACAACAATCAGGTATTAACTTTATATAGTAGCACAAAGTTATAGAATTAAAAACAAATCGATTCAAATTCTGTTAGGTGCCAAAAGCACAATAAAGCAAACTCACACAACAAGCAATGAGACAGAAACTTATTTTCAACTTCTCAACTTGAGAATTGAACGTTCTACCAGCCTGACTGCCTAGAACTTAAATTCTGCAGCTGAAAGGCTGTTCTGTTTTAGAAATAAATTATGTCAAATCTTAACTGCTTTGCCTGTTTCCAAAAACTTAACAGTTGAGAACATAAACTGGTTGGTGATAACGGGAAGTGTTCTAAAAATTCAAGTGTCACATCTCAAATCTATCATTCTGACAAGTAATCGCTTAAACTGCAAACCCTCTATAAATTTCAAAATTATCATCCCCTTCACCACTAAATCTACAATAAATAAAAACAGGCAAAAGTGGACCTTTATCCAACCTCCGCTTTTTAGAAAAGAGACACAAGGCAGGTGACACACGCCTCCCAATTTGGAACACGGCAGAGCTGGAAACCGGATCTCACTTCCAACAGAAAGGCAGACAAGACAACGATGCTCTTTGCTTTCACTCCATTTATCGGCTCCATCTACACCCCAGCACTGTCCCCAGCAGGTGGGACACAGTCGGGGCTCCAAGGGACTTTTTTTCTCTGGGCGGACTGCCGCAGCCCAGAGGCTAAGCTGGCCCCCCTGCGCAATCCCGAGACCCGCAGACAGGCGGGGGGCGCGGGCGCCTCCAAAAGGAACGTGCTGTGAAACGCTCGAGCACACTCCCCCTCCCCTCCCCTCCCTGCTAAAATCTCCCCCACCCCTAGGCAAAGGTCACGTAGCCCACTACAAGGCGTTCTCGAAAAGGCCTTCGAACTTCGGGTACAGGTTTTCAGCCCAGAAGCCGTCAGGACGAAAGCCCTGCCTGAAACGCAGAGCCGGGACACGGAGGTCTAATCCACGTACACTGGGCGACTCGACAGTGCACTGACCAAAGGATCACTGCCTGCAATCTGCACACGCCTGTACACACACACACACACACACACACACACACACACACCTGTATTTAAAAAAAAAAAATTGCTTTTTAATGAAAAAACATGTTGCAGGGCTCCACTGCACACGTCGGGCATGCAGAACCCATATCCCTGGGCTGGAAACTTTTACCGTAGTGCAAAGAAGCTTCTTTGGGGGGGAGGAGGGGGTTCTTTTTTTTTTTTCTTCTCACGAAAGTGATTTCTGTCCATCCCTGGCCTCCTTCGCATTCCGCCCCCCATCCCCCGCTTTGAAACTCCCATTAAGAACAGTGTGTGATCAGACTAAGGATTAGGAGGAAAGGACTTCAGCACAGGGGTGGGGCAAACACACAGAACCGCTTTGTAAAAACGCACAAGTTTCCGAATTAAAAAACAGTAGCAACAAAAAAGTAGATCAGCCAAAGGAAATAGAAAACTAGCCTCTTATGCCACCTATTTTCAGGTAATGGAAAACGATCACGACCGCTTGATGACTTTCTTCCTGTGTTGGGTCAACCCAATCTTCCAAAAATAAAAAAAGCGTGACCCAGGCGGACCGCGGAGAACGGAAAAAAGAGAAAGCTGCACTTCCGAACCGCAGAGACCCGGCGCCAGGCAGGGCGACGCTTCCATCCGCACCCGGATTGCCTCTGTCCACACGGGACAGGGGCGGGGGCTCCCCTCCATCCGGCACACTGTCCTTTTTTCACCCGTGGGGTCTCGCTGCCCCCGTGAGGCGAGCGACTCGCGCGCCCTCGGTCCCGCCTCTCCCAGGATTTGCCTTCCCTGGAGAGGAACAGGTTAGAAATGCGGGTGCCTGCAACGGCGACCTGGAAAACACAAAGTGGTTTGCCTCCCTCTCTTTCGCCCTCAGCGCCTAATTCGCGGCCAATGCAGGGCCAGGAGCCGACCCGCTGCGAGCGGTCCGCCACCCCAACCCCCAAGACCGCGGGCGCGTGAGGTCCGGCACACCGCACCAGGCGCGCACTGCAGCCCCCGCCGGGATTTAGAGAAAGGGAGGCCCGAGGAGAGAGACCCCACTCCCGGACCGGCTGCACCTACTCCATGTTGCCCACAACGCGCCGACTACGGCGCCGGGAGTTGAAGAGCCGAACGCGCCTCACCGTGATCGCGGCTTTGCACCAACTCCTCTCTCCGTTGAATTCTCTTCTTCCTGCGATGTGCAAATAAATCCAGCCCCGATGCAAACTTTCCCCCCCTTCTTTCCAAACTCTGCTCCAGTCCAACTTCTGAGCAATCGGCGGTAGAGAAAAAAAAGGAGAGGACTATCCTCAGCCAAGTCCCCAGCCGGAGAACACGCCGGGGTTCGTGGCTAGACGCGACCCCCTTTCTAGAAGCGCACGCGGAGTATTTCCTTTTTTTCTCAATGAACTGGAGGCCGAAGCGCCAATGGCGAGTCTCTTTTCCTGGCAGATGAGCGAATGAGGAAAGAAAACGGCCTTATAGAGAACCTAAAGCCAGATGGCTAAGTCGTGCGGCCGCCGCCGCGTTGGAGCGGAGGCGGCGCGGGGACGCGGTGTCGCGGCAGGGCCGGGCGGGCGCGGGCGCGAGGGCCTGGGCGCTGCGCGCTCCGCCGGCCCCTCTCCGCTCGCGCTGCGGCGCGCAGCTCTCGGCGGTGCAGACTGGGCGTTGTGGAGGCGCGGCGGCGAGGCCGAGGCGGGGGCGGTAGGTGCGGAGGAGGAGGCGGCGGAGGAGGAGGAGAAGGAGGAGGAGGAGGAGGGTCCGGGGCCCGGCCGGGGGCGGGGGGGGCTCGCCGTTGGCCTGCGCCCTCGCCTTTCCGGAGGAGGCAGGGAGCTCTGCGGCGGCCGCGGCAGCAGTAAATGGCGTCATGTGGATCCGAGGCGGAACAGAGCAGTTGTTGTCCCAGAGGATATATCGCATCCGGTCCCAGCTCATTGGCTCTGCGGGGCTACATTCACTCACACTCCAGCACCCGCCAGCGCTCCGAGCCGCAGGAGGCATTCAAAAGGGCAACCGCGCCGCCCTACGCGTCCCTAGGCCGGTCCTGCCGCCCGGGCGCCGTCACGCGGGGCGCCCGCGGGGCCGGACTGCGCACGGCGGGGTTAGTTTATCTAGTTTCAAGGAAACACTGACCTTAAGGTTTCCCCAGAGGCCACGAGGACGAGCCATAGGCTCGAGCTGATTTATGGAACTTTCTCCTCGCCACTTAGGAAAAGAGAATGAACATTGAAAACTAATCCGGGCCACGCAGTGTTAGCATTTAAAACAAGTTGCAGGTTTTAAGACTTTATTCGAATCCATTTCAAGCCCACTTCTCCCCTTTTCTGATCCCCCTCGAGGGGGCGACGGGGAGAGGAGGGGGAGGGGACGGGGAGCGGGAAGTGAGGTGGGAGGGCTATTGGTTTATTCTTTGTCTACTGGATTAACCCGATTATACACCAGGCACCAGCACTAACCGCCTCCCCCACCTCAGAGCGGTGTACAAGAGGAACGGAATGCAGATACGGGTTTCAAGTACTTTACGCTCTGACCGGGATTTGCTTTTTTATTGTGTCGATTTGTAGATTTCGGTTTAATATTAGATTTTATTTTCGAAGGGGTAGTTTTAAAAAAATATTTCTTACTGTTTTGTTTGACACAATAGTTGAACGAAATTCTACAGGCTACGCCTTTTTAAAATTAGTTAATCAGTAATACGCACATACACGACTACTAAGGGCGACATCACGCGTTTCTGAAATGGGGGGGGGGGCTCTCCGTTTCGTTGAAGATTTCCTCCACTTAACCAGAAAAGTCATCCTTGATTTCTTATTCTCCTTGTCACCGAGGACAATTCTCAAGAAGATCGTATTGTCCACTTGGAATGTGGACTGTATTTTACTACTTTAAAAATAGAATTATATATAAAGAGAGAAATGCATACATATGCACTGCTCTAACTGCCGTTCAGTTACTAAGAAACGTTTGCACGTGGGCGCACTAGTGAGAAATTATCCCCTCACGCACATTCCTAATACTGGATTCAAATGATTTACATAATGTTTTTACTTTACAGAAAAGTACGGTTAATACTCCCGAATAGCACCTGCGATCTTGCCCCCGTGCAAGGTTAGAGTTATTGAAACTGCTAGGAAAACGTGCTTAAGTCCCCGGGTCCAGCTTCAGCCCACAACCGTTCGCAGCTGCCCTGGCACTTGCTGCCTTCTCCTGAGCTCTCGCTCTAGAATGTCCCGGACGCACTGCCTGCCGCGCTGCGCTCCCGCCCTGCCTTCTCCATGTTTCTCTAAGGCTGTCTGCCCTCGCCCGGGGTTTGGAACTAGAGATGGCAGGGGAAGTGGCATGCGTTATTTCCGGGCGCTGGCCTACGTCCCCACACCCCTCCGGTAAGGGTGCACGAGGCTACGTCGGCCGGCTCTGCCGCGTCCCGGGTGCTGCAGGCACGGGTCGACCGGCTTCCCAGGTCCAGGCCGCTCGCCCGACGCCCGATTCCTTTGAGCCACCGCGTGAACGCAGGCGTCGTGCAGCTTACAGCCCGTCCGACCACCAGGGGGCGCCCGTCCGGCGCGGGGCTGGAGCTCCCTTTCTCCCCATTACTCAACGAGGGTAGGCGAGGTTACCTTTCAAAATGTGCTGTAGGCCGGCTGTTTCAAAAAAAAAAAAGAAAAAAAAGAAAAGAAAGAAAAAAGGCATTTATAACATAAATGCCACAACAGGTAATTTTCCCTACCATCTCCTCGGACACGTTCCGTTTGGAATGCGAAATGAATCACCTAGGTTCGGAAGAACTCCAGCTTTAACCGAAGGGAAGGAGTTGGGGGCCAAAGCCAGGTTGTGCAAAGCTGGTCAGGAAAGCGCTCTTGGTCTGCGGTCAGCCAGTCTCAGGCAGGACAGGTGAAACAAGCGCCTTCTCTTCGCCTCTTCAAACCCCTTTACCCTGTGACTACTTCCTATGAGACACTTGTGCCCATTCTGTTCTCCCAGCACTGCGGGGACTCTGTAAAGACACGTTGTTCTGGATGAAAGCATAAAATGGAATTTAAATCAGGAGCTTCCGCCTGGTTAGAGCACCTTATATTTTATTGAGTCAATAGGGAAGAAGCTAGGAATTTATATTTATCTTTCATGACCTAGAAGGAATCCCATGTAATCTAGCTCTCCCCTCCTCCCCCACAGCCTCCAGTTTGCTGGCTGGAAAAACATTTAACCTGTAATTTAAGCACAAGGTAAAAACAAGAATCTGTTGGATTCTTTCTAATTTACTCCTTACTATTTATTTTATTTAGTGCAATTATTATTTTTCAGGCGTGCTGTATAAAGCAGTGTATTGTGCTTCCAAAGTTTATTTAGGGAGTTATAATCCCAAAGAGGAATTATGTTTATGTGTATGCATGTGCATGCACACACAATGAAGTGTTTGGTGCAGCTCTTGTAATGTTTTCCCAAACTGATTCTCATGTTGCATTTCAAAATTATGACAGGGATTAATTTTGAAAGATTCTTCAGAATTATGAAAGAATGTTATGTAAAACTTCACAATGACGTCCATTTCAATCGTGTTGTAAAAGGTTCTAGTGAGGCAGCATAGTTAGTACCATTTGCCTAATGCTGAATCCATGGAAACTCATGCAGCATGAACACTCACCTCCAAATTCTGGGGGATACACCAGGTAACGTGCCTTCCTACCCTAATCATGGAACAGGACTGTGTGGCATACATTTAGAATCTCACCTCTGCCTTTATTTTATTTTCCGTATTCATTTATTTGGGTTTATTTCATTTTATAACTATTATTCTCAATTTCTTTTGATAAATGAGGCAGTATATAAACTTATGTGATTTTTGCCTCCTGCCCCAATCTTTGGTAGAAGGCATCAATAGAAATGATGTAGACATGCCTCTTTACCAGTAGGTATGTGGGCAGAGTTAAGTCAGATATTTTCAAGGTTGCACTACTCAACTCACCTAAGCTTCTGAATATATTTAGCAATGGGTGAATGTAGCTTTAAACAACTCTAGTTTTAGTTTGTGTGTGTGTGTGATTGATCAAACTATTTGGCCTTACTTGGTTCATAGCCAGTTTTAATAACCAATGAGAAATCTTGCAGTGATATGATGCATTCTTGAGATAAGAATTAATAGGTATTGATTATTTGGTTATTTTGTTAGTTTTAGAAACAAGGCAATTTATTTATGTATTCACATTTAAAGTTGGTCCAGAACACATCGGTGTATATTGCTTCCAAGAGTAACAATTTAGGTCTCAACTATTATTTCTCTTCACATCCCAATTGCAATAGTAAACATAATTTATGCAGCGACTCTTCTGGGAGGGACCTTCCTCAATTAATGGGCTTTGCAATAATGGACCTCTTGATTTGGCAGCCCTGACTTTAGTCACTTCACTTTTTGAATTGCCTTGATTTTTCAAACGCTGTTGATATTGCCTCTGGGAAGAAATTGGGAGTGGCTGCACTAAAAGATGCAAATGGATTCAAAATAGACTCCTGGGGTTTTTATCTAGATAGCTTGGAGAACTGGGAACAGTTTATCTCTGCATCTAACCTTCTTTGGTGGTGTCCTTTATCATCTCTAACTGAACTGGAGGAAAGATTTGGAATTATTTCAGGGTAAGAGGAGTGGTCTTGATGAAGCTGACCTTGACTGGAGGCTCCTGTGGGGCTAGTCTTTTTCTGAGATCTTATATTTAACCTGATGATTCCTACTGGTCCTGCTAGATCTAAGCAATTATTATTACAATTTCTGCAAAGTTAATTGTGGACTGAATTTCTGAAACAAGGCAAAACAAGATTTCTGTGCTGGCCAGCATGATTTTTCTCATATTTCCAATATATTTGTCCTTTCACCTGAAGACCAAGCTTCTTCTTTTGTAGAACTGATGTGTGCAGAGAAAGTCTAATCAGTGAAAACACTGCATAATAGTTGCTTTGACTCCCCTTTCCCCCAAGAGCCCTAGGTTTACTTGTTTTTCTCTTTATCATTTGATCCCTTTTGTCCTGGAATCTTTTTAACCCAGATGCTAAAGCTTCATATAAGTGAAAATCGTAAATTGAAATGAAGATTTGGATATTACTGGCCAAGTTTTATAGCAGTAGGAAGATTTTAGCCTCTGAATAAATAGGAAGCTTTGGTTTTATACTTATTATTATGTGGACACTAGATCAAAAGGGCATAGGAAGTTCAACTTGTTCTTCAAGGAGGATGTAGTCAAACAGATTCCACTAAACCCGTTCTTACGGTCCAGATGCCATAATATCAAGGCCGCCAGCTAGCCCTGAATCAATCTCAGTTAACAGGTCAAATCTAAAAATATTCGGTTTGGTAAATGGACTAAAACTGCATGCAGATTTAATTTGTTCCTTTGGATAGGAAGTGTTTTGAAGTTACAGTGAATTGTGAATCATTTGAGAATATTGCTGGGTTATATAAAACAGCTTTTCTATACATAGTCTGTGTTGGGTGTGACTCTTTAAAAAGAGATTATTCCAAGGATCTGGAATGTCTATCAGGCCTGCTTTGGACTTCTTTGTTAGGGGACGGGAATGGAAATGAAAGATACTGCAACATCTCAACCTTAAAAAAAGAAAACACTTGGATCCCCATAAACATTAGATACTCAATAAGTGCTTGTCAATAAATGAAATTAATGAACATAATTAAAATAGATAAATATTTTGTATCTTAATTTTGTAGCAAAAAGTTAAGATTTAAAAAAATTTTTAATAACAGAATTTAAGAGTTCCACCTGTCTGGAAATTACCATTGTGTTTTGCATAATCATCAGGCAGTGACTGAAATAAGTTTGTTAAGACCATGATTTTTAATCGTTGAAATGGTAAATATTAGAAAGTTAAAAAATAAATTTTTATGGAAATTTTATATAATAGAACAGAAGCCTGTAAGGAACACCTATTCTTACTATATGATAAAGAAATTAACAAAGAGGCTGATGGTGGGTGGCTGGAGAATATAGGTTAAAGTAAACAGTTATGAATTTCTTACTTTGAAAAGTACATTTGGCAAAAGTATGACTATTAATTAAATTAAGTACTAATCTGTAATCTCAAATTAAGAAATGATCACTTCGTTAACTTAATAACGTGTTTTAAAAATAATTGCAGGAAACCCCCACCAAATAGTGAATGATTTTGCCTTCATGTTCTTTGTGAAAATCTTGCCATTCTGAGAAATACTCTTCTTACCCTGGTTTGACAGTGCAGAGACATACTTGTATTATAACCTAAAAGATGTTAAAACTATGCACTTGCAAAATTATAAATTAGCTCTTCAAAATCATAATTCTCTATTTTTTTTTAACTGAAATTCCTAAAAGCAAATGATACTGAGGTCAAACTTTTAAATATCCTAATAGATTCGGATGGCTTTGAAAGTTCAAGATATCTAGATTTGGAGTCAGTGTGGGCCACTTTGGGCAAATCTGAAGCATTTAATTATCCCTGGCTTCTGATTATTCCTAGAGTAAAGATTCAAGTCCTTAAGTCAACTTCACGGTCCTATGGTCCAGTTCCTTTTTATTCCCAGCCTCCTCTTACACCACATCCCCCTGCCTTGTGTCCTGCAGCTATGACTGCTATCTTTTAATTGCTCCAAAGTACCTCTCTCCTGCAATAGAAACTTTGTGTGTATGTGCTGTACCCCCATTCACTTCTGGCCTTTTGCCACGTTAATGCCGATTTATCTTTGAAATCTCTGTTGTCATTGTCTCTGGAGAGCTTTTTCTGACCTCTCTAACTAGGTCAGATCTCCCTTTTTCCTTCTCTGACCCTCTCTGATACAAACATATATGTAATTAAATGACTGATTGATTAATTACTGTCTCCTACACTGTCTTTTAAACTGCCTGAGGTCTGGAATCCAAGTCAGATTTTGCCCGCCATTTTATCCCCAGCCCTGAAGGGCCTGGCACATATAAGGAATTCAAACATTATTTTTAAATAGGATGAATGAATAAAATTATTAACTTTAGTTCCTATCTGTAAAAGAGTTGCTGTGAAGATTGAATGATGTAAAATATCTACAAAGCCTAGCATGTGAGCAGCTCTCAATAAGTAACAGTGATCATTTAAATTGGATTTGAAAGTTTATTTGGAAAAATTAGCTATTTTGCCTCCATATTTTCAGAAATTTAAAATTAGGAAGCACAATTTGATTTATTTCATAAAGCTTATTGTGTAGGAATAAAAATCGAGGTTTAGAACAAGTTTTAATGACTGTTATTAGCTTTATTCAGCTATTAATAGTCAGTATTTCTATATAAAGCTTAACCTTACATTGATTTTCGTTTTCATGTGTGACCTTTTCTAAGCAGGTAAAGCACTTTAGGGAAGAAGGGATCTATTTAGCTGATGTGATAATTTCTGACTAGAATGTCTACTCACTGAATTGCCTGTCCAAGAAGTCTGGAGGCTTAAGAAATGTGAGTTCCTTCTCTGAGAGTGGCTTCCACATTTGAGTTCTTACTTGGTACTGAATATAACTGTATGTTTTGGGGATAGAGGCTTGTGTCTGCAATGGTGTTCAAGCTCCATCTCGTTAGGAGGAAGACATACACTCACATCAAACGATGGCTGGCAGAGGTTTTTGTTGTACACTAGAATGCAGTGATATTTCAGTATTCTGAATTCTTTAGGTTATTATGGTGGTATAAATGTGAATTTGCACATGACTCATAGTAATAATGATCAAACACAATCCTTAGGTTTAGAGTCTAACACTATGTAACAAGTCCTATTCTCCAGCATTCTGGAGGAAACACATGTCAAAGACTCTAACTTATTTAATATCAACATGACATGGACTTCTTGGGGCAGAATTCCTTGGCCTTAGCCTGGGAGCTGCTGACTCTATCACTTTGCTTAGTGGGTTTGAGATGAGAACTAGCTAGTTTCTTACAGCAAGGAGCTGAAACTCTAAGTGGGGAGGCGAGGCAAATAGCCATGAAAATATTAGAAAGCCATTGGAGGGAACACACTAAGGCAGTTTTTGACTTGGTGCTATTGATGCTTGAGGGTTTGCTGGCCCTGTGGAATGAAGGAGGCTTGTGAAGGAGGCAGCCTCTGTTCAGGGCAGCGGGTTAGCTGTTTGATCTCCTTGGGCCCTGGTTTACAGATCTGTCATCCTCCCATTTTGGCAGTACGAACTTTAAGTGGTTTATTAAAAAGCTAAAATTCTATGAATATATACCAGGAGTGTGGTTGGAAAAGGCCCTTATGTTTATAGTACTGTAACTTTATAATGGAATTCAGCTAAGACAGTTCTAGACAGAAGCCAAAATACTGTATTTGAATTTCACTAAAGAATCCTGTAAGTATATTCAAAATATCATTTCAACCTCAAGTGGGGCCAGGGTTTATGGCAACAGACAAATGATTGTCTTTCCATTTTTGGCATCCTTTTTCCAAGGCCTTCCTATAATTGTTAAAATAAATTGTTTTTATGACATACCTTCTTAATCACTTTTCAGATTATTAGTGGTGTATGATACTTCTGAAATCTAATACCGAATATTCTGGGCTCGTGGTACCTAAGGGGCAAAAACCATCTTCCATGTGGCAATGATTAACGTTATAGCTCAGTAGGTATTCTAAATCAAATCAGCTGTGATTTAGCATGCATTCAGCAATAGCTTGGGAGCTTTTACCAGAAAACTCTAGTATATTTTGATGATTCCTTTCTATCAATTTATATCGAGTACTTTATGTTCTAGAATTATCTATGGATAACTGACTTTACATTTTCCCCTATTACTTACTGCCTCCCAATGACAAATGAATTACTTTCATTGTTTTTTGAGTTACATGCTCACTGTAAGAAAAAAATTAAACAATTCAAAAAACTATAAATAAATAAAAATACCATCATGATTAATATGAAGTGAATATTTATTTTAAAAATCCTTCATTGCTAGATTAGAGTCCCCATTTTTGAGGGCTTGGGGGGACAGGTGGTTTTGCCAGAATAAACAATGCTGTGACAAGCATTTTTCTTCATATATATTTGCACAATTTGCCTTATGTTCACAGCAATTGTCAAAGGACAAAACTAAAGCAATTTAGTAATAAGTTTGTCGTTTATTCAAGGGAAAACAATTCATGGATTGGGGAAGGCTGTGCTTCACAAGCAGTGGAGCACATGTCTCAACAGACGCTTTCAAAGAAATCGAATTTGAGGCAAATTTGTGCCTATTAAAATTCTGATAATATTTCTAATAAGGTTACTAAAAGATTATTCCAGTTTACATGTTTATTCTCAGTTTATGAGAGGGACTGTTTCTCCAAAACTCTCACCAATAGTGAGTTTTGTCAAAAATTTTCATCTGTGCTTATCTGATAGGTGACTCTTGGTATCTCATTTCATTTTGTATTTCTTTGTTTACTTCTGAAGTAAGCATATTTTCCTATTTACTAGACATTTGCATTTTTTCCTGTAAATTCAATTTTGTATTCTTTTAAAAAAATTTTTTTTTCTTTTTTCTTTTATTTTAGGCGAGGCAACCCTTGGTTGACCTCACAGATTGCAAGGACCTTGTCAGCTTACAATCCTTTATTTTTAATTAATTAATTTATTTTTTATGCCTACAGCACTTGGTCTTCCTAGGTGGTCTCCCATCCAAGTACAAACCAGGCCCAACAATTTTGTATTCTTTATTCATGTTTTAATGGGGGTGCTTTGTTTATTTTGTTTATTTTGGTCTTTCTTATTTTAAAATGCAAACATTTCACTCCCCACCATTTTCCACTTATCTTTCAAACTTACTTTTATTTATTTATGTATTTGTTTTGTTTTGTCTTTTGCTGTATAAGATGTTTTTCAATTTGTATGGAAACTCGTGCCTATCAATTTTTTTCATTTATGATTTCTGGCTGTGCTCAGTTGCTTAAAATAGTTTCCTGGCATCCAAATTATAAAAATATTGACCCTTGTAGTAAATTTATAATTTAACATTAAGGACTAAAATCATTGGGAATTAAGTTGATATAAATGATAAATGCATCTTGCTTATTGGAATAATCATTAGGCCAAGTCTGGAGGATGTATAAGTTTGGATGGTGAGAGGTAGAAAAAGAAGATTATCCTTTGAGTTTTGATTCAAAACATGAAAATTCTGGCCCCAAATTAAGTTGAGATTGCCAGATTCAACAAATAAAAATAAAAGACATTCAGTAATATTTGCATTTCAGATAAACAACAAATAGTTTTTTATAAGTATGTGTCATAGTATATTTCATCCAGTGATCCCAAATTAAGCAAAGTAAGTAAATAACAATATAGTGATATTTCGAAAAAAAGCTAGTCATTTCAAAATCTACTGCTACCTTACTTATTGAGATATTTAGGTTATTCAGAGTATTGTTTTAGAAAAACTTTATCACATCCTAAAGATGACCCACAATCTCACTTTGTTCATCTCTAGAGATTTTTCCATGTATGGTATATGTCTACTCAACCAAATAGAAGTGTGAATTGAGCTTTTCATCCAAGAACTAACATATAGTTAGTCACATTCAATAGAAAGTTATATATATATTTTTCAAATAGCAAGTGTTCTTGCGTTGTTTTCTAGAACAGAGGTTCTCAAGCCTAGCTGCACATTTAAACTTACATGGGAAGATTTGAAAAAAACCAGATGACAGGAGCCTTCACAAAGAGTCTGAATTAGGTTGGTCTGGGCCTTTTATGCATTTCTCAATCTCCAACTGTTGTAGTTTCCTCCTCCATAAAGTTAAGATCAACATATTTTTTATGTCTGAGCATCATTGTGAAGATTAAATTAATAATGCATGTAGAGCTTCGGAGGAGGTCTGATGTAATAAATCGTCAGTAAATGAAAGTCATTATATTATTATAACGAAACCATAACAGAAATCCATAGCTCACTGAGAACCAGAACAGAAAATGGAGTAGACACCAAAGTATGGGTAGATGAATATGCTAGAACAGTCTTACACCTGCTTGCAAGACCTGATTATCGATATGTCATCTTCACATTTAGTGACACTATTAGGTTTGAAAATCAGCCATGGTGAGTTTATTTATAAAACAGAAATCATCAGCTCCTGAAATCAAGATTTTTTTGTACTCCAGAGAACCAGTTATTAGCACTTAGCTCCGTGTGAAAGGGTAAAGGCAGTGCGAGGGAAGTCTGGGGTGAAAAATGACATATATTTACTTCATAGTTTGGCTTGGGCATTGGCCTGCCAGATCATGGTGTCTGCCTTTTATGGAACTGGGGCCCGAACTGTGGGTCCTGGGGGGTATAGATGGAAGAGCACAATGGTCCTCACTTGCTTTTGAGTCTGGAATCACCAGGATGTGATGGAACTCTCAACCAATCATTAAGTCTTGGGTCAAATTACTTAATGTTGTTCTCAAAAACCTAACAATTAATAGAAGAGTTGAATGGTGGTTGCCAGAGACTGGGGGGTGGGGGAAATGGGTAAAAGTTGGTTAAATGATACAAACTTTCAGTCATAGGAAGAATAAGTTCTGAGAATCTAATGTACAGCATGGCGACTATAGTTAATAATACTCTCATGCTCAAAATTTGCTAAGAAAGTAGATCTTAAGTGTTTTTCTATACACACAAAGGGAACTATGTGTGAGGTGATGGATGTGTTAATTTGGTTGTGGGAATCATTTCACATATATATGTATATCGAATCATTGCGTTGTGCACTTTAAGTATATTACAATTTTATTCATCCATTACACCTCGTTAAAGCTTGGTAGAGTGGGTATCAGGGAAACAAACTAAGAATTTGCAGAGATATCTTAGGGGATAGACACAGGAAGCCACAAGATAAACAGGGTCAACTTAAGTATTTCAATTACATAGGCTTTTAAAACACAAGCTAATAATAATTACAATAACAACAACAACTGGCAAAGAAGAAGTCCCCCCTGAGGGCTTAGTTTCAGAACACTCCAGGAACAGGTTCACTGTCCTTTGCCTCTGCTGGGTGGGTACTCAGGTGGAAACAGATGGAAAGCACTGGAGTATCTCCCTGCCTCAGTTTCCTTACTGGTCAGAACAGGATGATTATCAGACTGAAACCAGATAAATGGATCTTAACTGCATAGTGGTGGTAGTTAGCGCCTCAGTTTTTAGAATGTTTGCTGTGTCAGTTTATGACCTAGGAAAATAGAGCTAAGTAAATACCCAGCCAGAGTCTGAACTTTGACCTTAGGCCCCAGTAGCCCTAAGTGCTCCCTAAAACCAATTGTCCTAATTGATTCAACCGAGATAAAGCTGAAGAGTCCCATTGCCTAACATTTATTTTTGCTGATCTCTGTATAAATCAGCATTGTGAAGTCCAATTTAACCTTTATTTGACTTGATTTAACAAGAGACATAGTACAAATCTAATAATGATTGAAACTTTTCACTTATAGAATGTTTTGAAAAAAAAATCAGCTTGTATCTTTCTGCTAATTCACAATAAAAAGTGCAACATTGTTATTTTGGATTATTTTCTAGGAATCTGTGTAAAATCATGCATTTAAAAAATTTCAGTGTGATACTTTTAATCTCATAGTACTTCACCATATATTTAAAATCAATCAGAAATGTACATTTTTACAAATTTTTCTCAGAAGCAGTATGTATATAAAATTATGATATATTGTGTTAATGCTGCATGCATATAAAGTAGACTATAGACCCTAAAAGTAAGCTCTCTGGACCCAGACTTGATTGTCAAGCTGAGTACCATGGAAAACAAACTCTCTTTGTCTGAACATTTGAAAGGTAGCAAAAGAGTGAAAACCAGTTTTCTTTCTTTTTTTTTTTTTTTAACTTTTTTGTTTTTGTAGGAGAACCAGCAGTGGAAGAAAAGATCACTTCCTCTGTAGACACTTTATGGGTTTCGAATTCTGTAAACTCTGCCATGTAACTTGATTCCAAAGCCAATGAAATCCTGTTAGACTTTCCCTGCCCTCCTTCCTGCTTCCATCTTTTTGATTGTCTCACCTTTTAAAAACTTTGTATTTGTATACATGTGTGATCCTCATATCATTGTTTGGCTTTTTACCCAGGCACTTTTCACCTACATCCTCTCCTTTCCTCATTTGGCAGCCGGTTGGGCTTCTTCCTGCCTTGAATACCACACTGCCTAGTTATTCAAGCTCAGTCATTAGCACCCTGTCCCCCTACTAAAATTATGAATGAAAAGCCTTGTTGTTCTTTACAAATAACTCAGGCTTCCTCAGTCAGTCAAATTCGAATGGAAGTGACTGCCGGACAAAGGGGCGGGATGATGGACAGTCCTCACAGCAAGTCATCAATGCCCACAGGAAGTTTTTTAAGCCACAATATAGGTAGAGAGGGTTGGGCGTTCCGGGAGGACAAGCCTACAGAGGGGGGCTGGGAGCGGGGCGCTCTTTGTCCGTTTGGATTTTAGGAAAAAAAAAAAAAAAAAAATCCACAAAACCGAGACATACCAATGTACAGACTCAATTTTGTCCTTGCAGGGACTTAAAAATCCTTCCATGGAGACATCTACCTTGCAGTAATTCTGGTTTAAACTGACACACACAGACAAAAGTGAAGGCACCAACCATTTACTTGGTTTTGAATGCTGAACGGTGCGAGCGTGGGTTACGTACTCAGAGCTGCACAACTCCCTGCTGAGAAGTTGCTTTGTCCTGGGCCCCTTTTTCACAACAGGGGAAAAGGTAATTGACAGCCCAATTGTTTGGCCGAGACCCCTGCTATTTTAAAATCCTGGAAGGCCCCAGTCACACGTTGTCAATAATAGCCGTCGGAGGTGCGGAGTGAAGAAGGACTGTTCAGGAAACAGTTTGAGCCCTTCAAGTGGACAGGCCTCAGTGACTTTTCTTGCACTCTGGCTGCCACAAGCAGCTTATTCAAAAATAACCTTAAAGTAATAAATCAAACTTGTTTCCTGAACTATACAAGGAACAGCTGGTTATTTTTCCTCACTTTTTTTTTTCAAAGACAAAAAAAAAAAAAAGATTTTTACTACAGGAAATCAAGCATGTCAAAATTTGGCAAAGCAATTTGGATGATTTAACAGCTAAACACTTCTCTTTTTAATGTTATGCTTTTATCGTTTTTTTTTTTTTTAATTTAGGCTTTTCATTTTTGCATTGTTTGCTGCAGTAAGTATCCCTTATCTGTTCTCTTCCCACTTTTGAAAGGAAAATGAGTTTAGTGTCTTGTCCTTAGAATATTTTTGGTGTAATTTCTAATGTATCAGTAAGTAATTCAACTCATTGTTCAGCTAAAATTCGTTTTTTGGATTTAGATCTACAGCTCTATGTATCTATTTCTCGTGTGATCCATATATTTTGGGAGTTCTTATGACAAAGCAGTTTTTTCTTCAATCTGTTGATTTGAGAAACCCAAGCTAGTGCATATGTCCTAACTGAAGTAGTTTGGTATTTTT
The DNA here is from genome assembly GCA_028627145.1 of Eidolon dupreanum. Classification (NCBI taxonomy): domain Eukaryota; kingdom Metazoa; phylum Chordata; class Mammalia; order Chiroptera; family Pteropodidae; genus Eidolon; species Eidolon dupreanum. The sequence continues at coordinate 21,150,418 of CM053508.1, forward strand.
AAAAAGTGCATTTTGGAATTTTTCTCTTTGTGTCTATCTCTGTGTTTCTCTTTGTGTGTGTGTGTCTTTTCCTCCTTGAATATGTCTGCCCTCCAGATTCTGGAAAAATCTTCCAACCTCTGATTGACCTTACCAATAATTAGACATTTAAGTATAAATAAATAGAATAAAGCAATTCCTTTTTGTGATGATTACTATTTCTCTTTATAGATGTCTGATATTTCAAACAAATCCATTCTAGATGAAAATATCTTATGATCCTCAGAGTGTTTATCTTAGAGATTAGCTTTTCACAACTTGTGGACATTTAGAATTAAAAAAGAAATGTATTTGAGGATCTATCAAATTTTAACACTGTCAATTTTAATCAATTTAAATATAATTAAACAGGTAATTTTAAGATTAGATATTAAGATTTTATAAAACCGCGGTCACAGGCTATTTCAATCACTAATAAGTTAAAAAAAGAATGGATCACAATTTAGCGTTATATGAGAAATTGTAAGTTATATTTTGGGATATATGTATGATTAATTTCTGTTTCTCCTTCATTTTGTTAAAGAGATTATCTATTTGAAAGAAAATACTTGCAATGAAAAGTATGTTTACAGAAAGATAATGATGGAATTCAATGTGTACTAGAATTAGTCATCGTCAGTTTCCTTTTTATTTCGGTTCTTTTCTTTTTCCATTTCTTTTTCTTTGTGTTTGCAGTAAAATTCAATGCTGTAATAGCACAAATCTTTCTTTTGCTTACAGCTAGTCTGATGTACTTTGTATATATACAATGTCTTGGCTGACACAACTGAATTTGGCAGTGGGTGTGGGTTCCATATAAATGTTTCTTCCATATATGGTTGATATTCATACCTGTTTTGATGTAACATTTCTGTACTTTCAGCATTTAAGCTTCAAACATGTGATACGTGACTGGATGGAATTTCTTGAGAACTGTATTAACATGTCTCAAAAAGTTGAATTCTGTGGTTAGTGCCATGTCAGAAAAGTGTTCCTTGAAAATTTGCACAGTAATTATATGTACGGTTCATAAATGATAATATAATTTATAAGTGAATTATAAATATTATATTTAAAGTAATATAAAATATCTAGTTCTGTAGATGATTCCTACCTTTCTCATGAAGTCACAGCCTTTTTGCTAAGAGATGATCAGGAATTGATGAGGTAAGTGGACTTGGGCCTGCTGGTGTCCTCCTGCAGCCTCACAACTCCTCCCCTTGGCCTTGTGGACTCTGGGCACAGTAGGGGCAAGATAGTGAGTGTAGACTGAAAGTGCTCTGTACAGACTTGCTTACTGGCCTCCCGTTCAGCTGCCAGTCTCACAGCTTGCCCTGAAAATGGACTTCCTGTGCTGTCATTTACACTCAGTATCACACTAAGCACTCTTTGTCACTCAGCCTTTGAGACAGAAGGGGGCGAGATAACACATCTAGATTGCTTGTGTTGACTTTGTGGATAAAGTAAAGGGCTGGAGTCAAGAACTCTGGGTCTTATCCTAACTTTGCAACTGCCTTTCCTGTGACATTGAGTGAGGCTTTTGACCTTGCCTTTCCTCAGTTTTCCTCATCTATCAAATGAGGATCACTATATGGTGTTCTCTTATTTTATCATGAAGGTGCAGTTATTGAAAGATATTCTAAATCCTTGAAGCCCTTAGCAAAAGGAAAAAGAAATCAGATAAAATGACCTTTTTTGGCCTTTGGGGAGATGGAAAGGAAACCACAGTTGACTAAATTACTCCCCATTCTCAGGAATAATTCTCTCTATAATCCTAAACGCAGGAGTTTGCTCTCCTACCCTTGTTAGTTTTTTTCCTCATCTGTTTCTTTTGCTCTTTTCCTCTCTCTCATTCTCTTTTTGTGTCCCTCTCGCTTTCCCTCTGTCCCTGCAATGTTTCCTTCATAGCCACATGCTACGAGATCAAGGTGCATAGAAATCAGCAAATATGAAGAATGCCTCTAATAGGTTGTGTACAAAGCGGGTATGCAGAGAAGAGAGAACAAGGATGGCACTTAGAGCTAATTGAATGGGGAGTGACGGTAAGGGCTATGGAAGTTTCTGTCAATTTATTGCACTCAGAAAGATAAACCTTCAGAGACAACTACCAGCTTGCTGGATGGTAGGGACCTGGACCACTTTTTTAGAAAGTTCTCTTTGCAAAGAGATGAGGTTGGATAAGGGTAGAAACCTGTAGTGAAATTTAGGGATTATCTCAATGGGATTGGATGGAGAGCCTCTTCTGGCCCATCTATGGCTACATTCTTTTTCTTTTTTAGTTAAATTATGCAATTGAGTATAGCTTTGAGTGGAAAGGGATTTGGTCCCCTACTTCAATTAGAATATGTGAATTTTAAAGAAAGCATTTTAATACATTTTGCTTTTTAAAAACCATTGATTGAGTTTTATTGCTATTGTCTCATTTTCATTGTTTTGTGAAGAGATCAGTAACATAAATTGCCAACCAGATATTAATTTACATAGTATTCCTCATGGCATTTTAAGAAGGTCATTGTGTATTCTGGCTTGCTTATTTGTTTTTCCAGATCAACACATCCATTAATATGTGTTTAGAGTTTTTTCATTTGGAAGGCAGTGATATCATTTTGGTGTTGTATGCTTTTGATCTTCTGTAGATACATGGTTTTTATATGGCCTACCATTGTGTTTATTTGATATTTCCTATTGAATTCACTGTATATCCATGGATGTTTCATACTATTTTGGTACCCGTAGATAGGCTTTTTAACCATGACCCCATAAAAAAAAAAAAGAGTAAAAATCTATATGGAGATATATGTTAAAAAATTTTTAATTATTATTATTTTTACTTCTTTTAATAAGAAGGATATTAAAAGATACATACCAGTCTATTTATAATACACAGGCTCTTAAGGGGAGTCAGAAGATTAACTTTTCTTCTAATTTGTTTCATTTTGTACAACAAACATGTATTTCTTTATTAATTAAAATATAAAGAAAATGTTTTAATACTGATTTAATATAAACAGTTAAACAGAAGATTTAGCAATCACAGATTGCTAAATTTGTATTTTACAAGGGTTTTGCCAATCTTGATAGTGTTTAAAAATCTATAATGAAAAGACAGTTCCTTTTGTTTTTAGAGCTCATATACAAAAAAACAATGGTTGGTGCTCCCTCTGCTGGTTTCCTGCAACAATTAGCTGGCCAATTTGGGTGGATGAAAAGACAGCAAAGAAAATTATTGTAATTCCTTGATCTTTAAACACCCTTTCTGCGTACAGTTCTATTTCTGATTAGCAGCAAGTGTCAATGTCATTTGTGAAAATGGATTCTGTCCTAAAATTTAATAATGATACTGAAGTTGCGTTAGATAATGATATTTTTTTAAAAGAATTTCATCTTTCTTATTTCATAAAGTAAGACATAAAACACAACTATTCTTAATTTATTGGGTATTTTGGGGTGGAGATTAATCTTATATACCTAATCTCAGTAACTGGATCTAGTAGTCAGTCAGCTATCTAAACATCTTTACGTTAGTAAACAAAACTGATGAGGAAGTGACATTATCACTGGACAATTACATTTTTTATTAAACATCTTATTTATATCATTTGAAAAATTGCTTAATTTAATTAATATTGATATCTAAACTATAACGATTCTTAGATTTATCAGTTTGTTTTCTGGGAATCCTGACTTTCATGGATCAGAGTATGTTGAGCCATATATACTCTTCATTTATCAATAACTTATATTAAATCATATCTAAATCTTCATTATACTCTGTATTATAGTACTGTAGTTCGTGTCTTAAAGGTGTTTAATGTGAAGATTCTGCCTGTAGACATTCAATTCCTACTACTAGTTTTTGCCTTGAGATAGATGTCAGTTATAATATTAGCTGATAGTAAAAAATGAAACTATTTCCCTTAGGAATATGTGCATTTAGTAGGGAGCTCTGGAGAATCTATAAGCTTTTAAGGGAAGCATTTTTGATGGTAGGTTTCAGAGAGAGGGCTTGTAGTAAGATAAAATAGACTGGAGAAGAGTTATCTCTAGGAAATTGACGGGTCCATGGGAATGGAGCAGAGAATTAAGAAAGCTTCAAGCAATAGGCAATAAAGAATGAGGAGGTGCCATCCAGCAGGGAAAAACAGGAGCTGTATTTCTTTGATTGAGAACTGCTCTGCTCTCAAAAAGTCATTGTTGTGAGGGGTGTCAGGTAATGGTGAAGATTAAGGAAATAACAGGGTAGAAAGGCAGATCTCATAAATCAACTTTACCCATTATTGATATGAACCACAGTTAGATAATCCTAACACCCTAGAAAATACCAGGTAGAGAATTCAGCACATGACAATGTTAGGGAAAAGCAGTTTCAAATAGCAGAGATCTAGCTACGGCTATAGGAGTTTAAGTATGGAGTTTCTAGGCTCTGGAAAGAGTGGGGAGAGAGATGACTGTTGGGGGTATGGGCACATGGAAGATGCACAAATTCTACAACTCCAGTGCTGGAAGGCCTGGAAAACGAGGCAATGAATCAAAGTAAAGATAAGACTCGGTTCCTGCAGCTGGGGTCTGAGGTCAGGAAGATGCATGGCAGGATGCTTGTTCTGGATTGTGAGATATCAGCAGTTGGGGTCAAGGTTGATTTGGTACTGACCCCAATGTACTGCTACATTCCTTTGTCCTTAGACTGGAAAGGCTTTGCACACATGCGTGCATATTCAGTTATAACCTGCAAGCCGTACAGATAACTGCCCCAAAGTGGGAATTTCAGGAGATGTTATTGGATGGGAGGTCATGCCCCTTGCCACTCAAACCATGATATATGGGCTAATGCTTATTTAGCCTACTTATAAAGTCACTCTGCATTAGAGGTTAAGGATTAAAGAGACCAGAATACCCCTTGTTCAAACAACTTTTACATTTACCATCAGTCCCGCATAATTGTTCTTTAATTTTTCATGTATTTTTTTTTAGTTCTATCTCTTCAGAGATACATTTTAAGTTTCTTAAATGTAGGACTTTCTTTTTTTTCATATCTTTTGCATTTCCCTAAGTGCTTAATTTCGTACCTAGATTATTCTAAATGACAGAGCCATTAAAGGGTAATTTTCCAATGATGCTTTATAGAGCTGTGGTAAATCCACCGAGTTACCACATGAGGGTGGAGGATGGAAGGGGACTTTGATTTTACATATTTATATTATATGAGAAAAAATGCAAATTAAGCATCTTCTGGTCAGAGGGATAGAATCCTTTAGACCTATGCTGTTAACAGTAGCCATTAGCCACATGTGGCCATTGAGCTCTTGAAATATGCTGTAATATATACAGGATTTCAAAGACTTAGTATGAAAAAATAGACTCTGAAATATTTATATTTTTATATTATTTATACGTTAAAATGACAATAGTTGGGTCAAAACTACTAAAATTATTATTTTTAATTAGTTTCTTTTTACTTTTTCACTACTCGAAAATGGTAAGTTTTATATCTTTCTTCCTTCCTTCCTTCCTTCCTTCCTTCCTTCCTTCCTTCCTTCCTTCCTTCCTTCCTTCCTTCCTTTTCTATTGTGAAGAACTCCCTAGATCAGTAGTTCCTAAACTTTTTTGAATAATAACAGATTCCTTTGAGAATTTGATAAAAACTCAATAAATTATAGAGATAAATAGATACTGTCAGTTCTGACACACTCAATGTATGTATTTCTAAGACTCATCATGCTATGCAAACTCAGGCACTAGAAACTACCACAGTCTAGAAATTGGGGCTGTGATGGAGCTAAACACTTATAAATTTTGTCTGTGATAGGTAAAAAAAGATAGGAGTATAATAAAAATGTTAGCACAGTTTTATCTGTGGTAAATGGTGAAAGACTATATCAATATTACAATAAATATGACACTCAACCTTGAAATATGTCCCACTTGTAGGGGAGTGGGCACCCCTATGAATACTCTCCAACCACACCTTCCCTGTTCCCACAGTCATGCCCTTGTGTCAGAGGAAGAGAATAATAGGGAGATAGGAAATGAGTGAGGGAAAGAGATATAAAGAGAGAAAAATAACAGAGAACAGAGAGGAAAAGTACAAAATATGCTGAGAGGAAAGAGGGGAACAAAGAGAGAGAAGGGCATGCGGTTAAGTGACCAGCAGGCAGGGTTGCGATTTGAGCGCTATTGGAAGGTTAACCTGAAATCAGATGGAAAGGTGGAACAGCAGATGTCGAAAGTCGAAACAGTAAATGAAACAATAAATATAGAGCTCATTGTCTTCAAGAGCTGTGTGCATGCATGCGTTTCATTGATTCGTGTGCAGTTCAGTTTAGCTAGCTACAGTTTTCTGTGTTGGCCTGGTAATGAAATTGACACAACCAAATGCAAAATTAGTATTGTGCTAGAATTTTCTCCCATTTATCAGTCATACTGGAACAAATCTTGTTTTCAAAACAAGCATTACAGCAGAACTGACTGTAGATACAGACACTGCAATAGATTGCCAAACACAACCCACATTGACAACCTCCATACTAGAAGACTTCTAGAGAGCACCCAATATTAGGAATCAAAGCTGGTATACCAATGTTAGTTTAAAATTTTTCTTTTAGATCTCAGTTGACAACCAACATTATGTTAGTTTTAAGTGTATAACATAGTGGTTAGACACGTAATTTACTAAGTGCTCCCCCAATAAGTCTTGTACTCACCTGGCACCACACATAGCCACCACAATATTATTGATTACACTCCCCATGCATTAGGATTTTTCAGATTTTGTGATCATAAGGGATTATGAGAAGGGGAGCCTGATTAACAATTTGTAGCCCCGAGTGTAGCTTAGGGAGTAAATGTCTTATTGGGCTGGATCCAAGGAGATAGAGGAGACATGTTGGATTTGCGGGGCAGAGAAGGTAGATTCCCTTTAGATACCAACTGAGATTGAGCTGGCTACACAGGCCTTTTCTAATCTATGACGAAATTGTCCAAGAAAACCCTTTGTGAACAGGACTATTAAATTTGTTCTCAGCGATAGTAAATAAATGCTTAGTGAGTAGGGAAATTTCAACAGATAGCAGAGAAAAGGAGCAGATGCTGAATTAATTTTATGCTTCTCTTTATTCTGGGATTTAGTTACAATATACAGAATTTGGTTCCCACAAATTCACAGAAATAGGCCAAAGTATCTGTCAAAGGGAAGTGAATTGAGAGGATCTTTAAGTCACTAAGAATAGTGAAGTAACTTTTAAAATTAAATCAAACCATTAAAGGTGATTGCCCATTAAAAAGATTAATAATGATGATAATGAGGACGATGATAAGCTAATATTTATTGGGCTTTTAGTATATGCTGGGAACTATACTGTGTGTTTTATTTGGATTATTTTACTTAATATTCACAACATTTTGAGATAGATTTTATTGTAATCTCATTTTATGGCTAGAAAGAACTCAACCAACATCACACTAATAGCAAGTAGCTTATTTGGGACTTGAATGTAGGTAATCTAGGGCCAGTGTTTTCATGGAAACCACCAGACTCTTTGGCTTTATGAGTGGATTGCTGGGATATCATCTACAGTCGTATAGTCTGGTATTGTTTAAATATTGTGTAATGAATTCTATTACTTATGTTGTTTTTTTAAAAAAGAGAAGAAAACAGATTTAAAAGAGGAAGACTACAAAAAAAATACAATTAAAACAGTTTTAAAAAGTGAAAGTCAACTTTTAAATTCTGCATCCAACATTTTATAACGCATGTATTTGGGTAGCATGACTTAAAAATGTTTTTATTTTATACATGTGTAAAAGGGGTGCCTATCATATGTAAGCTCAACTGGGAGTTTCCTTTGTCATCAAATGCATTCAGAATTGCCAACAGTAAATTATAGTAACAGTGGGTACTATAATCAATTTTAAATTGCTGTTCAGTTTTATAGAAGAAGCATTTAATATTAGACTATTAAAATATTAACAAATGTCATTTATTATTTTTTGAAAACAGGGAAAATTAATCATTTTTTCATATGTCCAGTTAGATTATCTTGTGTGTTATGTTGTAGCAAAGGTAACACTTTATTCTAAATCCTAAGTTGTATGTTCATTAAAATAATTTTCCATTTAATAATCTTTGCTCTAGAGTCTAATTTATAGGAAGTATATAGTTGTCGAATCATTATATTGTACACTTGGAACTAATATAATCAATATAAGATTGTATACCAACTATACTGAAATAAAAATAAATTTAAAAAAGAATTATATAGTAAGATATTCTATGTTTAAGCCAAATTCATTTTTAAATTAAATTTTTTTCTTCAAGTACCAATGGGTATTACCTCATTTTATTTCCTTTGTTTGATAAATCTATTATTCTTCCAGATACTTGGCTCTTGTTAGTGAATTAACAATGGGAGATTTTAAAAATGAGAGTAGAAGATTGTCCTTCCTCTCCTCCCCTTTTGATTCCTTGTTTCTGATACTGCATGACTGTGGGCATGTCGTTGCACAAACTTTTGTCTCTGTTCTCTGTTGTGTGAGAGGAAATAATAATACATGTTGGAAATGAGATCTCCTTAAGGAAATCTTTTTTAAAAAATCCCAGTAGGAGCACCTTTTCTCCTGCTATTGGATTATAACTATCTAGGGAAGCACTCTCTTCCTCGGATTCCTCTTCAGGTTTTCTTAGAGAAGAGCCGAATACCTGGTCTGTTCTCTGCATCGCCTTACCTGGCGCCCAAGCGTTCTTGGCTGCACTTACCAGAAAGATGGTATGTCTGGGACTGCTCAGGGGAAGCTGTTAGGTGCAGCTGCTCTCCCCTCTGGTACTGGCCACCGCTCAGCTCCCCGGAAGGGAATATTCATACATGGCTTCTCAAGTGGTGTAACTGCTCTCTGCCAGCAGCCTGGGCCTGGGGCCAAAGGCGAGAAAGGAGGGGCAGACAGTCTCCCTCACCACCCCAGACATACTTTCCTGTCCTGAGGGCCTAAGGAGAATTTAATTCATCTCATAGTGTGATGAATGAAAAATCAGAGTGGCAGATGGGGAGCAGATTTTTAATAAAGGAACATGGTTTTCTGAAAAATACGATAATGATAATTTGTGATAAAGGTTTGAGTTCTAGTGAAATGAAGTTGATGCCCTTGTATTTGTGATATCAGGCAAGTGGACATTAACCTGGCAGTTTACCTTTGAGTCAGGCAAAGTGTTAGCATTTGTCCTAGAGGCTGAGTCATCTTTCCAGTCTTGATTATGAAGCAAGGCATTTCTTGCCTGTCCTGGCATTACCATTTAGCTTGTCCAGGGAACCAGGAAAATTGTGCATTACCAAACCCTTTCATGACAAGAGAAAACAAGCTGATAATTTCATTGGAGGACTGATTTTCATCTCTCACCTCCCTTCTCATTTCCCTCCTGTACTTTCTGCCTGTCCTACAGGTTCCAGTCTATGCTCACATTAGGGTGAGTGCCCCGGGCCATGGGCAGACAGGGATAATCATACTTGTGTGTGGCAGGATCCTACAAATCCCAGCATGCGTCCTTGCAAGTCAACTGGGCCCCATAACAACCCACAACAATTGCCTTACTATGGGAATTAAATTCGTTTGCTAGGACTGCCATAGCAAAATACCACAGACTGGGGACTTAAACAACAGAAATTTATTTTCTCATAGTTCTGGAGACTAGAAGTCTAAGATCAAGGTGTTGGCAGTGTTGATGTTCTTTGAGGTCTCTCTCCTTGGTTCGCATATGGTTCCTTCTAGTTGTGTTCTCACATGATCTTTCTTCTGTTCACGTGGGCATGCACATCCCTGGTATCTCTCTGTGTTTTCTAATCTTCTCTTTTTATAAGGACATCGGTCAATTAAGGTCTGCCCTAAAGGCCTCATTTTAACTTAATTACCTATTTAAAAGCCCTGTCTCCAAATACAGTCACATTCTGAAGTACGAGTGTTTAGGGCTTCAGCATATGAATTTTGGAGGAACACAATTAAATGCATAACGAATAATTTCCCTTTGTTCTTAATTTAGAATACCCAAACAGTAGTTGATTTAGGCCCCAGTCTTTTCTTTTGAAAGACAGGATGGCATTTTGGGAAGAAGCATACACTTTGAAATTAGACTGCTAATGGTATAAAACCTGATTTAATAACTTACTCTTTTTTTTCTCTTTGGGCTCTCTGAGTCTCTATTTCCTTATTTGTAAAATTTGTGTAACAACTCCTTGGGGATATGATGGGATAACCTGTCTGAAGTGCCTGGGGCAATGATGTAGGCAATAAGGTTAGTGCCACTTCCTTCCTTTCAGGAAAGGTGAAGGTTTCTGTTACTTTCAAGGGAAGGCATTTTTCCCTGGTTCCTCTAGTGATGTTCAATCCCTTTCCCAAAGGTAAAGAAAATGGCCAAGGAGGTAGTTAGAAGTAGTCGAAATACTTCTTTTAGGTGTACCATGGATTTCTTAGGCTTTTGTGGAATGGACAGGAAATTAATAATCATTTAGAGCCCTTTATTTTAGGGAATGATATTCAGTTTAGGAAACAAAATAATATATTGAGGGCTAGTGGTTGCTGTCATGAGATATCAGAGCTAGGTAGGGAATTAAGGACCCAACTAAGTGGTTACTGAAGAAGCTAGTACATAAAAGACAGTTACTAGGATGGAACAAGTATAATAGGGGTTTGAGGAACAGCTGTTGCATCACATTTGGTGCTGCAAGACAACTCTCACCTTGAACCTATTGGTGAATATAGAGCTTATGATATATTGCTAGGCAGAACTGTGAGATGTCCACTTGCAATTGTAAGCCTTTAGATTTGTTATCAGAGTAAGGCTAGAAGGGTAAGATCTGGACAGTGGCCTGGCATCTGAGAACAAGTAATAAGCATTTTCTGAGTGTAATTATTGCTCATACACTTAGCCCATTTGTCTCATCATAGAAGTAACAGACTGGATAACATATAATTTATAGTTTATTGCCAAGTTTCTTTGACTCTCAGATCACTTCTAGAAAAGACTTCCGATATCTTTCTATTTTTGCCGTCATCATGATTCATAGTGGAGCAGGATGAAGAAAAAATAAAGAAATAAAGCTAAGTAGAGAACTCAGACACAGTCTACTGGTAATTTTCCACTACTTAAGAGAGAATGTCACTTTTCTCCCAAACAACCCAATCCTTACACTTATCACCAATGTACATAGCATGATTGATATTGCATATCTGCTATGTAAACATTGCTTTAATATTTTTCATTACTTTTGCCCAAATGACCCTGAGTAAATGTAGTATCTGGCACAAGGTGCTAGAGTTGTGGCACTGTTTCAAAGCCAGTGGCTTTGTTGCACAACATGAAACCCTCAGAACTTTGGCAGGGCTGGAGTTCATTTTTATCTTTAAAAAATTTTACTGAAGGTTTCACCTTTATTATCCATGAAGGGAACCAAACAAATGAGATACTTTTAACTTCCTAACTGGGTAATGATAAATAGTTTACATGTGAAGAGCACCCAGTAGTTAGCAAAATATTTTCATTCACAAACTCACAGACACACAGGAACACACACTATATACTTTGGGTAGAAACAGAAATCCATTTTAGCAGGAATAAATCTCACCTTCTAAAAAAAGGAAGATGTTATAACCTGATTATCTTTCTATAAATGTCCTCATATTCACTGATATTAATGTTTGGAGAATCTTTTTAAAACCCTTGGAATTGCAGTTGTATTTTTATTCAATAAAGGGAGACTATCTGTACTCCTACTAAGGCAAGCAGATTTCAAGGATGTTTAGATTTCCATGTGATACTACATCGAGATGAAGTACACTTTTTTTTGTTTTAGTGGAAAATTAAATGAAGGGAACTTTTGATACTATCTTTAACAGTTCAATTTAAAAATAAATGTTATTTCACCTTTTCTGTGTCAAAAAGAGATGAGTGTATATACATTGAATGAATCTAGCTCACATAAGCCAGTCAATGGAGTTTTTCTATGCCTACGAAGTATTTTATAAAAAATTTTTTCAAAGAATTAATTTTTTAAAATAAAAGCTTAGTGGATTATTTAGATACTTCAAATATTGATCCAAAATACCCCCACTGTAATTTTTGGGAAAAAAAATACACTAACAGTATTTTAAACAGTTTGAGCATGAATTTCCCATAATTGGAAAGCTAAATAGAATTGCATAAAGCATTGGAAATAATTGACAGTTACTTTTATCATCATCATCATCATCATCATCATCATCATCATCAATTGTTCTATGTCCTGTTAAGCAGAACTCTTCAACAGAAGCTTTCTTCTGACAAAAATATTCTCAAATCCTCATAAAATCCAAAGTAGTCCAGTTTTCTTCATGCATGGAAGCAAAACTGTTTATCACAAATTTAATTGGGTAAACTGAGAAAACATTTGAATGAGAGGCAATGTGCTAGTTGTTAAGGTGGAGCTGGAATACAATGTGAATAAGGGATCCCAATGCCTGGCTTCTAGATCTGACTTTGCCACTTGAGAATTGTCTGTTCTCAGGTAAATTATTTAACCCCATCCCCAGCCTCACCCCAGGGCCATGGTTTTTAAATCTGTAAAAGAGAAGCTCGATACTTGGTTCTGCTTACTTCATAGCATACTTTTAGGGTAGGTGAGATAGTGAATGTGAAATGCTTTCAATATTTTTAAATGTTATGAAAATATAAGTGGTTGTTATTATTTTTTGAGTGGAGTTGAAAAGCTTGGTGGACTTACTCAGAAAACCTGAGTCCAAGTTTCCATTCTTCCACTTAGTATCTAGGAGAACTTGAACACATTAGTGGACCTTTTTCCATACCTCTGAAAAGGGTTAAAAAATAACTACTTTGCATATGTATTATGTGAAGACTTTATAAAATTCAAGATAGTCTAGTTTTCTTCCTGTGTGGAGGCAAAATTGTCACAAATGCAGTCAGACAAAGCAAAAAAAAAGTTGTGTAAGAGGTAATGTACAAGCTGTTATAGTGTTTTTTAAACTGTAAAAACAGTCAAAAGTGTTTTTAAACTGTAAAGCTCCTTGCAAATGTTCAATCCCTTTGCTGACAACACGTGAATTTTTCTATAGAATGAACTAGTGGTGAGATTGGGCTAGAAAAAACATCTGCATAGAACTTTACCAGAGTGAGCAAATATCCATAATCCTTATCAATGAACAGGAGAGCGAGCTGGGTGACAAACTGGAGTGTCACCAGCTTCCTCTGGCATTGCTCCCGGGATCCTTTGTTGAAAGTCAGGAAGGAGGATCTGAAATTTCTTTGTTTAAGGAGTCAAATCCAGCTCATTAAGAGATGATTTAGAAAACAATGAATATATAAGGGAAAAATCTTTAACTTTCATTTTTAAAAATTAAATCAGACTTTGAGAACTCAAAGAAAAGTGACATATGAAAAAGAATATGTAGTTTCTGAGGATAAAAACCAACATCGCAGTTTCTACATCTAATTATTAGTATTATATTGCTAATATCTCCTATTACTTTTGACATTAGTAAATCATTGCTAATATTGCTTTTGATATGGCATCATTCAAAGGGAGTGTGTGTCAGATGTATTGGAGCAATTCCCTGCATTTGTGCTGGTTTCAAACAGAATTACAAAATCTCCAGTGCTTTCCTCGCTGTTTAGTTTTCCTCAGAAAGTAGTTTTCATAGCTCTCCAGTTCTCTAATCTTCCTACTTCAGCTCTTTAAATTAACTCTGCTGCCAGAAACCATCCTATTTGGCTTTTGGTATGTTTTACTAAATGTGCTATTTGGCAGTAGAAAGCAGGCAAAGAGTCAGAAGACCTTCAACCAGATAGCCTTTTATGGTTGTGAAAATACAACTGCTATTGCTCTCTTTCATTTCTCTCTCTGTGCTGTTTTTGATTTTAAAAAAATTACTAAAGCGAGAGAAGAATTACCAAAAAATCCAAAAGATTCAAAAGAGTTTCTGTCTCTGCAGCTCAGGGCAGAAGAGGATGAGTGGCCTCTGAGGTGCCAGTCATAGCACATTTCCCTACTTGCTTGCCATGAATGAGCTAGTGCAGTGTGCTTGGTCCATCTGCATGGTGCCCAGCAGCAGCTCACCCCATCTGAGCTTCTGTGTTACCTCCTCTGGCAGATTAGTATGATCACAGATCAGCAGTTGTAGTGGCCGAAGAACAAATCTTTCATTTTATGGTGTATTGAGCACCCCCAAGAAGGGTGTGATGAATGAATGAATGAATGAATGAATGAATGAAAACAACCAGTGCTAAACAGCATTGATACTTCTGACTGAGAGAGGTATCAGTCACTAGTCAAGGATACTTCCTTTAACTATTTAAGGTTCTTCAACAACCATTGCCCTGTCTTTTGGTAATGGCACTTTAACTTTTATAATTTAAGTACATGATCTGTTTGGAGTAAGTTTTTGAATAGGTGTGAAGTTTAGGTTGTTTCATTTTTTTTACCTACAGATATCCAATTGTTACAGTACCATTTGTAGAAAAGGCTACATATCTTTCACTGAATTTCCTCATAGGCAGAAGTGAAATTCTTAGTGTTCCATATTTCTTTTTCCTTTTCTATTTCTGCATATTTTCTTTTCCCTTCAAAGCAGGAAATTTTTTCTATTATGCTTTGAATATTTTTCTTCTTCTACTTGTTGATTTTAGGAAGAAATACCTATTACTAATTTCTGATATTTCCTTCAATGTAGGGTAGCTCGATGAGTGTAATTTCACTCCTTTACTTAATCTGTCCGAGAGCAATCAGTGATGCATCTGAGCACTACATTTGGATAAATAAATTATACTTGCTTGACTTGATTCCTACTCTTTCTTATGAGGAATGAAAGCTTGAGAGAAGCAAGAACCAAGAAGCAGGATATTCTGCTTTCCATGCAGTAATTCTTACTGGATCGATCTACCCACCTCTCTTCATGAAGAATACAGCTCTCATAAGTACTGCCTATGTCTGAATAAATAAGTCTGCCTAATTCTAGTGTTCAGTTAGCAGGCACATTTAGCTGTTTAACTAAATTGCATCCCCTAGTTTTGCTTTTATCAACTATGAAGATGATATTTTGATTAGCCAGATGCTGATATACCTTATTTTTCCTTTTAAAAAATAATCTCAGTAGGAGAAAGGGGTGCTATTTATTAAGGCCTTTTAAAAGTCCTAGCATTTGGTATATAGGTCAGAAATATATTTTCATCCAGACATAACAGAGAATAAAATTTGCAGATAGAAATTACACATGAAGAAGCTTTCGATCTGACTTTGGACATTCCATTTTAATGTGTGTGTAGATTGTTTTGACATTGGCACTTTGCAGAAGTTTATATTGTTCTAGTTTTCTATTGATACTGTTTTTAGACATGTGAAATTTGACTTTGGACTGTGTCTACATAAGCTCAGGTTGCTATAGCAAAATACCATGGACCAGGGAGCTTAAACAGCAGACATTTATTTTTCACAGTTCTGAAGGGTGGGAAGTCCAAGGTCAAGGTGCCATCAAATTCAGTTCTTGGTGAGGACTTTATTCCTGGCTCACTTATAAGATGGCTGCCTTATCTCTATAGCCTCAGTTGGCTGCCTTCTCTTTATATCCTCACACGGCAGAGAGAGGAATCTCTGTTGTCTCTTCCTTTTCTTATAAGGGCGCTAATCGCATCATGAGCGCTGCACCCTCAGGACCTCATATAAACCTAATTACCTCCCAAAGTGCTTCCTCAATACATCACATTGAGAGTCAGGGCTTCATGATTCAAAACACAGGAATTTGGGAGGGGGGTATACACGTTCAGTTCATGACAGTCTATAACTGTAGTTTATCGGGACTTGATGCACAGGAAAGTGACAGTTTCTATAGATTCAGAGAACATTTTAGGATTTTAAAAAACCTGCCCATGGGCTGTTGCCTTTCTTATCAGGAGTGCACAGAGACATCTTAGGTGCCAGATGCGTACAGGGCTATGAGAGCATTGAAAAGAGCTTGTGGGAACCAAAGTTTCATGATGGGAGCACACAGAGACAAACAGTGCCATGAAAAAAGTGCACAGATCCTAGCAGATTGGCTATGAACTGTCATCATCCAATAGTAACCACATAGGTGACCAGAACCACGCCTGTTTTAAGGTTCCAGGAAAGGTTTTGAGTATAGACTGATGTAGCTTTATATGCAAACTTAGCTTTTCCTAAGCACATTATCTGATACATTGCACTAATTAATATGTTAGTAATAATAATTCATAATAATTATTAATTGATGCATGAATTGCACCAATGATCCCTACTTTTCATGTCATCTATATCCATGCCCTTTGGCAGTAGTCTTTCATACTGATTCTGGTCTTATTCAGATGTTTTCTTTGGCTAATGGAAGGGTAACAGACATGATACAAGCAGAAGTTTACAAAATATTTGAGTGATTCTTGTTCCTCTCTTGGAATCCTGCCATTGTCATGAAAACAAGCCTGTATAGTTTGTATATAGTTTGTACACACGTAACAGAAATGAGCTATCCTAGTGATGGTAGCCTAGATCACCTGGCCCCTGACCTACACTTTCAGCTGACCACAAACATGGAGGAACCCAAATGAGAGCAGCTAAACCCAGCCCAGGTAACAGGACAGTCCAGCTGATATTTGAAGTCATACGAAATAGTAAATTGTTGATGTCTTAAACCTCAAAGCTTTAAGACAATTTGTCATATGGTAATAACTAACTGATAAGAAGAATTGAATTTCCAAAAATAGAGGAAAGAGATTCTTTAGAGCCGTGGTCCCCAACCTTTTCTGGCACCAGGGACTGGTGCTTCTATGAGAATCTAATGCCTGATGATCTGAAGTGGAGCTGGGGCAGTGATGCTAGTGCTGGGGAGTGGCTGCAAATACAGATGATGCTTCACTTGCTCGCTGGGTGCTCATCTGCTGTGTGGCCTAGTTCCTAACAGGCCACAGACTGATAGCAGTCTGTGGCCCAAGGGGTAGGGACCTCTGCTTAGATGCCTCAAGTATTTTGGGCCATCCCTTTGCTTCACAATTGTTTCACTTGAACTGCAGGGTAGCTGATATTTTGCTTTTACATTCTTACTTGCAGGCCCAAGTAGTCAGTCTTAGATAGACACGAAGTCAGCTGAATCTTCCTGAGAGCAGTAGAGGGGAAAAACGGTATTTGAGAAAAAGAAATGGGAGAAATAAATGCTTCTCAGAGTTGGGAACATTGCATGAATATTGTTTTTTGTTAGGTCTCTGAGGGTTCAGTCTTAAGAAATATCAATAGCTGCTTCAGATTAAGAATCTGTTAAGGATGATTTTCCTAGTTAAATGTGGATACAAGATAAAACTTAATTAGGAGAATTTTTTAAATGCCTAAGTCATTCTATAACAAGAGACAAAACCCGTTGAAGTGTAGGGCTAAAAATGACTTGTCATAAGAATTTCCAAATGCTATCTTACCAGATAGATTTCATATTAAGTTCAACATTGAAGTGAATAAAAATCAAGAAAATTCAAGTGTACTTGAAGAAAGGCACTTTGAATAAAACCAAGTGACTAGGGCTGCCTCCATTGTAAATTTCTAATCTTTGCAAGCAAACAGCATGCATGTTAGGATGCACCAGATTATGCTGCAATCCCCCAAATCTCAATGGCTCTTGACACAACACAACGACACAGCACAACTTTATATCTTTCACTTGCTGTGTGTCCTACATGGGTCGGAGGGCCTCTGCTCATTGCAACATGTCAGAGACAGAGGCTGAGAGATGCTCCATCTCTACACATACTTCCATAATCACCAAGGCAGAAAGTAAAAGAGGAATATTGTCAGTCACATGCTGGCTCTTAAAACTACCACATGGAAAAAACATATGGAACTTCTATTCTCATTTTACTGGTCTAAGCAAGTCACACAGGAGAGGGAAATACAATCCATCTGTTTGCTGGGAAAGCAAGAGAAGCGGAACATATCCTGATATCTTCCACAGTTGTCCTGTGCAACAAAAAATTGGGTTCAGTCTTCTTTTTATGTGAAAAATACATTTACTCCCACCCCAAGGAAAACCACCCCAAATCCCTGTGAAGTAATGACATAAAATGCAAAGTCTAGAGTATGTAGTGATGTGCTGTCATCTCCACAGCAGGTCTAGATATAGTGCTTTTTCATCCAGAGATTTCAGGGCTAATGTGATAACTTCTCTCTTTAGACATCCAGTATGCACTGATGATATTGGTATAGGGTAAGTGCAATAAACATTCCCACTCAGAAAGGGGACAATTGGGAGACACAGTAGAACAATTCTAAAATCCCACTAGATAGACATTTTGAAAGCCTTTTCACTGAGAGTGAACACTGGCTCTCCTATAATGTGTGCTTAATTAGTGTAATTTGTAGCCTCTGTCTACCTCTTCACTCATATTATCTCAAGAAATTAGAGTGACTTATCACTGATAACTTTGGAAAAATAAATTGGATATTCTTAAGTGAGTTCTACCTCTCTTCCTCATTGGAGTGAGCAGCCTTGAGCTTCACTATGCTCCTCCTGATTAGATACCCTATCCTCCCACCTTCAGGTGAAGTGGTCTGCCCTGATTCAGCATTACCTAATGGGTAAGGTACACCTGCTAATTACTGGGATTCAGATAGCAGATCTATTTAGCTGCACAGCTAAGCTACATACTTAGCCGTTATCAACAGCAACGGTGACCTGATCTAGTTATTTCTCAGTTTTTTCAGGTGAGAATGATTAAACAGGTTTCTCAGAGAATTCAACATGTGGGTTTTCTACTTCAGAAATTCCAGCTAGCCTTGTGTTGAAATGTCTTTATAGTCAGTATTTATGTTTTTTTCCTCTAATTGCTTGGATCTGTTTGTATTCATTCATGATTTTTTTTAGAACTTTTCTTAATGTTGAAAATTTTATATATGTATTTTCACTTTATTTTAAAAATTTTATTGATTTATTATTATTATTGTGACATTGGTTAGCAAAATCCAGTAAGTTTCAAGTGTACAATTCAATAGTAATTCAATATATATATATTGCATTGTATGTTCACCACCCAAAGTTAGACTTCTTTCTGTCACCACATATTTGACCCCTTTTACCCCATCTACCTCCTCCCAGGAATTATATTTTTAGCATGCTTATTTTATTTGTTTCTATTTTTTCAGTTCTATAATTGTGTTATTTTAGTATTAAATTAATTTTTCTGTGGACTTCTCTTTTATGTTATTTGCTGATATTTGAGTATTATCTAGATATAAAAGAGAGACTAATTAATTTATGCAGATCTTGACCAATTGAATAAGGGAGATGAGGGAGATGGAAGTGTCTAGATAATTCCTAGATGTCTGGCTTGAATAATTGGGTGTCACTGTTCACTGATAAAATATTAAAGCAGGAGGAAAACATTTTGATTCCAGCAATAAAATTTTTCTGCACATTGGTCCTGCTCAGTTTCCCAGTAGCACCTCAGGACTGAAGAATTGTTTTCACAGAGCAGACTTGAGTAAGTTCCTTCAGTAGGAGAGAGGGGGGCTTAAGACACATGTAAACACTGAGTTTCTAAAGAAAGGGTCTACAGAATGCTAGGAAGGAGTGCTAAAAAATGATTGGAAAAGTGACAAAGACTGAGTTTTGAAAATTTACCTGTTTTTAGAATCTTGAACTTTAGTAAAAGAGAAATGCTCTCTCTTTTTCTTCTAGTTTCTAATATGTATATAATATGACCCCAAGCTCCAGTACTCTTTTTAATATTATAATTTATTCACCTGTTAGATTTACGGGCTAATATTAGATTCTAAGAGCTATTAATAAAATAGGGCAAATGAATTTCAGTTTCTGAAAAGAAGATAACATATAAGAAAATGCTAATTAAATTGCATGTGAAGATGATATGGGAATTCTGAAAAGGGTTAGACCAAGGTAAGAAGGAAAAATAAGATGAAGGCAAATGGAGAAGAGAGAAAAGGGTATTTCAAGCAGGAAAAAGGGTAAAAAGAACAGTGTGAAAATTGTGTGTGTGTGTATGTGGTGGGGAGAGAGAGAGAGAAAGGGAGGGAGGGAGGGAGGGAGAGAGAGAGAGAGAGAGAGAGAGAGAGAGAGAGAGAGAGAGAGAGAGAGAGATCACCCAAGAATTGAAGTAGAGTGCAGTAAGAAGACAAGCCTAACTAGAGAAAGATTTTGTGGGCAGAATTGGAAAATAATGAAAGGCATATGGAATGTTGTGTTGGTCTTCTATTATGGAAACATTTGGCAGGAGAGTTCAGACCATGGGAGGCATTTAGAGTGTTTTAGCAGGAAGGTAATAATAAAAAATTGCATTTGAACAGTTAAATTGGTAGTAGAGCAATGTGCAGAGCAGACTGAAGATGGGGAATTATTGAAGACATAAAGACAGGTGTAGAGGCAACTATAATAATTTGGAGGAAAGAACATAAGGACCTAGAAAAAGAGTACTAATGTGAAGAAAGGATAAAGACAAGAGACATAAAAAGAGAATTACAAACCTGGAATTTAGGGTGGTAGTGTTTATGAAATCAGTTGATGGAGACAAATCACAGAAAGCAGCTTAGGGAAAAATATTGACAATTTACTGGCATACACGTACAAACCGTGGGTAGAGTAGAATTGAGACTGTTTTTAGAAATGGTTAGAACGAGGGGCAATTCTCTGTCTCTCACCTCCATATCTTCTCATATTGAGGCCATCTCCATGAAATAGAGAACCTGGCTACCACTGGCTACAGGGATGGCTTTCTACTCACCGTTATAAAAAATCATGTTAACAATTTTAGAGAAAATTTAAAGAGAAAAGAGAACAATCATCAATAATCTTATCACCTTAATGCAGTTACTGGAATTTTTTACTCATTTTTTAAAAGTTAATTTTTTTATAGATTTATATTCTTTACATGGTACAATTTTAAATTAGCTGCTTTTCACTTCATCAGTAACAAGCATTTTTTAAAACTTTGCTGTGGGGTCCTCATTCTTGTCTTCTAAAACGGCTTTAAATATTCTTTTGAGGGATATATGGTGGGACACTAAGTGGTTTTTAATATCCTGCCATTCTAACTAATACTGTTATGAGTATACAAATATAAGTAGGTCTTTTTTCTTTTTTTTGTCTTGGATTTTTACATGGAATAAAATCCACACAAGGAGAAGTTACTTGGTGGAATAATGAATATAATTTTTTTTACTGGGTATTGGCAAATTGCTCTCCAAAGGATTATATAATTTATATTGCCAGCAACACTGTGTGTGTATATTATGTCAGCATTGTACTCCCTAGTTTTAAAGGCAATAATTATTACTAGACAAAAACTATTATGTGATTTTAAGGGTGATTATTATTAGGTATAAAATAATATCTTATTGTTTTAAAATATTGCATATTTTTTGTTACTAGTGAGGTCTTTAATATTTTACTCATTTATATATTGACTTCTTTTATGTTAACACATCCATATTTTTGATCAATTAGCTGTCTTCCTTATAATTTAGTTTTGATTGCTCCTCAAAAGTTTTTTCGTGTAGATAAATCTATTAATTACTTTATTTTGTTGTTTCTATATTTTTAACCTTAAAAATAATAACTTCTCCAAAGACCTAATATATGTTAATTTCTCTTTTAATTTTCTATATTTGTATTGGATTTATAAAAGGCAATGTACTCACTGATCCAACAAAAAAATTTGTGTGCAAATGTGAGGTATAGCTCTATACTTTTCCTCCTCTAATTTTTAGTCATTAATGCTATGTAGGATCTTTAAAATAATAATTTCAGTCTAGAAATGAAGTGGTTTGCTGTTTCCAGATGGGGGACTGTATGCTGGATATCGTCCCCACATTGTGGGTGTCGAGTTTCAAATGCGTTGAATTGGAAGATGTCTTCAGAACTCTTTTGGATTTGAGTTCAGAAAAAACATGAGTTTAAAGGAGAAATTCAGTGTGTTTATTTTTTATTTATGAAAAATTTCTCAAGAAGAATAAACTTTTCATTGATGTCCAAATGACTAATAGCAGAGAATTGTGATGAAAGGTAGTTTTTGAAAAACTAATGATTTCTTTAATTAGTAAGCAATTTTATTTCAAAAAGAAGTAATCTGCCTGAAGTTACAAATCAGACTCCTCATTCTTGATCTGATGTTAGTCTTTATGAGAGACTCTCTCTGAAAAGCTCATCATCATCATCCTATGCTGCCCGATTTGTCACAGAGATGATGTTAATGATTTATCTTCCAGGCATTTAGAGAGAAAGCATCTTTGGTCTTCTAATGAATTCTTCTTCTTTTAGTTAGATACAAGTCTCTCTTCAGTGGAAATTGTCCACAGTCTGAAGCAGTTCCTCATAGAATTTTGTTACAGCTACTTTAAATTCCACTTTGAGTGCCATTGCTCCATGCTTCTATTTCCTGTATCTGGAAGCAGGATGGGACAAAGATAAGATAATTTACTCACTGGAGACCTCTATTATGTAAGAAGCAACAGTTATTATCTCTATTTACAAACAAACAAACAAACAAACAAACAAACAAAAAACCTGAGCCTTGAAAGCCTAAGATATGATCTTTGCTGTTAGTAGCAGAATACTTTATTTATTGAACAATTATATAGTGGTTATTATGTGCCAGATATATTACAACCCTATAAGGTGAGTATTATTTTTATCCTCATCTTAAGATGAAGCAGCTGAGGTTCAGAGAGGTTAAGCAACTAGCCCAGGTCACACAGCTGGTAAGCGACAGAGCCAGGAATTAAATCCAGGCTTAGGACACTGAACTGTTCAACATTCAGTAAGGCCAGAACTAGGAACAAAATCTCCTGATTTGTGACTTAGTTCTCCTTCTAGTAAACAAGGTAAGTGCACATTCAGTTATCTGCTGAATAACCAAAGCCAGATGCACATTTCTTTTCAATGAACCTATATATCCAGTTTTCATCAAGTATTCTTAGCAATCATACCCCTTGCACTTGATCTGCTGGTCTTTACAAGTGACTCCACCACTAAAGAAAAACAAAATCAATTTTCTTCTATAAGGAGCTGAACTGTTGGTACATGAAGTTATAAAGTACTGAAAACTTGTGCCTTTAAATTTTTTAAAGGATACAGGTGTTAAAGAAAGATGTCTTGCTTGGCTAAACACAAATGTGGCTAGGCTGAAAGGGATTTAAAGAGCCTCATGCTCTTTCTCTACTACCCACAGTTGAAGGACCATAGCAGCTCTATTGTTATCAGTGTACTTGTTCACGAATGATAGGAGGTTAAACCCTGAAGAATCAAGAGAGATTAAGAAGGGTTCTTAATACCATGTTATTTAATAGACTATGAACTAAGGCTCAAATAATCAATACAATGATTTTTCCCACTCTACTTTAATCTGGATTTGATTGCTGCTATTATAACGTCATCAGCTAACTTTGCGATGACTATCTGTAAGAGAGGGAGCCATGAGCTCAGGAAAATTTTCCTCTATTTCTGTTCCACTGAGTTCCTCACTTTCTTCTTAAGTGAAGTACAAATCTGAAAGTATTATGCTAAAATGTATCATCAGTTTTGGTTTCTTTGAAGTATCTAATTTTTAGTTTTTTTTTCTGATATAAAAGTAGGAGAAAACAGAACACTACTTAAAATGTCAATGTTTGCAGCATTCAGAGGTATCAATATTGTTATTAGTATACCTTCTTCTCACAGTAAGAGATTTCCTTTTCTGTGTAATGAATTCAAGCATTTCTTTAACTAGAACTTTGAGCTGCTTGTTTAGGCGAACTTCAACATATGGTTTTCCTCTTTAACTTTTTAATATTTTGGTCTCCGGTGAATCCACATACAAAAGCTTCCTTCCTTTAGCCGGAGTCCACAAATGAAAGGCTTTTCTTTTTCTGATTGTAGATTAGCCTGCCAAGAAACAAACATGAGCTGGAGAACATCACTTTAATTTATTGATGGGATACAGATGACAAGGAAGTCTGTCCTCTTCTAAGCTTTTGGGAATGCTTCGGGCTGACCCAGCACAGCCGAGTTCATACGGCAAAGACAGACTTTGCCAAAAACTGAAGCCAATAGTCATTGCAAACCTCTGAACCAAAACATTCCTTTAGTGCTTGAATTTCCCTATAATTTGTGTAGATTCCCTTTTTGTCAATGAAGCTAGCAGTGGATAACTAGCTTCGTGCAATCAGACAAAACAACTGTGCCATTCATTCAATAATTAGTTGATAGCCGTACTGCATGCTTTATGGTTTCCGTTCTTCATTCTTTCCTTTCTTTTAAAGTCCTTGGAGACAAACTCTGGGATGTTTGGCAACGTGGAGGCCCTTGTTGAAAAATATCCTGTCCTTTTTACTCTAGGGTTGCTAATAAGTTCTATTCTCAGAGGCAAAACATTAGTTGCACACAGCAGGGAGGATCAGCCAAGTTAAAAAAGTTTGGTTCTTCTGTATATTACCTTTTGCCTCGCTTTGCCTTACTCATGACTCAGGAAGGTTTTACTCTTTCTTATATCTAATAGTGTACGAATGAATTTGATACTCAAGCTAAATGCTTATAGCAGATCTTACATAAATTCCTTTTTAAACATTCAGACATAAAAAATTTTATGAGAAGTGAAGCAGAGACAGAAAGATAGAAAAAAATAAATGGAGGGGAGGATTGTGTGATTAGAGTTAACTTGCTTTGAAGAGTGTATAGCTAATTAAATTACTGCCTGGTAAAATGGGCTAAAAATTGTTATTGTGTTAATTCTTTTCCTGTTCATTTCAAACTTCTTTGTTGTTGTTTCTTAAATCTCTAGAAGGGAAGGGAGGGAAAACATCAACAACACAACAGGAATACTGTTTCAGGTTTTGTTGCCATCACTGCCTTTAAGATGCAGTGGTGTCAACATCTACAAAATTGGTGTTGGCTGCCTTCCCTGAATATCGTTTGGCCCTGTCAGTCAAGGGTCTAGGGTGCAAGTGATACAGCTTGAACCACTTGAAGGAAAAGAGGAACATTTTTTTGGTTGCTCTAAATAGTCTGTAGGATGGGAAGGTGAGGAGTGGCTGGAATCTGGGATGCAGAGGCTTATAGGAATCTCCTCCATCCTCTTCTCATTGCTCTTCTCTGTTTCTCTTTTTGCTTGATTTTTTTCCCCCCAGGACATATGGAACATCAAGTAGAAATATAGTGTTAAAAGATAAACTCAACCATATTAAAAATTTTAAGAGTTTATTTGAGCAAAAACCCATGCTAATTGGGCCACACCAAACTGGAGTAGTTAGGAGTGCTCCTCCAACAGGAGCCTAGGGAGAGACTTTTATAGAGGAAAGGCAGAAACAAAGTAAGAAAATTATTGATTTGCTATAGCTTAAAAGCTAGTTGGTTGGTTGTGACTGGTTGCCCTCAGGTTTCAATTTCATAACCTCAAGGCATTTACAGGCTTATATTCTGGTTTGTTTATGTAGACCACCACGACATTAGAGCCATCTCAGTCTAATGATTAGTTAATTTAACAATAGCCTTTGAAATTTTTAGCCTCAATTACAGTTCTGATATAAAAGAGTTGAAAAAAACTTTTTTCTCAAACTCCGGTTTACCCAGGAAAGTACTGTGATTTGCCTGGCTTGGAGCATTTCTCTCCTCTTAGATCAATCACTTTTGACATTGAGATGAGGCATTATAAAAGGTCCAGCCCATTTCACAAACCCATTCTTGACCCTGAGGCCAAGGGCATGAGTCACTATCCAGAAGAGGGGAAGGAGGGCTGAGCAAACAAAAATGAGAGCCCCTAAAATTGCTATCTCTGATCCTCAGTGTATCTACTTGAAAAGAGTATTTGAAATTTGAGAACGCCATGGGTTAAGATTCTCCCCTGAAGATGTTGTAGAAATAAATATACCAAATAGATCTTAGTTGTAACATTGGCTGGGGGTGGGTGGTGCAGTCAGTTGTTAGAGAAATGGCGTTTATAGTCTTTGGTCTGACTTATGAGCACAAGGAAATGTCATAATTATATTGAGGTTCAACTCCTTTTCTACTCTAAGGAACACTTGACAGTTTTTTCCCCCCTAAGTATTACAAAATAGTATACTACTATTCAATGAAAGTCTAAGTTTTCCCAACATACGTGGAAAACAAGTTGGCTTGAAGGTGGGCTGTAGTGTGTAGAGTGCAAAGGTGTACTTAAAACAGTTACCTTGCTCGAGAGCAGGGATCAGCAAATGTTTTCTGTAAATGACTACATAATAAATAGTTTTGGCTTCGCTGGACATAAGTCTCAACTTCGACTATACAACCATACTCTTGAAGTGGAAAAGCAGCCATAGACGATATGAAAATGAATGGACATGTCATGTTCCAAAACAACTTTATTTACAAATAT
This sequence comes from Eidolon dupreanum, assembly GCA_028627145.1. NCBI lineage: Eukaryota > Metazoa > Chordata > Mammalia > Chiroptera > Pteropodidae > Eidolon > Eidolon dupreanum. The sequence continues at coordinate 21,176,795 of CM053508.1, forward strand.
AGGGTGTAGGCAGTAGTAGTTTATTGGCTCTGGCATACACAATAATGCCTAAGAGTTGTATAAAGTGAAATATTAAAGAAATCCTATGCATTATTAGTATTTAGAAGTGTTTTTCAGTGACCTAAGAATAGATTTACAGAAATAGTTTGATTAGAAGATTGGCTATTAAATATAATAAATATGTGTTTAAAATGATATTTCTTAGGTAAAACATAACCACAATTAAACTATTTCTATTATTGAAAATTTCTTGCAGATTCACTGTTTATGTTAAACAGTTCTTTAAGAATGAATATAACATTGATTGAAATTCAAATCAAATATAAACCCTTGAAATCAAATGAGTTTTTTCACAGGATATAGGCATAGCTAACTTTTTATCTGTTTTACTTTTGCAGCAAAATGGTTATTGACAACATATGTTGTGAGCAAACGTGTTTTTTTATTTGTAATACTTGCAGTCGTGTGAGTGTACCATTATTACTTGACATTTAAAATATGTCTCAATTGAAACATGAGACTTTTTATGAACTGAAAAACTTGGAAATCTTTCAGGCAGAGGATTATATTTATGACATAACTTTCAATATTTCCATTATATCACTTTATTTTTAAGCATTTATTAAGTAGCTATAAAAAATCACTTTGGGGCCAATCTCAATGTGTTTCCTAAATGTGATGATTGTACCAAATAAGAAAATGTATTTTCCATACTTCATCAATTCTAAGATACACACATTTTTTTTTTTTTT
>CM053508.1:21178046-21351079 GCA_028627145.1 Eidolon dupreanum
TCTAATGAAATGAACCCCAGTGAAATCCTAGGGAGAGCTACAAAGTTCTTGAGAAAATTACTTCAATGGGACACTCTTAACTTAACTTGGACTAAATTGGACAGAGGGTACAACACGAAAGCAGCCGTTCACATCTCCAAATCCAACAGCAGGAAACACACCGATATAACTATTCTGCTGTAGACACGTGTTACTTTTCTTGAAAAGAAAAGGGAACAAGATCTCAGAGGATAGAATCTTATTATATACAAAATAGAAATTATGAGAGAGTCCTTCATACTAAAGATATTTCTAGGCCTTGAAACTTAACAAAGGAACTCTCAACATTTGCCCAGCTGGACTTCAGAACTGCTATGAATCAATGTCCTTTTTTCCCTTCCATTTTACCCTTTTTGAATGATGAATGTCTATAGCTGTTATCCCGTGCCTGTCACACTACTGTATTTTAGATATCTTGTCTCTTTGGTTTCACAATTCTAAAAATGGAGAGAAATTGTGCCTCAAAAGCTGTACTTAAAGGATTATACCCAGGGGCTGATTTAGATGAAAGCATTTTGGACATTGAACTGAGTTTATAATGGAATGATATTTTTATATATTTTAGAAGGAAGTAGATTTTTTTTTTATATGGGAAAAATTTGAAGCGCTGGGGGTCACAAGGCAGACTGTGCTGACAGAATTTAAGGTGCCCCTCTCCAATCCCATTATCTCCATCTTCCGGTGTTTGTGTCTTGGTTAAATGCCCTCTGCTCGAATTATGGATGAGACCTTAGACTTGTTTCTAAGCAGTGGAAAGCAATGAAGGTGATGGGGTATACAGAGTTACTTGAACATGATTACATGAGAGGGTATCATCTGTCTTACTGGAGTTTCTTTCTCTCCCTGTTACTGGCTTTGAAGTAGCAAGCTTCCATGAGTCTTATAGCCACAACCTACCAACTGCTTGAGGGTACTTGAGAGTGGATCCTTTCCTCAGCTGAGAGAACTTAGCCCTGGCCATAAAAGATTCAAGGTCACTAGTTTGCTTCAACTGAAATAGACGGTATATATGTATGTATGAAGCTGTCTGTCTTTCTAGCTGTTTATCTATCTATCTATCTATCTATCTATCTATCTATCTATCTATCTATCATCTATCTATCATCTATCTATCTATCTATCTATCTATCTATCTATCTATCTATCTATCTATCTATCATCTATCTATCCATTTCCAGCTTTGTCCTGAACTAGAAAAGAAAGAAACCTATTTGCTCTCCCTCAATCTTGTATTACAACTCAATTTTCATGGGAGTTACTGGTATCTTGGCTATGTTGATAGCTGAGAAAAGAGTACACATGTGCGTGGTGTGTGATTTTCAACTTGATACTAGTTCATTCACTGTTACACAAAGAAGGAAGTACATCCAAAGAGACATGAAGATATTGCTTCTTTGAGTTTGTGAAAGTTTACTTATCACCTAGCCTCAGAATTGAGCATGTGATTGCCTCTAGCACTAAATAGCTAGTCTCTGGCAAGAAGCTGGTTCCGAATTTTTTCTCAGCTATTTCTCCACATACTCAAAACAGTAGCATAGATGGTGACTAGGGAAGTGTGACCACTCACATAAGGGGATTGAAACCAGAGCTGCAAAAGCTGGGGCTACAGCTTTCCTTGAGATATAGCTGAATAGAGCTGGGTCTCAAACCTTTTTTATATTTATCTAATTTTTTAAAGTTAACTGTAATTATTTTCTGGTGATGAAATTTTATGTGTCCATTGAAAAAAGTTGGGGCAAAATAAACTAATGGAAACAAAACATTCGTAATCTTACTACTTGTTATTTTACATTTCCTTCCATGATTTTCTCTAGCTTTTTAAAAGATATTTGAAATCAGTTTACCTTTACACTATTGTATGCAGCTTCATTCACTTAACATCCTATCACAAGGATTTCTGATGTCATGAGCAGCTATTCATATATATTTTTTAATATCTATATTATAGCCCATATTTGTAATTATACATCTTGTCTTAATGATGGCTCGCAAGGCCCCATAGGATCTGGTTTACGAGTACCTCTCAGAGTTCACCTCCTACTACTCAGCCTCTATCCATTCTACTCTGTCAATATTGGCCTCTTCTCTGATTGTTGAACCTGCCAGTCTTGCTGGCCAATCTTGGGCCTTTCCAGCATATCCTCTTTCAAGAATGCTCTTTTCTGGAAACCTTTGTGGTTGGTTTCCTCACCTCTTCAGGCCTTTACTTGAACCTTCTCACTTTTTTTTGTCAACACTAAAATCTCAACCCACTCTCACTCACAGAATATTCCAATTCCCCTCTCCAATTTTATTTATTTCCTTTTATTTTTCTCTATAGTATTTACTGCCATCTAACATGACATCTCACGTATGTGTGTGTGTATGTATGTACGTATGCACACGTGTATGTCTTGCCCACCCGCAACTCGAATGGAATGACACGAAGACAAATTTTCTGTTTTGTTTCCTTCTGTATCCCTGATGCATAATAATAACAGTGCCACATTTTTAGTCTTCAGTTAATGTGTGTTTAATAAATAAATGAAAAGAATAAACTCTGGAGTAAATGTGTTTGTAAATTGAACTACCAGCATTATAGGGTATTTCCTTAAGACAGACTGCTAGAAGTGGAATTACGAGATTAGAGTTTATAGGTATTTTAAAACACTTCATGCCTAGATAGTTTCTGTTTACCAATTTGCATCCACTTTTGCTATGTATGAGAATGATAGTTATATTTTGCCAAATGTTTTTACTTAAAAATTCGTAAATCAGAAGAAATAATCAAGGTATGTTTCATGTGGTTCTTTTTGTATCAATTTTATATTATAAACTATTAGTTCACCCCAGGTTATATACACTTGCACTGTCATTACATAATGTAGATTTTTGTGGAGAACTTGGCACCCCTTTGGCTCTTGGTATTGTTAACGAGAGGAAGATATTTAGCACCATATTTCAAATAACATTATTACATAATTTACAAAAAATTATTATCTACTTCTTCTACAAAGAAATGATTTGATTTAAATGTTGAATGCAGAGGTTAGGCCCGCAGACCAAATCCAGCCTACTTCCTGCAATGCTGGAACACAGCTGCGTACATTCACTTAGATATTGTGTGTGGTTGCTTTCTCACATACCTGCAGAACTGAGTAGTTGTGATGAAGAGTGTATAACCCACAAAGACAAAAATGTTTACTATTTGGCCCATAATGGAAGAGGTTTACTGACCCCTAAATTAATAGGTACAAAATGAATCAAAATGCCTATCAATTTAATTTGCTTATATAGGGAATTGCCAAATATGCTATTATAATTTCTCAAGTACTTCTTGATCTATAATCTTTCAGTTTCAAACACTCCTCACACATTTGTGAATTTCTCTGCAGTTAGAAACTACAAAACGTGTTTCTGGCTTAGTTAAATAGGAAAATATCCAAGTCTGTGCTTAGCAATGAAGAATAACACATCATCTTTGAATTTAGAGCTAGAATTCTGAAATCCCTATTTTAGGACTGATCTCTTGGTTTTTAAAATAAATGACAATGAATTTTTTCAATTTATTGAATGCATTAGATCCTCACATCATAGCTTAATAACAAGTAACTCCAAAGAAACAAATGCAGAGAAAATAAATATTTACAAATTTAATAGAGGCTTATTTTTAGTATTTATAATCTTTTGATATCTTTGTATGGTTGTGCTTATATAGTTGATTCTTTAATACATAAAAAGTTTCTATAAATTCTCTTTCTTTTGGAATATCAAGCTATGGAAAAACAGACTTGTTGAATTGGTGATGTGTGTATGTGTGTGTATAGATATGTAACACATAAGCATATATTGGAGAAATATAGTTTTTTTCAGATTTATGAATGTATAAAATATAAACAATTTAAACCATTAAAATATCCAGTTAAAATTACCTTTATAGATAAGAATTATATTTAGTAAATTATATTAATGAAAAATTATATCTAAAATTTACATTTAATTAAAATACATAAGAATATTATTTAATAACAATTATATTTAAAAATGAAAATTTACAAACATAGCTATTAATACATTTTCCTTCTTATTTTGTTTCTAGATTTTAAACTTATTGTATAGTGTTACTTGCACATATTTTTAGAAAGAATTTTCTTTAACTGTAAAGAATCAGTTTTCTAAGTAGATCTCTGAGTAAAAAAAACATTAAAAAATTTACATTTAAAAATTTTTGTGAGATTTCAAGACAATTATAATATAATAATATGAAGAAAACACTTTTGAAAAAATTAAAGAATTGAGCTATTTCAGTTTAATGCTTTTATTTTTCAATTGAATTAAGAAAAATTGAGCTCTTTTTTTTTTTGAAAGACCTAGATAATTCAGATAATTACCCAAATTAACCCCTTTCTTTACCTGATAGAGCAGATTTAAAAACCAATTAATTCCATCCATAACTATATTCTTCCCCAATTCTCTTATTATGAATGATGAAACTCCAGAATATTTATTTGAAACTTCATTGTTAATATGTTTTAAACCACTATAATATACATGTCATTATTAAAAAATGTTAGCATATGGAAGTACAAATATTCAAGATCAAATTTGGAGCCTTTGAAACATTTCTTAAGAAAAAATGGAATAATTTCTTCTTTAAAATATATGTTTACAGTGGTGAGAATATTATTGGTGAGAATAATATTATTTTTCAAGAGCAGAAACTATTATCGGGAATCTTATATTTTAGTACAGTACAATTTATTTCTACCTTGGTTAATTTTGTTTTGGTGCCTAGATTCATAGTTTCAATATAAAAAGTTAAATACTTGAACAACTTTCAAACTCTGAGATAGCATATTAAGATGCTTGTTAATATATACTTAGCAACCCATCCCCACCAGTATTCTGCTATATTTATCTGAAAATTTCTGGATAAATTCTTAGAACTGGTCCTTAAAAAATACTTAATGAAGTTACATAACCAACAAATGTGTGACCAAGTCTGCTGTAGGTTGAAGCTGACATGATTATTTATGTAAAACCATAATCCATTAATTGTTTTATGTTCCCCAGATTAACTTGTTGTATGGAATATAGCCCAGTTTCCTGTTCTTATTTCCTAATACTTCTGGAAGTATTTGAAATACGTTTCCAGGTTTTCTTTTCACTCAGCAAGGTTAAAGAGTTTTCTATCTCCATGTGACAACTACTTCTTTTCCTCCTCCTCCTCCTCCTTCTCTCTCTTATCTTCCTCACTCCCTTCTCCTTTCTTCTCTTCTCCCTTTTCCTTTTGTAAGCACACACACAGACACAGACACATACACCTGATACATATATACATTAGGGTGGATACCATATCAGCATGAAAACTTCTCAAGTAACATCAGCAGGAAATAACCTTCCATCTCACTTACTATCACTAATATGTTAAAATTATTGTTCCTGAGTAAAAATGTGAATCCTTGGGGTGAATTTGCCTTTCTGATGAGCATCTTACATTTCCCTATGCTACTCTTTCCTTGGCTCTTGGAAACAATAAGGAATTCTTATTCATCTTCATTCTAGTTATGCAGAAAGGTTGGCTCTCTTGATACCCATTCCAAACTCCTTTTCTTTTGACTTCTTTTCTTATAAAATCTAGGGAAAAGATAACACGTAGGATTCCACCTCCTGTCAATCAGAGTGATGAGGTAACTTGGTTTAGGGCAAGAAGACAATGAAGGAAATTTTGAGGGAGGCCTTCTCTCCTTTTCTTGCTAAATAAAAAGGCAAAGTTCTGTAAGAAGGGAGATTTTACCTTTCATGGCACCCTTCTGTTTTCTTGTCTGCAATATCTGGAGGTTTAGCAGCTGTCCTGTGAACATGAAGATGAGAGCCATATGCTAAAAAATGGTTGAACAGTGAAAAGGAAACATTTGGATTCCAAGGGCAGCAAGATTCTTGTTATTTAAGAGACATCCATCCTTCCTTTAGTCATGGTTATTAGGTTTTCAGTTATTTGCAGCCATGTCCAACCCTAACTTAACCACGAGTCTTGCTATCACCTCTTTTCTGTGCTGCACTGGCTCTCTTCTGAGGTTGTATTGGGCTGTCATATCTTCACCTCCTACATTCTGAGGGTTGCTAACCAGAATGACTGAGGCCTTTTCATTTCTACTTCCCACTTGAGGCATGCAATGTTTAAAAATCAATGAAGTGGCAGGGATCATGATGAAGGCAAATTTTAACTTGTTTTATTGTCATCTGATGTCACTCATTTGTTTATTTTGAACTCTCTTGTCTGGAGAATACTATCTACTCTCCACTGCTCCTCTTTTCTAATGCTTCTCTATAGTAATGTGACATGTATTTTTTACTCCTTATACCTAGAAGTATACTGAAACAACTATTTTTATATTAACTACTGATCTATAATGAAAACATCTCACACTGTAATAATGGAGGGGCAAATTTGCTATTTAGAGTCATATCACATTCCAGAGGAGTGGAATGATGTAGGATTTGATAGGTCTGATTATGCAAAGGTTGGCTTATAACTAAATTTGGCCAAAAAATAATCACAGCTCTTAGGGTAGCAAAAGGAGTTTTTAATGTAGATGTAGTATATAGTTTCAATAGATGCTTTGCTCGAATATAAAACCTCTTATATCTCTTCCTCCATCTTCAGTTAGATCTGCTACATTCCTGAATGATTTTTGGAGATAAACTACAGGAAAATCTGCCTGTCACTTTTGATTCAACATCATGTGAAATAGATGTTAGAAAAGCAATGTGGCTGTGTGAATTCAACTGAAACTGCTGCTTAGTGTGAATGTTCTAAGACTTTCTGAAAATCACCGAAATCTTGTGAAATTGAATTTGAGGCAATGATACATGTCTTAAAGAGCTATTTGAACCCAAGTGGTGTATGAGTTAACCATTCATAAGAATGATTAAATAATATTAGTAGTTAAAAGAATCTATCCAAATAGTGAGGTATAAAGTTTTGCTCAACTATTCTTTCAGATTTTAGAAAGTTTTGGGAGAAAACTTTTGTTTTTCCCTAAAACTTTTTGCTTTTTTCCCCTACTGTAATGAGAGAAGGAACGATGTCTGTTTTGTTTTCCAATATATTCCCAGAATCCAGGGCAGTGCTAGTCATTTAATAGGTTTCAATACTTTTGGTTGGATAAAATTAATTTAGAGATGAATTTTAAAGATATGAAGTTGGGAGAAGGTAGAATTGTAGAATTGACAAGGAGTTATTACTTCTTTTGCTTCAAGTGCTATTTAAATATTTTATTTAACAATTTGATTGAAGCCCTAGAATGTACATTTTTATAGATGCATTCATATCTTTAATAAAGTAACATGAAACTTTCTGTAGTATCCTACTACTACATTGGATGAGCAATATCACTTGTCAGCTGTCACATTTTTTTTAGAGATCGCTTTGTCAAAGCTTATTCATGCTTATGTTTTTGTTTCTTACTCTTTGCATTTATTCTGATGCTAAAATAGAATGCTATTTTTAATGATTCGTAATACATGGTTAAATAAATTTTAAACGAGACTAATTAACTATAAGTAACTATAAATGGTGGAAACTTAGAAATCTCTGTTTTAACCACCTTGATTTAAAGCCAGCGCATTCTGAAATGCTGTCACAATTGCTTTTACCATGTGTTCTCAGGCTTGTTACTAGGAAAGCACAACAGATATACATACTTTAAATAAAAGATCATTAGTGTCATAGTATGGATGACTAGGTATGCAAATATTTCTTGAAAAATCCTTATTATTTCTTTGTATGATTCACCACAACCTTCTTTCCCTCAATTTTTTCAATACACTTCATCATCTGAAGGTGACTATTTTTCAGAAGCAATAGAAGTTCTCAGAAAAACTTCCTCAACTCAACTTTATGCTTTCCCTTTTCAAATTATGAATAAATTCTATTGTCTTCAAATTAGTTTCAGACTCCAGGAAAGGTGATGAATTGTATCATGTCAATCAATGTCCTGGCTACTATATTATATAATTTTCTTTTTTAATGTTACTGTTGGGGAAATTGGTAAAGTGTACACTCTGTCTGTCTCTCTCTTACAACTGCATGTGAGTCTACAATGATCTCAATAGAAATTTCAGATAAAATTAAATTCAAGAGATATGTGTTTCTAGGCAGGACAGGTTGACTTTGGAAAGTCAGGCAGTGGTGATAGTTAATGTAAAATACAATCTAGATGACTCTTTAGTTAATACGTTGCAATATTAGTTATCTTTCTCCTACCTAAAGGTAGTCCCTGTCACTTTACTTTTGATTTATGTCTTCTTTTAATGTCAGGGTCTTCTGCCTTTGAATAATTTCTGTTTTACTATATCTTCAACTCCTCCTTTTTGAAAACTTAGTTGTTTTCCAACATTATTGTTTTATTGCAACTTCCCTCATCTGCTTATTCTGATTTTGAGTATCTATGTGGCTCTTAAGCGGATGAACTCAGTTCTGAAGAATGTTGCTGAGGCTTGATCATTTAGCTCATGTCATCTGCCCAGACCTAGGGAAGGTTCAGGAGTTGATACATGATGATCACTGAGCCAATAGAATTTAGAGAATATTGTGGGAATTCAAGTCCTCTGTGGTATGCACACAGATGTGACACCTGCATATCTTTTGCTACTACGAGGGGAGCAAACCAGAGGATGGAGGTTCATGCACACAGATGAGCAGATGTGAGAGAGAGAGAGCCAGAGAAATGGAGCCCTGGTCAAAAATTAAGTGACTATACTTTCTCTGGCCTTTTTCAAATTTGTGAGATAAACAACCCTCCTTACCCCCTACCCCAAATTCCCCACCATTAATGTTGCAACATAATGAGTTTTACTGAAATGGACTGATACTGAATTTAGCAATAGAGAATAGGCTGTTGTGAGTAAAAATGTGGAACTGGAAGGATTAGGTAGAGAAGTGTTGTGTCAAAAAGTTAGCTTTCCTTATTTGTAGTTAGTTGCAAAGAATTTTTTAAAACGATGGCCTGTTGAACGTCGGGATAAGGATTGTATAAGAAAGATAAGAATGTTAAAGTGTGTTGAAGCCTTCTTTTAATGTGCAGTAATGTTCTATGATAAAGAGATAAGCTTCATCTGAAATTCAGCCTCCCGAAAGTTGAGAGGAAAGAAAATATGTCTTGTTAAGGAATGTCTTCTGCCCACAGACTGTTATCAAAAAAGACTTGAAATCTGGTTATCTGGTTTCTCATAGGGTTGAAAATACCAAATTCCTGGCCCCAAGCTGAGGTTAATATAAGCAAAAGCAGGGAGCAAGAGGATTTAGCAAGAGATGAATTTAGGATATAAGAGGGGCCTAATTTCCCCATCTTCTCCCCAGTTCTTCTGTAGAGCCTTCTCTGCCTGTCAAAAAGTAAAAATCGCTTCTTTTGGTGAAACATCTGGGATGCAGCCGAGGGGGAAAGAGCACATATTTTCGCCTTGTCAGTCATGATTTTGGATGGAAACTATTACACCGAGGGCTTCGAGTATAGAGGAACCAAGCTGGGCTCTGAGGAAGCAGAAGTCTCAAGCCCAGGGATAAGTTTAGCATCTCTTACCAGATGACATCTGTGGTTTTAACCACTAGCCCTTGATATAGGTTGGAAACAAATAGATAAGAATCTTTCTTAATTTCCGAGGACAGCAGTATTACTAATAAAAGTATAGACCAAAGATGGCTAAAAATAGCCTATATCTATCTGCTCAACCCATTGATCTACTCCTAGACCCTAATTCACAGTATCAGTAAGTTGGCTGCTGAAGTACTCAGCTTGAGACAAAATAGCTATACTATTGTCCATCTCTGATATTGCAATGAGGGGAAATGGACAAAGATACTCCTCCTGAGAAAGCTGTCCTAGGAACTTTTCCATTGAGAAGTGGCTAGAAAGCACTATTGTCTTCAACTCTCTTATTTCACAAATTGGAGGTTTTATTGCAATGATCCTGTTTTTCCACTAATAAATGCTGAATGTGTGTGGTAGAAAACTTCTCAGGTAGCCATAGGTACTCAAACCAGTCCCTGACACAGAGGCCCTCACGTTGTCCTAGATACAGTAACTAGAAAGAATTTTGAGTTCACTCTATTTGGAGAGGAGGGAGTATATTTCACATAGGCACAGACATTTTTGAAAGTGTGTATCTGGGATGAAAGATACGTTTGGATGTTGTATGTCATAACCAAAGGTGTGACCTGTAATGGTATCACATTTTGGGTTTTCTCCTGGCATCTTTCACCAGCTTTTCCCTTATCTCACCCACAGTCTCTAATTGGGAAAACCATGAGGTCCCAAAAAAGCCTACTCCACTGATGACTCTAGTGACTTCTTTAGAGAAGAGGAAACTATTATTAAACCATTACTAAAGCTGACACTACTTTTGGATCATTTTACTTTAAAGAGTCAATAAATTCCCTTTGTTGTTTAAGAAATTGAAGTTGTATTTTATATTCATCACGTAAATGAAAAACATTCAATGATTAAATCTTTTTCTGAAGGAAAACAACCTCCCTTAGCTTCTATCTCCTTTTATCATTTTATTATTTTTCTCTTTATAACTAGTTGTTGAAAATGTAGTGTTTGCTTAACCTCTGTAATTCCTCTTCTCTCAATTACTTGACAATGCACAGCTTTCTGCTTTCCATCCTCAGCACTACATTGAAACAGCTATTGACAAGGACATAAATGGCTTGCTAATAATCAAATCAGTGGATCTCCTTCACTTCTTAACTCATTCAGTCTCTTTCCATTAGTGTCAGTTGATACATACTTCCTCTTTTCTTCTTTTGTTTCTTGGCCTTCTTAAAGCCTCTCTCTCATGAATTATTTTTGTATAACTCCCAAATAGTTTCTGCACAATCTTTTTATTTTTCTCTTCTGCCTGTTCTAGAGTTTCACTGATGCTATTTCCCATTCTCTTGAATTTAAGCCAGTCAAATTTTTCTATACATCCTCATATAAATTATAAACATTTCCCTAGGTTTGTGACAATCCCCAGGATGGCTCTCTCTTCCAATATTTTTGTTTCTAAACTATATTCTTGCCTTTGTGATGTAGATCTCTATTTTGATCTCTGGATACTGCAAACTTGATATTCTTATATTGTTTTTGCTTTCTCTGAATCTCAGCATATCTGAATGTCCTATAAATTTAAATTCAGCTTATCATTTTCTTTCTCTGTTTTCCCTATTATATTGGTTGGAATTCCTATCCTATCCTAGGCCTTATATTAGTCAAGGTTCTCCAGAGAAACAGAACCAATAGAATTTATATAGATATATAGAAAGAGAGTTATTGGGAGAGATTGGTTCACACAATTATGGAGATTGAGAAGTCCCAGCTTCTGCCATCTATAGACTGGAGGCCCAGGAAAGCCCATGGTGCAGTTCCAGTCCAACCATGAAGGCTTGAGAACCAGGAGTACTGATGTCCCACACTAAGTAAAGGTGGGTGTTCCACCTCAAGTAGAAAACAAATTTTTTTTCCCCTGCATTTTTGTTCTATTCAGGCCCTTTTTGGATCATATTATGCCCACTTGCATTGATGAGCGTGATATTCTTTACTCAGTCTACCAATTCACATATTACTCTTCTGGAAGAACCCTCACAGGCACACCCAGAAATAATATTTTACCAGCTATCTGGGTATTGCTTAGCCCAGCTAAATTGGTGCATAAAATTGATCATCTCAGGTCTATAGTACACAATTCCTTCTCTACCTTCCCCTCTCTCAAGACATCATAGAGGAAACAATTGAATGCACATTCATTTTATTTCTTATCACCTCTTATTTATCAATTAAAGCTGACTATGTTGCAGCAACAGTTAAATCCAATGAGGCCACTGAAAACCAAAAGAAGGATAAGAAGATGGCTTGATAACTTAGGATATTTTTTAATTTTGACACAATCCACATCTTTAACCAGTGATACTGGTTTGGTATAAGGCAATAGAGGTCAAACACAAGGTTAAAAACTAGGGAGGAACTGGTAGAGTCTCTTGTTGGTCAAGAGATCCTAACTGGATGGCTGGAATGGGGCCTTGCTTCTTTAGGAGCCATGCACAGGTGGTCCTGGAGGAAAATGAAGAAATCCTGCACGTATAATAGATCAATGTGGGAATATCAATGACTGAGAGTTGGCCCCTTTATTGTGTTACTTTTAGAGATTTTCCCTCTGAAAGAATTGTCTAAATGTAGAAGCATTTGTTATTCTTCAAACTTTGCAAGTAGAGGTTGGCAGCAAAGCATATGGGTCTTGGATCTTGGATTAGACACTTGAGGCAGGTAATAATTATTGCTTATTGAGAAGGAGCTGCCAAAGACAGGAAAATGATTTTCAAGTGTCTCTTCATGGCCAAGGAAACTAGAAAGAGTAATTAAAGTCATGTCATCTCATTAAGAAAAGAACTGTGGTTCAGTATGAAGTGATTTATTTTCTAGGCTTCTCTTCCTAAGCTCATCTCTTAAATTATGGTATTCTCCAGATGTCCATCATCGACCCACTATTCTCATGCTGTGAACTCTTCCAGAGTGATCTCATTTCCTCTCATGATTTCAGTTCCTGATGACTTCAGTGCTCTATCTTTATCCTTGACATTTTCCCACAGATTCATACTTCTATCCATCTGTCTACTCTATGTCTCCCATAATATCATCTTAAAGTCTCAAACTCAACCTTTATGAAATAGTAATTATTCCCATGTTCATGGTTTTTCCTTTTCCCCATCTGCCCAACTCCTTCATTATTGTTTCTCTATTCTTTGTTGTGTTTGGAGGTACTGGCAACTACTTTATTCACCCAGGCTAAAAACTGTCTTCTGTAACTCCTCTCTTTATCCCAATATTGAATACATTTCTATGTATTCAACTTTAACTCATGACAATTTTTCTACTTTATCCCTTCCTTTTCATCATGATACCCTTGTTTTAATTCAGGCTACAATCTTCTTTTATCTTAAATTATTGCAACAACCTTCTAACTGGGCTGCATTGGTCAGAATTTTCATTGTAAGCAATAGAAAATGACTTTGGCTAGCTCCAGCAAAAGGAAGTATTTCACACAGGTTTGGGAATACTTATGGAGTCAATGAAATATTTAGAGAATCAGATTTAGAAAATATGTGCGAACCAGTAGAGTCAGCTGGAGCCATAGCTTAGGTGATGTGTCAGAACAATCTGTTCAAGATGCCACTGCGAGCACTGGCTTTGCTGAAAAAGTACCAGTCTCACCTCTGGGCCCTCCGATGCTCCAGACCCTGAAGAGTACTGTTGATGAGTGCTACAGCTAAATGTCCCTGGCTATTATTTATTTCATATTCAAAACCCTGAGCGTGAATATGAAGTTGGCCAACCCTAAACTGTGTGCCCATGCCTTAGGTTCTGGAAGATGGGGAGAAAGAAAATCTGTCCTCCTTTGGTTGCTGTGGTGGGAAGTGAGTACTGGCTTCCCCAAGCTTCATGCCACAGGGCATTTCTCTTAAATTAGAAATCCTGAAAAATTAGGCCGCAAGAATAATAACAAAAAGTGATGTTCGATAAGTCGCCTCTCCTTCCAGTCATTTCCCCCACTGACCAGCCTTTCTCGTGGAAACAGAGGTGCTTATGAAGAAGTTGCTGCTGACACCCAGGCCAGAAATTGCAGCCTTTTGAAGTAAAGTTGTGGCAGAATAGTGTGGAAAGATGGGCAGACCTGAGAGATAGATAGGGACTGGAACCAATAGGGATTTGTAATGTACAGATACGTAGGATGAGAATGATAGGAAAATGAAGGTTGGTGTTAAGATTCCTTTCCCTAGAAATTAGGAAGGAATGAAGGAGTCTTTTAATTTTGGATGTATTTCATTCCTGGGCTTGTGGGAGAATCAGTGCAGTGTAGTTTAAGTAGATGACTGTGTAAGTCTGGAGTTCAGAGGACAGAGCAACACTGGAGATATATTTTTCTGATCCATTAATATAAATTTGATAATTAAAGTGGTAGGAGCTGTTGCATTTACCCAGGAGTGCTATAGAGGGTAAGATGCTAAACTCCATTGAAGCTCAGACAGATAGGTTTAGCTGCCCAGTATGCCTTTTAGTGGCAGCCATCCAGAGACATTTGGACCATATCACCCCAATTCCTTAACATTTAGCACTTAGCTCATTGCTTCTCTTGTGTTAACATTAACCCTGCCAAACTCTTGGTGATTTCAATATGCTTCTACCAGGTGTATTCATTCCATCCCCCTGCTGTCTCATTCCTTGATATCCCCATTTCCAAAGATTTGTCCTTCACCCTACATCGGCCACTCACTTTCTATGCTTAGACCTGGAATAGGTATTTTTCAATCATGACCTTTTTTATCAGATCATGAAATCAGTGAAGTTGTCATAAGCATCATTTCTTTTAAATGAAATGTAACTGAAAATAAAAGGATGCTTAGTATATGCTTAGTCTATAAACTGGGTTATACATCGATCCTATCTAATTATATACAGAATTTACAATTGTTCACATATTGTAGAAGGAGAAAGGGCAGATTAAAAACAGGACGGCATGCTTGAGTGGGACTATTCTGAATTTCTTAGTGAATTAAAAAATACAGTCTTCAGAAATGGGAAAAGAACAGGAAAGATGTCTCTGAGTAGGCAAGGGGAAATGGAATGCAATACTCAAATTATTTACGCTATTCAGTCTTTTTACAGCACTGTTAATGTTCCTTGTCTATAAGATTATTCTCATCTGCATATAAACATGGTATAAAATCTTCTGTCTGAAAAAAAAATGCCTCAAGTGACTACAGCTTACTTCAACTGCTTCATTTCTGTTTCTATTTACAGAAAATTTCTTTCCCCAATTTTCTGTACTCATTTCCTTTCTCTTTTTCCTTGCAGCTAATTGTGCCCACTGTGGTCAGATTCGCATTTTCACTACTTTACCAAAACTTTCTTGTTAAAGTTACGGAGATCTCTGCTTTACAAATGCAATGACCATTTGATCTTAACTCAGAAACAATGTTTGACATGGTTGATCACCATCTCTATTTTGAAATCTTTTCCTCGCTTGATCTTGATTTTTGTTATTCTTTTTTCAGTTTTTAGTGAAAAATAATTGGCATACATCACTGTATAAATTTAAGGTGTACAGCATGATGGTTTGATTTATATATATTGTAAAGTGACTACCACAACAGGTTTAACTAACATCCACCTTCTCAAACAGACACAGTAAAAAGAAAAGAAAGAAGAAAATAAAGGCCAAAAAATTCTCCCTGCAATGAGAACTTTTAGGGTTTAATCTCTGAACAACTTTCCTGTATATCATGCAGCAGTGATAATTATAGTCATCAGGTTGTACATTACATCCCTAGTACTTATGTATTTTACAGCTGGAAGTTTGTATATTTTGACCACCTTCTTCCAACTCCTGTTCCCCGCACCCTCTGCCTCTGGTGCCATAAGTTGATCTATTTTTCTATAAGTTTGTTTTTTAGAATTCCACATATAATTGAGATCATACAGTATTTGCCTTTCTCTGACTTATTGCACTTAGCATAATGCCTTTAAGGTTCAACCATGTTTTCAGTGATGGTAGGAATTTCTCATTTTTTATGACTGAACAATATTCCATTATTATAATTTATATATATGTGTATGTATGTGTATATATCTATCTCTATATCCATATCTATCTCTATCTCTGTATCTCTCTATCTCTATCTATCATCTCTATCATCTCTATCTCTATCTATCTCTATCATCTCTATCTCTATCCCTATATACCTATACCTATACCTATACCTATCTATATCTATCATCTCATGACTTCTTTTTCCATTTATCTATCAATGGACACTTAAGTTGTTTCCATGTCTTGGTTCATATAAATAATGCTGCAAAGAACATGGGGATGCAGGTATCTTTTTGAGTTAGTGTTTTCATTTCTTTTGGATATATTCCCAGAAGTGGATTTGCTGGGTCATATGGTAGTTCTATTTCTAATATTTTGAGGATCCTCCAAACTGTTTTTCATGTTGGCTGTACTAATTTACAATCCCACCAACAGTACACAAGTGTTCTCTTTTCTCCATATTTATACCCAGCATTTGTTATCCCTTGTCTTTTTAATGGCCATTCTAACAGGCAGGAGATGATATCTCATTGTGGTTTCAATTTGCATTTCCCTAGTGACTAGCGATGTTCCATGTCTTTTCAGGTACTATTAGCCTTTCATATCTTCTTTGGAGAAATGTCTATTCAGTTGACGCTATTGTTTACCATTCTTTCTCTATTCTCCTCACATTTCACTGGCCACTCATCTGTAACATTTTACAGTGTTAACCACTTCCTCCAGCTTGAAACAGTCACTTCCTGTGGCTTCAGTGACACCAACTTCTTATTTTCCTTCTCTTTGGAGGCTACTCAGTTTCCTTTACAATCTTCTCTTATTATTATTATCTAAATCCTCAAATATCATGATTCCTTCAAAGATCCTTTCTTAGGTATTTTCGTTTATTTATTTATTCATTTAATAAATATAGAGTAAGGGTTTATTATGGATGGACATTATTATAAATTTTGGGATGTAGCAGTGAAATAAATAACAAAGCTTGTTTACATTAAGTAGAATCATGTGGGAAGCAACAAAAAATAAACACATAAATAAACATATGGAGGTAAGTGGGACAAAGGAAAATAAAGCATGAGAGTGTACATAGTAATTTGATGGCAATTTTATATGAAGATGAAGGAAGGTCTTGAAAGAAGTAAGAAAAGTTACAGGGTATAATTTGGAGACCAGCATTTCAGGAAGATGACCAACAATTACAAAGAACCTCAAGTAGGAGGATGCCTGGTATGTATAAGAAAAAGCAAGGAGGTCAAAGTGTCTGAAATAGAAAGAAATAGGGGAATCAATAGGGTATGGAGTGAATGAAGAAATAGAGGACCATATCAAGGAAAGCCTGTGAACCAGGAGAAGACTTTGGATTTTACTCTGAGTGAGATGCAAATCTACGAGAGTTTTGATCAGCAAAAATCTACATCTAAAGGTTGAACTTGGCTAAGTGAAAATTCAATAGCTTTAGAGAAGGTTGAGGGGGTGAGGAAAAATTAAATCAGAGAGACCAATTAAGAGGTTATTTAAATTGGTCTTCTGAGAAATGATGACAGTTTGCACAAGGGTGGTGCTGGGAGAGATGATGGCATTTGTCAGATTCTGGGCATATTTCAGTAGTAGAGCAGACAGGATTTCTTGATGAAGTCTGGATATGAAGTTTGAGAATAAGAAAGAAATTATGAATTACTCTAAATTTTGGACTGAACAACAGTTAGAATGAAGCTCCATTAACTGACATGGAGATGGCTCTGGGATAAGCCAGTTGAGGGAAGGTTTTGGGTTAACTGAGAATTTGGTTCTGCTCATTTTAAGTTTGAACTGTTGGACATCCAAGTGTATATGTCAAGTAAGCAGGTGGGTAATATTCTGGAGTTTAAGGAAGAAGTGCATGCTGGAAATAATACATTTGACTATTGTCAGATAATAGTTGAAATCATGGAACTAGAGGAGACTCTGGAGTTACCTTGGATGAGAGTGTTAGATATAGAATTAAAAAGTCAGAGCCTCTATCCCCAAACATGTTTCTTCTAGCCAAGGTGGCTCTACTTAGTCAGCAATACTTGCCTTCAGTTCACTCTTGTCACGAGCCCAAGCAATGTCAATGCCAATTACTGTGACATCAGTGTGGAGCAATGCCTCTGACACTGAGTAGGCATTAGGGCTAAAACTAATGGAATATCAGGAGCTTTTTAATTCAGAAGAAAAATAAAATAGATTTGGCTGCAAAGAATAAGAGGCTGCCTTTAAAATGTAGAGTCGGAACTTTGTCAATGAAGCATTGCCAAATCCTTTTAGAGGCCGTGCTGCTAAGAGAGGTAGGGGAGGATGAAAAGCATCAACAACACAAGGTCATGTTAGAGGCTCCCTGGGACATAGACACCTTTGCTTGCAGAATTATCAGGCTAGGTTAGACTCATGGTGGAGGAGCATATCCAGCTCTCTGGTAGATTTTTTTTTTTTTTTTTTTTTTTTTTTTTTATGCCTATGGAGAACCATTTGAGGAATGTGTGGGAATCGGAGCCTGGAATTATGTTCTTTTGGTTTTCTCCATTTTGGCTTGTGGTAACATTAAATCTCCTCCCTGCATTGCTGCTCCTGTGTTGCCTTTGGCCAGTATCCCCTCTGAGGTCATGCGCCTTCTGGGTTCTGGCAAGTGGTACAAGGGGCCAGTTTCTGTGTCAGTGGGAGCGTGCCTATTGGCATGAATATCAAGGAGATGCCAGCTGTAAGAGTCACATTTATGGCCTTGGAGTTTGAAGTCTAATTACTACTCTCCATCTTCTCCATCTGTATGGATATATTTAGGGAAAAGAATATATTTTTATAAATTTAAGGGAGTGATAAAACACAACAAATAATAAAAACTGAGACTTCCAAATAAAGATACTGGTCACATGAAGAAATGAATCATCTGAAATATACAATAAGGACTACTAAATTAATTATCTACATTTAGAGAATGTTCTTCAGTTCATTAAACTGTCCAATGGGTGGAATGTTACTAAAGTGTTTTAGTTTAAAGGCCAGATACACATGAAGGAAAGAAATTAATTGAAAAGATATTGAGAGTTTCACAGAATCACAGAAAAAGTAGAAAGAAGAAAGAGGTTGAGATTTGATGCATCAAGAATGGCAACTTAAAACACATTATGTAACTGGTCTGGAAAAAATGCAGTTGCTACTACAGCTGAGAACTACACCTTGATGTGTGTCCCATTAAAGTTGCTGTTGATCCCCCAATTCTGCTGTCCCTGAAAAACAGATACTGATGTCACCACTACCAGCATCAGAACACATTTTCAGCTGTCCCTGCTTTTCTTAATTAATTTCTGATTTAAAATTCAGGGTGGGTATATTGATTAGCTCAGCTAGGGAAATGTGCCCATACTCTGGATACAAGAAAGTCTAGCATCTTTTGCTTCTATAGTAGGATATGCCTCCCCTCAAGATTTGTGAGATGTGGTATTTCCTAAATGTGTGGAAGAAGGTCTGATGCATGTAATAGTAAAGACCCTTTGGCTGCTTAAAATCAACACATACTTCCTTCTATGCTTAAACATCTAAAAGAGAAATTGCTTCCATGTAACATATTAAAATAATTCTATAAAACCTGGGAATGCACCCACTCCTTTTTAAAAGAGAAACAACACAAATCTTATCAGTTATCACATTCAGCCTGGGCCACACTCTCTGGGTGGTATCCATTCCTCAACTTGTTCTTCCATGATGCAAACCAGAGATTCCTTCAACTATGGATTGTGTTGTGATGTTAACCACTTTATATAC
Organism: Eidolon dupreanum; assembly: GCA_028627145.1. Lineage (NCBI taxonomy): Eukaryota > Metazoa > Chordata > Mammalia > Chiroptera > Pteropodidae > Eidolon > Eidolon dupreanum. Next base: position 21,197,469 of record CM053508.1, read on the forward strand.
AATAATAGGGGAAAAGGAACACACAGAGTAGGAAAACTAGTTAAAATATCTGAGTGATAAGTATATATGTGACACAGGAAGTCTTTTGTAATTCACAGAGTGAAACCAACTTTCACTCTCATTCTTTTTTCTGTTTCATCCATCTCTGTCTTCCTTATGCATGAAAATGATCCTCATCTTCTTGATGAGACTTTCTTAATTTATCACAACCTTTTCTACATTTCCTTTCTCTTTGGCCATCATCTTGGATCAAGGTGTTAGAGTACTTCTATAGCCACTGAATGTTTTCTCTTTTCTCTCCCTTTCTCCCCACTAAACTCTTTTCATAAAAGATAGTTATATTTAAAAATGTACATCTGATCATGTTGTTCCCCTGCTTGCAGTGACTTGTAATTCTATGGAGAAAGTCCTCAGTGCTAAGCATGGCCTAGGAGGTTTTCTCCATATGACCTCTGGTCTTCCTCAGTCTCATCTCTCGCTCATCCTCTGTGTGTGTGTTTCAGTTACACTCTTCTCTCAGTTTCTGGGAAACCCCACTCTTTTTCCAGCCTCGGGGCTTTGCAATAATATATTGCCTTTGCTTGGAATGCTCTTACGAACAATTCCTCATTCTTCACTTCCTTAAGTCTCAGCTAATTTTAAATCTTCTCATCTCCATCCCACATTTGTCACCCCCACCCCTGCCCAAATCGAGACAAGCAAGGCCTCCACTTCAACTCCTCTTTATTCCTCTAATTGTTGCAGTATTGCTTCTGTTATTATTTGATGAATATTTGTCTTGCTGAAAACCTAATATTCATGAGGAAATAGGCAGCATTGCCTGTGCACCATTGTGTCCTCGGTGCCTAGGATGCTTGCAACCTGGCACATGGCACATGCTTAACAGGTAACTGCTCAATAAACAGGTGAGTGAAAAAATCCTGCATTGGTAATTATTAGAACAGACATTATATGTGTCTGTTTTCAGGTTATGTTTATTCATGTTATAACTCCTCAATTATTTAATCCTATGATTCATTAGGGAATTAATTAGTTTTGGATGGGAAAGTATTTACAGAAAAATTCTGTTTGCATTAAAGTATGAATTTATACTTGCCATGGAGAGGTGGGACAACTTTACAACAGACCAAATATCATTTATTTCCCAGCACTAAAATTTGGCAAGAATAGTACTCTGCTAATTCGAGTGACCAAGAATTTATGCAATTTCCTCTGAAGAAAATTATCCTTTTGAGAGCATGAAGAAATATTTTATTCTCTTCACCTAAACCTAATTATTTTACCAGGCTCCATTTCTTTTTACACCTGACTTTTTTCTTATATAACCAATTCTACCTGCTTTTATAAAACTCTTATATTTAAAAACTTGCCTTTCAAATGCACGATGTCCTAGGATATGTATATTGAATGACCAGAAATAACTCGGTGACATATTCTTCTTGCTTATTTCATACATATTTCCAACTTATGACTCATTGGTTTAAAGAGGACAAATGCGAACTAAGAGTAAAACAGAGGACTTGATGTCCTTGTGCCTGAGAGGAAAATGAATCACCAAGTTGCTGGCACAGCATCGCAGGCAGGGGTGCCGTCTCATGGGGTTGAATGACCCCCACTGTTCCCTGTCCTGGCCCCCCTCACAAACTCACATGCAACCTCACACAAACACACTTCCAAAACACAACTCACTTCTTACTTTAGAAGCCCCATGGAACTATTTTAGGCTGGAAGACATGCATATAAGAAAGAAAGGGACTGTCTTGTAGGCTCCGGCTTGGTATATGAACACGTCAGAGGGACCTAAAATGTTAGCAGTGGCATTTTCATTCTCAGTTTTCAAAGAGTTTTATTTTCCCCTCTCCTTCCACCATCTGTTTTTCTTACTGTAGCAAATGTCATTTTCTATGGAGTTTAATACTATATGAAATGGGATTGTTTTACAGTGGATTTTGATGTAGTTTCATAATTTTCCTGAGAATGGTCTTCTTCCTTCCTTCCTTCCTTCCTTCCTTCCTTCTTTCCTTCCTTCCTTCCTTCCTTCCTTCCTTCCTTCCTTCCTTCCTTCCTTCCTTCCTTCCTTCCTTCCTTCCTTCCTTCTCTCCCCTTCCTTTTTAGCCCTCATTTCCTCTTCATTTCTTTTCTTAGTTCTTAAATATTTGAATTTTTATTAATTTATTTTTATAACAAACACAAATGAAACTATTAAACAGTAAATACCCATTGAAGTGACAAGCTAAGGAGTTTAACTTCTGTTGATGTTGGTCTGTGTGTAAAGAAGTAAATAGAGAATGCAAGGTAGACGGAGGGGTGAAAGGGGAAAGTGCAGGAAGCAATAATAAGAGGACAGGCTTATGTATCACTTCTTATGTGACAGGCAGTGTTTAAATGCTACATGTACAAAAAGAAATAAATGCTACATATATGAATTTACTTAATTGTCACCCTAACTACATGCTGGAGGTAAAAGGTCATCTGGCACTAAAGAATTATTCTGTGCTATCTTCTCACATCTGAGACGCAAGTATAAATCTGTAGCATGATGGAGGAGAGAGTCTTTTATGAAACATTAGAACAGTTTTTTACTGTCTTCCTCCGAAGGAAAAAAAAACCAAAAGGTTTTCGAAAGCTCTTCTAGCCTTAGTAAGGGAGGAGAACACCAGAAGGAAGGAGTATGGTCCACTTGAGAAGGTAGCTGTGTGGTATACTGGAGAATGGTGGAGAAAAGCAAAGAGAGATCCTGGCATTTTGGAGAATGAGATGAAAACGCTGTGCTGTGTTGATGGTAAACTCTGCTACTGACGAGAGACACTATGACGTCTGTGCTGGAAAAATTCCACTGCCTCAACACATTTCTCTCTATGACTGATCTAATGAAGATTTACTCTCAGGGAGGATGAGGATTATGAAGGGAGGAAAATTTTTTAATTGGATGATTTGTTTTTTTAATTGTTGAATTGTATGAGTTCTTTGTATATTTTAGATATTAGCCCTTTATCGGAGGCATTGCTTGCAAATATCTTCTTCCATTCATTTGGTTGCCTCTTTGTATTGTTGATGGTGCCCTTTGATAGATTGGATACAGAAGATGTGGTACATATATACAATGAAATATTACTCAGCCATAAGAAAAGGTAAAATACTGCCATTTGCGACAACATGGATGGATCTTGAGATTATCATGCTAAATGAAATAAGCGAGAAAAAATTGAGAACTATATGATTTCACTCATATGTAGGATATAAAACTGAAAGCAACAGATGAACAAGACAAACAAACAGACTCATGGACACAGACAACAGTTTTGTGGTTATCAGGGGGAAGGGGTGATAGATAAGGGTAAATGAAATTTAGCTTTGGATGGTGAACACACAATGCAATATACATATGATATATTATTGAATTGTACACTTGAAACCTGTATGATTATATTAATCAATGTTGCCCCAATAAATTAAAGAAAAGAAGAGAGGACAATACTTTGTCCATTGAGAATGGCTCAAGTTTGTGGAGCTGCTAGGAATAAAGGTGCCATGGGAAGACAATATTTTAAAAGCTAACAGCCTGTGCTTCTCAGGGGAGGATGAGATAGAAGGATTTATATTTTGGAAACATGTTTTAGGGTCAACTACTATACTTTTTTTGAAAAAAAAAAAAAACCTTTTTTCGTTACTTCTTTCATTTCTCCTTCAACAAGGGCTTCAATCCTTGGATGTAACTGAATGATGGAGTCAATTTCTTGGGCTTAAGATCTCACTCTTCTCCAGTGCTTCTCTTCTGTTTATTCAGAGAGTTTGATTTTGCTCCCAGACTCTACGTTCAATCACCTTCATTGAAAAGAAGAAGTAATCTTAAATTTTGCAGCATCCTCAGGAGTAGCAAATTTGGGAATCCACATTTACTCTGAGTTTATGGCTTTCATCAGAAGGACTCAGAAAAACTGACAAGCGTATTTCCCAGATTGTCTTCAGGATACATTTGTTGGGCTCTATGTAACTTTGGGTAGGACCTTACCCTTCTATGTTTTTGGCATACAAGTGTATTGAGTTGGCAACTACTGTGAATCACATTTAAGCAAATCCTTGTTGATACTTGCAGTATCTGGGAGAGGAAGAGGAAGACATCTTTATTTCTTTTGGCTTTAGGATCCAATATGAAAGAAAGAATTTGAGAAAAAAATCTTTTTATTATATTTCGAAGATATTCTAGTTTTATTTTACTCAATAGGAAGATAATGTACCGTAAAATTGGATATTTGTTACCGTATGGAGAAAGGCTAGAGAGAATGGCTACACAAACACACAAGTACTGTACTCCCAAAGAGAATGAAGCAGGTGAAAAATAGCAGTTCAGGAAACCAACTAAAAACTAAAAAAAAAAAAAAGAAACAAAAAAGTGAATTGAACATGTTCGATGTGGATGTGATGCATTAATCATATTTCTTTGATCGAAACTAGATAAACCAAAATAAGGGACTTCATTGTCTTTTATGTTTGAAAAGGATGCTGAGAGTCATTCACATGACCAAAAGAAAAGCTTCAGGGATTAGGACTTTACTTGCTGGGACGAAAGCTCAATACTGACAAATTTCTCATCTCCTCTCATGGTCCTTCCCCATCCCTTCTCATTTCTTTTCTTCCTCTTCTCTCCTCCTGTCCTCCACTTCACACATACACAGACAGACACATACGCACATGCACGTGCGCACGCGCGCACACACACACACACACACACACACACTTGTTTGAGTTCATATTCTCTCTCGAAATGATAAGATCTATTGGGGTACTGTAAAGCCCAGATTCGCAGTCTCCCAAATTAGCAAACCTGGTAGAAAGAGAACTTTTTTTTTCCATTTTCATACATCAATTTCAGGTAAGGTCTTTAGTTTGCTTGAGTGGGTCTTTAATTAGCTATGCCAACTCCTGGACTAACCAAATGGAATTCAAGTTAAGTTGAGGACCTATTACAAGAGTAACAGACAGTTACAGTGCTTACAACAAGTTTATGGTTTATCAAAACATGCAGTAATACACATGGAAAAAAATTAGTACTCATTATTTGAAAATGTTTATTTTATCAATTTTTATCAAATTTATATAATTTTCCATTTTATGAAAGCTGAACTATAATTTATGGAAGAGCTACAGAAATGCTGAATCCATCTTCCTTGAGATAAAAGCTTTCTTTGGTCCTCCAGAATTCAGAGGATTCAAGTTTTTATCATGAATATAGACTCAATAAAAATACTGAAGCTGTATCTTTAAAAACTGTGGATTTGAAACTATATGCATGATTGGTTTAACTTTCCATCTGTTTTCTAGCTAGTATAATTAAGAGCTGGTACTGTACCCACTTTAAAGATTGTTCTATTGGATTATCGATCTCCATTAATACTCCACATAAGAAGTAAAGTAGAAGTCATGGCTTTCTTAAACCAAAAGAGTACTTTAAATAAAGTATATAATCCTTATAACACCAACCCACCAGGATTTTTTGATGGACATCACTTCAGCTCTCTCAGTGGTGCAGAGATTAAAGACAGGCAAGAAGTGCCATTTGTTACAGAGTGCTGGACTCCAGGTAGTGGAACAGATGGAGAGAATCCAGCTCACAGGTCACTGTGGATAGGAGGGCAGTAACTGAACAAAAGCAAATAAATGCATGATACACAGGCCTGTAGGACAGAAGTACATTATTCAGACAAAGCTTGGTCATGTTTTGTGCTAGCACTTAAGTTTTATGTAGCATATAAACACTGGACAATTGTTTCAGAAGTTTCAATTGTTATCCTGGGGCTTATTTATTTACAAATGGTATAGACAATTTTGTGATATATATGTACACAATTATCAATCAACCACATAGTACTGTATAATTTTTGAAGAGTACTTAAAGTTTGCCTAGTCCTTAACCTGATTCAATCAGACATAGATATTTTATTATATATAGTTTTCTTTTCTGGCCCTTCCAATAAGCTCTTGCCAGAAACAAGTGTTTCCTTGCCCCAAGGGAATAGTTGTCTAAATCTTTGTTGTTCAAACTATGGTGTGTACCACCAGCAACTCATCACAGCAGAATCTCAGATTCCACTTTAGACCTACTGAATAGAAATTGACATTTTAACATGATCCACTCATGATTCAAAGTGTCTCTAGGATGTGGATGAGCAAACAATGATAGTGAAGGCCATTCCAGAAGGAAGTCTCAGCAGGGCATGTAGGATTTTAGGGTTCCTGATGATTGATCTGGATGTGGCTGACGTTTTAAAACTGGAGAAAATAGTAAGTGAAGTGGTGTTTAAGGAAGAGCAATGTGACTCCAGTTTGCAGGTGGGCATGAGACAGAGGGAGTGGAAGCACTGAGATCAACTAGGGAAACATCACCCAACACTGAAGCAAAGGGATAGTGGTCTGATGTGGGTTTTTGGCAATGGAGATGTCCAGAGAGGGACTCTGTGAGACACTTTGAGTTGGTTTGTCTAAGTGAACTGTTTAAGTTACTGATCAGAATGAGTTCACATTGCTGGGAAGATGAAACAGGTAGGTATTCTTTGTATTATGAGTTAGGGAGGTAGAATAAAGAGCACAGAAGTGCAATGGTAAAATGTGGAGCAAGAATGTGTAAGAAAAGTCTAGTTTTCTGTTTCTCAGGTTTGTACCCCATTCAATTAAAATCCCTTGGGCCTGGCACTGCCATGGCAGCTAAAAAATATACTTGAGAAATGAGGATGGGGAAGGCATCTATATAGCTTCCAAGAAATTGACCTTACTTGTATATGATTACATGATTTGTGTAAGAGGAGGTTTGACTTTTATTCCTTTTTACATAGAACAACTTAGATATCTATTTTTTTGAATATTAACCAGAAACATTCAATACCACTGGCTATATCACAGTGCAACTTTTTAATATTTCAATATCATGAAAATTTGTGTCCTGAAATAATCCGGGACCATTAACTTTTAATTGAAAATAGCACATACATTTTTACATTTTCTTAATATAAAGTATAAAATAAGTAACACTCTCTTGTACCATTTATCTCAGGGAGTTCAAAGAGTAAAGCAGTGTTAACCAGGATCCTCCTGACAGAGCTCTCTAAGAGTCATACACCGGTGGTATTTTATGTAGAATTACGTTTCTGACATTCGTTCTTAAATTGTGTGGTTGCTCTCTGCAATGGACATGGCAAATTCTAGTTACCAGAGCAAAACTAAAACCAAATAACTCACCTTTTGCAGCATATTCCACTTTATTGTTCTTTCGCAGATTGTTCCCATTCACTCAAAATAAGCTTGAGTTCCTGCCTTGCAGGGATAACTGCAAAATGCAGTCAGATGTAGGAGCTGTTTAATCAGATCTGGGAACCAGGCCTTAATTAGAATGCTTGGAAAAGAAGAGCAAATGAAAATTATTAAGCTTCATTCTCGATTCCTGTTTCTAATTTTAAAGAGGAAATCATGCATTAATCAAGCCCTGTGCTACAGCTCAGAGGCACGTTTTTGTAATATCCCAAAATAACAAGGGGAAAATTTTTGCTCTGTTTTGGTAAAAACCACCCCTGACTACTTGCTATGTATAGTATGATATATTTCAACATGCAGTGCTAGGTTAAAATATAGTTAAGTTTTGGTTACATTAAAACACTGCATTTAAGGTTTATCACGATAATCAAGGTTAGGCATGTATTCCCAGAAAATAAAACAGAAACGTGCAGAACCCATTTTTCAAAGGTGAATAGAAGATGAGATAAATAGTTTAAGAGAAGAACACAACTCTACAAAGAACTTCATGGGCGGAAGACTTCTGATGAGCAGAAAATTGCTTTTATGACAACATTTTATTGGTGATACCGAGTCTGAATCAGGGACAACATTGTAATTTGTGATGATCAAACTTATACTTAAGAAAGGGATAGTGATTGTTTTATGTGAGAGTGGAAAATTATTTCTGTTTTCTACAAAGCAATGGAGTATATTCTTAAAAATTTCTTAGCAATTAATTCTCTGATTTCTTAACCCGATCCACATTATTAAAACAAGAAAATATATGTGGATAAACTCCCTATAAATTTATTTCTTCACCATTTGAAGATAAGAATTTAAGATTTTGCTTTTACTGGCTCCACTGCTATTAGTAACTTCCTTTTGAAGGCAGTTATATGGTGGTGAAGATGATGAATTTGCATGCTCCTCACCGCAAGAAACTGCCTTTCTCCATCTCCACTCTTCTCTCAACATCCAAAGGCCAGCATTAGCATACTTAGCTTATGTTGTCTACTTCTAACTTAATTCGAAATGTCTTTATGATGAAGACCGTCTAACCTTAAAAAAAAAGATAAAATTAATCAGGCCTTCTGGAGCCTAAAATCTGTGTGAGAAGAGAGTGAATCGTTTTTTTGTGTGTCTCTGTGTGTCTGTATGTGTGTGTTTCTTCAATTTTATAGTTTTAAACACAGCAGGCCTACAGAAAATATTTATCAAGTGACTAAAGCTACAGGTGGGGATCATTAGGATTAGGGGGATTTTGACTGGGGATTCAGAGATATGATTTGTTAAGAAGATAGTAAAATAGTAAGGATGTTATGAATGTATAACTCATCTAGGAAATTTTAATAGGCAGGATTTCAAACAGTTTCATTAGGTAGGCAAACTCATATTCTCTCCTTAAATTTAAAAAGAAGTGAAAGTCAAATTTAATTCTCTTTCTTAACACGAGGCTGCTCAGTTAACAGGTTTGTTTTTGGGGTTTTGTGTTTTCCCTAGCGTTTCATTTCAGGCACTTTCCCATTCTGACATTTTTCTGGGTTTCTTGCACTCTGGATTAAAAGATCCCAGGATTATCTACTTGACAACTCTGCTCTTTCATTCTCTCTAGCCACCACCATCACAAAAAGAAAAAAACAACACAAAAAACCCCAACAAAAACAAAACAAAACAAAAAAGCAAAACAGTCTTCCCCTATCCCGCTTTAAAACCCAATGACCAAGACTCTGTTTTAGCAAAGACTGTTTTGCAGAACCTTCACTAGACTTTGGCACGTTTAGTGTCACAATCTTCTTCTTCTTCTTCTTCTTTTTTTTTTTTTGAGTGCTTTTGTTCCTTGAGCTTATAATAATGTCTGCTAAAGGAAGGGCAGAACAAGTAGCAACAGGGCTTAAGACACCGTGTCATGGCAAAGATAGCCAGCTTTTGCCCTCCTGGTGAAGAGCTGTTTAATGAATAATAAATTATAAACAAACCCTGAGGTTAAAGGATAACAGGCACGGTCTTGGCTTTCCCACATTTCTATAGACATTGGGCCAATTATATCAGTGGGACCCACAGGGGCTAATTCAAAAGTTCCTCGTGTGTTTTCCAGCCTGTTTATTTATTTTGATTTGAGATCTAAACAGAGCCAACTTTCACCTTGATATGTTCTATTTTAATATTATTAAAAAAATAAGTAAGCCCCTACTGGAAAATTAGGTATATTTTTGTCACAGTGCTAAGGGTCTGTGGTTATCAAGTTTAGCAGGTGTAGGCTGATGGAGAGAAGCATGGTCAGACTGAAGATAGAGGTGTGAAACTATGTTAACAAGAATAAAGCTACAAAAACACATTCTTCTTACCAAGCAAAACACTGCTTACATTTCTTAAAAGAACTGAAAGGTCCGGATAAGTAGTGATGAGCTTCACATCATCATTGATTCAAGTTGATCTTTTTTAGAGAAATAGGTCTGACACTAGGTGATAGATAAGTTATTTTTGGCTTATGGGCTATTTATATTCAACAAAACATTTCTTATTCTTCCATTAAATACTAGGCATTTTGCTTAAAGTCAGGGATACGAGAATGAATAGAACATGTGTTTTTGCCCTTGGGGCAATTTAGAGACTGGGAGGAATAATAGAGTTATAACTATGTAACATTCTGTTTTGGAGCTTTGATTAAAATAATTATAAATAGTGTCTAATGGGCATAGACAAAGAATATTCATACTTCCAAGGGTGGGTGGACACTGCGAATGAAAATGAAAGATTAGAAAAAGAGAGATTTCTTTTGAGTGATTTGAAGCAGGATATTGCTGGGCATTGGCAGATATGACTTGTAGATACCGTGAAAGGGGAGTAAGAAGTATGATGAGTTTATAAGAGTGGTTATCAAAGTGTGGTCCTTGGACAAGCAGCATCAACATCACGTGTAACTTGTTTGAGATGCAGTGCCTATGTCTCACCCCAGACCTACAGAATCAGAAATGCTGGAGGTGAGGCCCAGCACTCTATAATTCATACCATAATTTGAGGGCTACTAGCTTTAGAGAATGGAATTTCAAACTTAATTCACATCAGAATTATCTGGGAGTTTAAAAACATGATGCCTGTGGTAAACTCTCTGATATTACTAACAGTAATTTCTTTTTGGATATATCTCCCCAGGCAAGAGAAACAAAAGAAAAAATAAACAAATGGGACTACATCAAACTAAAAAGTTTTTGCACAGCAAAGGAAACCATCAACAAAACAAAAAGACAACTGACTGATTGGGAGAAGATATTCGCTAATGATACATCTGATAAGAAATTAATATCCAAAATATATAAAGAACTCATACAAGTCAACAACAAAAAAACAAACAATCCAATTAAAAAATGAATAGAAGACCTGAACAGATACTTCTCCAAAGAGGAAATACAGATGGCCAGTAAACATATGAAAAGATGCTCAAGGTCACCAATCATCAGGAAAATGCAAATTAAAACCACAATGAGATATCACCTCACACTTGTCAGAATGGCTATCATCAATAAATCAAAAAACAAGTGTTGATGAGGATGCAGTGAAAAGGGAACCCTCATACATTTTTGGTGGGATTGCAAATTGGTACAGCTTCTGTGGAAAACAGTCCGGAGTTTTCTCAAAAAATTAAAAATGGGTATACCTTTTGATTCAAGAATTGCACTTCTGAGTATTTATCCAAAGGAAACCAAAACAATAATTCGTAAAGATCTATGCACTCCAATATTCATGGCAGCACAATTTACAATAGCCAAGATATGGAAGCAACCTAAATGCCCATCAATAGACGATTGGATAAAGAAGTGTGGTTCATATATACAATGGAATATTACTCAGACATTAAAAAAATGAAATCCTACCATTTGCAATGACATGGATAGACCTAGAAGTTATGCTGAATGAAATAAGTCAGACAGAGAAAGATAAATACCATATGATTTCACTTATATATAGAGGAAAATTTGGCGATGGACAGAGGGGATGGGGGTTTGGTGGACTGGGAGAATGGGGTGATGGGTTAAAGAAGTACAAATTTGTAGTTGAAAGATGGTCATGGGGATAAGCAGCACAGAATAAGGAAAGCAGTTTGTGTTAATGTATTGGCTAGGTGGAAAACCAGAGGAGAGAAGGAGCAATTAGGGGGATCATTTTATAAACTATATAAATGTCTAACCAATGTAATGAATACTTGAAACTAATAAAAAAGTTAAAAAAATAATGCCTGTGCCCCATCCCAGAGAATATGTTCTGAGGAAATTTAAACTCTGAGAGATTGAATAGTTTTCTTAAGGTAACATAGTTAATAGGTAGGAATTAATGTCCACGTCAGCTTGATGCCAAGACCCATGTTTATTCATTCTGTTGCATAGACTGACCAAACTATGTGAGGGCAGAGGTTGAACAGCCTCTCTCATGGGCACCTGGGATCACTGTAAAAGACTTCTTATTGTTCATTTTTGTCCCCTCAAAGAAAACATTCATTGAACAAATATGATACTTGTAAATACTTTTTTGTATGTTGAGAATAACATATGAATACATCTTAGCTATGTTTGTTTTATGTTACTTGAAAAAATACATTTGCTTATAAACGCATGAACCATCTAGATTTACTATAACCTACCCTTATTTTCAGAAAATCCAGTATACAGAAATTTCATATATAATCAAAAAATAGACTCACTCTCGAACAGGGCAATATTTTCACTCTGTAAAAGGATTCACGGCAGGGTTTTAAGGTTCTCAAGTGCAGTACTTACACAAATAGTGTGTGTACTATTTGTGGCTCTTGAGATTTTTAGTAGTATGCAAATGCATATTCAAAGAATTAATAGTTATGCATGATTTAATGGCTTTCTCTGAGCAATTATACTATCTGGTCTCCATGCTAGGGGCTTTACAATGGATTATCTCATTTACTCCATACAACATTCTGTGAGATAAGTGATACAATACTACTTGTTTTACAGGTAAGAAAACTGAGGTTTAGGAAGATCAAATAACTTCCATGTGACAAAAACCAGGGCCTGCTGGTGACAGGACTTCTAAAACAACAAATATGTCTGGAAAGCTATGATCCAAGACCACTTTTTGCTGGCTATAAGTGGGATCTCTGGAACCAGAGGGAATACACAGCTCTTCTTAAAATTGAAAGTGTTTATGCTCGAGATGAGACTGAGTTTTATCTAGGCAAGAGATGTGCTTATGTGTACAAGGTAAAGAAAAACACAGTGACTCCTGGTGGCAAACAGAACAAGACAAGAGTAATCTGGGGAAAGGTAACACATGTCATGGAAACAATGGCTTGGTTCATACCAAATTCCAAAGCAACCTTCCTGCTAAGGCTATTGGACACAGACTCTGTGTAATGTTGTGTCCCTCATGGATTTAAACTTATCGAAAGTAAATAAAGAGGATTTCTTCTCTTGTAAAAATTAAAAACAAGCAAACAAAAACAAAAAACAAAAAACCAAAAAACAACTTCCATGAGCTTTGTGGACTTACAGGTAGTAAATTCAGAATTTAATTTAGACAGTCTAAATAAGAGCCTGGCTTTAAATTGCTCTGGATTCCATGTCATTCTGAGTATCTGAGTATCCACACAGACCCTTTTCAGCAAAGCAGGCTGGGCACTAGGTGATCTAGGACGTGGTCTGAATCAAGAACCCTGCCTTTTAGGGGCATTCCTCATTGAGTTTGCTTAAATGACCCAATTAGATATTTTCTTTCAAATAATTTTGAAATATTTTAATTAGACAGTAGATTGATTAGAAACTTGAAGAGACCCAGAGAAGCAGAATCTGAGTGCTGCAGAGATGGTTTTCTTTGTTTACCTAATTCTGGGTGTTATCTTACAAGAACTCCCATCGCTTGGGGTAAACTTGCCATATTTCCGTTTCTTGTCATCTCACAGAGCCTGACCAATATAATCTCAGGAGAATCCAATGAGAATTATGTATGTATGGGCGTGGAAAATTAAAAATTTAGTTCTGAACCTCTATATTAGTCAGCGACGATTTTATCAGCCCAGAGACATGAATATAAGACTCCACCCATGATCATCGAGTTATTTGTATTGATACCTAAAATAGTGAAAGGGGGGGTGTGAGTTCTTGACCCAGTTCTACTCCAAGGCTGCAAGAGGTCTCCAAGGGCACATTTATTTTTCACTCCTGCTGAAGCTTTGAGTGACCCTGGAGTTCAGCATTTGCTCTCCAGAGTACATTTGAGAAATTGTGAAATCAACAAGATTATAGAAGAGCTGAAGTTCATACCTAAAAAGACTTTATTAGAAATAGATAATTTATGAATTTGCTTTTATCATGCAAGTATTTTAGACTAAATTATGATTCTTCATATACCACGATGGAGACAGAATTATGACTTTTTTTTGCTAACATATATAATTTCCTTTTCTATTTGAGATTTCTATTTCAAACATAGGTAACAGCTCACCTCTTGGGCCTAATATATAAACAGCTGAACCTCTCTTCTGCTCAAATAGCTGAAATGATTGCCTTCTTTCAAATTTGGCCATAGCCAAAAACTTGAATAATATGTTCTCTTTCAGCATGCCATGTCAGGATCTGAGAATATAAGACAGAGTCTTTGTTAGATTATTCCCCACTATTGCATGATAATGTGATATAACTTCAAACTAATTCCTTTTAAAAGTCAAATGTTTTTGCTTAGTATGTTATTAACCTAACTATCCAAGTCATTAAATTTTTATTATAATAGTACTTAGAATAATTGGCAGGACATCTGTAGCTCTTTTCCATCCATGCAATTTGCTTTGACACCACTATGTTAGCAGCTAAATGCTTTATGTGATAATTATACGAACAAATGTGCATGCTGTTTTCATAATGCATGTCCATAGAGAATATTATCCAAAACAATACAGCTTAAGCCCACAATTATATAACATTCTTCTACATGAAGATGATGTCTCAGAGTCCAAAAAAGGTCAAAGAAACTTGAGAAATAGCTTTTTAAGGAGTTCTTAGGCTATAAGTCTCTATTAGAAAGAACTCAAGTACTTCTATTATTCTGTAAACCTCAAGATAAACCTGACAAGAATGTTTTGATCAAAATTCAATTGCTTTTCTAAACAATTTTAGGTTACTGGTAGATTAGAACTTCCATGGAAGAAGATAGAAGTGTTTGTTTATTTTTATTTTTGTGATTATATTTTTAAAGATGGACTCCATGGAAATAGGCTGACTTTGGCACAAGAGGCCTCTGCCCATGCCTGTATCCTAGTTAAGCAGTCTCCTAGCTGTGCAAGCAGAGATTGCTGCTTCTGTTACAGTAATTTACTTTGGCAAGGAATCTTATTCTGTATTTACATTTTTTTTCTTGTTATGGGTCACTTAAACATCTGTTCTTATCACAAGAGTTTTCAGATGGATGTATGTTTGTTGCTCTGTCAGAAAAGTCTAATCTTATAAGTAAAGAAACTAGCATAATGGCCAAAGTGTTTGTTATTCCTCTCTACACCCTGATATTAATGAGAAAAATATTTTGGAATGAATGTCATCTCCACAATAAAGCTAACCAACATCAGTCTTTCTTTTTTTATAAGATGATATTATTACAGTCAGGCCAATTGTGTTTAGCCTTTCTCAGCACACATTTTGTTGTTCATCCAGATAGAGACATTTTCCTTGTAACACACCAAAAGTCCATTCATTACAGGCCTAACTTAAGGCGTCTTTAGTCATCCTATAAAGATATTTTACTGAGGGCAGTGCATTTATAATAGACAGAACAAGGAATTTGGTGTCAGACGATTCCATGTTTGATTCCTGGATCTACTACTGACCAAATGAGAGTCATTTAGTACTTAATCTTTCTGAATCCCAATTTGCTCATCTTTAACAGAACTAATGTTTATCTCAGAATTTTTTGTAAAGATTAGATGAGATGAGATTTGCCTGGCACTCAATAAATTTTAGATACTTATATTATACCTATTTATGATCATTTTCCCCTTAAGCAAAGGAGAATTTATTTCTGTCAAGCTTGTTCATGCTCATGATTGAAATATACAAATTGGTATACAGGGTTTGCTTGTAACATACGCTGGTTCTTTACCTCTTTTACCTGCATCTTGCTGCAGGTAACCACTTTCAACTCTTTTACTTCCTGATTCCTTAAAACTCTTATTTTACAACCTATTAATTTTTGATTTTAGGTATTAACTATTGATATGAAAGAGAAAATGAAGCTTGCCTTTGTAATGCCTCATTATTCTCAATACTTTCTTTCTTCCTATGATGCCTTTCTGTTATTATAGTTATATCATAATTTTAGTTAGATCAGTATTCAAGATTTACATTCTTATGACTATGTAAAGAGATCACAGGTGATGAGACTTAAGATATACCATAATTGTTTTCCTTTCCAAGAAGGAGTTGTTAAATGCTTTGCTAACATTTTTGGTTTACTTTTATATATACTTATTCTTAGTTTAAGCCTTAATATCCATCAAATATCCAAGTTCATATTTTAGATAAAGTATCTCGGAGATTTCTAACCTGCTTAAACTTGGGCAAGTTGCCCTCTGTGCCTGGTGCACAACTCACTCTTCTGATCTCTACTTCCTCCATCATCCTAAATATTTCTTCTGTTTCTTTCCTAGATTCCTATGTAAATCTTTTGTTTTCTGGATCACATGTCTTTTTATTTATTTGTTTGGTAGAGCATATTTTCCAGTGATTTTCTAAGCATAGATTCAATGTCTGATGAATTTTGTATCCCATACTCATATTAGTTGATAGTTCTGTAGGGTAAAGAATTTTACATTGGAAAATTTTTTTTATTAGGAAATAGACTTCATGCTGGTCTCTGCTAAGTAATGTTGAGATAACAGAAATTCTTTAGTGTAACATAGGAGAAAAAATCCAATATCATAGAGAGATAAGAATGTTAGAGTAGTTTATATTCACTTGTCTCAAAAGGGCTGGAAAATCATTATTTTCATTCACCTATTAGATATAAATTAGTGAGAAGAACATAAGAATCTCTGAAAAACACTACTGATGAAATTCTCCAGGGACAGTGCTGGGAATGTGCACGTTTGATATTATTATTGGAATAAGCGCCCTGATTTTAGTGCAGATGTTGAGATTTCATGGGAGGAGAGGCCAAACAGCATTACTTATATACTAGAGGCAAGGTAACACAGTTACTCTACTAGGTGGTCAGGCTTACAGTGATTTCTGATGTTGGCTAAGTGATCATGGAGAACTGGGATAAAAATAGATAGTAAGGGCACTGAAATCCCACTTAATCTCTCTTAAAACAATACAAAACTCTAGGTTTGCTGAACATGACTTTCAGCCTTGAGCCATGTCACAGAGCCAGAGCTCCCTGAGTAAGGAGATGGATACCTTTGAAAAAATATATTGTGTAAATATCACACACACTTATTCAAATCTTCCTTCTAACCTTCCACAAAAAGATTCGTGGCTATTATGCACCAAAGACAGGCCTTTGAAGGGTTACTGGCAGAAGACTGAGCCTAAGATCAATTTCTGGGAACCAAAATGTCACTATGACCCACTGGTCAGGTGGATGTCAGAGGGTAAATGAAATTTAGTTCAAAGACTTTTCATGTTGGGTCTAACGAGTCCCCAACGTATACTCTGTTTACTTCTTTAGTTCTCATGTCAATAATTTGATGAGATATGCTCAGAAAATAGAAGATTTCCCCAATCTTTTCCTGACATGTGCTGTTAAGACTACTATATTGGGAATGGTGAAGAGGAAACCTGTGGAGTGTGCTTCCTAATAAAATGACAAATCAAAAGCAATGCCACATTACCGGGGGATTTTCAGAAATGAGAGCCACCATCAAGAACATAGCCATGACAGTTGTGATGTTTACTGTATCCTCATTAAACTTACTTGTTTGGCTTATGCAGAAGACAGATATGTAGACTTTAGGGAATGATAATGAATTGTAATATTTACAAGCATCTCAGGACTTCATTTAGCTGCTATTTTGTATGGTTCTCTTTAGTGGGGTAATCAATACATATGTGGAAGTTGGTTTGCTCTATAGCTATCAGTATTACCAGAAGGAAGGGTTTTGACTTGGTACAAATACACATTAAACCTCCACCTTTATATTTGTTAATCTTCTAGCTCTATGCCATAATTTAGTCCTCAGGGATTTTTATCACCTCATCACCTTTTACAGTATCTAACAAACTGGCCTATTTTTATCATCTTATCATCCTTTAGGATATAATACCTGAATATTATATCAATCATGCTGCTAGGGCTATGTAGTAGCAGTAAAATAAATGTTTATGTAAACCTACATTCAAAAGAGGATGGAAGATATATAACATAAAATTTAAAGATCTGCTACTTAAAATTTGGAAGAGTCCACTGGTCTGGAGCTTGTTGATATATAGCTTCCAAAGTGAAAGTCTGCTAGGGGTCCTCTGTACTAATAAGGAAGAGATGCAATAGTTTGTGGACTTATTTAGACTTTAGATTAATATATAACACATGTGGATATGTGGCTCTTATGTGTTTATCAAGTGAACCACTTTCAAAACTGTTTACAAATAGCAGGGCCAGAGCAAGCGAAGGCATTCCAGCAGATCTAGGCTGCAGTACAAACAGTTCTTCCTCTTGGCTCTTATGAAGCAACAGATCCAATGGAGCTTGTGATATCTTTGGCATACTGATATGTTATATAAAGCACATACAAGCCCAAATAATACTACAATAGAGACCATTAAGGTTCTATTATAAAGCCATGTCTTCTTGTTAACTGTTCTTAGCTTGCTGCTGGTCTAAGGCAGAGACTGCAAACAGGTAACTATAACCTGAGCTCCTAAAATGATCTTATTCTATCTTATTCTCCAAGCATAAAGTCAAGTATGCTGAACTGTTCTTCATCAACAAATTGAAGTGGTAAATACAAAATCTAGGATTTCTTAGATTCCGCAAGCACAAGAAAGTTGCATGTGTAAGTGACTGATCCCCAATGCACTTACTCCTATGGTTCTGCTTCTGACCCTCCAGAATGACCTATAGGGGATGTTTCTATGAACAGTTGTCTTAAGGGGAAGGGAAATTTGAGTCTGCTTTAAAGGTGATAAATCATCTGCTGGCACTAGGTGGCAGAGGGCTAGTTTATTGTACAGCCCATCTTAGAGATAGAACTGAAGGAGAAGGAAAATTCTCTTGGTGAGAAGAACTACAAATTGACACCAGTTCGTGTCTTGTGGGTGATGACTAGGTTGACCACTCTGGGATTTAGAAAGAATAAGACAGAGGGCTAGTGATAAATTGGTTTGGGAAAGAGAAATGTGGATGGGCCTCTTGGAATGGGTCCGAAGTATGAGAACATTCATGCCCTGGGTGAAAACTCACCAAGAGGAACCTTCTGTGGGGTTTTTCAATAATCAGATAAGATTATCCTATGGATGTTGATCACATCTTTCCTCACCCAATCAGTGCTTGTTTAACGGACTCATGAATGAAATGATCATGTTAACGGATACTGAGGTCATGCATGAACTCAACAACATGGAATTCCCCTAACTGTGGCTGATGTGACTTCTACTGCAGCTGGGAGCCCAGCCTGTCAAAAGCAAATCAAACTTGAGCTTCCAATATCATATCCTAGAGAGACTAACCTATCTTTGGAAAATTGATTAACTGTTATAAGGAGTATTCTAAAATATATCCCTGGAAAAAGGATTTGGGAAAACATTAGCTAAGCCAGAATTCAAAGCTTAGTTTTGATTTAACAGTGATTCCATAATTACATTAATTTCTCCCCTACTAGGTACAGTTTGTATTTTCTTTTAAGTGAATCAAAAAACTTGAAGACTTAGAAAATACTGTTAACAGTAACATAAGTAGAATAAATGATTTAAATTTAGAGATAATACATTATAACTTGTATAACTTGTATTCAGAGGAGAAAAATAATTTCACATTTACTTGAAATTATTTGGCTCTTTTTATTTCATTATGCCCAAATTGCTTTTAATTTTGATAATTTGAGTTATCACTAAACACAAAGTCCATTTAGTAATGCTGTTTTTAAACTTTCTCAGGAAATAATTATGATTTTTAAAAAGTAATACATATTTGTAAGTGAGTCTTATTACTCACAATGAGATTTAGGCTAGTGTATTTCCTGGCAAAAGAGTTTCTCCCATTTTAAGTTGGAGGCAAACTGTTAACATCTTGGCTGTCAGAAACCAATGTTGAATCATTTTTCTATAGCTGAATTTTTAAATTTCAGAAATAATTATTACATAGTAGTTTAAAAATTATGCTATTAATACTTGTTAGCAACGTTGAAATAAAATTTATTTAAATCGAGGCATAGTTACACTAAGAATTTATTATAAGCCATTTAATGAGAAAGGTATGAGAAATAAATTCAGGAAAAATGTTAATTTTAATATGAATAGAATCATGATGATTTATAATTCTTATATTCCTGAACAATTTTCCTATTGTCTTTTCCATAGATAAAAAGAAAAGAGTTAAGTTTCTTCTTAATGAGATAATACATAAGCATTAATTACATATAGAAAATGTCTTAGGTTTGCTTTAAAAAACAGTGAAACTAGCCAATATTTATTTTTTGTATACTAGGTGAATATCTCCATAGGGGCTAATGTTAAAAGTATTATAATTTCTGCTGTCAAAAAATTATTGAGGTAATTGAATAATGAGATTTAAGTATATGTAGCTAGATGGCATTTAAATAGCTGTTTAAGAGAGAATAGAAAAGATATCAAAGACAGTCTATATAGAAGTCAAATTATTTTTTATACAATTATTGTTATAGGAATTCAGAGAAGGGACAGGTCACTTCAGACAGGCTTGGTCTGGATTGGCACCACTTTTCAATGGGAAATCTATTTGGTTCTTAATATGCTTTCCTGTGCTAGAATGGATAAACAGGAAGAAAGTTATGGGTTATGTTTTAAAACTGCTTCACTAAAAATATGTATGACTTGAGATTTTATTTTTTTAAAAATATCATTGTCAACTAGAAATATAAAATGGATAGACATTAAAAGTACTAGGGTTTTGGTTGCCATATATTCTGAGAGAGGTAAGATTGAATTGTTTAGAAAGAGGGAGATTTGGATCCCTAGAGAAGAAAATCTTTGTAGAGCAATCTGGGCATGTGTAATGAAAAAATTCTGGGGATGGTTATAGTCAAGAGAGCAAATATGGTGGTTGAAGCAGAGGTGTTATATAAAGAAGTAGTTGGCAATGAGGCTAGGAACTTAGAATGTTTATTGAGATTAAAGATGAGACCTTGGATAACTAGATTAATTTAAGGTATGGGAATGAAGTCTCGTAGATCAGATTTGGAAGAACTCAGTAACATGGAAGAAAACTAACAAGATAAGATGATAAAGAATGACAATTTCTCACAGCTTCCTGACAGATGTATATCACTTTTCATGATGCATCATTCTGTGGAAGCTCCATCCTAAGTAAACTCACGAGTCCTGTCACTCTAACATGATCGTACAAAACCAGTTTTTTGAACAGGTAAACATAATGTAAGAATTGGAAAATTGGTAGGTTGTGTGAGTTTTGTCTGTTATAATGATTTGTGGATGTCTGAAATGCCAATGTTAGAGGTTCCTTTAGTTTAAAATGAAAATCCAAAGCATTCAAAAAGGGTAATCAATTCAGACATATTTCACTTACATCTTAGTGTTCGTACTTTCTCTAAGAACTTTTTTCAAAGAGTAAGATTAGATGGTATGGGAGAGAAGGCATGGGGCAAAGAGATGTAGATAACAACACATTAGTGCCAGCCTAATCTTCTAATTCCATGTGCATAAAGATGTTAGAAGGGATGCTGGTATGGAGGAATAAAATATAAAAGACTATTCTGGTCCAAACCATACTACCTCAATTTTGTCCAGAGCTAGCTGATTACCACTTTGCCTTTCCAAAATTGCCTTGTTGGACTGCTCTATTTATTTTAGCAAATATGTAATGGGATAATCAGTTGAGAGATTTCAACATTAAACCAATCAGATACTCGCTCCCCAAAATGAAAGTCTCAAAGAACTGCCAGAAAGATGAAGAGAAGTTTTCATTTTATTGTCACATTTTCTTTCATTTTTAGTCATCATTATGTGGAGAGGGTCTTAATATTCTGTTTCCAGTTTCCTGGTCTAAAAGTCACTTTTAGAGTGTAAGCTCTCGTGGGCTCTACTGTACCTTCTGATATAGTCCTGAATTCTGTTTAAAGATTTACTTTGCTTTTCATTGGGAAAGCTAGGCATTTTGTTTCAAATGTGCTTTCTTTGGATAGAATAGATACGCAGAAAGAGAAATATGTGTGAGTTCCAAAACTTCTTGATTAAAGATATTTGGAACATTCATTTTTGAAATACTAGTGTTATTTAGAAACATAAAGTGGGCACTAAGATGTTGAAGTACAAGGATTTCAATTATTAGCAATTTAAAAATATAGCTCTTAGTCAAGATCTGGAATGATTTATGTAACTATTCAAAAAAATTATACATGGCCTTATTTTGTTAGTTACTGGTTGCTATGAGTTTGATTTTGCCCATGTTTGGTCAAGTTGATAAGTTTCTAAGAATTCTTCGACATTCCAGGCTTATTGTTTGTTAGAGGCCTGCCAAGTCACTGAGCACATAAGGCTGTTCATGGCAAAGTGTTTGCTTCAATATTTAGTATCATATTCTCAAATGGACCAGAAGGACCAGCTGGAGAATACAAGATATTTGGCAGATATTTCAATCAGCATCGTAAGCTCTATGTGAAAAATAAGAATAAAATTTCAATCGGGTATTGAATAATTAGCAGTGAGGCTGTTAAACTGATACAGGTATGATTCAAGTAGGGCTTAAATAAAACCTTTTATCAAATTTCTATGGCCAAAATAATGAAGCATAAATATAATAAGTATTTAGCTTACAGGCCTTCAGGTCAATGATTTAGTCTTGGCTCAGCTGAGCAGTTCTTGTTTTGACTGGACTCCTTCACATGTACGGCTAGCAGCTAGATTGATGGAGCCACTGGGCTACCATAGGTATGCTATACTCTAGCAGGCTAGTCTAGGCAGGTTCTCCTGGCAAAGGGAGAGGAGTCAGAATCAGAACAAATAAATGCACATGGCTTCTTGAGGTCAAGGCTCAGAATTAGTACACTACTCACTTCTATTACATTTTATTGGCCAAAATAAACAAGCCACAAAGCTAGCTCAAGATTCAAGGAGTCAGGAAATAGACTTCTCTTGATGGAAGAGGTTGAAAAGAAGTGATGAATTGGACCATTAATGCAATAAATCTACCACCAAACCCTGAACTCCGAGGACTGAATACTCCATTTCTAAACCTCCATGTAGTTATAGGTCAGTCTAGGTGATTCTGAACTAGGATGGTCCAGGCCGGACTGGCCGAAGGACATGAGGTTTGATTGCAGGTTATTCTCACTCAGTGCAGAGTGTATAACCAGGGACCACTTCTAGATTTACAATGGTGATGGACAATAACCATTGTAAATGGAGATTTATATATATGCTGTCATGAATATGAACATATTATGAAATGAATATTTGTGTTCCCCTCAAATTCTAAGACAGAAATTGATATGGAGAAAGTAGAGTGGTGCTATAAGAAATACCTAAAAATGTGGAAGCAGCTTTGGAACGAGGTAATGAGTAGAGGCTGGAAGAATTTTGAGGTGTACACTGGCAAAACCTACATTGCCTTCAACAGACAGTAAAGAGAGATTCTGGCAAGAGTCCAGAAAGAAGAGAGGACAGCTATAGAGAAAGGCTCTGTCTTCTTAGAAAATACTTATATAATCCTAAACAGAATGTTGGTAGAAATGTGAATGGTAAAGGCTATTCTGATAAATCTTAGAAATGAGGTACACTGGAAACAGGAAGACAAGCCAGGCCATCCTTGTTATAAAGTGGCAAAGAACTTGGCTGAATTGTGTTCACATCCTTGTATTTTGTGGAAGGTAGCCCTTGTGAGTGATGAAAAAGAATATTTAGCTGAAGCTATTTCTAGGCAAAGTGTTGAATCAGACACCTGGATCCTTTTGATGGCTTATAGTAAAATGTGAGAAAAGAGAAATCATTAAAGATGGAATCATTTATCAAAAGAGAAGCGGAATTTAAAGATTTGGAAAATTCTCAGCTTATCCAATTTGTAAAGAATGAGAAAGCCTGCTACCACCTGTTACACTGACGCGCGGATAAAGAGATTATCCAGCCATCTAGATAGAAGCCAGGAGCCACTGTTCAAGACAATGGAAGAAGGCAAAGAAGGAGCCCTTGTTGTCTGTGGGACCTCAGCATACACTACCTACCTCATATTGCTGTCTCTACTCCAGCACTCAGCGACACATTCCTTGGCTGCCCCAGTGTGACTCTGGCAGTCCAGACAGCTTCTCTGGAAAGTGCTGATGGCAGACATTGGTGGTATCCATAATGTGTCTCCTCAGCCCCGCAGAATGTGCAAAACTCTGGGGACTTGGCTGCTATTGAAACCAGAGGACAAACGAGTCCAGAGGTTCATGCTGCCAGCTCCACTCGATCAAAAATCGACACAGGAAAAAAATTGACACATCAATTGGGCTAAATAGAATAAGCATTTATTGGAGAATTGTAATTCTCCAAGACACAGGTGAGCTAGCGCTCAAAGGTCGGGCCCCTCAAGTATCTTGGAATCACAGATTATATACAGAAATAACAGTCATGGAAACTAAGGGAGTTGGTGTCATGGGTGCTCCTGATTGGACCATTAGAAGAGGGTGAGGTAATTGATAATTGTTTCTGGTTCTGGAATCAGCCATGGCGCCATCCTCTCTGGTCCGGTGACCTGGTTCCTTGATTGTGGGATTGTAGTTTTGCTTCGATGGGCCTGAGGATGAAACAAGTCTAAAGACCTAAGTTTAGGACCAACTGAAACCTATTGTCCTCATGGTTTCAGACCTAAGGCTCAGTTAATCTCATGTCCTAAGGCTTAATGATTAAAGGGCTTAATGATTAAAGGAGCAGAGGTACAGAGGATAGGGCTGGGGGAAGAAGGCAGGTGAGTCACAAAGCCATTATCTGGGCAAAACCAGCTGGACTCAAAAGAAAAAAAAAACTATATTAAAGAAATGAAGTTTGTGTGCACTTACAGCTATAGGGTAAGAAGGAACACTGCGAGGCCCATTATTTGGGGGTCCTGGAATCAGGTCTTTCACCTCCACCTAAATGTCAAAGGATACAAGTCAGAGCCACTGGGTACTGGACCCAACCCCAGAAGAATTGTGGGCACAGGACCCCAGTCTTAGAGGAGGGTCCAAGCAGAGAGCTGAGGGGGGACAGGCCTCCCAGAGCCGTGGGGGTCTACTCCCACCCTGAAAAACTGCCCCAGTGGGGGTGGGAGCACAGCGCTGAGTCAAAGAGGATGTTCTTGACATTTAAGATCTAATGGAACTTGCCCTATTGGATTTTGGACTTGCTCAGTACCATCACTCCTTTCTTATTTCCTAATTGTCTCTTTTAGAATGGGAAGGTCTGTTCTACGCCCATCCTGCCATTATGTTTTGGAAGCATATAACTTGTTTGATTTCACAGGTTTACTGCTGGAGAGCAATTTGCCTCAGAATGAATCACGTCTTGTGTCTTACCCATATCTGATTCAGATAATGTTTACACGAGACTTTGGACTTAGACTTTAAAGTTAATGCTGGAACGAGTTAAGACTTTTGGGGCTCTCCAGATGAAATGAATGTATTGTGTATGCAACAAGGACGTGAATTTTAGAATTTAGAAACAGAATGTTTTGGACTGAATATTTCTTCCCCAATGCGATGGTGTTTGGAGGTATGGCCTTTGAAAGGTGATTAGGGCCTGAGGGTGAAGCCCTCATAAATGGGATTGGTGTCCTT
The DNA here is from genome assembly GCA_028627145.1 of Eidolon dupreanum. Lineage (NCBI taxonomy): Eukaryota > Metazoa > Chordata > Mammalia > Chiroptera > Pteropodidae > Eidolon > Eidolon dupreanum. The sequence continues at coordinate 21,222,688 of CM053508.1, forward strand.
ATAAAAGAGACCCTAGAATAGCGCTCCCCAACCTTTTTAGCACAAGGGACCGGTACTCCTATGAGAATCTAATACCTGATGATCTGAGGTGAAGCTGAGGTGGTGATGCTAGCACTCGGGAGCGGCTGCAAATACAGATGAAGCTTTGCTAGCTCACTCACCCACCTCTTACCTCTCATCAGGCCACAGACCAGTACTGGTCCATGGCCCAGGAGTTGGGGACCCCTGTCCTAGAGAGATCTTTAGGCCCTCCCACCATGTGAGAATATAGTGAAAAGACAGCCACCTATGGACTAAGAAGCTGGCTCTCACTAGACCCTAAATCTGCCAGTGTCTTAATTTTGGACTTCCCTGCCTCTAGACCATGAAAAATAAATGATTGTTGTTTATAAGCCACTCAGTGTTTTGTTATAGCAACCTCACATAAAAAAGAGTAATAAGATATTTATTTAAAAAGTTAAAAATTGAGCATAATGGAAATATATTGAACTATTTCAATAGTCTTTTTAAAGGGAAAAAGAATCAAAAATTGAACTCTCAGGGAAGAGGATCTTATGGAATGTGTAATGACATTAGTTTCAAGTAGTTTTATAATTACCACACCGGTCACAAATGCCTAATGTTCTTCATTGTATTGGTAAAGATGACCAAAAGAAATCATTTTCAAAAAGTTTTTTGGGGGATTGTAATGTCAGTATATTTGAGCGATTATTTTTTCAAACATGTTAATTGGGTACCTTTTATGTACTAAGCAGTGCCAGGCACTGAGTTTAAAAAGTCAAATGAAAGGACAGGGGAAGGATCTGACAGTGACATGAATTAACCAAGTGCTGGGTATTTCCAGGGAATATTCTGTTTTCCTTTCCTCTTCACTTCTATTAATATGTGCTCTCTCCCTGTTATATATTCTCACCGGCTATAGAAATTGGGCAGGCATAAGGCACTTGTGACCAGTGTGGTGGTACTCAAAACAAATATAATTACATATTCTAGAAGATCCTCTTCATTGAAAGTCTATGTATATCTCTTTCAATTTCAGATAAATATATATAGTAAAGAAGACAACCTTGAAGTGCAGTCCACCAACCAGCTATTTATTCATCTGATCTTAGCTGCTGTTTCTCTGACTCATCTATTTTCCCAGTAGATTTATGTGGTGAAAGGATCAAGAAAATATCTGTGTTTGGCTTATTTTAGTCATTCAATTTTTCAGTTTTTCCTTAGCTTAGGTATTATTTTATGCTAACTTCATATCAGTTCATTAAGTTATATGGTGAATTTTAACACTGCAATATTCTTTGATCACAAAATACTATTGTCTAGAAGATATTTCATTTCTAATACAACATGTAAACAATCTTTATTTTTGGCTTTTTGAACACTGCTATTACAGATTGTAGCTTGTATTTATGGTTCTTTCCTCCCAAATAAATCTTTGAGAATAAATCAGTGTACTATTTCCCAAGCTTACATCATATGACTCTGACATTCAAATCATTGCAAAAATGTGTCTTGGAAATATTTCCTATGTCTTTTTAGTCAGTTTCATAACTTAATCCCTACATGGGCAATTGCTAATTCCTTTGCATCTTTCTCTGTTTATAACTCTACAAAAAATATTAAGATCTCTGGTCTGTTCTTTTATAACAGATGAGAGAAAGAAGTCAACATGCACTAAACAGAAAAGTATAAAAGATGTAAATATGCTATAGAGTACTTTGATTAGTGCCTGACTGAGGATCTTTCTTCTTCTCTTCAGACTCTTGAGAAATTAGTGGATACCAGGTAGGACCACATAGAGCCTTTCTTTTCTTTTTTTCATTACTTTCCATTTTTTCCTCTTTTCCCTTCTAAGCATTAAATTCTCAATGCCCAGGAGTTTCAAATTCTCCCTTCTTTCCACATTGATAATTAACATAATTTGAAAATCTTGGTGTTTACTCTCTTGACTTCATTCCATATTTTGCTTCTGTTACCTTTCTTCATCTAGATCTTCAGAGCCAACATTTTATTGTCTACTCATGTCGTCTTTTTCTGTCATTATTACACAGGTTTTTTTCATCCATTCTCTTCCTTGATGTTTATCTATAGAATCATGATAACATGCATTACAATATAATACATACTAATTATTATTCTCAGATTAGGCATTATGTATAAAGAACTAGAAGGACAAAGACATGGATAGTGTCACTGATAATGACAGACCCAGGTCCAGAGGTTTGAGACCAGGTCTCACTCTTAGTCCAAGTCTGTCCCATCTATACACTGTGGTTTCTCATTCTATGAAAGGGTCAACCATGTTGAGCCCCAACTTTAATTTATTTTAACTTTATGTAAATTCATAACAGTAACCTCCAAGCTGATATTTAGCAAGATGTTAATTTTTTTCAAGGCTTTACATTTTAGGTAGTTTTTTCCCCACGTGATACTTAACTGAAGAAGGCAAAAGAAGCCAAAGTGTACTGAGTCAAACCTGCGTGACTCAGCACATGTCTGCATATTGGCCATATGATGTGCATAACCTAAAAATACAGTGTACCACAACCAATTCATAGTCCTTAGATGTACCATCATCTTAGGAATCAGATTGCTTCCCAATGTGATGATTTTTGTCCATTCATTGTTCAGAATGGTCTTCTTTCCCAGAACCATTTGATACCAAAGAAATCTTGAGGGGTTATCATCAGACTTTGATGGAATTAGGAGCCAATTGATTTGTTCATAAAGCCTCAGAGAAATTTAAAAATAGTACATAGTTGGTTAATAACACTGCACTGAGGAAAGAACATATGGTTATATTAGCGGGTCTATGAGTAGCATTCATGCATAACTATTTTTTATTTAACAAGGAGTTGTAAATTCTATACATACAGGTTCATCCCAAACCAAGCATATTTTGAGCAGTGTTTTCCCTTTTATAGAATATAATGTCATATGAAACCATGGGAACAAAACAGAATTGACTTAGAATTTTAGGCAGCTAATTCCTTAATGTATTCCCATTCTTTGATTCTCAGAATCTTGTTAAGCTGTCTGGACAGAATACAGTGACCGATTACCTGTATTTTTCAGATAATCAGTCACCGTATTTGATTGACTTCTTTATCTTACCCCTCCTCTTCCTTTTCTCTTGAGGCATTACAAGAAAAATACCATTGCAAGTATAAAAAGAGACCTTCTTAAACTAATTTTTGTTCTTTATTTGAATATAATCAAGCTGATAAGTGATTTATTTGAGGTTCTAAAATTTATGACCATTGAGGAAAACTTTCATGCATTAATGAAGGAAATTCAGGTGCCTGGCTTCTCCTTATCTCATAGAACCTTTAACACTCCCATCCCCTTTCCCCTTTTCAAAAGTATACTGGCTCCAGCATACAGAATTTAGTTAAAGTACAAAAATAAATGGGTTTACCAATATAGCTAATGTTCTGAAATCATGTGTATATATGTATAGTGTTACATATGTATTTATAAATATTTAGATAAATATTTATATATATAATCACTCATCAACTAATTTTTCTGTTATCTTGGCACAAGTTTTAAGTAACAAATTTATACATTCTAGGTAATTCTTGTTGTCATGTTTCTGACAGAGAGGAATTACTATAGGATTTTAAAAGGATAGACCTGAGTTTAAATTCCATCTTCAGTACTTACAAATTAGATAGCTTTAGGCAAGTGTGATGGTTAATTTTATGGATCAATCTAATTGGGTCATGTGGCATCCATATGTTTGGTTAAATACTATTCTGGGTATCTCTGTGAGAGTGTTTTTAGATAAGTTTAACATTAAATTAATAGACTGAGTAAAGCAAACTACCCTCTTTAGCATGGGTGAGCCTCAACAAATCAGTTGAGGGCCTGAATAGAACAGAAAGGCTGACCTTTCGTCGATAAGAGGAAATTTCTCCTGCCTGATTGCCTTAGAGCTGGGACTTTTTTCTTTCCTTTAGACTTGAATTGAAAAATCAGCTCTTCCTAGGTTTTGAGCCTTCTGGCTTTTGTACTAGAAATATACCATTAACTCTCTTGGGGCTCTAGCTTGCTGACTACAAGTCTTGGGACTAGTCAACTTCTATAATTGTGTGAGCCAATTCCTTATAATAGATGTCTTTATAAATATATATATATTTAATATTTTATATATAGGATATATATCCTGTTGGTTATGTTTCTCTGGAGAACTTTGAGGTTACTCAGTCTTTTGCAACACTGATTTCATTACATGTGAAATAGGGATAATATTACACATTTTACAAGATTGTTGTCAGGTTTATGAGATCAGGAGGGCAAAGCATCTTGCACAAAATAGGTGTTTATTAAATGGTAACTGTTATTATAATGATTATTTTTCAGAGCAGAGAAACTTTATTAAAGTCCTAAACTTGAAGGAGACAGTTGTAGTTAGTCCATTTTTTTTTTTTTTTGCAACCTTTCCTTCCAATTGCAGAAATATAGAGCATTTGATTCCTGGCCAAGTGCTGTTTATTTTCTGATGTTACTTCTCTCAAAATTCCTAGTTGAATTTTTTTCTTACAAAATTTTCTAACTCAACAAAGCAGCTAATGATCCATTAGTAATACTCTTGATTCCTATTTTCTGTCTCCCCAGGCTTCAACTTCTTTTGATCCAACCACTTAGGACTGAGGTATCTGGACTTACCTCTATGTGACACACCTTCCTTAGACCTGAACAACAGAACAAGTTGTTGTGATAATTTGGATCTTTCAGGCTTGAGGTAAGATCTAGGAATGTGGTTGGAAGATATAGGTTGCGTGGGGGATTTTGGGTTAGATGGGTCATACCAAATACTCACTATAGAGGGCTATGCTCTGAAGTGTGCCCCTTTTCTCCCTAATTTTTCCTCCTTTACTACTCTGGATGCACAAAAACCATTTTCTACTCTTCTACCTCTCTCTGACTTGCCTTGCTCTGTGTGTATGTGTTGTAGTATTGCACTTATGAGCCGTGAATGAGCAAGTACTCAACCTTTTTGCTTTTACCTCCTCAGCTTTAAGGTGGCACTGGTAATACTTACAACTGGGATGGTGGGGAAGATCACACTATGTATGCAGAGTGCCTCATACCCTGCCTAGTACATAGTAGGTGTACCATAAATGATAATTATTGCTATTATGTGACTCAGATAGAATAGGTTATGAGTTCCAGGGTGAAGATACGAAGAGGAGATTAGGTCAGAAAGATGTAGGGCAATGCAGCCGTGTCAAATTAATGTGTGTAAAAAACTAAAGTTGAAGTAGAAAATACTTTTGTATATTAAAAGTGTGTATTGGAAGTATATATATGTATATATATATATGTACATATATATGTACATATGTGTATATTTATATATATAGTCCACCATTGGATAATGTGGGGGTTAGGGGCACCTATACCTCTGCCAATTGAAAATCTGCATATAACTTTCAACTCTACAGTCAGCCCTTCATATGTGAAGATTCAACCAACCTCAGATAAAAACAGTGTTTTTGATCCATCATTAGGACTCTACAGTTGGGAAATTGAAATTGAGAATGTGAAAATACTGTTTTCCACGTGTGGTTATTGGATCTGTGTATGCAAAACCCACAGGTATGAAGAGCAGACTGTATTTATTGAAAAATATCCATGTGTAAGTGGACCCATACAGTTCAAACCCATGTTGTTCAAAGGTTAGCTTACATATGTTTACAGTCCAATAAAGATTGAAGTGTTTATCCAAATAGAAACAACAAGTGAGAAGTGCTGGAGATAGTTTATAGGGATCCAGAATGGCTAGGAGGGAGCAGAGAAAATTACAGTCCAGATATGACAGGAGTGTATGATACGGGCAAAGTTCTGAAAGATAATAGGCTGGCAAGGTTGCAAATTGTCACAGCGAGATGTGAGGTGATATCTTATTGTGGTTTTGATTTGCATTTCCCTGATGATTACTCCTGTCGAGAACCTCTTCATGTATCCAGTGTCCATTTGTATGACTTCTTTGGAAAAATGTCTATTCATTTCCTCTGACCATTTTGAAAATTAGATTGTTTATTTTTTGTTATTGAGTTTTATGACTTCTGTAAATATTTTGAATATTAACCCCTTTTCAGATATATGGTTTGCAAATATTTTCTCTCATTCTATAAGTTGCTTCTAGATTTTGTTGATTATTTCTTTGGCTGTAAAGAAGCTTTTTAGGTCAATGTAGTTCCACTTGTTGATTTTTTGCTTTTGCTGCTTGTGCTTATGTCTAGAAAATAATTCAAGACCAATGTCAAGAAGCTTTTCTCTATATTTTCTTTTGGGAGTTTTACTTCAAATCTTATGTTTAAGTCTTTAATTCATGTGTGTGTGTGTGTGTGTGTGTGTGTGTGTGTGTGTGTGTGTGTGAGTGTGTGTGTGTGTGGTGTGAGATAGAGATTCAATCAATTTTATTTTTCTGCATATGGTTATCTGATTTTTCCAGCACCATTTTTTGAAGAGACTATCCTTTCTCCATTGAGTATTCTTGGCTCCCTTGTCAAATGTTAGATGTTGGTCAAAGGGTACGAACTTGCAGTTAGAGGATGAGAAAGCACTGGAGGTCTAATGCACAGCATTATGATTATAGTTAACAATACTATATTATAAAACAATTGAATTGAAATTTGGTAGAAGACCTGAATAGACATATCTTCAAAGAGGACATGCAAATGGCCAATATGAAGGTGCTCAACATCACTAATCATCAGAGAAATGCAAATTAAAACCACAATGAGATATCACTTCACACCTGTCAGAATGGTTATCATCAATAAGTCAATAAACAACGAATGATTGCAACAATGTGGAGAAAAGGGAAGCCTCTTTCACTATTGATGGGATTGCGAATTAGTGCAGCCACTAAGGAGAACAGTTAAAAGTTTCTCAAAAAACTAAAAATGGAACTACTTTTTGACCTAGCAATTCCACTTCTGGGTATTTATCCAAAGATATTCAAAACACTAATTTGAAAAGATACATGCACCCCTATGTTCATTGCAGCACTATTTACAATAGCCAAGATATGGAAGTGATCTAAATGCCCATCAATAAATTGGATAAAGAAGAAGTGATACATATATACAATGAAGTATTACTCAGCCATAAAAAAGAATTAAATTCTACCATTTGCCACAATATGGCTGGGCCTAAAGGATATTATGCTAAGTGAAATAAGGCAGAGAAACACAAATACCATATGATCTCACTTACATGTGGAATCTGAAGAACAAAATAAATAAACAAACAGAACAGAAACAAACATAACATAACAGAAACAGAGAACAAACTGATGGTTACCAGATGGGAAGGGAATGGGAGCTGGGTGAAAAAAGATGAAGGGATTAAGAATTATAAGTTGGTAGTTACAAAATAGTCATAGAAATATAAAGTACAGCATAGGGAATTTAGTCAATAATATTGTAATAACTATATATAGTGCCAGATGGGTACCAGACTAATTGGGGGGATTACTTTGTAAATTATATGAATGTCTAACCACTATGCTGTACACCTGAAACTAATATAAAATAATATTGAATGTCAACTACAGTTGAATAATAAAATAATTACTGTATTATATACTTCACAGTTGTTAAGAGTCTAGATTGTAAATATTCTCATCACAAAATAAAAAAATAATAAATATAATGTGTATAAATAATAATAATATGTGTCACCATAGAGGTGTTAGCTAATGCTAAGGTATTAATCATATTGCAATATATAAATATATCAAATTAACATTTTGTACACCTTACACTTATACAGTATTATATGTCAATTATATAAAAAAAAATTGTAATAGCCAGAGCCTGAAGGACCATGGTTGCTCAGGCATCGACTACTTGTCCTCTTCCTTGGTGGCAGCACCCACTTAACGAGGATGGATATGGTTGACTGTTAACTTGTGGTGACCAACCCATTATTTCTGGATCACACAGCTAGCCAGAGGATTAAAATTTGATATCAGCACTTCCAAATACCAGCTGCTTTGCAGAGCAAGCTTTTTTTTTTTTTTTTTTAAATCACATCCCACATTCCTATAGTGCACACTTCTGAAAATCTTCAAGAAAGAGAAAATACTTTTCAATGACATTCTCAGCAAAGGGCCCTAAATGGGAGAGCACAGCATGTTTAGAGAAGTTAGAACAGAGTGTGTCTGAGTGTAGGCACAAAGCAGGCATGATAATGGAAAATGAAAATAGTGCAACTGGGCAGCCCCTGAGCTCATAAATAGAAATGTTATGCTGGAATCCTCGAATTATTGAGATCATTAGACTATTTAAACAAGAATGACGTGATGAAATTTGTGTTTGTGCAGTGATTGAATTGGAAAATGATTCAGCCGGAAACTAGTAGATCAACTAGGAAATATTTCTATAAATGATAAGAAATATCAAGAAGCCCAGTATAGAAAATGGTGATGTTAGAGAGCAGGGAATAGCTCAGACAGGTATTAAGGATGTTTAGTGTAGGGTAAGTGAGTGAGAGGGAGGAGTTATTAAATGAGGTAGTTAATACAGGAGGAGGATTGGCTTCTGCTACCAAGAGATTCTCCAGTTGACTTGACACCCTGCTTTATCAGGAGAGTTTTGGCGAATAATGTGCTCCTTGCTAGAACTTAGCCTACTACAAATATTTCTAGGAGAAATTCATTCTTAGCCTTTCTAATATGTGAAGTAGGAGGATATCCTCATCTTGTTAAATAGGAGTGTATTTGCCTTTGTAGTCCTCTTGCACTGAATTGCACTGTCTCTAAATCACTGCTAGATATGGTATTGATGAATTCTAAAGCATATTTGGTTCAAATTCATAGTTATACAGTAATTTTTTTCTGATACTTCATTTTAAAATATTATGTTAATTCAATAAACAGACCATTTTAGCATATTGTAGCATGCCTATAGATACCTGTTCAGTTTCTATATTCTATACATACTCTTTAAAAAAAAAACTGTCTGCCATGATACACCCAGGAGAATTATTTTTGAAGGTGTTAAAATGGATGTATATTTAGCTTTGTCCTTGTATGTGTTTACGATTAAGTGATATTGAGCATTAAGAAATAAAACCCTTTATGACTTTTTTTCTAAAAGCTAACACAGCATGTTATCAAACTTAATACCCTAATCACAAACTAACAAGAGATGCTTTTACAATTACTTCAATGTTTGTAAGATTATGACTCATGAACAAATTACTTTCATGGTTGGGTTGAGTTTATACAAGACAGGGTGTGAATTTTAAAAATGAATCAACAAGATAGGACAGATTTAGGTGTGGATGTATTTACGTAACATGTTTAAATATGGACATAGAAAGTAGAAAAACAAATACCTCTTTTGGCATGTTTGATATTTAAAGAAAAATTTGGGCACAATTGTATTAATAAATATTTATGGAAACTTAATAAAAATTGGCATTAGGTAGTATCCTGGCAAAGAACCCTTTAGTAGAGTCAGTTGAAAGCTAGTGACACCTTAAATCCTTAAGAAAATAGGGAGGAATGCCACTTGCAAATCCTTCATTTATAGCAGATGGAGTGCAAGCTCATTCCAAATGGCAGGCTACTCAACAGTGGCAAATTAAATCAAACCACTAATGGTAGTGTTAACCTGTGAAAAAGAGAAAGGAAATAGATATAAAACTTGATAAATTAAAATGGAATGTTATTACTGTGTTTCACATCCAGTAATATACCTCATTCACAGGTTATATTCTAACTCACTCTAGTGATGGTCAGCCATATTCTTTGTCTTGTTTTATGCTGATTTGCCCTTTTTCAAATACAGCCCTGCTATTGTTATGCATTTTACCCACATGTGAATCCTGTATCCCTCAGATAGATTTTAAGATCAGACACTATGCCTAATGCAGTTCTTTCATACAGTAGGCTCTCATAGGAGCTGACAGTCTTAAATAACTTTCCCCAGAACATTTAACAAGTTCAAAACTTGAGTCTTCTCTGTGGTTCTGAAACCATACCAAGTGTCTCCTAATCAACTATGCCCACGGGTAAGGACAGCCTGCTCGTAGGTAATCTCTGAGCAAGTTCAGAATTGTGCAGTAAATAGAACATTATGCATTACCAGTTACATTACAGTTAAATTGGTCTTATTAACAGATTAACTATAGGACAAAAGATAACTCCTAGAGGCTTAAGAATTCTTTTTTTAAAATGTATCTCCACGAAGGATCCTAGGAAAAAGAATTATTATGCAATAACAAGATATTTGGTGGTGGTGGTGGTGGTATGTGTGTATACACACATATTTATGCATTTACTATGTAATATATTATTATGCAATATATATTTGCACACACACAAATATAAATGCACATGTTTAATTCTAATCCTCTACATGGGCCAACTTAAGTAGATGCCTGCATCACATTCCACCTTTACTCTCTTTTGTGAGATTTTCTGTTACTAATAATTAGGAGAGTAGATCAAATTGTTTATCTTAGATTGGTTCAGAATTTCTCGGATTCTAACTCTATAGGTAGATAACTGTCAGCACCTTTTGGGAGCTATTATAGGGAACAGCTTCTTTTTCTCCAGAAATACTTGGGAAAGGACTGTGATACAAATACTTTTGTCCTGAGTTTACTGGCATTCTCTAATCTCCCTGTAATTCTTGTGCAGTTTCCAGAGACAATGATCCTTTCCTTGCTCTTTTGCTTTATACCTACTTCATTCAGCATTTCTAGAGGGCAGCTAATATCAGTGCTGTCAGGTACAGAATCGGAAGCTTCTTTCAAGGACTAATTCTGCAGTACAGTTTCTCAAAATCCTTAGTGATTGTCTAGAGGGTATAAATTTCCCTGATGACTGCAGAATATTATCCAAATGATCCTTTAAAATATCTTCACAGGTACTACATTGCAAAGCTATGCAAACTGGAAGTATTCAAACTCTGGTGCCCATACTTAGCAAGAATCCTGACAGATGTTTCATGTGTCTCTGCCATAAATCTGTGAGAAATTATGGATATCACTTTCTTTCTCTCTTATATCTGCATATCTAGTTCTGTTCGTTCTATATACTAAGCGATTTCTTGTATCTTCTCTTCATCCCAAGCATCTTTACCATAGATGAACCACCTTCTCATCTAGATGTTGTAAAAACCTCCTCTTTGATTTTTCCACATGTACCACTGATCCTCTCTGATTGGTCATCATACAATAGTACACTCTTATTACAATTCTTTTTCTAGTTAAAATTCTTCCAGTGATTTCTGATTGTTCTTAAGATAAATCCGAAATCCTTAATGTGGTCTATAAGGCCGTATTTTGTCTGAGACCTGCCTACTACGATAGCCTCATCTCTTGGAATGCTCTCTCTTGAGGCGTGGTCTCTGGCCGTCTTCCAATATTTCCCTCCTGCCTGCCTCAGGACCTTCATGCATGTTCTTTCTTCTTTGCATAATGCTTTTCTGCACCCCTCCACTCACCTCTTTATCCATCTACATCCTACTAATCCTTCACATTTTAACTTAAATATCCCTTCTTCAGGGAATCTTTTACTGACTCTAATAAACACCATCTGAATAGGTAAGATCACCAATTATGTATTCTTGACACAATATACTTTATTAACAAATCATCATTGACATTGATTGTTTTATATTTATCCTCTCCTTTAGACTTTTGGTCCAAATGAACATGAGCCTCTATCTGGTTATTGTTTACAATGTTTACACTATTTTTTCCCCTACGTCTAGCTTGGGACATTGCATTCGGTAGTTCCGCAATAAATACCTATCACATTTTAGGTGTTTCTGGAAGTGCATGTATAGCCTTTAGTTCAATAAGATAAACATGAACAATAACACTGATAAATTTTAATTGTACTATTTAAATTTTAGAGCATGTAAAAAATTTCTATTTTTCTCTTATTTTCAAATATGGACAAAAGTGCTCATATTAATCTCTTTGTCCCTGGAAAATTATGTCTTTTTCTTTTAATCTTATATGATGCCTGAACATTTTATGGATGACTAGTTGGTGAATTCTTACTAAATATTAAGAGGGCTTTCTGCTACCTCAATTTTTTGATTCAGGCATTTCATTTGATTCTCTTTGTTTAATATTAACCTCTGAATTCTAAGAACCTAGTACAAACTTCTTAAGGAAACTAATTGAAAGATACTTTAAATGACACATCACCATGTTCTACTCAAAAATATCCCTCTTTGTTCCTGGACCATATTCAAGAACTTTCACCCTTTTTTCATGGGGTGGGTCACTTCACTTCTCAAGCTGGTATGTTTTCTAGAAAGGTATTGGTGACTATGTTCATTAATTTAAGAGCTAACTATTAACCCCAAAGCATTTGGTCATTCTCTCTGCCATGGAGTCCACTAGGTCCCATGCAATTAAAATTCAGACTGGAATTGTCTTTAATAAGTGTAATATTGATGTTATCCAAGTTAAATACAAGTGATAAAAAAAGTAAATATAGATCTCAAACCATGTTTATAGCTTTTTTTTCCCCTAGGACTAAAGTTTTACCTATTTACTAAATGGTGATGTTTTGATAAACTCTTTGGGTTTGAAATTTATATATATGTTTTTTTTAACCATGTCAAATAGTTTAAAAGGGTGTTTATGTATGATGAAAGAAAAAACCACAGGGTCATATCTGCTCTTGCACCTGATTTAAGACTTACTACTTGTTATGTGATCATACTGATAGCAAGACACTCATGTTTGGACGTGCATACAAGACTGGATTTTTATAAACAGTTATAGATAATAGAATTGGTCTTGTGTTTTTTTCTGAACTATATGATACAAGGAAATTCAGGAATATGTCTTACTTCTCTTTTCTTCATATCATCTTTCAGAAGTTTCAAGTTAACAAAAGAGTAATTTCTTTGTGTACTAGCACATATGTATGGACTCAGAATGATATAAAGATAATTTTGGGTTTCATTTCACTTTCAGCCTTGAAACATATGGATGTTGAAATCTGTGCTTGGGTATAAATTTTGTGACTTTTTCTGAAAAAAAAAAAAAGCAAACTTAAGGCTATGTCTAATAATGACTTATTTCTTTGGCTTACACCTAAAAGTTTTCCTTCAGTTATTTATTTTATTTTTTAATTTAAATTTTCAAGTAATAAATAAATATGTTCTCATTGAAAAAAGTGTAAACAATACAGATAAAGCAAAAGTCTCTCCTGCTAGCCCCATCTCTATCTCTTAATCGCATTCTCTTTCTTAAGAATGACCATGACTAGATGTTTGATATGTATTTTTGCTAAACTTTAAAATATATTTCATATATATGTTAATACATGTTAAATATATCATATAAATATATCAGTAAAGATATTATGATTTAGATCAAACCACTCTCTTTTTCAAAACTCTCCAATACCTTCCCATTTCAGTTAGTATTGCAATCTGTGTACTTCTCTCTGGCCTACAGGGCCATTTAAGTTCTGGTTCTTGCTTCTCTAACTTATTTTCTACTCTCTTCCACTTGTTTACTATGGTTCAGGGACACTGGGTCACTCCATCTCTTTAATATGTCTTGCATGTTCCTCCCTCAGAGTATTATCATGAGCCCTTTTCTCTACCCAGAATAGTCTACATCCAACCTTTACAAGGTTGATAACATCTCATCATTCAGATCACAGCTCAAATGCCATTTTCTCAGTGAGGTCTTTCTTCAGAGATAAATCTGATTATTTAGTCTACTGCCGGACTATTCCAGGTAGAGAAAAGGGCTTATGATAATACTCTGAGGGAGAGACATGCAAGACATATTAAGGAGATGGAATGACCCAGTGCTCCTGAACCATAGTAAACAAGTGGGAGAGAATAGGAAACAAGTTAGAGAAGCAAGTAAGGTATTCACAGCACTTACTACTACTTAGAATTACATATTAAAAAAAACAATTATTATCTGATTTCTCTACTACAATATAAGCCTCATCGAAGGCAAGGTCTTTGATTGGCTTGTTCACATACTTTTATCTCCAGTGCCTAGAACAGCACCTCGTACGTAATGTCTAATTGTTGAGAAATGAAGACTGGAAGGCAAAGGAAAAAGCCTGTTCACACCTTGATTCATATGAAGGTTTTTAAAGTCAAGTAGAATTAGATTAAAGTTTTGTTTGTAGTTGCATGTAATAAGTTACTTAACTTAATTTTCTCAGTTTTACAATGACAATAATGATAGTAATAAAAATTGCTTCATCAAATTGCTGTCAGAATATTAACTGAAATTATGCCAGCAAAGTGATTGTCCTTGTGCCTGTCATAGTATGTGCTCATGACAGCTAAAATGGGAATGATGTTAGTTAGCATCATGAGACTGATCTAAATAAGATGTTTCTCATTTGTGTGTCCCCCCATTAACCCATCTTTCCAAATTTGGCATCCATCCATGCAGTAAAATGCCTTTGTGGGAGCTGTGGCATCCAGCACCATATACCAAGTGACCTAGAAGGAGTCTCACCTACCTGTGTGTCAAGTGATAGGCATATAGACTTCAGTCTCAGTTGTGGACCTTGCAGTGAGTGGCCTATAAACTGGCTCCAACTTCTCTTGGCCATGATCCAGGAGCCCCTGGAAAACACTGTTTTAGACAGTCACCTACAGATAAGAGCCTTTGTGGAAGTTCAGGTTTCCAGTGGAGAAATTTCAGCACACTGTGGGAATCAAGAAAATACAAGTTTGGAGAGGATAAAGGAGCAGTTTTACTTTACTTCTGCCATCCCTCCCCCAAAGGTGGCACAGCTTAGGGCCAAGAAAAATCTTCTCGGCCCTAATAAATAAAATAAAATAAAAACGATATTAAGGAGGTTGAATCAGTAATCAAAAATCTCCCAATAAAGAAAAGCCTAAGACCAGATGGCATCTCTGGTGTTCCTTTAAAGAGAATTAATGCTAATCTTTCTTAAACTATTCAAAAAAACAAAGAGGAAGGAACACTTCCAAACTCATCTTATGAGATCAGCACTACTCCAATACCAAAGCCAGATAAGGACACTACAAAACAAAGGAAATTACAGACAAATATTTCTTATATAGATAGAAAACATAGATACAAAAATTCTCAACAAAATATTAGCAAACTGGATTTAACAGTACATTAAAAGGATCATATGCCAATATCAAGTGGGATTTATTCCTGGGATGCAAGATGGTTCAACATATGCAAATCAATAAATGTGATAAACCATATTAATAGAATAAAATATAAAAATTATATGACCATCTTAATAAATGCAGAGAAAGCTTGTGATAGAATAAAACATCCTTTTATGGTAAAAACTCTTAACAAAAACGGTACAGAAGGCACATACTTCTACATAATAAAGGCCACATATGACAAGCCCATGGCTAATATCATCTTAACAGTGAAAGTTTGAAGCTTTTCCTCCAGTATGAAGAAAAGACAAGGATGCCCACTCTTACCACTACTATTCAATGTGGAAGTTCTAGCCAGAGGAATCAGGGAAGAAAAAGAAATAAAAGACATCCAAACTTGAAAGGACAAAGTAAAACTGTCTTAGTTTGCAGGTGATATGATCAAATATTTAGAAAATTCTAAAGATTCCACCAAAAAAACTGTTAGAACTAACTAACAAATTGATTAAATTTTCAGGATACGAAATCAACATGCAGAATCAATTGCATTTCTATGTGCTAACAAAAAAAATCTTTGAAATAAAGAAAACAATCCTATTCACAATAACATTAAAAACAATAAAATACTTAAGAATTAATTTAACCAAAGAGGTGAAAGATCTATAAACTAAAAATTATTAGACTTTAATGAAAGAAATTGAAGACACAAACAAAAGGAAGGTATTTTATATTATTGATAGGAATAATCAATATTATTAAAATGTTCATACTACCCAAAGTCATCTCAAAATTTAATGTAATGCTTATAAAAATTCCAATTACATTTTCACAGAAATAGAATAAACAATCCTAAAATTCATATGGAATACAAAAAACCCCAAACAGCCAAAACAATCTTGACAAAGGACAAAACTGGAGACATCATACTCCCTGATTTCAAACTACACTACAAAGTTATGGTAATCAAAGCAGTATGGTGCTGACATAAAAACAGACACATAGACCAATGAAATAGAATGAACAGCTCAGAAATAAAACCTCACACATATAACTAATGTTTGACAAGGGAGCCAAAAATATTCAAGGAGGAAAGAATATACTCTTCAATAAATAATGTTGGGAAAACTGAATAATCACATACAAAAGGATAAAATTGGACCCTTATTTTACACTACTCAAAAAATAACTTGAAATCTATTAAAGACATAAACATAAAGACCTGGAACCATAAAACTTCTAGAAGAAAATATAGAGAAAAATCTTATAATTGGTCTTGGCAATGATTTTTTGGATATGATACCAAAAGCAACAAATGTGAAAATAAATCAATGAGATGACATCAAAGTAAAAATCTTCTGCACAGTAGAAGATACAATCAAGGAAATGAAAAGGCAACCTATAAAATGAGAGAAAATAATTGCAAATTATATATCTGATCAGGGCTTAATATCCAAAAAATATAAGGAGCTTATATAGCCTAAGAGCAAAATAAAACAAACAAACAAATGTTTGTTTTAATGTTTCTTAAAACATTAAAAATAGAACTATCATGTGATCCAGCAAGCCCACTTCTGGGTGTATATCCAAATGAAATGAAGTAGAAACTCAAAGAGATATCTACTGTCTTATGTTCACTGCAGTATTATTTACAATAGCCAAGATATGGAAACAACCTTCGTATCTGTCTACAGGTGAAATAGATAAAGAAAATATGATGTTATTAGCCAATGTTACCCCAACAAATTTAATTTACAAAAGAAGAAAATGTGATACATACATATGAATATTATTCAACCATGAGAAGAAGGAAATCCTACTATCTAAGACAACGTTGATGGACCTAGAGGGCATTATGTTAAGTGAAATAATTCAGACAGAGAAAGAAGAATACTGTATGGTACATTTATTTGCGGAATCTAAAAAAGCCAAACTCAAAGAAACAGAGAGTAAAATGGGGGTGGGAGTGTTGGAAAAGAGAGGCATTTGTCAAAACAAACAAACGTTTATTTATATGATGAATAAGATCTGGTGACCTAATGCACAACGTGGTGACTATAGTTAATCTTACTCTATTATATATACTTGAAAGTTTCAAAGATAGTATATCTTAAATATTCTACACACACACACACACACACACACACAATTATGTGAGGTGATGTAGGTGCTAATTAACCCTACTGTGGTAATTATCTCATGATGTATAAGTATCAAATCAATACATTGTATACCTTAAACTTAGACAATGCTATATGTCAATTATATCTTTATAAATCTGGAAAGAAAATGACAGCTAAAGTAAAAAAAGTTAAGAAACAGAACTAGGTTTAAAGTTTGGTGTCAACTAATAAGTGACAATTTCTGAGGCCTCTTAATAGGAAAAGAAGTGTTTTTATTGCTATTTTTTGTTTTTATTTTTTTTGTGTGTGTTATTATTATTATTACTTTTTTAATTTAAGAAATGTGAGACAGTAAGAAGGCAAAGATAAATCCATTTCTCCTCACCTTGGATGAATCGCCTCCTCTTTTTTATTTTTGGGAAACACTTGAGGTATAAATATAGAAGGAAGATCAGGAAACAGAATACACTAAAATTCCCTATTTTATTTACCATATGGTTAAATGTACACTGTTAGTGGAATTTCTAACTCTACACAGTTTAGTCTACTCTCAGTGGGCAATTAGCCATACTATAAGCAGCAAACCTGAGATGGAGACAGTTTGTTAGTTTAGGACGAATGTTTGGCTATTTCTAGTAGACAGGATTTAAATTTATCTAAAATTGTAGACAAGCCTTTCCTACCAACCAAATAATCTCCTGTTGTTTACAAACAATTGGAATTTGGAGTCCCATTTAGTTTGTTCATGAAGACAAACAGGAAGAGAAAGAAGTGAAATTCTTGACTGCAAAATAAACAATTTACCAATGATGGGATGGAGACCATTATTAGCTAGGTTCTCCCCAGCCCTTTTGCTTCTTCACTCTCTTTTCCTGGAATTAAACCAGAATGAAGTTAATATGGTTAGCAGGAATTTCTCTTGTTTCAAAGTTATTTAAAAGTAGGATGGAAAACTATACAAAATGTTTTCCTCATGTTATAGCATAAACCGAAAATATCCAAGTCTCAGCCACCACTTCACCTATCTGTAAAAACTCTTGTTGGAGGGGTCGGCAGTGGAGAAAGCTTTAACGTGGGGAGATGTAAGGACGAGATTAGCTGGGAATGTCTGACCTTGAAATTCAGAATAAGAATTTCTACTATATAATAAATTTCAGCACCTTCTTTCAAATTCAAGAAAACACGAGCAATATGCAGTAGATGTTCCTCTTAATTCCTATTCTCTTTTTTTTCTGGCTTTATTGAAATATAATAGACAATTAGTTGCTCATATTTACATTATACCATTCAATGAGTTTTTTTTTCAATTATAGTTGACATACAATAATATATTAGTTTCAGTTGTATAGCATAGTGATTAGAGATCTGTATGTCATAAAGTGATCACCTCACTAAATCTAGTACCTCTCTTCCCCTTACATATTTATTACAACATTGTTAACTATTTTCTTAATGCTACATTTTATACCTCCATGTTTGTTTTGTAACTATCCATTTGTACTTCTTAACTCCTTTATCCTTTTTCACTGTTTCCCCCAACACCCTCATCTAGTAGCCCTCAAAATATTCTCTGTATCTGTGAGTTTATTTCTGTTTTTTTTTTTGTTGTTCATTTTGTTTTTTAGATTCCACATGTAAGTGAAATCATGCGATATTTGTCTTCTTCATCTGACTCATTTTATTCAGGTCCATCAAGGCAATATCTTTTTCCATCCCCTTCCTTTTGGTCTGTACGTGTCTTTTAATCTGAAGTGAGTCTCTTGTGGGTAGCATATGTAGGGGTCTTGTTTTCTTATCCATCCAGCTACTCTATCTTTTGGTTGGAGCACTTAATTCTTTTCCATTTGAGGTACTTGTGATAGGAATATACTTATTACCATTCTTTATTCATATTTTTGGTACATGTTTTTTTGTTCTTAAAGAAGTCCCTCCAACATTTTCTGCAATACTGGCATGGTGCTGATAAATTCCTTTAGCTTACTTTTGTCAGGGAAGCTCTTTTTTTTTTTTTAAATAGTACTTTATATAATTTATTAATGTCATTTTCTGCAGGACACTGCAATTAATTCAGTGACATCAATATTGACCTCATACAAAGGATGAAAACTGGCTTTTCTTGTGTACCAAGTAAAAAACATGTACTAAAGAGTTACCACACACAACGGTTATAAGATCAACTTTAAGGATGACTTGAATTTACAGTAGTTGCTTCACATGGTTTTCCCTCAAGACTTGGATGCCACCCAGTGCTGCTGCATTTGTACAAATGCCAGTTCTGGTCCACCCAACTATCTTTTTTTGCCAGCCCCACTTTTACCTGTTTTACTGCTCCTGCTGCTAGACTTGCCAGATGATTTTGAGAAGAGTCTTGTCATGAACTCAAAAACATCAGGCAATTCATGGTTGGAATTCAGCATATTCATTGACTGCTCCATCTCCCGTCCGATGTCAGGGTCACTTGTGTTGACCACTTTGGGCAGAAGCACAAATACCAACAATGGAAGAACCGTCATCACAACCATTGGGTTTATCAGAAAGTCTGTCCAGGAGCATGATTCCCTTTTAAAAAAGTAAGAAGGTGGACCTGAAGATTTCATTTGGAGAGGATAGGGCAGTCTGACTACTTCTGATGTGTTGATGTAATTCACATATCTTGCTCTCATTTTTCCTTTTGAACTGATATCCACTCTGTCAGGATCAAACCTGTAAACTGGAGATATAACTTCCACTACATAAGATCCAGAAGGTATATCATGAACCACGAAACTCCCATCTGTCTTAAGAAAGCTGATGTGCTCTTTGTCTACTAGCACTCGGGCCGTGGAGATCCAGCCTGGGGCTTCACCCCTGGAACAACTGCATGCCCTTCAATTTTGAAGCAATCTCCTATACCCACCCCAATCCCCTCGGCAGAAGCCCCGGGCACCTCTTAGCTCTGGACATCTCCTGCTAGTAGCAGCAGAAGGACACAGATGAAATCCCACAAAGCAGCAGCTCTCAGCGATCTGGCCCGCTGCCCTGGAAGCCCTCCCTGTCTCCCAGGTGCTGCCGCGCCGGCGGTGGCTGATGTCATCTGGGAAGCTCTTTATCTGTCCTTAGACTCTAAATGATAGCTTTGCTGGATAAAGTATTCTTGGTTGTAGATCCTGGATTTTCATCACATAGAATATTTTGTGCCAAGTCCTTCTGTCCTGCATAGCTTCTTTTGGGAAATCAGCTGCCAGTCTTATGGGTGCCCCCTTGTAGGTAACGAATTGCTTTTCTCTTGCTGCTTTTAAGATCCTCTCTTTGTATTTAACATTTGGCATTTTCATGAAGATGTGTCTTGTGTGGGCCTCTTTGGATTCCTCTTTCTTGAGACTCTCAGCTACCTGAGGTTGTATGTCTATTTCCTTCACCAGGTGAGGAGAGTTTTCCATCATTATTTCTTCAATTGCTCTTCAACTTCTTGTTTTCCTTCAGGTGCCCTATGACACAAATATTTTTACATTTAATAGTGTCTCATGGGCTCCTTAAATTATTATAGTCTTGGCCTCTTTTTCCTTGTCATTCTGATTGAGTGTTCTTGAGTTCCCCATCCTCCATATCAGTGGTTCGATCCTCTTCTTTATTCACTCTGTTTATTCCATCTAATATACTCTTCATCTCAGATAACATATTCTTCATTTCTGACTGGTTCCCTTTTATAATTTCCATTTCTATTTTTATGTTTTTTTTTTTTTTTACTCTTTGTTACAGTTCTCACTGAATTAATAATCTAAAGTTCCTCTAAGTTCATTGAGTGTTTTTATAACCAGTGTTTTGAACTCTGCATCTGTTAGATTACTTGACTCCATTATTCCTGGATATCTGTTCTTTTTTCTCAAATGGTTCTGCTTCTTTGTCTTCCAATTTTGGCTGCTTTTCTGCATCTGTTTCTATGTACTAAGCAAAGCTCCTAAGTCTCCCAGTCTTATTAGTATGGCTTTGTTTAGTAGCTGTCCAGTGGCACAGTCCTAGAAGGGTTCAGCTGCAGGCCAAGTTTGGTGCCAGCTCATGCCCCTCCTGGGCCACCTGTTAAGATTCAGCAATCCACAGACGCTGTGCTTATAGTTGCCTCAAGAAACCATACCAGAAACCGAGGTCAGCTGTCACCAGTGTGAGTCTTGACTCTCCTCAACAAGGAACATCTGACTTACTGAACAATTGGATGTGGCTTGGGTGGGACCAAGAGTTGGGGGAGGCAGTTTCAGGAAATCCTCTGGGTGGAGGGACTTCTGTTATCTAGTTAGATAATGTCTCAGCTTGGTGGTGCTGCGCCTGCACACTGGAAGGCGGGAAGGCTCAACAGAAGAACAGTGGATACCACCAGCACTTCTGCCAGGTAGAAAGCCTCACCTCTAGCCCTCACTCTGACAACTCGGTGTCCCCCTGTAAGTCCCTGGTGCCCCCCATGTAACCTACCTGGCACTAGCGCTCAGAGTGAGCAGGTCCATCACCACAAAAGTCAAGGCCCCTTTAAGAGGCGTCTGCAGCTGTCAGCTACCACTGCCTCAGTCTGTGTCCCACTCAGCCTCGCATCTTCACCCCCTCCTACCTTCTACCATTGCAAGTTGATTAATCATTTCTCTCTCTCTTGTTGTAGTGCTTCTGTTAATCCGGATCCCAGGTAACTTTGCTGGCTGTTTTCTTCGTGTTTCTGTCTCAACTTTGATTTGGTTGCAAGAGGGATGAATGAAACCTCTATCATCTATGCCATTTTTTCCACTCTAATTCCTATTTTTCTCTTAACTGAAAAGTTGGTAAAATCTTTAGCTTGACTTATCATTAAGAGATCTTTTGGTTTTATCTCATTTTAGATTTCTCCCCTTGCTTTGTCTAAGTTCTCTTGGTTCGTTCCCTAGCTCCTTGGCCTTTCTGTAGCACATTTCCTTTCCTTTCCTTCCTAAGAACTTGCAATGGTTTCCTGGGTAGAGTGTGGAGTGGAGCCAGATGCCGGGGATCTGGTCCTGGCTTGGCTGCTTCTAATGTGGATTTGCATGTAATTAACATAAACTCTCAGTGCTTTGCTTTTTTTCTCTCTCTAAATGGGATTTAACAACTTCATGGGGTTGAAGTGAAGATTCAATGAATTAATAAATGAAATGTGTTTAGAAAGATTTCTAGCACATAGGAAGTATATACACTTTAGTTACTATCTTATTTCCAGTGGAAGATTTGGTTTAGTTTCCTCTGAATTTGTTCAGCTTACACTTTTATTAACCAGTCCTTTCAATGGTATTCTTGAGAGGTTGCTTTCAGCATAATAATAATAATAAAATAATAAAATAAAATTATAATTATTATAGTAATAATAATTACATCATTATAATTTAGTATATTATTTTAGTATATTATTATAAATAATTTAGTATATTATTATTATTATAAATAATAATATAATTATAATTATTATTACTATAATAATTATAGTTTTATTACATTATTATTATACCAATAACAATAATTATTATTATTCTACCAACTGCATCTAATTGCTTATTGCTCAAGAAACAGTTCCTGTAATGAACATTATTATTAATTTTTGTCCAACAAACATTTCTCCTTAACTTTGAAATAGCATCTAGATTTCTTTTGGGGGAATTCTCTCATTAATTTTAGGTACAGTTTGTCAGTGAATGTGCTTTCTTCTCCTCCTCAAGCCTAATAAGGCCCTTTTGAAATTCTGAGAATTTGATTTGTGGGCAGGGTGATACGTAAACTGAAAATGGTTGGACCCGTTTATTCCAGCGGTAGCACACCTGGATGAATTTCTCAAATAGCTCCATCTAACTTAGCCTCTCTAAAAGCTACCTGATTGCCACCTGAGTTTTCCTCTTAGTTCTGAGTGCTCACCTTATATCCCTCCAGTACATTATCTTTTTATATACTCAAGCTGACCAGAGTAAATTTCTTTTACTCAAAACTGGTGGATATTATCTGATACAGATTCTTTCTCTGTGTGTTAGTGCAGCAGCTCTACTCTCCATCCACCCTTTCCGGGCAGACTCCAGCATTTTGCTATGTTGTATTCTGTGTGCTCTACCCAGCTGCCTCTGTATTCTATTCCAGTGCCACAATTGCAAGCATATTTCACTCTCGTGCATTTGGCAGTAAGAATCATATCTTGATTATCATCTGAGTTGAAAATGGTTTCTCAGTTGAGCAAAATTATCAAAGCTGAACCAGGCTTGTTTATAATGGTCTTCTATTTCCCCAGTGCCTTCTAAGGGTTGCTGCTGTGGTCCTTGCTAGCTAATAAGTGGGTGTATTCTGGTCATGTAACATGTAACCACACCATCTAGCTGATGCTTAGTGGACCAGGGATGTGCATCTATCCCAAGGCAGCAAGTCCATGGTTCAACAAGGCAGAAACTTAGGACTTGCACAGCCTGACTCAAAAAAATGTGAAGTGAGTCAATCAGATCTATCTCTGAGGAATTTAGAATTGGGCAACAGACCTGCCTATGGCAGTTAACCTTAGAGACATGTATCACAATGACATATGAAGAGTAGCTATTATGAGGGCTAAAGTGCCTCACTTGGAGACCTGTGCAAGCTGAAGCAGAAAGGACCCCTGAAAAAGAGGTGGATGGATGAAGTAGTCTAGCAGAAAAAAAGCAGAAATGCATGAAAACATGATCTCAAAGGGGAGAGAAGGAGACTTTGATTTTCGATGACTTTCCTACTATAGTTCCAGCGAGGCCTTGCTCTACAGCACTATTGCTCTCAAATTTCTGGGATCTTTATATATCCTTAAAATATTATGTCCTACACTTCTCTCCCTATGATTTGTGAAGCAAAATGTTTCTTGCTTAAAGCAGATATTATGACACTTCCTGTGTAACACCAATAATCCCACTCTTTGGTAGTAGAAGGTTAGTATTATTTCCATCAAATAGCATAAGGATTTTCTTGTTATTAGTATTTTTAATTAAATTATTTTCAATATGCCACCCTTCTTCCTAGATTGCTTCTTCATCTTATTGTCAAGCTAGTAGTGATCTATATCAAGACTCCCCCCCACCACTAGGCTAACTAAACCTTTTGTCAGTGGTAGCTCACCATGTTGGTATGGCTCATTCAGGAGCACCATGGTTCAATTAGATGTTTAAAGCTCTTTATTTTTCCTTTTACAGGAAAAGGTAAATTTGAGTTTTCATGGAATTGGGACACTTGCTTTATTCAGATGTAGTATAACTATGCCTACCCCCTCTGTTTTTACAAATGCTAGTTTCCTTTGAAAAATAGTGTGGAAAATCTTTTAGGAATTTCTTGGAATCATGCTGTTACAATAGTACGTGACTTTTAAAAACTCTGCTTAGTATTGCATGGTAGGAAATACCATGAGGTCTGGGGTCATATTTGGTTTAACCTCAGCCTTTACAAGTTGTCACTTTGGTTAAAATCCTTAATTTCTCTGATCTATATAATTTAAATGGTGATAATAATAGTACTTGTGTAATAGCTAGAATATAAGATAATCTCCTATAATAATAAAATCTCTAACTATAGTAGATAAAAAAAAACCCCAGCAATTTATTATTCACTCACATAATAGTCCAAAAGTAGGAGAGCATTTAAAGTAGGAAAATGGCCCTATAATCCTCACACGTAGCTGCAACATGTGGGTCCAAGGTGATTACTACAATTTTCACCCTCTCCATTTAGTAAAAAGGAGAAAAGAATGAGAAGATCTTATAATTGTTTCATAGGAAATACCTGGGAATTGCCCATACATACATCCTTACCCTTTGCTAAAAGGTCCCCTATCTTCAAGGAATAGTGAAAAATATATTCTTTGGGTGCCTGGCTTCAAGGCTGAGGAAGATGAGAAGAATGGCTAGTAAGGTCGTTTAATTTTCTGCCACAGTGCCTCACAAAATTGCTGTGAGGTTTACATTAGTTACTATAACAAATATTATTTATAAGTGTGTTAACACTCGGAGTATAAAGTTACACATCATATACAGATTCTCAGTTACATGTCAAGTCATTTTCAAAAACATTCGTATTGCTTCTTTGGGAAGAAAGAGAAGTGTTTTTTTTTTTTTTTTTTCTTCCCCTAAAGGAATCATAAACACAATATTGCACACTATCTAACCCAGAGTTACTCAATCATAGTATTAATATTTTGGCCATATAATTCTTTGTTGTGAGGGGCTATCCTGTGTATTGTAAAACATTTAGCCAATTATACCCAATAGATGCCAATAGCACCGTCATCAAAAATGTCTCTAGGTTTTGTTAAATATTCCCTTGGGTGGACATGTGAGATTCACTGGTCTCATCAACTCTGTCATTATTATCTTCAATGCATATATTGATTTTAATTAGCCTTCTGAAAAAAAATTAAGAGTGTCTTTACCATTTATGTTAATGAATTAGTAATAGCATTCATAATAGCTAGTTAATTAGAATAGTTTAAAAATTTGCCATGTCAAGATACATATTCTCTTGGATTTTCTGGAGTTTTCCACTTACTCATTGAGTTAAAAATAATCATGATTTTCTGTCTTCAGCTGATGTGAACTTTTTGACCCCTTGCCTCTCGAATTTGCAAAAAGCTTTCTCTACAATATATACTACAAAATGGCCACCAGTGGGTGAATTGTGTTCTTTAGAGATCCATATGAAAGGGTATTAGGTAAATGGCTGGAGTTTCCTACAAGGACATTTGGGAAAATATTATCTGAAAACGCCATTGAAAATCCCTCAAAGTAGCAACATACAAATTGCTAATTAAGGCTAAAGGACTGTGAATCCTCAGTAGATAGAAAAGTTGAACAGCTTGATTAATCTGTAGTTGGCTTTTTAGAAGAGTTAATGCATCCACATCATGACAATGTTCTAAATTATGCCATGTGAATGAATCCCAAGCATTTTGTCTACAAAATTCACATCCACTTATGAAATCATACATTGTTTAAATAGAATTATTATAATATCATGGCATTAAGCTTTAGAAATTCAGAAAAGGTCAAAAATAAAAATGGCTAAATTTTATTTCTCTCCCCCCCAAAATTGTAGTTAATACTTTGATGGACGCTCTTCTATCATCCCCTCTTATCCTCTTCCTCCTTAGATATAGATGTTTCCAATTTATGTCGTCATCAAATAATGATAATTTTATTATCTTCCCATATGTAAGAAAAATTCTTTTTTTTTATTTATTATATCATTTAGAATCTCCAAAAATTGTTAATGTAGATTATAATGGTAATAGTGGGTATACTAATCTTGTTTCTGACTATTGAAAATATTTCTGTCTTAATCAAATGTGACATTAGCTATTGTTTGAGGTAGATATGTTTTGTTTTTATTTTATCTAGATATTCCTTGCTATATTAAATATTTATCTATTGACGATTGAGGTGTTGATGATATTGGATTTAAACATGTTTCAGTTTCTATTAACATCATCTTATTTTTTAATATCATTTTTGATATAATAGATTATATCAGCAGGTTTTCTAATATTATTTGATTGCTATAGTTAACTATACTTGGCTAGTTATCATGTGTAGTTATTCTCAGATAATAGTAGATTTCATGGATTCTTTAAGATTTACTCTATGTATAATTTAAATAGGCTTATAGTCATCTTTTCAATAACATTTTTCAGAATTCTTTTCAAATGAGAGAATTGTCCTTGGTTAAAGTAGTTTAACAAATGGTCACAAATTAATATTATCTATTATCACTTAAATACTATTATTAAATCTTGCAGTTGGAAATTTGTTTTAATTATTTAAACCTAACATTTACTAAACATGTTTAACTAGAAACTGCCAGTTTTTCTAAGGAACATTTAGTATAAACTAAATATAACTAGATAACTAGAATTCTGTAGAACACACTTTGGGGAACATTGGTTTGCTATTTTTCTTGTTGATGATACCTTTAATAATTCCAGGTTCTCCAAGAAAAGAAATGAGATAGTTTCATCTATTTTTATGTGCCTGATGAATTTAGCATTGTAATGATTGTCTCATTTAACTTGCTGCTAAGCATTTGTAAGAAGAACAAAGTTTTCTGTTGAAGACACTTTTTTTGGAAAACATTGCAGTCACTTCACTGGTTATAGCTCTAATTCAGTTTTCTAATACTTTCTGAGTAAATTTTGATCTGTGCATTTCTCCAAAAATAGTTTTTCTTTGAGAGAAAAGATCTATTACTACAGAACTCTATTAATATTCTCTTATGATTAAGAAAAAAGCTCTTGTAAGAGTATCTTTTATCAAAGGCCTACTGCAATATTTTTCATTTATTATTTCTTAATCTTGTTAGATGTTTTATTTTAATAGTCTTCCTGATGAAGCCACTCTCTTGATTCTGCCCCTCAGTTCTACTGTTGTTCTGTTCTACGATTAACTTTTGTCTTTCATTATTTCAAGATATTTTGGTCTTATTTTCCTAATTTTAGTTGAATTCTGACTGTATTTTGATTGTCTTACTTATAAATGAAGAAATTTAAGGTGAATTTTAAGTACTATTTCTTACTCATAAATGAAAAAATTTAAGATTATGCATTGTAAGTACCATTAGAAAAATCTCTATTGGCAAGTGGCCTTCACACTTTGATATTTTTAAAGTAGTCCTAATTGAACTATTGTAGAATTTATTTTTTCTTTGAATCAGAGTTATTGGGAGTTTGTTTGTTACTTTGTATGTTTATTGTGTGTATGAAGCAACTTTTCTAAAAAAATAAATTTTGGTCATAAAGTTCTGATTTTAATGAATTTAGTGTCCTTAAATTTTCTTTTTAAGTAACAATGGTACACAGTGGGAAAGTTGTCAATCTGCTTCCTCATTTTGGCTTGATGTGATATACATTTTTGTCATAGCATGCACACACCTACTTCCTTCACCTCCAACTTACCTTTTTAGGGACTTTATTATCAATAGTTCCATGTCCTGGTGATTTAAGTTTATAAGGAAATGATAATAGGAGAAGATTGAAAAGCCCATCTTAGATCATTCTAATCGTGGTAGCAGCTTCTTAAAATTCTTCTGTTGCAAAATTATCTGTTTAAGTGTAAACCGTTTGTATCTATTCTTTTCCTTTTGTTAATTCTCATTTGTTTCACAAGTGCTTGGCATATTGTTTTCAAAGACAGCAACAATTTATTCTATCCCATCAGCCCTTTAGTAATGTGACTTTATTATTCTTTTTATCAAGAGATAAAATTTTTTTCTCCTCCCCTTGATCTGTGCTGGTACTATGATCTATAATGATCAATGAAATACAGCAGATGTGATATCGTGTGACTTCTGGCCCCAAATCTTCAGACACCTTGAAGCTTCCATTCTTACCTTAGAAAGATGCTCAGCCTAGACTACCCAGTGATAAGAAGAGACTAAGACTACCAAGTGCATAGTCAGGCTATGTGGGGGAAAACTGCCAACATCACAGCCCCAGATATATGAGGGTGTCATCTTGGACCTTCTGGCCCCAGTCAAGCCACTCCAACCAATGTTTTATGGAGGAAGACCCAAGCTGTCTCCTATTAACCTTGCTTGAGTTCCTGACCTGCAGAGTGATGAGTAATAAAATGACTGTTGTTTTCAGCCACTAAAGTTTGGAGTGGATTGTTATGCAGCAATAGATTACTAGGACCATCATTTCTTCCTTTTGACATTATGTTATCTTTCAGGGTAGGAACAATGTCCAAAACATTTTTTTTTGTTTTTTGGTTTTTTTTTTTGGTATCTCTCCACAGAGCTATGTATTGATTGCACAATAACTGTAACTGAGTAAATTAATTCCACTTCACATGCTTGGAGAAAATTTCTCAAGATTAGGTTGATAAAGTTCAGTGTGTTTTGGAAAAGCAGCTTTGTTATAATTTGATATTTTAATGCATTACTTGTACAAGCCAATGGATCGTATGAGGTCTTAGGGTTGTTAATGAAGGTCTCTGAGAACCTCCACCCCCACAAATTTTGTGAAACCACAATCCTGTGACCAGTACCAGCTAGAACCACTAACAAAATAGAGAATAAAAATAGGTAAGTATAAAGCAATAGAGAGAAGAAGAGAATGTAAATTCAATCATGCTAAATTTTAAGGCAGTTTAATTTATTTGTTCTGAATTTTATATCTTGGCCTTCTATTTTAGAATAAAATAAATATAAAATAAAGCACAATCAAATAGTATAGAAATGACAATGTGATTCCTACACAACTACATATTTTCTCTAAGAACATCACAAATTGAGGAAACAATTATTAAATGATGGCTATAGTAAAATATGATATCAATATCTTACCATAAAATCTATAGTCTTTTATTATGAGGCAAAATAAAAGCTAACCTCTGAGTAAAGTATAATATTTCAAAGCAGATGTATACATTATAAGAGATTTTTCTGTTTTGATTTCTCCTACCCTCCCTCCTATTCTCTCTCCTTTTTTCTGTCTCTCCTTCCTTTCTTCCTTTCTTCCTCCTTCTAGTGAATAGGCTAATATATATAATAAATATATAATATATATATGTATATATATACACGAATAGTCAAAGTACCAAAATGTATTTTTGTTCATGTTCCTTTAAGTAACTAAATTCAACATTTTGATTGGTTGGACGTGGCTTCCTATCTTATTGTCATCTCTGACAGCTATACATTGGAAGTTGTGTCTTTATTTATCTATTTTTATTTCTTCTATTAGTATCTAAATAACAGTCACTTGTACTGAATTACTGCAGAGATTGTTTCTCTTTCTTTCAAAAGAAAGTCATTCATTAGAGTGCCTTACCTTTACCAAGAGACATTCTCAGCTTCATGATGGCTGGCAGCCAGAGAAGCAATTTCCTTTCCTTTAAAAGAGGTTGGAAAGCATCTGATTATATCGGGAAGAGGTATTTCAGTTTTCAAGGT
Organism: Eidolon dupreanum; assembly: GCA_028627145.1. NCBI lineage: Eukaryota > Metazoa > Chordata > Mammalia > Chiroptera > Pteropodidae > Eidolon > Eidolon dupreanum. The sequence continues at coordinate 21,252,833 of CM053508.1, forward strand.
GAAAGAACACTTGCCTCTTTTACAGATAATGGAAGAAATAAGATACGTTAGTGAAACACAGAGGGCATACCAATTAAAAGTATTCAGGAAGAGTGGGATGTAGTCTGTCCACATGTTATCTCAATGTAAATTAGCAGAGCGAGGTAACAATACCAGTTTTCTGCTTTATGACATAAATAATTCAGCTTTTAAAACAGGTTTTCATGATCATATTTTCTCTACCAGAACAACTGATAGTAAAATATTTACTACTTAGGTCTCAAATTTTGTTTCCCTGTGTCAGACTAATATTAAATGCTCAGAACAGGAGTTATAATGCTGGGGGAAAAACAAAAAACAAAAAACCTAACTTGTTTTACCATGGCCTTTAAAATTTTGTTTAAGAGAAAGAAAACATGGAGATTCCTGGAACTAATGATATAAAAATAATAGTTATTGAAATTACCTTTAATTGTTGTAATTCTCAGATAAAACAACATAAATAAAAGATGCCCAGTCCACACAGGGTATTCAATTAATATTTGTTGTCTACCCTTTCCCACATATTCTCTACACCAGCACCATCCAGTACAATTATAATGTGAACCATAAATACAAGCCACGTTTGTAATTTTAAATTTTCTAGTAGACACATTTAAAAAAGCAAAAAAGAAATTTGCAACATTAGTTTTAATAATATATTTTATTTAACATCATATATCCAAATGATACAATTTCAATATGTAATCAACATATACATTATTAATAAGATATTTTATTTTTTTATACTGGGTCTTCAAAATCTGTAATGTAGAGATTTTACATATAGCATATGTCAATTTGGACTAATTACCTTTCAAGTGCTCAGTTAGTACCTGTGTCTTACGGCTACCACAGCAGACGGCACAGCTTTCTGTTTTCTTTAGGCAATTTCTACCTTTATTTTTCCCTCATGCTTATTTCTAGGACCATGTCTTTAACTTCTGGTCTTTCTAGTAAAGTTTTCTATGTCTCTTTGGGGGATATACATGAGGCTCCCTCTTCCTGCCTGTGGAGGTTTTCACGTGCAATTTTTCTAAATCTTCTTACCTCTTCATTATCACTTTAAGAGCCAACTATCCAGCATTTACTTAGGAATTCAGCAACTTTCCATGTGCAGATAATTCACACATTTACTCCATTTGTTTCTAATGTCCATCCTCATCTGTTTCTCTGGGGAAGCTATTTGACATCTTGTGAAATCAAAATCTTTACGGCTCAAATTTCTGTTTTGAAATTTGTAAAACAGAAGAGTGTTAACCAGATGACCTCAAAGGTCTTCTGTACCTTTACTATTCTGACTCTGGGGTCCTTCATATTAGCAACTAAGACTCAACATTGTGAGGGTGGCTGCTCACTCAATGTCCATTGTCCCCATTATGGTGAGTTATTTCTATATGCACTAAATACCCTAAGCAAAAACTCTCACTTCTTCCTGTATTATGTATCACCTATATCTAGACCTAATCATCTAATTATCTAGACCTAATTACCTAATTATCTCTCCAGAAATTTTGTAGGTGTTATTCCATTTCCTCACAATGTCTCTCTCTAGTGTTTGTTTATTTTTGTTTGATTTATCACATTTTTAACTTTATGTATTTATAGTAAGAAACAAACAGAAGTCGCCCTAAGTTTGTATTTGTAAGGGAATATGAACTAAACTTTGGGAAATTAAGACCTTGAGTTCAAGACCAAAATTTAATATCAGCCTGAAGGTGAGCAGTAAATGTTGGCCTGATCTAGAAGACCTCAAGGAAGCTAGAATGCAGAAATATGTTAGTTAAGAATTTAATCTATCTTATTTTTTATCATCAAATAGATTCTGTGCCTTTAAGGTGCAAATTATGAAACTCTCTATTAATGAAGCAGTTTAAATGCGATAAAATTTGAATTTTATAATATATAATTCAAGTCCAGCCTGTGAAACTTATATAGTCATATGTGATCATGGAATGTTTTCAAAATATGCCATATATCACCATTTCAACTTCAGCACAGCCAGGCCTCATGAAGAATTAGAATGTTGTTCATCCTGTCCAGTAGGTAGTATATAGCAGCCCTTTTAGGATCAATAACGTTACTTTTTGACCAGCAGCATGCAATTCCCCAGAAGATCCTTTCTCTTCTAGCCACTCCATAATACCCATAGTTCAGTGCTCTTTACTGCTTCCGTTGTTACTACTATAACTGTGTCTGCTTATGCTGCTTTTGTCTTATTGAAAACACCCAGAGATAGTTGGATTATATATTACACATTCAATGTAAAACAACTTTCCTACTTAGTGTTCTCCAGAATATAATATAGAGAGATAGCTTCCTTTACGTCTAACCTAGAAATGACATATCATTTGACAATTCAATTGTGGTAGGGGTTTTATTGTCACATAACTCAAAGCTCAGCAACTTCCATGTAAAGAACTACCTAGAGCCGCTTTTCCCAATACATTTTTGGGCACGTAGCAAACATTTAGAGCTTTGTGAGTTTCCTTGGGCAAGCACCTATTGTCCCTCTAGGAACTCTTTGAAACACTAGTATTATAAAACAAGTAGGACACGGGAGCTAAAGGAGCTCATGGTCTGTTCTAAAGGAGCGCACAGTCCAATGTAGGAATGCAAAAATTTTTATTTGTTAAAAATGTAATTATGCCGAGAGTTAAGTGGAAGTGCAATAAAGATGTGGTTAAATTTAGTTGGAGAGTCCAAGAAGCCTTCATAGAAATGTCGATTTTGAAAAAAAAGAAAAGTCTAAATTGTAGATGTTCCCAGTTGGGTGTGGAGATAGGAAAGGAAAGAGGAATGAAATTCCAGAGTGACGATGCAATCTGAATGGAAGTACAGATGTGTAATCCAGAAACCAGAAGAAATGTATTATGTTAAAGTGTAGAATACATGGGTGGTACAGCAGGAGATAAATGGGATAAGCAGCTGGCGGCCTGACTATGGAAGGCCATGTGCTAATGAGTTTGGACTTAATTCTGCAAGTAATGGGGAACTACTGAAAGGTTTAAAGCCATTGAGTATAATGACAGTATTTGTATTTTGGGTGAGATAACCCTGATAGCAGTATAGAAGATGAATCAAAAGTTCAAGAGACCCAATGAGGGGGTCTGGTGAGATGAGGCTTTGAAAAAGAAAGCAATAAATGGAAAGAAGGAATTGAACAAGGAAAAGGAGAAAGAATATATGTGGTAGGTGACTGATGTGGGACTAAGGATAAAGATGGAGACTAGAACTATTCCCAGGTTTGGTCCTTTATTTCCATGTAAATCATGGTGATTTTGAGCCATGATTCAACGGGAACTGAGGAGAACAAGAGCTCCAACCAAGGAGGTATGGTGGTTTAGGTACCTATTTTAGCTAAAGGTATGAAAGAGAATGTCAGAGAATGTCTGGAGAGAAGAGAATGTCAAAAACAAAGTTAAAGAAACCTTCAGACTGTTTTCCATATATGGAATTTAAACAAAACAAAACAAATAAAAGAAAATAAAAACAGACTCACAGAAACAGAGACCAAAGGGATGGTTACCAGGAGAAAGGGGGTGGGAGAATTGGTGAAGGGTAATATAAATAATATTGTGATAAGTTTGCATGGTGATAGATGGTTATCATACTATAATTAGTGGGATGATTATATAATAAAGTATAAAAATATTGAATCACTATATCCTACACCCGAAACTAATAGAACTAGTATAGTATTATATACCAACTATACTTAAAAAAGAAAGACTAAATTGTAGGGATTCTAAATTTCATGAAGTGAGCAAGCAGAAGAGACTGAGGAATATTTAGAGAGTAGGTGGAGAACCAAGAGACAGTAGCAAACAGGTTAACAGTGATGAGTAGTGCACATAGGTCAAACGAAATAAGGACTGAAACAACCCATTGGAAAATAGTGACATTCACTGGAACACTTATAGGGCAATTGGGAGGATAGAAACTTGTTTTAAATCATTCAAAAAAGGTAAATGTGAGACAATGGAGGTAGCAATTTTAGGTCATTCTTTTGAAGACTTTGTTTAAAGAGGAGAGCTAGCATAACGTGCGGTAGGAATCAATGGAGGCGATGAAAGGGAGTCTGCTATTCTTGATTGCTCAATTAATCTATAAAATGAGAGAGCCATATTTAGCATGTTTATAGCCCATAAATATGCTTTCTCTCCAAAAACAAGGAGAGAAAAATTATACAGAAAGAGGATATAACTGTTGGACCAATTCATATCAAGAGTAACACTTGGAGGAAAAAAAGAGTAAATCTTAGCTTTGAGGAGGAAAAAAACTAAACAATTTTCTCCATTATTAAAGACAGGTGATATAATCAATGCAAACTCTATTTAAAAAAATCTGAACCTCTTTAAGGGAGTAATTTTTGAGAATGTTACATGAGATGGTATGTGCAAAAGTGCTGAACATATGTGATTAGTGCTGATTTATCTATTTGCTCCAAACCTTACAATTTTCTTTTTTCAATACTTATATCTTGTAATTTTTTTCCCAAATTTTTCTTGGCACCAGAAAATTCTTTCTGAAAAAACCATTAGTGTAGACTCTGGTTTCTATTACTACCATTGACTATTACTTCATCAACTTCAGCATTCAACTGTCACAGACCTGGTTAATTTTAAGTTGGAGCTTCTTTCTCTAAGCCCAGAATTTGTTCCAAGTCTGCTCCAATATGGCATATCATTATAAGAAAAAAAAGAAAACTCAGTGATTAAAGTCCAATAAAATTATTTTCTAAAATTACTTTAAAAATAAATATAGTAATAAGTAGGGACATACAATAAATACATGTGGAATTTTCCAATATTTCTGTAAGATTTTTTTATGTAAAGCATCTGTTCTACTCTCCTTTCTTCTTTTTCTTTCTTTTTTTTATTTACCTCTTCCAATCAGTTTCTAACTTTTAATCTATTTCTTTGGTATTTACTTGCAATTTCTAAAAAATAGTCTTTAATAATATAACTATACTTTTCCAATTTTAGACATTATGTATTCACGTACTACAGTGAAAGATGAATATTTAATTCTCTTACATCCCCAATCTTCATTTTTCTCCCATTTTCCAATATGTTTTTGTTTGTTTAATCAATAATCAGTTTTTACATTATTTTGAATGTGTAAATATTTTTCACAGCTAACCCATACAAGTTATCGTGTTTATATTTCCTTTCTGTGATTTTTTTGGGGTTTTTCTTTAAATGAAGTTAAAAATATGCACGTGTGTGTGTCTGTGTATGCATGTGTGTTTATGAGATTCATTCCCAAACTCTGCTAAAGAGTAAATGTCTTCTTGATATTTTAAATGTATAGACATTTCTATGAATTTTATTGGCTTAGAGGCACCTTTCTAGGAGAGTTTTCTCCTCCTGATCTGCTCTGGGATTATTGCTTTCTCAGTCCTTTGCACAGCTATTGCTTTTTTGAGGGGTGCGGGGAATCTACCTTCACAATCATTCTAGAAGCTCCCACTGTATTTCACCTGAACTGGACTTCCTATGTGTAGGTTCATGTTCTTTTTTTTGGTTTACACTCTCCTTTTGGTGAAATGTCTTCTATTAATTTCCTGAGAAAGAGCTCATGGTAGATCAAGTTTGTTGTGGTTTATAAATATGAAATGTTCTTATTCCACTCCCACACTTTATTCCATTTTGCTGCTGTGAAAATATAGGCTAGGAATAATAGTAGTCATAATTTTGAAGTCATCCTTTTGTTTGTGTAGTGTTGTTGCTGACAAGTTTGATGCCATTGTGATTTTTTTCTCTCTGGAAATTTTGCCTGTGTGTTCTACATTTTAAAGTGGTATGCATTGATATAGGTCTTTTTTTCCCCACTGTGTTAGACATTTTATGGACTTTTCATTCTCAACTTCAGTTTTGGGACATTTTATTGAATTATTTCCTTGATAATCTCCTTACCATAATTTCTTTTGTTCTCTCTTTCTAAGTTTTCTATTATTCAGTTAATGAACCTCTTAGATGGGTACTCTATTTCTTCCTATTTAATTTTCTACATTTAGACGTTTTAGTCTAATTTCTTAGAGATATTTTTAAATTAAAATTCAAAATTTTCTAGTTGATTTTTCCATTTCTGCGATCATATTTTTTGAGTTTAAATGCATTTTATTTTTAGACGACCTACATGACATTTTTCTTAAAAGCAATGCCTCCACTCCAAATAAATCAAGGTCAAAATAAATGAAAAGCTCAAGATAACATTAGTCTTACATGTCCTAGTCCTGGTGTGTAGATGAAAAGCAGCAGCTACAATAACAGGTGATAGATCCAAATTGACAAATTTGTTAATATTTATCCATTTTTTAAACCATCCTTAAAGAAAATCACATACGGGTCAGACTATCCTCACCATTCTGTAGCAGAACAACCATACCATTTGGATTCATGTTTTCACCAATAAAGAACTGGTAGTTTTTGAAATTAGCAAGGAGGTGCTTGATGCGTTCTGTAGCCCCGTCATAAAGGGCTTTTCTCCTTCTGATCTGTTGTTCAAGTTTCCCTTTGAATGATTCCACATAACCTTTGATGCACTTCTAATAGGCTTCTCTTGTGAAGCTGTTTTCCTGCAAATGATGGTCCATGACAATATCAACACCAGCGATTACTGTGCTCTGAGTACCTTTGCCCTTGGGGCCTTGAGCAGAGGCATTTCCACCAATGAGTGAGTCATCAATGTTACCCGCTGTCCTACTGACCATCTTCACCTCCACTTCTAGGCATAACCTATCTGTGATCTCTCCGATCCTGTAGATGTTGGAGAACATCTCATCATGGCTGATGAAGTCTCAGTAGATGATCATGATGATGGCTGGAAAGAGAATAAGGCAGCGCTGGCTTAGCAGGGGCCAGGAGTTCCCAGCCCCCACCATGCAAGAGGAGGGGTGCTGGTGGGTAGGGGTTGGTGGGGAGGGGGGACCAGATGGAAAAGCTCTGCTATCATATTTCTAATTTCCAAAAGTTTTTCTTTACTTGTGTAGATATTTGTTTATATATTTTTACTTTTCCTTTGCATTCACAACTTGGTTGTTTGGCACAGGGACCTAGCTTTTGGCCTACCTCAGCTTTTGACATGCCTTCCTCACTGAGTTTAATCATTTCTAGTTTTTAAAAAGAGTTATTTAAAATTTTTTTTCATATTTTATCTTTTTTTAGTATTATGGTGTTTTTTTGTTTTTTGTTTTTTGTTTTTTGTTTTTTTATGAAAGCAAAATTTTCTATCTCTGGGAGGCAATGTTAAGCAAACACACAGTTTTCTTTTGCTTCCATTACTCTGTTTTCTTCAAATTTGTTCGTTCTGTTTGGCCTCTGTATTTCATGTAAGAGGCCTTTTTCAAATATCTAGGGATCCTTTGCTGCCCATAAATATGAGTCACTAATAATCTGATTAGAAACTTATGAGTTTGTCAACTGGTGTGCCTCCACTAGTTGACAACTAAATCCACTTACTTATTTTAGTAGGGTGGCATAAGGAAATAGATAAATGTGTTGTTTTTTGCTCTATAATTTAGACAACTTGGAATACATAATTTTTTGATGTAACTTCTTAAAATATAACATTATTTTAAAACACTGATCTAAGCATGGAAGTCACAAATTCCAATGTTTTGTAAAATGCAAAAAAAAAACAAAACCACACAACAAATTTCCAAAAGTGATAAAATTAAATTATGAATACCTTTTGGTAATAATCTACATTTATTTTAATATGTTTCACACATCTCTTAATAACCATGAATTATAGTATTCTCAATAGATCAACTCCATACTTCTTCTTATTAATCATTCTGTTATAATGCTGGAAGTGCCAAAATATCTCCTCATTGCAGCTGCATATTCACAGTCCAAAACATTCTTTCCAGTATGACTTGATTATCCTCATCAAATTTGTAATAACCTTCATATGTGAGGTGAGAGAGTGAAAAAAATCAATCTTGCCACCAGTAAGAGTAGATTTTATTTTTAGAATGGGCTCGGAGGTATAATGTGAATTCAGATTAGAAACAGTGCAACTAGTTCTGAAGAGAATTTTTGGAGTAGTTCATTCTATAGCAGAAAAACTAACAAAAATGAAAAAAATAAATGTAAATAGAGTAAAAACCTTTCGAAACCTGTTTCTCACTTTCAAGAAGTTGATAAAATATTTAATAATTTTAATGAATAAATAAATGTTGAGTCAAAGAAGTAAACATAATAGTAAATGTTAAAATCAAGGCAAAGGAGGTATGTATCTGTATATAGTGATGTCAGTATGGCTTCAAACCAATGTGCTAGTAGAAAAGAATAAACAACATGTAAATTAGGATAAAGAACTGCTTCCATTCTTATAAGATTTAATTATGAGATTAAATTTCTATTTTAATTTCTATGAGTTAAAATAGCCCACATCAGTGAGTGGTTTTTATAGGAGACCTCTGTATGGCAAAAGAAATTGAAGAAGGTAACAGAGTTCCCCTGAGGGCTAACCACCCTTATTCAAGTTAATGAGATGTGTGCCTGAATAAGGCCGCAGTCAGACATTTAAAAAATATATATGAGGTTAGAAAAAAAGTACCGTTTTTCCAAATAGCTTTCCTCCTAATGAGCACTTCAGATTACATTAATTAAAAAATATTATTATACATGAATTCTTTTTTCTCCAAATAGTTTATATATTTTTATGCCACTTGTTCCTCTGTAAAGGAAAATATTCTTATAATCACTATTGCATAGAACAAAAGAGAAAGCACAGCAAAAAGGTTGATGGGAGAAGAGAAAGGGTAGTGAGATGTTCTGAAATTAAGTAAATCAAAATAAAAATAGAGAATATTCATGTTTCTTTTCCTGTGGTTCTATTTCAAAATATGCACTCTCAAATTAGCAGAGAAAGATAATTATTAAGTGCTTAATGGCATGTAATTCCATCAGATTATATAAAGAAAATGAAATATATTTACAGTTTCATCCAACTCTGAATTTTAAAGCCAACAGAGAAAACAAAGTTAAAAAAATTAAAAATAGAAGTAAAAGCATTACACAAAAATCTAGAGAAACAGTGCAATGCAGACCCAGTTCTAAGGAAAAAATGTCTATGCCAATTAAAAATTCAGTGGGATTATTTTATTGTGTGTCATGAACTCAACTTTGAAAGATATCGAATGCATTTTTAGTAATTTTTCAAAACTGGTCCAATTGTTCAATTTCATTTAGCTGAAGAAGGTGAAAATTGCATAATGTTGACCAGAGTTTAAACAGTTTACTACCTAAGTCAGTTATATATCTATCATTCATTCATTGTTTTATTTATTTACCTTATGAACAATTTCTTAGTGTTTCTTATCAGCTGTGTATCAGGACATTAAAGAGGAAAAACACATGGTTCTATTTCTTCAGGAACTTAGGCAGTTGGAGAAGGCAGATACAAGGCCATATAACAACAGAACTAACTGTTATGTGATAAGTTTTTATTGAGATGTGATGTTTAGAGTGGTGGAGAGAGTAAAGGAAGGTTTCAGAAAAAGTCATGCTTGATTTCAATCTAAGTATGACTAAGTTCTCAAAAATAAATTGGTGGAGGAATCATTTCAGGTAGAAGGAAATATGCAACAGCACAGATCATGAAAGAACATGGATTGTTTTGGAAACTGGAGCATAAGCTTGGAAGAATTTAGGAAGTGATAGGAAATGAGATCAAAGAAAGATGTTTGAAGGGTGTTATGTATGCTAAACCAAGGAATTCGTGCTTTAGTATTTAGGTATTGTGGAGTCAAGGATTTTAAGAGGGAGGTAGACATGATTGGATTTGCTTTTGGAAAGATCTCAGATAGCACCATGAAGGGTGAACTGGAAAAGATTGAACAGCTAGGCAGAGAAAAAAGTGAGTACCAATTGTAATTAGAGAAAAGAATAGCTTTGAGAAACATTTAATAGTCAGAACTATCAAGTTGTCACCATTAATTAGATTTGGAGGGAAGGTAGAAAGGAACCAAGAGTGATCACCTGGTTTCTAGTTTGGCCTAATGGTGAATGATGTTTCTATTACTTAGATAAGGAGAGGAAAAACGGAGGAAAGATAATGAATTTGTTTTGAGTAAATTGGATACTTTGACAGTGGAGAGTAAAATAAATTACTTAAATGTAAATATAAGCAGAGATTTTGGGAAAAATAGTTTATTCTTCTAAAATAAAACTTTCTTCTTTTTTAAAATTTAATCCCGGAAATATATTAATAATACTCATTGATCTCTACATATCCTTAAATTTACATTTTCTATTCCTAGAACGTTGCCTTGGCAAATAGCCTGAAGAAGTATATAGACTTAGGAAAGTGTTTGCAGGTGGAAATTCTGCTTCTACATTTTATTACATTAATATCCTTCCCTTTTCTTGATTATGAAGAGGAAGAATTCAATTAGAGGACACCTTTAGGTTTGAGCTTTGCCTTATAATAACTGGACTTGTTTAGTTATCATAGGCCTAACAGATATGCCTAAAAAACACCTTATATTTCCCAACATAATATTGTTGATCTCTCTCTCTCTCTCTCTCTCTTTTCATTTTTGGACCAGGGACGAGACAAATGGTGACCAGACGATCAGTCTAGAAAGGCATAATTGCCAACTCTGATTTAAGCTGGAAAAACTCCTCAAAGGAAAATGGAAATTTAACTTTAAGATAGTAGTTTCCATGTGTGAGTGGGTTTTAAGTTCTCCAAGGGAACAAAGAAGGAATAGCAGAATTTACAGGATTAAGATGATAAGTTTATTTTTAGGGAATCTATTTAAAACAGCTATTTCATGCTTGTATATATTTGTACTAGTAGAAATAATTAACCTTTTTTTCCAGACCTTAGTGTTTCCCATCAATATTTTAGAAGGAGTTAACTGAACTGACAGATTTGATTACTCAAAATGGTCAGTCTCATTTTTTATTTCACTTTGACATAAGACTTGGCACAAGTCTATTACAAGCTATGCTCATTTATTGCTGCACTTCTAAGTTATAAATCTGGTTTACATCTATGGAAAATGTAGTGTAGAATTGAAGACATGTCCAATTATCTGGGCAATTTGTTTTATGAACTTATACCAAATTAAATAGAAAGCATCACCAGTATTTGTTCTTCCTCTGTGGGCTGCAAATCAGTTAGAGGGGGAAAAAAAACCCAAAAAAACACTTTCTTGAACAGGAGTATTGAAAGTTCTGGCTTTTCAGACTGTTTCCTGAATGTGTTCTGATTAAAATAGGATCTGAAAGTCTGATTGATATTCTCCATTTCCTTTCTTAATGTCATAAATACGTTCGGAAAGTTGACTCCTATGATAGGTAGAATTGCTGAGCTGGATTGCATTGCCTTCAGCAGTTCTTCATATTAGAGGAAATGATCTGACTAAGTACTTAAATCATGGATATGCAAGGCTAGCTTTCTCAGGAAATAGTTATTGAAAGGGATTTTTTGAGTCTGTCACCTATAAAAATGAAATAAAAATCATCCTAGGATGAGCAATCGAGATATAGTATTATGTGTATACGCTTTTGGATTTTAACAAATGGAGTGACTCATTTGATCAAGCATAATAGATAAAGGTGAATTGTTTAAGGATTTACATATAATCACTTTTTCTTTCAAAGGGGATAAAAAAAGATATCAATATGAGGAATATTTTAAAGTTAAAAACTAATAAACACTTTACCTCATCCTTAGAGATAATTTGCCAATAAAAAAATATTCCGTTAGGTTCAAATCTGCAATCACATTTAGCAAATCAATTAACACAAATAGAGAGATTTAGAAAATAGTCTTTTATGATAAAGGCAAGATTTAATTGCCTGGTAAAAATAATTTGTCTTTTTGGATGAAGATTTTGTTTCTTAGAGAATGGTTAACATGCTTTTTTTTTTTTTTTTTTTTTTTTTAAATCATATATACAAATTTAAAACTATTTCTCAGGAGAGCTGTTTTGGAGGCTTTAAAAGGAATTTCCTTATTCTCATATACATTTTCTGATCTTTTTTTTTCTGTTGTTAAAATTAAGTGGATGCTGTATTAAAACATATGCTTATTGTTTTTTATTCTCCCCATAGTATTTATATGATAGTCTATTTTCTCTGCTTGCCATACCAATTTGCTTTTAATTTGAGTTTTGTTCATGTTTCAGTTCACTGTTTTGACAGAATTACTCATCAAGATTTTACTTGAAAAAGAAAATAATTCATGTTCACATTTTAAACTTAACTCATTTTATAGTCTTTTTATTTCATAGTCCTATGAACATTACAATGACAGAGACTGTAACTGATAAGATAATAGATTAAACTTTATAAATTGATCTAGCTAAAGAGGGTTCATTGGATACTAAAAAGTAAACTGAAAGCAAATTAAAAAGAAAAAAAAAGAATGCCAATGCCCTCCCCCTGCCCAGAGATAGACAAAGCTAATACTTTTTATGCTTAACCATTAACAAGCTAAATTATATATCATTTACTCCTGTTCTGTCTCATGACATATATGACCCAGATTGGTATGCCATGCATTGGTTTGTGAGTAATATTACTTTGCCTTAATCTATACTCTGTCTCTTTCCTTATTTGCACATTCCTGTTGATGAAGGAGCTTTATTGATTTGACTTATTTTCTTCCTGTACTTTGTCCTTTCTATTTTTTTGTTTTAATTATTTATTATCTATCTATCTATCTATCTATCTATCTATCTATCTATCTATCTATCATCTATCTATCTATCTATCTATCTATCTATCTATCTATCTATCATCTATCATCTATCTTCTTTTTTGCCTCTATCTCAAATATTTCAATAATACCTTCTGATGTGGTTTTAATGATGGCAGTGAAGTTTTCTTTTGCACATTTTTCTCATTTCCTCCTACCTCCTCCTATTCCTTATGAAGTTTGATAAAGATGATTGAGAGGATAAATAAAACTCTTTGACCCTGTAGTTTCATTTTTGGAAAGAGCCTTTTACTTGCTAGTGTTTACAAGTCTATTAGGCCAATGTGTTCAACAGCCTCCTGAGCGTGTGGTGGTCAGCTCGCACAAAGGTCTTTACTCAGTGTGTTACATCAGGTATCATCAACCAACAGTCCTTGAACTTCACTCTGTCTAAAAGACAGTGAAAGTCAGATCTAGACAGTAAATTCCTGCCCCGTTTTCAGTCTTCTTTTCTTCTTTTTAGTTAGATCAGCTTGGGATGGAGTCTGGGGGAGAATGAAGTTTTCTTCTGATATGGAATCAAAGGATTTCATGAATTTTTCCAAAAAGTTCATATAGGAGCCCATGGAATTGAACCAAATAACTTCCATTTCCTCATTCAGGATAATTAATGAAAATGATTAAAAGAACTATACTTTTAGAGTGTGTGTTTTATGAATACCATAAAAGATATTACTTTAACTCAATATTTAATTTGTTGACAACCCTTTTTTATGATGATGATTTAATTTTTGAATATTTTGAAATTATAATGATCATGCTAACATCCATGTTAATATGATAGACAATGTAATATTCCTTTGTATGGATTTAAAAAAATCTTATTTCAATATATATCACTTTATTTAACATTTTTATAAAATGGTTGGTACAAATTCTACAGAATTTAGATGGGATTTCAACATGACTATACTTTTAAAAACATTCTTAAGGAGGCCATTATCATATTAAGTAGTTACTATATTGCCCCTTCTTCAAAGCATTGTTCTAAAAAATAAATGGAGAAAATCATTCTCATTCATGAAGGTCAATTTAAATTTAATGGTGCAAACTTCCCTTTTACTTTAAAGGAAACCACTACTTATTAAAAACATTTTGACAAAAAATTACTTCACACAAAGAAGTTAAATACCACTGTTTAATGTTTTATTACAGTGCTGGGAACATTAAATAAATAACAATGGAAATAAAATAGGACAGAAGGGCTGTTAATCAGCCAGGACTTTATCCACATGAGAGACTTGAAATTTATGCTTGAGTTACTGAAAACTGATGTATATAACACCTGAACATATGGGTTCCACATTTCATTCTTTAAAAAATTCTGCTTTTTAAAAAACTGTAATTGAACAAATCCTGATAAATACTTCCTTTCTGAAATATAGAACTTAGTCTGCCTAGTAGCCCTTTTCATCTGGAAACAGTGCCTTACCCTACCTCATTGTCCTAGAGATAACATTTTACTACATAATAGTTGATTAATTTCAAATTGGAAAAGTTATAGTACTCCATTCCCTTGGCCTCCGATTGAGCTAGTTTTGGGTACATGGTTAAGGTTGGCCAATGCATCCTTTCTCTAGTATTTTCTTATTACCATATGCACTTATTGTGGCTAAGTTATAATAAGTAAAGGAATCAACAGTTGCAGATAGATACTTGCCATGCCTCATTGGCTAAAAGAGTAAGGTGAGTTCTCTAAAGAGTTGATCAGGAAAGAGAGAGTAGAAAAAAAAAAAAAAGAGAGAGAAAAGGAAGAAGAATAAAATGGAGGGGGAAAGAGAGAGAGGGTGTTTGTGTGAGAGACAGAAAGACAGAGAGAGACAGAGACAGAGAGACAGAGACAGAGAGACAGAGAGATGGAGATTGAGAAAGAGAGAGAGAGAGACAGAGGCAGAGCACTATTAAATAGACCCACAGGGTCAACTTAGAAAATATGTGGATAGTCCTGATGGCATTCAAATTATTTGAATTCTTGTTTCTCTGCTTTGTCTGTAGCGTGGTTGTTTTGCAAGATATTCCAATACCTTTCTAATGAAAAGCTCCTTTAAAACCTGTTCTTATTAAGTATCTGTCATTGCTACCAAAATATTTCTAATAAATGCAAATTATAATTTATTTTACAGATCTCATTTAGAGAGATGTCCACTCGAATAAAGACAAATTTGCAAATATGGCTATGTCTGAGTCCAGAGATCTTCATAAACCTATTTAATATCAATCATGGTTAACTTTTAAAGAAAGCAAATAGCCAAAGTAAAACTGTTCAATTCTATTGAGACACTTAGAAGTTTTTTAGGTTTTGAGACTTAGGCTTTCTTTAATGAGTTAAAAAGGCAGTTGATGAAATAAATTTACATACGAGGTTTGATTATTTGGTGTATCTCATGCAGGCCTAAATAATTCCAGTGATTTTGAATATCTTCTTAGAATCTCCAAGTTGTCAAATGAATTTTTCCTATTTCCCTACATAAATCCAGTTTATTATTGCCTGTAATATAAACTCTCATAATCTAACTCCAAACTTTCTGTCACTTTAACACCCCTTTTAAGGACTTTCATTGTAAAAAGTGTTTCAGCTCTATGTTGATATGAATGCACAGTTCCTGGCATGCTGCAAATTATACTTAATGGAGGAGGTAAATAAAATGCATCACTATAATATTGAATGACATATAGAAGGTACAAATACTTACTGTAAGTGTTGAAGGATACTTAGAATGCCAAGGACCTATGTCTGCCTTCTTCAAGATCATCACTATTCTCTTGGCTTTAGCCACCACCCAGAAAACTGGGAAATACAACCTATTGGGTAGCCCAGCAACCCCTGTTTATAATTCCCCAGTCAAGACTCTTCTTTTTAGGATAATAGCTGTGCAGAATATTTTGTAAGAAATGAGAATCAGGGCAGAACTGCGCCTCCTGCAAATAGACTCAGGAACGTGCACCTTGGGCGGATTGCCAACCTTCCAAAGGAAGACCTTAGTAACTGCTACACACCGATGATGTCACTCTGGCCCCTCATAATCATTTCTTTATTTTCTCGACTGACTTCTTTATCAAATTCAATAGTTTTAAGTCTCTGATTGTTCCCAGAGCTCTGCTTTGCTGCTCTGCTGCTTTGCTTGCTTACTTTTGCTCTAATTCAGTTTTCCTTCTTTGACTTATGTTCATGGCTTCTGGGTGATGACACACTCCATTCTCCTCATTTTCTAACATTGATTTACATTCTGCTTTGACATCCCTGCTCTTCTGTTTTCAAAGCTTAAGTCTCAAAGAGACTACAATTCATTTGTACCTTAGATTTCTTAAAAAATCTAGATTCATTTTTAGGAACTTAAATTTATTTTATTTAAATTCAATTAAATCCCTTTCTGAAATCTATTGCTGATTTATAGATTATAAGGAATGATTGAACGTTTTTCATTAGATTGGAGAAGATCATGATGAGAAGACTGACAATGTTGAGGATGGAATAAAATTTTTTTTTTCTCCCACTATAGACACTTTTCAAAAATTATTCATTTAGCATGATGTCTGACAAATAATTGATAACAAATAAATATATCAATAAATAAACAAAAAATAATAGTGAGAGTTTAAACCAAGGCCTCTGGGGAAAGAAGGAGAAGTTATAATCAATACTACCTGATCTCTCTTTGGAACATGTAGAAAAGGAAGAAGTCCAGGCTCTCTCTGATTTCAGGCTTGTGTTTTTCTGAGTGATTGGTGGTATTGTTGACAAAGGTGGGGGAATAGAGAAGTTAGCATGTTCTGAAGGTACAGATTATGATTTTGGTTTTGTCACATTTAATTTTTGGTACCCATGGGACATGCCAAAGAAGCTGTCCAGTACAGAGTTAGATATTTGAGTCTGGAACTCAGGGGAGAGATAGAGGTTGGAGATCTGAGCTATATGACGGGATTCTTAGAGAGGGGAACCTCAGTATTTAAAAAGGGAACTAAAAGAATGTGCTATAGAGGATGGAAAATTGACCCAAGAACAATAAAGGTAAACAAAGAATAGTGCCATGGTAGTTTAGAGAAGAGAACAAATTAAATATTATGAGATGGTATAAGTATATTTCCTGCGGAAGTCCTGTGATTTGACTTAATCAGATGACAGATGCAGAACAAGATGATTTATATAGACACTGGTAGAGAATCTTACCACCCTGGCATGGCCCTTTAGTCCAAATCTGCCTCTGCAGGGTTGGCTGCAGAAGCTACCAAAAGCTGCACATTTCTCTTTCTCTATAACTGGAGAGCATTTGCTTGTACACTTGAGAACATTCCTTTTTTTAAGGTGAATAACTTCACTGCTCAGTCCTCAAAATAATCTCTGGGCAAACGTTTCCACTTCAACCTGTAGTTATTTGTTTCCTAAATAACATTTGAACATAATTTGTACTACAGTGCTTTGTACATAGCTTGTGTTCATCCAGAAAATGTCAAATGAGTGAATGATGTTGCTATTGACTCCTATATTTATTAATATGTTAACATAGTACAAATGAGGCTGATGCAATAAATTTTTTTACAATATGCATGTGGACACAGTCATCAGTCAATATAACACATGTAAAAAACCATTTTTTGATCATTTAAAGTGGATTCAATCTGTGAGATAAGAGTGGTAATTAAAGGATGTGAAAATGATGAGTTCAGTGAATAAAATGATCAAACATCCCTTACTTTTGGTAGTTTTTATGAGAGTTGTCTTACCATTTCTATGCTTCAGTTTTCGATTCTGCAAAATTGAATCTCCTTGGATTTGGGCCATTGGCCTATTTTGTGCTTTCAGTTTTTTCAAATTGGAACATATCTGAAATTTAATAATTTCAGAATTCCTAAGCCAAAAGTATATTAAAAATCCCCATTTACTCTTTTCTAATGGAAAAATGAAGTGATCTCCAATGGAAAGGGACTCCCTCTTCTGTAAGCTTGACCGCAGAATAAGAGACTATTTATATGTGACCTTAGAATCATTGTGCCAAAAAAGTTTTGTATTTTGATGTATCCAATCGATCATTCTATTCTTTTGTAAAAAAATTTAGTTTGTGTTTCACAGAATTTAAATCTGGTTCATCACCTTTAAATATTCATGCAGTCATATATTATCTTTAAAATTTTATGTTTTTTTGGCATAATTTTTAGATTAGAATTAAGAGCTTCTATAATTTATGAGCCAATCAGTTGAGTATATGAATATAAAATGAACCAATCAAGCCACCAGAGTGAAGATGCATAAGTCAAGTTGCTCTGGAAACGAATATTAGTTACTAGTAGTTGAAAACTATATTTTGCTGCTAGAGCAAAACAGATTACCTCTCTCTGAGAGCTGTAGGGTAATCGAGTCAAATAATCGAGCAATTTGTTTTGCTGTTATTTCTCTTCTGTTGGGAGGACTCAAATCTGGAATGCTGTTGTTATGGACTGAATGTGTTCCGCCAAAATTCCAAACCCACAGAGGGATGGTATTTGGAAATGAGGCCTCTGGAAGGTAATTAGAGTTAGATTAGGTCATGAGGGTGAGGCTCTCACAATAGAATCAGTGGTCTTATAAGAAAAGAAAGTGAGAACAGAGCCAGAAGGCAGAAAGTCAGGTATAGAGTCCTCATAAGAAACGAAATTCACCAGCACCTCTATCTTTCACTTCCCAGCCTCTAGAACTGTGAGAAGAGAAATTTCTATTGTTTAAGTCACCCAGTTCATGGTATTTTGTTATGAAAGTCCAGACAAATTAATAAATAAAATGTTCAGATATCGTGAGGTATTGTATAGGGTATAAACAAGGTGATAAAGAGAAGTAGAAGAGTGATCAAAGATCTTTTTCATTGTTGTCAGGAATAATGTTGATTGGTGTTGTGAAGAGTAAGGGCGAGAGAGTGTGTCAGGAAAAGGAAATAGCTCTCTCCTTTGCCCTGTGTGTATCCTGGCACCACTCTGTGTGTAGTCTAAATATTAAATAGAAACAGTTGACAAGAAGTAGACAAAGATGAAGTTTATTTTGGATTTGTTTGGAGATGGAGAGGGACTTTGAAAATATAAATTTTTCCCTCAGACATATATGCAAATTATTTATAAGAAAATAATGTAAAATTATTTAAAATTGCAACCGTTATTGGAAATGGAGCTTCTTGGAAAAATCTATATTGTTAGTTTAAATTCTCTTTCTTACTCTGTCTTCTATTCTTGTGTTCCAGAACAATTTTATGTGCCTCTGAGTTTTGTAGGATCTACATTCACAATTGTGAATGTTTCTGTACAAATGGAGGTTGGAAACTGTGAATGGATTTGGGCAGTCAGTATAGATTTGCTCGAGTGCAGTGTTTTATTTCTGCTGTGTAAGTTAAGTTCTAACCTCTGGAGCCAGATTTCTGCACCGATTTCCTCAGTAAGACTCTGCAAATGTAGTTGGCACCATACTCGGGTGGCTCAGGTAGCCAGGAACTGAGATTATGTTTACCATTTTCATAAACCCTCATGGAATAAATATAGGCTCCAGTCACTCTTTATCCTACCCCCCACTATTGCTGTTAGCAGGAAGGAAGTATCGTTTTCATCTCTTGGTACAATGAAAGCTCTGAGAATCTAGTTACAATTTCTCTTAGCAAATGGAATCTCAGAAGTGTCTGTACATAGCTAAAATGCACATGTATTCTCCTCATAGAGTTTTTTTTTTTTTTTTTTTCAGACCATGGTTGAAAAATATCTGCTCTTTAAATTATTCCATTGCTTTACAGAGGAAGTATTAATTACACGACTGCAAGCATAGATCAGGCTGGGATGTAATTACAGGGCTTACTTTGTCTCTGTTGTCCAACAGAATGAGGCAGGAAGTGATCATGATGCCAGCAGTTTAAGGTGTTTTGGAGCCCATTATGTTTCTGGTTCTCTCAAGAACTTAAGCACGGATCAAATGACATTTCTGTTGCCCAATTGTCTGAAAAATGACAAAGTAAGTATTAACAGTGATACATTTTTACAAATTTTATGTTTGTACATTGATAGAAAATGTTATAGGCAGCCTTAAAAAGGGAGTCTTCTATAACATCACTCTTGTTATTTGATTGTTATCTCTTTTCTCACAATGTGAGTTCATTGCTGGCTCTACATTTAGTTTCACATATGATGTAGCTGAGAAGATAAAAAAATTGTGTTTGTATTACATATTTTATTCCTTTTAAACAATACTTCTACATGAAGTTGGTTTTTCTTAAATGTCTATTTTAAATTAGAATGCTGGAATAAAAATAAAAGTTACTAATACTACCCTTCTATCTCATTTACTTTTTCTAAGGTGATTATTTCCTGTATTATGGTTTTTCATTATTCTTATAAAAGTTAAATCTATTTAAGTTTTTATTTCTTAATTCTCTTGCAAGTTTCCTTGCAATCATCATCTTTACCCTCAGCTTTTAAGCCCTTCCCTCAAGCAATTAAAGAAGCTTTTTCATTTTGCTATTGTTTTCTGTCATTTGGGATTCTATATCTTCTGAAAATTCTTTGCATGGTTACAGATTCTGTTCCATCTCTTCTCCCATATCAAACATTATAGTTCTTGATATTTTTCTTGTTGATATTGGGCAATCCATAATACATTCTTAGTTTTTCCTCAGACTTCCACATTGTTTGAATGTTAGATCTCCTCAAAATCCACCTCAAATTACACTTTGAGTGCACATTTTTTTCTTGAAGCATGTGTACGTATAATCACTTTTAGGCCCAGTTACATAACTCTGGCATTGTTACTGTTTTTACAATCATTGCATTTATTTCCTGTTCAAAGTTTCATTTTTCATATTCTTATTCTTTTCCTTTTAAAACAAGATGACAATTTCTATCAGAAAGGGAGAAATGAGTCTCCAGAGTTGTACATGCCTCCCCCTCCCCTTTTATTTTTTGGATCATATTAATAAAAGCCGTCACTTGAAAGACAAAGACTTGGATTCTGACTAGCATCTTCATTCTTTGCTAGGAAACTAAACCTAAATTAGACTGGTTGATCTTTTTCAGAAGGAAATGTGAAATCATATTTAATGTATTGCAAGAGTTGAAATTTCGGTAAACTTAGGTACTGTGAAACAAAAGAAAAATATTCAGTGTGAAGACAACTGTGTTCTAAAATGCCTACCTAGTACAGCAGATAAAGTAGTGATATAAACCAAAAGGCCTGGGTCTGTGACTCGGCTCTGCCTCCTATGTGCTGTGTGATATTGTTGGACAGGTCTCCAACTCCTCGAAGTCTCCATCGTCTCATGTAAAAGGGAAAATGCTTATCCATCTCCAAAAGTTGTCATGCAATATTTAAATAGGATTATAATGTGAAAATGCCTAATTTTCTTGTATTATCTTCTGTCCTATAGCTTTATGCTAGTTTGTGCTTGTTTTCATTAAATTAGTGCTTTAGTTTTAAACCTGTACTTATGTAGCAGAAAACAGTGATTTACATACCATCATGGTTAAGAGTGCAGAATCTAGTCAAGCAGATTTGTGTTTATATCTCAGCTCCCTTGGTGCCTATTGGTGTGATCTTGGGCAAGATGCCTAACTTTTCACACTGAAGTTTCTTCTTCTGTAAATTGGGAATAATAATAATGTGAGACAGCGCTTAAGCATTTAGCATGCAACAAATGTTAGTAACCTTGAAAATAACCACCACCCCAATGGTGACAAATCAACAGTTTCATTAATAAGCATCATAATATCTGTCAGGAATATAGTGTTGCAGCTGTTTTCATTCTTTAGAATTTTTACAATATAATATCCTAGGATCACTTACATATGCAGCATAACTCCAACTTATAAAAGTTAGTACATTTTCTAAATCAGTTCAAAGTACGATTGTTGGGTTTCATTTACAGAAATAAAAATATTCATATATTTTGTATTTAGTTTTTTCTTATTTTTTTGATCTTTACATTTTCTAAAATCTCTGTCTCCTTGCATTTATCTCCTCAGGTCAGAGAAAATAGATATAGTTTTATGCAGAAAAAAATGGCAATTGTGAAATGGTCTTAATATTTCTCCTGAAGAAAATATAAATGTGGCAAAGATAATGTAGGAATTCCTCAGATTTCATTGTACTTAGGTATCTGAATTTTGTTAGGTGACATAGGAGAAGAATAATATGAATAAATGTTTCGATTATGGATTATTTTTCTATTGAGGTGTAAGTGACATAAATTCTATTTGTTTCAGTGTAAAATATAATGAGTTCATATTTGTATATGTTGAGAAATTATTATCACAGTAAATCTCGTTAATATCCATCACCATACCTGGTTATAGATTTTTTTCTTGTGATGAGAATTTTAAGATCTACTCATCAATTTTCAAATATGCAACATAATGTTATTAACTATAATCATTATGCTGTACATTATGGATTTTTAAAAAGTGATTGAAATACTAATGCTTTCCATTTCAAAGAAGTAAACTCTTGTATGCCTTTGGCAGAAATTTTAAGAGGACACATTTTAATAACTAAGTGAGGGTTATTTAATAAGTACATGAATTGCCAATATATTTATACATCTTTCCCCAATTCTTAAAAACGATTTGATTTACTTAACACTCATCATACCACTGTAGTCTTTAATTTAACAGATAGGTAGTCTCATGTAGGGAACCTGCATTTATAGATTTAAAAATTTTTTTTCTTCTTTTAAAGTTTTAAAAAAAGCTTTTAAATTTATTTTATTTTTATTAAATTTATTGGAGTGGCATTGGTTAATAATAACATTATATGTTTCAGTGTACATCTTTATAATAAGGCATCTGTATACTTTATTGTGTGCCCACCACCCAAAAATCTTGTCTCCTGTCACCGTATATTTGACCTCCTTGCCCTCCTCATCCTCCCCACCACCTGTTTCTTAATAAAATATTAACTTTTAATTCCTTTTCTCACATCCTGTTCAATTAAATATACTCCTTAACTAATATCTCAAATATCTTACACACTTCTGTACTATTTAAAATTAGAGAACTGATACTTTTCTTAGCCCAGAGACTAGTATAAAACTCTCCAAATCTTGACTCTTAGAAAAGAGGTCCCAGAAAGATGATTCAGCATTATTGTTCTGATTCTACCTTGATCTTTTTGTAGTTTGCATTTCCCCAGAAGCAAACCCTGAGGCAAATATTCAAGTTATTTATTTGAGAAGTAATTTCAGGAAATGCCAGTAAAAAGTGGGAAGTCAAATAGGAAAGGGAATGAAGCCAATAACAAATGTATTAGCAAGCAGGTTATTACCGGGAATAACTAGATTTTGCTTTCACTGAGAAAATCTGGCTGCATTTCAGAATTATATCTCAGTGGGGGAGAACAATCTGGGAAGTTATACACCAAACTGCCTTTGTCAGTGGTTGTGGGATGCTTCTAAGGGTATTAATTCTTAGGTACTTCTAGGACACAGTGGCTTTGGTAGCTCGATAAAATACATAGGCAATGAAATGCAGGTATAATCAGCTGGAAATATGGAAAGCAGGTATTAGAATGGTTTAGGGGATTTGAGTGGGGTACCAACTGTGATAGTTTCCCAATTTGAAATCTTACTGAATAGAAAGCATAGAAATGGAGAACTAAAATGTTGGCATATTCAGTTACCATTTTATTTTATAATGATATGCATATGATTCTCTTTTTAACCTAATTTTTTTATTCCTATAGCATCAAGACAAAAATGTTCATTTCTTCTGTGCAAATACTTCTAGCATCTTATCCTTAAGATATACCACATGGTTTTGTTACTGCTGGGGTGATGTGAAATCCGGCGTCACCCCAGCAGCATGGGGGTGGTCATTGGTGTTTGTGTAGTATTGTGTGGTTCTTTCCCACTGACATAGCAAAGAATTATAGGTCGGCGAAATTTTAAAAAAGTATTTATCGAAAGTGCATTTTAGAAGGAGAGAAGCCTCACTAAAGAAGGCTGTAGCCCTGCGGAATTTGGGAGGTGAAGAGATAAGACAGAGTACGCCCCAAGGGAGGAGTGTGTTATCATCAACAAGAGCTGTAACAATGCAGAAGTGGGAAAGTCTTATTTGGACCGTGATGGGAAGGCCTAGATGATCCACGTATGACATTACCTTGACTAATAGTTGGCTGCTATAGAATAACACTGCCTACTGCACATGTGTTTACCCAGAATTCACTCTGTTATAATTAGTTTTATGAACTTCTGGACAGTCATGATATTATTATATTGATGGTATAAGGAAGCTGAGGTCGTGGGCAGATTAGGGTACTACTTTTTACGCATGTGTTTGTGGCTGGTTTAGTCAGCAGTTTTTATGGCTGTTGTGCTCTAGAATTTGGGGTAATTTATAATTCCAAAAGGGATGCGTTTCTGAGAGGTCTTAAGGAAGATCTTCAAGGGAGGTTTCTATGGTTACAGAGCTGGTCCTTCTCTCCTGTCGCTCATGCCTGACTACCTAACAGTTTGGTCTCCTAGACATCTGGTTTTGTGTTAAAAAAAAAAAAAAGTATTTTAGTTTTGCATAGTGATTTTATATCAGTTCCTTTACCATAATCTTGATTTGGACAGTTACTTTAATTTAGTTTTGCTAAAACAATTGTGAAATATAAATCTAGACCCTGAACTAAAGAAAGAAAGGGAATGATTAAAATCATATTTATGCCTCCTACTCCTCTGGCCAGGGCAGATATCACTAATGGATTACATCATTCCCTTTGAGAGAAACTTCACCCTGAGCTTCAATCACATGTTTGTCAATATCACTAACCTTCATGTCTTATTGTACTTCCATTGAATTTCTTTACAATTAAAACCACAATTTTTGATCAATTCCATTGCCAACCTCCTCTTCATCTATCCCCAGGTGACAGAATACTTCTGCAGAAACAGACAAACCAAGCAGATAAGTACTATTGCCATTTATTGTCTCAGACCTAATTATTCGGACCCCATAACAGTGTCTGGTAATGGTTAGATGTCTCCCTAGTAAGTTCTATTGCTAATTCTCCACAACAATTTTTATTAATCACAACCTTTTTGTTGAAAGTGTCAGGAACCAATTTGAACTAGCTTAAGCAATGGAGGAGGATTTAGTAAAATCCTCTTGAGATGTCTCATAGAATCAAAGAACTAGGAATAGGATTGGACTTCTGTTACAAATGGAATCAGAGGATTCAATTTATCTCTTGCCATCTTGTGTTTATTATCTTCTTTGTGGATCTATTTCATTTTTTCTTTTCTGTGCAGATCACATCTGCTTTGTGTTCCATATGGTAGGAGACATGTGGGAAACACAGTGAAATGACAATAGGATATGACATTCAGGTATCCATCTTAAAACCCTGATTACTAGAAAAACAGTGACTCATATGGCTCCGTTCCAGAAATTCTAGGTGAACACTCTGATTGGTTACACTTAAGTGTGGTGCTCAGTTCTGGGCCAGTCAACTGCGGTCAAGGAAGCATACTTGTGATAGACGAGTTGGTCAGTTTCTGTGGGAACAATACTGATAAAACAGAATGGACAGGACAGTAACCAAAACTGTGAGAGTGATGCATAAGTGCTACCATAGATATTGATTATTAGCCTTTCTACTTTTCTATCCACCCTTTTTTACAATGAAATAGTTGTACCTCATACTTATGGTGAATTTCTAGGTCCTCATTATTTATAGTCTGTCATATTGTCTCTGAACTGGTCCCCATAACTCTTGTCTTTACAATATCTGGTTCAGCCGTATGTTATTGACAGCTAAACCTTCTGAATCAACAGTTCTCTCCATAATGTTCTTTTAAGAAGGTACCTTATTGGGATCTTTATTCTAATAAAATAAAGTAAAAAAAAAAACCAAAACTTTTAGTTTGGCATTCAGGGTTCTCTAGTCCATAATATGTTATAACCTACTCCCCAGTTTTATCTCTTATCAATCCCCTATACATATATATCCTACTTTAGACGTTTTCATTGATTTCTTTAACAGACTCAGTTTTCCCATTCAGTGACTTTCTCCTTTTGTTGCCAATATCTGTAATTCTATTTTTATGTTTTGAAATATCATTCTATTTTCAAGATTCATATGAGTAACTAACTCTCTGAAATGCTTTTCTTTATCCTTCTACCAAAATAATTTCAGTTTTTATAAAGTCCATTGTTTTTTTTTTTTTTTTTTAGACGAGGCAACCGTTGGTTGGCCTCACAGATTGCAAGGACCTTTTCATCTTACAATCTCTTATTTTTTAAGCCTACAGCACCTGATCTTCCTAGGTGGTCTCCCATCCAAGTACTAACCTGGCCCAACCTTGCTTAGCTTCTGAGATCAGACAGGATCAGGCTTGTTCAGAGTGGCATGGCCATTGACAGTTCATTGTATTTTATACACTGGCTTATATTGTCACAACTGGGATACTTGTGTTAGTCTATCTGTTAATCTAAAATTTTAACCCAGACATTACACAGAACCCTCTATGCCTTCAAAAATTAGGCTTATTTGGAATAGACGTGCATAAACTTTATATGACCCTATAGGAAATAATTATTTTTTCATATTTTCTCTAGTAGAATTTACTTGCACACAATATTTTCCACAAATACTCTACTGAAACTTGCATATGGGCTTTAGTTGAGGAGTGTACATTAAAATACACTCATAAGTAGTGTGTTTTCACCATAGCACCCTCTCTCCATTGTGTGGACTCTTCAGTTTCACACCCATTTCTCTTCTGCTCCTTTAGTCTTTAGCAGGAGTAAAACATCACCATCCTCTACCTCTCTTTCTTTTTTAATCCTCTCCCTACAGCCTTGGCACTGGCCACATTTTTCTTACATATTTTACTGAATTGCAGGAAGAAGCTGGGTCTTTATTACTCTCACGTCTTCTGCAGCATCAGTAACCATGCTTCATGCTTCATGACTTGCTAAGTGGCATTGAATGACTCAGATGTTAAGTATCCCATTGTTTCAACACATATAAGTTATATAGGGACAGAAACAAAATGAGAAAATTATGAAACACATATCAAACTTTCAGCTCTGCCTTTTAAACTTGTTGGGGTTCTAGCAATTATGAATGTGCCTCTCTGAATTTATACCAGCACATTCATTCCTCTGTGGGGTAGGGAAAAGTAGGAAGGAACTAAATATGTGATATAAATTAGATTAAGAGCCTGTATGGAGAAATATATTAGAGGGAAACATTCATATTCATAAATAATTTTATTAGCTCAGTTTCTGGTTTTACCTACCTATTGTTAAGTGTCTTCACTACAAAATATTATCTATGTTTTAAAATGAGTTCTTTTATTTTCCCAAGTATAAAAAGAATTAATTCTTCAGGATGTCAAAATTGGGAAATTGTTTCAGTAGTTTGGATTACAAAACTCATTCATGTCCTAATTAAGACCATTGTTCTCTTATGACTGAATTAATTTCTATATGAATGTGGCTTTCAGAATGGTCTATGGAAGGTAATCTTAAGCTTCCAATAATTTTATGTTATTAATATTTTACCTGTAGATAACTATTTTAAAAATAAAATTATTTGAAAGTTCAAAATATCAACCTAAAACAATAAATGTGGAATTTTTCTTTTTTAACCACTCCAAATTTTAATGTTGCATGAAATGAGTTGTTGAAGTATATTTGACTAGATATCATTCCCCCTGAAAATAATAGATATGCATATTTTATTAGTTAAGTTTGGATCAGAGAAACAGAGCCACTAAGAGTGTTAAAGACTCAGGGATTTATCATAGAGATTTGGCCTTACACATTTGTAGTAGCTGGTTAAAAAATTTATCTAAGCCTGTTTTTCTATATTGACCGCTGGGCCTGAAGTCAGCAGGGCAGGTCATTGGGAAGGAACAATGGTGAAGTTGGTGAGAGGCAGGATAAATTTGTAGCCACAAGAGTGAACTGGAACCCATGTAAGTCTCTTGCCACAGCCAAGCCTCAGCATCAGTGCTGCTGGTGGTGACTTGAAGGTGAGGCTGGTGCCCATCACTGAAGAGCTAAACACATATCTGGCCCAAGAGTCAGAGAAGCTAAAAGTAGAGACCTGACTGGAGTTGGAAGAGCAAGTGCTGTTGCCCCAGTTGCTGCACACATGGGCCCAGAATTGGACGGAATAGAAGCAGGAGACCTGGTGATCTGGAGTTGTTGCAAGCTGGCTGGAACTCCCTTAGACAAGGTGAGCCCCCTGACTGGAAGCAACGTGCTGGAGTTGCAACAGCGCTTGCAATCTTGTGTGGACCTTCCCAGTGTAAAAGAATATGTCTGTTGCTTCTTTCTACCTTTCAAATGTCACCCCAAATACCTCTTGTGGTCCACAGGAATTTGGGACTATGCAGGAAAAGGGATTCTGAGGATCACAGTTCCAATGTAGATAAGCTGACACAGTCCAAATCACCTTGCATATGTTAAAAACAAACAAATAAACAAATCCAAACAATTCCATTTTCTCTCTGGAACAAACATTAATATCTTTTGATTGATGTTATGTTTTCATTGTGATTCTCATTAGAGCTACAGTGCCTGCATCCGATAATACCTTAGGAAGTCTCATCCGGATTACCTTTCCTCCAGACACACTGGATGTGATCTTAATTGCCAAGGATATTAAGAGAAGATAATAAGGGAAGCAACAGTCATATGATGTGGTAATTGTCAGTCTGAGACCTGGAAACTTTAAGAAAGATATTGGGAAATAAGGACTTGGAAACTTGTATGTTTGACTTTTTCATCCATAGCGACCAGATGGATATGTTTATTATGATGATAAAGATCTTATGTTCAAATTCAAACTCCACTTGACAGAACTGGAAGATTATTTAAGTTGTCTGGGCAGCCTGATAATGAACCAAGGCTGTATACAAACATTAGTGCAAAGTGCAAGGATACATGTAACAGACAGGACAATAAACAAAGAGAACCTTGTATGGAGTGTAAAAGCAGCATAATGCCTACAAACTGCCCAAGGCTTTGAAAGCAATTTACTAAGAAAGCTTTTACAGTGGCCCACTTTGGAGCCATTGATAATTAACCAAACAAATAATTCAAAGTATGTCCAACTGGTTTTAGAAAATTTCCTTAGGGAATTGCAATACCTTAAATTTCATATTATAATACTGTTGGATCAGTGTCTTCAGCTGCAGCATGTAAACACACGGGACTTGATTCATGATCGCGCAAGTAATAACTTAAGATCAATATTTTAAATGATGTAATAGAAAAGCAGCAAGGAATCTCTTGTAAGTAATAAAGAGCAATTGAGCCTTAGTTGTGGGCATATGGAGCCATTATGAATTCTGCCAAGTCTATAGATTTATGCTCACACAAATTACTGAGTTATAAAAGAGATAACATTTTCTCATAATAGCAATGTAGTTTCATAACTTATTAAACACTATAGATTTATTCATGTATGACACCCATAAACCAAAAGTATTATTCTCTCCACTTATTTTTACAAGGTCTGAATTTAGCAGCTGATATTTCTGCTTTGCAGGAACTAAGTGTTTTTCTCCTTCTTGATATGTAGATGTAAATCTTGTCTCACTCACACTCTGTGGCATTAGGGAACAGGCTTGGACTTTAGTGCAAGAACATCTGCTTAAGAGATCCGCTTAGTGCTAGTTTCTGCTTCTATATAATGGGGGAGAGGGCATCATTATTCCTCTCACAGTTACCCTGAGAGTCACCAAACATAATAGAAGGCAAAATACTATGGAAATGACAGTTGATTTCTGATTTGTGCCTCATGTTTGTAGTACATAAATGGCTGGTAACAAAGGACAACCATTCATATGAGGACCTAAGTTGAAATGTCTCTGTTTTATTTGTGAAACTCTCTCACTTTCTGCCCTAGACATACATACGCTTTATGATGCTCATTGTAATATACATAATTTGATCTTTCTCAAAGCCTGGCATTCTTTTCCTTTTCGATGAACATTTTCAATGCACTATAAAGTACCATCATATTCTCTCTCCATCCTCTTCATTATTCTAACTACTCATGGTCAATAGAACTTTCCATTGTGCCATTGTGCGTCACAAGTTATTCATTTCTAGAATTGATTTGAAAATGGGTATTTGGGTATGAGATTGCTTTTTCAATAGATATAGCCATCATTTTCACTCCTTTTCTTCCACTGACCTGTTCTATAGCCATTCAGTTCCCTTTTCTCTGGTCTATCACCAGACTTCTGCCAACACTTTTTTGTTGTTGTTGTTAAATCTTGTCTGAATTATTGTTTGTTAATTTTCCAACATTCTTGTACAAGTAATATCAAAACCTGAGTTATTCTAACTATCCAATTTCTTCATTCCTCCTCCAGGGCTGTAGAGATTGCTAGAGAGAACCATGCATCTTGGATTCATGCAAACCCATGTAAATGTCCTTTCTGTACTTAGCCGGAACTCACCTAATCACAGGCAAAATGAATTGAACAACCAAATAAATGTGTTTGCCATATGTGTACTCTTGAACCAAGCCTCTACTGCCCACAGGCTTTGCTCTCTTCCTTACTACTCAGTCTTTGACATTTTGCCTCCTTGTTCCATCTATGTTTGCCTCGTTTCTAGTTTTGGCATTTTTACTTACTCTTACCTGCTTTATCTGCTGACTTCAAGCTAATCTCCATGGGTTGCCATGTTTAAACTGATTATTTATTATTCTGAATACCTCGGCTTGGCCCCAGAACTATGTTTTATGAACTTTTCCGCTGGATAACCTCAGAAAGGTCAGTATTTTTAGGATCTGTCCTTTCCTGAGAGGATCTAGATTTAGACATTGGTTTTTAATCCAGTTGAAACCACAAATCTCCTTGTCAATACTTTTTCTCCCCATTCCAAATAAGTTTGTTTTTCCAAAGGAGATATTGAAAGTCCTACCATTTTATCAAACTACTTCACTTCAGACCTTTTACTTATAATTAGTGACTTTGTCTTTTACTTCCTAGAGACAATAGAAGTCATGAAGGTGCACATTCCCATTTCCAAGCACCCATTTTCCAGCACTTAATACCTGTATTCTTACCAATTATTTTTTTTCAAATCTCAGAGGAAGAAAATTTCTTTGTCTTATTCAAGGATATCCCCTCTCTTTTCTCCTGATCATCATTCTGGAATCTTATTTCAGCCTATAAACGTGTTGAATTCTTTCCTATTGTTTATAACATACATACCTACCACCTTTAAGCCATTACTCTCACCTTACTTTCTTATTTTCTTTTACGTCTTCAATTCTTGCAGAAGTAGCTTCTCAACTCAGCTTCATCACCTATCTACTTAGCTTCTCTAAGATAGCAGCTTTAGCAGCTATTTTCCTCAAAGCGGAAATTTATGGGAGAATTGGCTTTAAGGAATTTAGTGAAGTAGTAATATACTGACTAGTTTCTTCATCAATTTGCTCATAATTCCTCTTCAGTTCCATTATGGTGCTAGCTCCCTGATGGTCTAGTTTCTTTACTGAGTAACTCTGTCCAGATTTTTCTGTTCCAATGCTACCTCCCCAAATTCCTCTCCACTATCTAAAACTGCTATCCACTTCCTTTTAACCCTCTTTACAAGGTTACTCGCCTAATATTATACAAGCTTACAACAGTGTTTGAGAAGGGCTTATTGCACCATGCCTCGTGGAGAACTGTAAATATTTTAATAAAGTCCTTAAAGTGCATTAATTCCAACATCATCATCATCATTATTTGATGCCACCAGAAAGAGTCTATGGTAGACCAATGGCAGAGAGAGAGAGTTTTGTTTTTTTAAAAAATATATTCTGAAATTACAGCTGTTTATTTTGTCCATAGTGTAGCTCTTTCTGGAGAAGAAGTCTTTGGGAAAAAGATTAAAGAAGAGAAATAGCAGAAAAAACAACATTATCTTAATGAATTCTTTTCTTCACTTTGTTGTCTCATTTCCCCCTCGCTTTCCTTAATTTTCCTCAAATTTTATTTTTATTTTATAACATTTATTTCTTAAATAATCTAAATTGATTTCTAAAATAGGCTTGACTTCTCAGTAAAGGATACTTCATTGTGACTTTCATATACTCTTTTTACTTCTTACCATTTCTATATTTAATAGGCATCTAATGTTTTCATGAGAATGTAATTATTGCAAATAAATATAAGTGGCCAAGAAATCATTTTGAGAAAAATAAAATGCATTAAATATCAGTCAATGACCCATTTCTTTTAGCTGTTGTTACTCTTTGAGTACAAAAAAAAAATGTGGTCTGAAATACATATTGACATCAACTTGGGTTTTACTTTTGTGGAATGTAAAGACTGGATCCTTTGTTCTCATTTGTAAGCCTGATGAGCCTTACAATACATACGTGAAGTATGTTGGATTAGATATCAATATTTCCATTTCCAAGTTGGAAACTGAGGCACTGAAAGTTTAGGAAAC
Organism: Eidolon dupreanum; assembly: GCA_028627145.1. Taxonomy (NCBI): domain Eukaryota; kingdom Metazoa; phylum Chordata; class Mammalia; order Chiroptera; family Pteropodidae; genus Eidolon; species Eidolon dupreanum. The sequence goes on from CM053508.1 coordinate 21,284,969, forward strand.
TGCATTAATTCCTAGTGACAGTTTATAAATTCCTTCAGGTCAAAGGTCAGTCTCATTATAGTCTGCTTTCCTAAACATTTGTATCTTTATGTAGTGAATGCTCAATAAGGGTCTGTGAGCTTGAAATGTTCAGGACTGGTCCTAAGTCTCCTGACCGTCTGCCTAGAGTTCTTTCTACAACATTACTTTGCTATATAAAGAGGGCATTACAAATTAGAAGTGGGCTCCTTATTAAACTCCACCTACTGCCTGTAGCCTTGGGTGATTCAAGATTGAACAATGGGCCTTTCTAAACAGGTCTAAGGTTAGAGTGGGAAGGGTACTTTCCATCAATCACATCTACCTGCCTTTTGCTTATAGATTAGCTACTCCAGTTGATGATTTCTGGCTCCTCTCATTCTTAAATAGAATCCAAGTTGTATCCAAGATGTGGATTATAACCAACATTGCTGATCCCCAGCCAAATCTGCACCAGCTAATGACTTTTTGCTGCCACTACATATTAGCTTTAGCAGCTAGTCATAGCCAAGTTTCATATTGCCTTCAGGGAAATATGCTAGATGTTGAAATGAAAATAGGTGAGGGAGTGGGGGGACATGGTGTACAAGGGGCACATTTTAGAGAGTGAGGCTCCAGGGGCTTATCATTGTGTTAGTTGCTACAAAGCAGGTCTAGTCATTGTTAAGGGTGGAAAATTTCAAGTGAGCCAACTAGCGAAGTCAGCTATAGGGAAGAAATATCTTTAGATACCAGAAGTCATCCTGCTTGCTAGGATGTGGAACTAGGAGATGTATTGTATGTATAAAGATATGCTAACGGCCAACTTCTGCTTCTGTAATCTGCTGGCTTGTTTGATATAGTTTTAGGCTTTATAAGCTGCCTCTTTTGGGAGTTTGGGACTGATCTCCTCTAACCCTGCGTGTTAGAGAGTCAGTCGCTGGCTGGCTAATAAAGGCTCACAGTTCATCTCAATTGGCTCCGTGGGTCTTAGATTCGATTGAACCATAACAGTCATCAGGAACTGCTTAGATGTACCATGGCTAGAAATGTCAGTCACCTGGACTTGATGATGCGTTTGCAGCAACTATCCCACAAAACACCACGTGCAGATGTTTGTTATATTTTATTTATACGAATCCTAGACATTTTTTTTTAATTCAGTGTAACTGCCCTGATTGCCCAAAATACACATACAAAACTGGGTTAATCCAATTTTGAATGGGTGATTAGTCATATAACTGATACGGCAAGCTTCGAAATTCTCTATATTCTGTATATGCTAAAAAAAGCAGCCAGACATTCTGTTCTTTGCACTTACACATTTACCTTTAGGTTATAGGATGGAAGAGGTAGGTTTAGAGAAAAATGAAGTTTAATCTTCTCAATGTAGGGAAACCCTTTTAGATAAAACTGCCATCTATTTTCCAAAGTTCAAATTAAACAAAACATTTGCAGTAGGTTTCCAAATAAAGATTCTCATGAAGATTACAAAGAGACAAATTTTTAAGATCATCATTAGTCTAGTGTGCTACTAGAGTATGGAGCACATGCAGTTAATTCATAATTAAGATCCAGGTATGAGGATTTCTATGGAACTGAGAAAAAAAATTGATTAAATTATTTTCCTCAAACTCCATATGTCATAATGTAGCATACAGGGTAAACACTATTGTTTTAGAGTCTTCTAACTGAGAAAAAGTGTTTTAGACATAAACCATCAATTTCAATTCCATGTCTTAATATTTCTTCTTTTTTTGGTGGTACCGTCCCCAAATTTAAATAATTTGAGATTCGTATTTCTCATAATTTTGTGCAAGTGTCTATTTATCCAGTTAGCTTCATGGCCAACAAACATCTCATTATTTTGTTAAAAGAAACACATACCTTCTGATTAGATAATCAAAATGAGATAAGAAAGTGAAAATTTTGTCACACCGAGAAAACACAATCCTTTGTTGATTTTAAGGTCCACATTTTTGAAACTAAGACTCTTTAGCTACAATGCAGAAAAATTCATGAGGAAAAAAAATACAAATACAATGTAAAATCTAATCAATTACTAACCTTGCTTTCTCAGGAAAGAAACAGCATCAATTATCTAACTTTTGGTGTCAATAGTTCACAGGTGCTCACAAAAGCTGAAAAATTAGATCAAACAAACCTATATACCTGTAGAAAAATAGATTTTCTACCAAAAGGATATTTCTTTCTGCTTAGCAATGTATACCACCTTTATTTTAAATGTTCACCTTTATCTAATTTATCATTAACATAAGACAAATTGCATTTGGGATTTAATTCCCGAAACATAATGTATAGACACACATATTTATTATTCCTTCAGTGTGTGTCTCCGTGCTGTCTTTCTACTTCCTCAAAAGGATATTATTATAAAAATAAAAGAAATTTCTGTTTTCCTTTTGGTTTTATAATTACTGGCAGGAAATAGGTTGACCACCAAACTGAACAAGCAGATATACAATAAGCCAAGGAGGAAGCTAGTGAATGGGGATTTTAGTGATGCTAAGGAAAAGAACCAAAAGAAGTTTGAGGAAGAAATAAGATCTTTTTGGTTCATTCAAGAAGCGATCTCACATGTAGTTCAGATGGCATCAATTTCTTTCAGAAAGTTATAAGGACAAGGATAGGAGAGGCAATAAAACTGAGCAGTTGAATGGCAATAGTGGTTTGGTGAATTTTTTCTTTTTTAATTAAAATGCTATAGACTTTGACTCAACTGAAGTAAAGGGAACTTATTTCACTTACATATTATAGGATATAAATTAGAAGAGGAAAGGTGTAGTAGCAGACCATTATCCACTGTGAATCTTTTAATTTCTCAAACTGTGCTTTGGAGCTCTGGCTGTAAACATACTAACCTTCTAAATTTATCCTCAACTTTTCGATATGCTTTGCTGCCATTAATAATATTTTTGCCCATGCTAATGTTTATTTCAATCCAATAACAATGAAAAGTTCCCACACCCAGTGTCTAGACATCAGTGCATTATTTAATGAGTTGTTATAACAGTGCCTGCAGTTCTAGTCTCGTACATACACGCATAATTTACATTTAAATAGGCTAGGTGGCCACCCAGGGACACTTGGCACAAGCACAATGCCACCTGCATGAAGGGAAACACAGTGTTTTATGAGACAAATACATCAGTTATTTCCAGGAATGTGTACAAAGTGCTGTACTAAGTAAAACAATATGATTCAAAAGATATATAGAAACAAAACCAGGGGCCATAAGGGCAAAAATAAAGGAAGTTTTTAGAAATAAGATATATTTATATTTGAAAATTTAAACAAAATAATAAAAATAAATTTTTTTCCAAGTTTCCAAGATACTTTCTCCAAAGTTGCAAGTCAGAGGAAGATAAAAGATTCAGAAAAAATTATTTAAGTGAGTGGCCAGTTTTTTTCAAAAGCATGAAATTGTCTTAGTATTGTGGAGCTTCAACTACAACCCTTATTTGAAATAATATTCATTTCAATACAAAGTATTTGAAAAATATTAGAAAGGCGCAAAGAAGTACCTACACACAGATAAATCAGAAGGAACCTTTTAATGATTTTGGTGTATATCTTTCTGTCATTTCATTTTTCCTTTTCATAAATGTTTATGCATTAAAAAAAAAAAAAAAACACCCAAAACTAGATATTTGGGATGAATTCCTTCCTTCCTTTCTGAGAAATAGTCCTCTGAGTATCAGGCGGTTGTGAATGTCCTTGTTGGATGTGGGAAATCTGGCATTTTTGGGGAAGGATCTAGTCCTCTGAAGTTTCTTTCACTCCATCTTTTGCTCAACATGAGGACTCAGTGGATAACCTTCCTTGATCACTGTGTCCCCAACCCAAAACTTCACATTATCCTGCTTTGTGGTCTGACCTAAATTATAGACACTTTTTGTTCTTTGTTTCTGCCCAAATTTTGAATATTAGATGTTTCTGAAATTGGGAAATTCTCACTTTCCCATTAACTTTTGCAATTTTCTCTATTTATACTACATTTTTTCCTGTTATATTTCTTCAAATGTCATGGCATCAAAACTATAAAATTTGACATTATTTTTTAAACTATGATAAGAGAAACATACTGTTTAATACTTTAGTAATGTGGTTTTAAAAAAATTACATATACCTTCAGATGAAATGATCATAGGTTTAGTAGTGGTATCAGAAAACCCAACATTTTTAAGTGAATCAATCTTGCTGTTAATCTTATTGAGTAATCTTCTTAACTTGACTAGATTTAAGCATGCAGATTCACAATGGCTGAGACCTGAAAACACTGAAAATTTTTATTTTGATCATTGATAGTACTTACTTAATATCTTTTTAAAAAATAAATTTATTTATTTAAATTAGTTTCAAGTATATAGTACATTAGTTAAACATCTGTAATGTTCATAAAACGATCCCCTCAATTGCTTCCTCCCTCCCCTGGCCTACTTAATATCTTAATCATTTTACTAGCAACCCTCTACGAGATATATCTAAACAGGAAATACGTTTGTTAATTTTCAATATTAGTTCAAGCTCAATAAGTTGTACAAGGGTCATTTCTTCTAAAAATTGTATAATGCTTTTTTTAGGGAATTAGGAGTATATATTAGCAGACAGGGAAAGTGGGTTAGCAAATTTATAAGGCTACATCATATTATGTTTAAATGTCTCCTACTTAATATATTGAGTCCCAGTTTTACCCTTTCCTAAAATTAATAACAGAGTAAGAAATTTTTAAAAATCGATATTAAAATGTCTGTGTTGGGCATATGTTAGGAAATTTTGTCCTAAATCTATTATTTTGCAACCCTATAAACCATATATTCAACATCAATTATAAATATCTTTTATACATTGATCTTCAACACATTTTTAAGAGGTTATTTCACAAGAGTGCCTAGTTGTTTCTGAATGTTTCCTATCAAATTAAAAACAAAATGTAGTGTGTTTTGGAGCCAACTTCTTCATAACCGCCTTGTCTTTGGATCTTGGTTGCTGATTTTACAACTAGTCTTAGTGGCTCTGAACTTTTTTACTGTGCCTTGTGTGAAACTTTGTCCCTAAGGAATCACCCTCTCCTGCACTGATAAAGAATTATGTATATTGTCGGTGTGACATGTTATTTACCAGATCATTCTTGAAGTGTAGAAAACAATAGATGATATTGTATCTATTGTTCACAAATATACAGAAGTAACAATTTATAGGTGTTAGTGATTCCTTGGTAAACAAGACATACCAAGTCCATGACTTTACAATTTAGTGGGAGACTCACAAAAACCAATAAGAGTGTGAAATAACATCAGGAAGTGGTAAGGGCTATTAAGAAAAATAAAGCTGGGTAAGGGACTAGAGAGTGGAGGAGGTGTTGCTATAGACAGGGTAGTCAAAGGAGCTCTCTGGGAGGAGGTAACCTTCGAGCATGCAACTTAATAAATAAGACAGTGTACAATGTAAGCTTCCCAGTAGAGGAAACAGCGAGTTTGAAGACCATAAAGTGATGTGTGTTTTACATGTCTACTGAGGTCATTATAGCCTAAGCATAGGAAGAAAAAGAAAAAAAGTAGAATATGAGGTTGAAGAGGAATCTGGGTCCAGAACATACAAGAGTTAGTAAGCCATGGTTTAGTTTACACTGGTACCACCGAACTCATTATTTAAATACAAAACACTTCCACATCATTGAGCTACTCAGAGCCCCTTATTATCTCCTTGCCTTGTCAGATACCCTGATCTTTCCCAGGCTGATTCATTTGTAAGGGGCCAGGTGGTGGGTGCTATTGCATTGCTTATTAAGTGTTTTTTATTTCATTTCTGATAGTGAAAATTTAGGCCTCTATTCTGTGTTAAGAAAAGCTACTGAATGATTTGAAGTAATGGTCTGGGAACATGTATAAAACAATCTTATTTACTGATTAGAAAATATCAGAATAATAGACTAAGGGGATGGAAGAAATAGAAACAGGACACCATCTAGAAAGCTATCATAGAAGTCCAGGCAATAGATGATAGTGTATTAGACCAAAGCAGTAGAGATGGAGAAAATGAGGCTTGGTCAGAATCAGAAGTATATTTTGATAGTAGTATTTGATAGGTAAGGAATGTCCTTCTAAAGTATTTTTTCATTGCTGTTGGTTTAGAGCAACCCTGAAATATTTTCTAAACTTAGAATCATTAGAGAGTTATGCTTATTTTTAAATGGACATATTTTACTTATGGATTATGTGTTGTTATCTAGTAGAGTACTCTGTTTTGGAGCAAGCTGTAATCTAAATAAACAAAAAACAGTAAATGAACATAACATACATATGGTAATATCGTCGCCTGTAAATTCTTTTGAAGATATGACTGGTCTGTATAATTACAAACTATACATGTTTCAGACCTCAGAAGCAACTAATATTGATTTCACAAAGCAGTAAAGATGTGTGTGTGTTTCTGTGTATATATTTGAAAAACGAGGTCATCATTTTAATTTTATTTTTGTAATGATAGTGCATCCTTGTTACTTATTTGTTTAGAGTCCACCTTGGTCCAAAACAAAGTGACTTTCAAAAATACATGTAAAACAATAGATAATATATTAGTAAAAGAGAAAACAGAGTGCAACAATAAGATGAGGCCAGACGATAAGTTATATATAATAAAGCCCTACTAGCTTTAAACATATAGTATAATATATGTGTGTATATATTTTTCCTTAGTTATAAAAACAAAGGGAAACAAATGGAAGGGCTTATGAAAGTCCAGTTTAAACCATTCAACAGCATTAAGAATTGAATTTACTGATCCAAATATGAAGATGATGATTGAGGCTGATAAGGTCAGAATCCATTTTACAAATGGTACAGAAATTAATATGATTGTTGAAATAAGAGGTCTATTTAACTTTCTTGAAAAATAATCATATTACAGAGTTTCCTGCTGCCTTAAGTACAGTAATACTATGAAAAAGTAATGTGCAATTTGTTCTCAATTTAATTTAAAATAAAAGGCTCTAAGATAAAAGAAGCATTCTAGTTAGTAGAAAACAATCCTCCAGGAGACTTGTGGGAAAGTATCATTTTAAATCATACATTTATATGTTCCCATATTCACTAAAGCCTGTACTTAACCCAGATAAAAAAGCATGCTCTACTGAGAGAAATGATTTTCAAAACAATATCTTTGATAAGAGGAAGTAATCATCATATGCCACATTGTTTTCCTTCCTGTTGCTGCCTTAAAGTCCTCTCGTGCCCCCCTCCCCAAGTGTTGATGAGTTTTTTTTCTTTGCATTTTCATTACCTTAAAATATAATTCCTTCACTTGTATGGATTTTGAGGTCCATATTCATAACTAAGCATCCACTGTGCTTTTTAAAAAGTCAGAAACACTGTTGTTTTCTTTAAAAAAATTTCTACTTTATTATAAAACTTTAATTTGTTTAGGTTATTCATATTTTGTTAATACTCTTGATGCTCAATTTATTTCTTTGTGTTTTGGGAATAGCAAAATATATGATCACTTCACAGAATAGGACAAAAAATTCTTCCCCAGCTTTTTCTTTCCTTATTCTGGTGCACTCAAGATAAACATGTTACTCTCCTCTCAGTCATCTTTTTCATTACTTTAGAAATAGAATACAGAGAGAGGGGTTGACCTACTAGTCAAGTTTCTACACTGACTGAGCTCCGACCACTTCCATTCGGGAAAACACAGATGAGCAGCACATTCTTTATAAAGACTGAGGCTCTCCCCTGAAGTAAATGCAAGCAGAAACATTCGAAAGTTTCTCGCACTGCTCTAGGTGGCCTTAGTGCCTCTCTATCCATAGTAGTCCAAGCTCTCAACCCTGCACCACTGCAAGAGTGCACTGGCTAAATTTTATTTCTCACCCACCCCCTAGGACTACTATAGTAATAACAATAACAATTAAAACAATAAAATGATTAACAATATATTGAGAGCTTTATAGTAGGTTTTATGTTTTTTATACATTATCTTATTTAATTCCTATAATAGTCCAAAGAATTAAACATCATTACCAGTCTTTTACCATGAAGAAAATAAGACTTAGAGACCTGAGAGACAATTCCAAGTCATATCTCCAAGGTTACATGGCCAGTATAAGGTGGAGACACAATTCAAACCCAGTCCTAAGACTGGCTCATTTCAAAGAGTACTCTTAATGACTGGACTTAAACTCCGTTTTTAGTCTCAGATTTAACAAATTTTAAATATCCTCATATTTTAGTTATGAAAAATATAGAGACTTCTTCTTGGACTTCAAAATACAAATAATTGTAGCTAACATGACTTAAGCCTCTAATCCAGAGCCAGGTAATGTTTTTAGGTCTTTACAAGCATTATCCATTTTACATTGCACAATAATGTTTGTTAACATCTTAATTTTTTTTTAATTTTATAGTTGAGGAAACTGAAACTCAGAGATATTAAATCACTATGCAAAAGTATTTAGCTGGTAAATTATGGATCTATGATTCAGACCTAGGCCTGCCTGATGACAGAAAGGGCAAATTTTTATATTTCTGCATGTTTAGGGATTTCTGAGCAAAAAAGAAAATTAGAACCAGGTTAAAGGACAAGCCTGTGTTAAAGAAAATAAAAGATGACTGAATAGGTAATGAGAAACCTTAAGAAAGAGTTAGGGATTTATTTCCAAGTGTGTTTGTTTTACAAAGGGAGATAAAACCTGGAGTCATGGAGTGACCTGTTTACATTCCAAAGAACTGTAAAATATTAGGGAGCAAAGATTTCTTTTTCTCTCTTAGGAGAGAGAAGGGGCACTAAGTAGCCTATAGGAGCTTCCAGATTCACAGATTTGGGCTTCCACTTCTGTTGGTGTAAGAAACCCTCTTTGTATATGCACAGGGTCTATCTGGTTATTTCCCATTACCCTGAAGGGGGGAAAATGGAAATGGGGAACCAATGTACTTATTGCTTTAAGTAATAACAGTTAGTTTGTGATCCAGACACCTCATATTTGCTTTCCAGATAACATAAATAAAAATCAATATTAAAACCTTATTTCCCAACTTTGTATAAAACTCTTAACATTGTGCTACATTTCCTTTCAAAACTCTCCATAATTTGTCTCCATCTCATGATCACCCTATTTTCTACTGTTTCTGAAATGAAAACTTGTTTCTGGTCCTCACTATCTCATGAGAATGGGCATTGCTATATCTGGGTCATTATAGATTTTATTCTTCTCTCTTGGCTTTCTTTTATTCCTTTATATCTAATTTATGCATATTTTAAAAGTCAAGCTCAAATCCCATGTTCTGCAACAAAATCATTTTTTGATCATTTTGCTTTTGAAGCCCATCTTTGGACTTCATGTAATTTTTACTTCCATCCTTTTTTATTATTGTACTATGTGCAATTTCCCTCCCTATGTGTTGACTCTGAGTTATTGGCTCTTTGAAAACAGGGTACAATTTTATATTGGTTTGATTTTCCTCTAGTGGCTATAGTACTGATGTCTTAAAAATAGCACAGGTTCTTAAAAATAGATGTTGATTCATGAAAGATAGCAATGCTTCTTTTTAATGAGCCAGATATTCTAGATTCTAGAACCTCTGATATCTCCCAATTTAGGTCCCCTTTCAGTCATTGGCTATTCCATTTAAGGACATGACAAATATTACTGTCACCTCAAAAGCAAAAATTTTACAGAGCTTTGCATCGAGATTTTCCAAACCATTTTTTAAATATATATGATAAATTTAAAATATAAATCCTCAAAGAAATATTGTTTTTAAATATTAATATTAACTTTAAAAAGAAAAAAAAGATAAATATAAGTAAGGAGGAAAATGCAGGGCTATATTAGTCCAGTCTTAGATTTTTCATTCCTGAAAATTTATTTTATTGAAATTAATGCTCTTTTAATATGATGGACAGTGAACTACAATTGCCCCTCATTATCCATGGGGAATTGGTGTGTGTGCTTGATAAGCCAATATTCTGAATGTTAGAGGTAAAGCTAAATCAGTGTTAATCAAGTATTGAGTATAAAAGCTGGCTAGAAGAAAGAGGGACCAACAAAATTTGAAAATTAGAGAAAACAGTAAATAGCAAAGAATAGGTATGTAGACAAAGAAAAGCACTGACCCAAATGATTTGCAGTTATTACTAGCACTCTTAGAACACTCAGAAATCATCTTATTAAGGCAATACACTTCTCACTGGGGAAAATAGAAGATTCTTGAGTTTTAATAGATAGGAAAAGAATAGAGATAAAAGATAGAGAGAATAGCACATGGAGAATGAGACTTACAAAATGTGTTGTTGGAAAGTTATATAAAGATGTAAGCAAATTTTGGCCATTGTCCAACTTAGTGGTGTTGGGTGTCACGAAGGACAATTTGATACTTAGTAGACAGAAGGACAAGCAGATTTTGGGGGGATGAGTGGTGGGAATCTGTGTGTAAAATGAAGTTTGTTTTAAAGGTACTCAAATTCAAAACTTTTTGTCTCATTTTGTCTCGAACTGTCTCTGCCTTGAAGGGGACAACTAAATGTGTACAGCACAGTTGTGTTTTATTAATTAGCTTATAAATCACTTAGTGTTGCTCTTTTTTATTTCATGTATAATAGAATGCAGAAATCTGATTCAAACAAGACTCAGATAATTAATATAAATAACGGTTTAAATTTAAAAATAAATGGATGAAATATAAGTTGTCTGAGGTGTGTGTATGTGTGTGTGTGTGTGTGTGTGTGTTTGTGTGTGAGCACATGCATGTGTGTTATATATCATGTAATAGTGAGAGCTTAGATCCAACATACCAGGGTTTGAACTCTGGCTCTGTATCCAAAGCTCATATGTGACTTTGAGCAAGATATTTCATCTTCCTGATCTTCAATGTTCATATCTGTAAAATGTGAATAATATTCTTTACACTAAAATGTTATAAAGATTATATGAATTCATTTATGGAAAGAATATAGTACTGGGTCTAGCAAATACTAGGTGGTCAATAAATATTCTTTATTGTTATTAATAACATATCATCATACCTTGTTAATTATAACAAGACACAACAATTCTTCACGGTGCTAATACTTCATGTTTTCAGGACAGTAGCACTCCGTAGCTGTAGAAACTTAATAATATTTTATTTTAGTACCTTACACATCATTCTTGGTAAAATATGAGATTCTGTTGTATACTCAGATTTTCTCAAGAGCCATTGCATATCATACATCAGGTCTTGGTCAGCCATTGTAATATACGTTTAGTTAATTTAAGAGTTCGGTTGCTAATGGCTGGATTGCAAATCCCTTGACATTTAAAACTAAGCCAAATAAAGCAGGAGAGTATTTTACATGAATTCTCCAAGTAGAGAGGGTTATCAAGATCATTTACATGTTTACCAAGGCTGCCAGCCATCCTGACTTGTTTGGTGGAGGAGTTTTTATATGAACTGAACTCCTTTTCTGATGGTCTGTTGGCAATAAAACAGCATGAAATCTCACTCATCATTATTACTCAGTGGACCTGTTTTTCATCAGTAAAGTTTGGCATTTAATCAGAGTTTAGGGTGCATCATTTCTGAACATGCATACAGTGCTAGAGGCAACAAAAATCATTAAAATTTGGCTCTCAGTATAATGACGAGGTGCATGAATGGGGTGGAAGTTGTAAAGGACTATAAAACTGTTAAATTTGGTGTGCGGGAGGAAGAAATTATTTGTAAAACCCATAAACTTCTTTAGCCAAAATATCTATTACATGCTAACTGGTGCTAATGAGCTGTTCTAAAAGTCCAGGTCACTAAAATATATATTTGCCTCTCTCTCTCTGTAAGTGAACATTATAGAAAGGAACGGCAGGTTTTCCTTACTATTTCTGAAGGAAAAACCAATCAACCTTAGTACTACAAATTAAGGGTCTAGGCCACATTAAAAAAAAGTATTATTTTTAGAAACGATTACTTCAAAAACAAGAATTCTACATAGGGTTTTGCACTGAGATTTTTAAAATCATTTTCTTTTTATCTATATGATAAGTTAAAAAATAAAAATCTCAAAGGAGTAACATTTTTAAATATTAATATTAACTTAAAAAAACTTTAAGTAGACCAATAAATATAAGTAAAGCATACCATTCAACACTCTGACAGTTTAGGAAAATTGATGAAAAGAAAGAAAAACCAACATTGTATTTATACCTATGTATATATTTATATTTATGTCTGTCTATGTCTTGGTCTATTTATATCTACATTTTTATATCTATTGCTATATCTATCTATATTTCTACCTCCACATCTCTGCGTCTATATATATCTGAAAAGAAGAAAGACACACTGAAAATCAGCTTATAATCAGTTATAAACTTCTGGTAAATAAATCTAAAATAACAAGATAGGAAAAATCAAATTAAAATCTCCTTACTACGCCTTAGTACCACAGTGCCACTGTTCCAGTTATTCACTTTAATGTATTGCTTTGAATAGCTTAATCCAAAATGTGATGTTAGTAAGAGGTAGGATTTGAAAAATGGCTTGGTGATATGAGAGTATAGTGGGCTTGGCTCTTAGATCAGACTGAATATTTTCTTGGGAAAGTTAAATCCACCCATCCAGTTCCATTAGTAAATTAGCAGTAACACAATTGTAAATTACATAGCTACCACTATTTATGTCAAGTGAATATGGATAACTCTGGCTCTGTTCCAGTAAACTGCCAGTAAACTGATTCCAGATCTCCCGAGGTGGAAGGTTGAGTCAGTCAATCTTTATCAGGCAAAGAGTCTGAGCAGGAATAAAAATAGCAAACCAATTCATTAATTAACAGAAAGAAATAACAATTTAATTAAAATTTAATTTAATGACCCTGTTAAGATTGAGAATAATGACAAATAAGGAGATGAAAGACATTTTTTTGTAGATAGTTTGGTTTTTACTCAGTTCTGATGTGGAAGAACTTTCTTCCAATTGCCATCTGACCTTTCTAAGTTGCTAAGGGAGGATGATTAAAAACCATATGAACCCATTTTGAAAGTCTGTTGCCCTGTATCTTTCAGAATAGCCTCAGATTTTTGTACCTGCTTTATTTTATTCTTGACCTAATTAACTAACATAATAATATAATAAGACTAAAATGCATATTCTAGATTTTGTCTGCCTTAAAAATTTCACCTGTTTGACCCAAATGTATTGAGCAACTCCTAAGTGACAAGAACTGTAGCTGTTAGGTGCTGGGGTTGCTGTGATACTGGAGGCAGACACAGTCTCTGTCCTTTCTGATTTATAGTTCATATTTAGATAAATAAAACCAATTCTATTAGAGTGTTTGTATGATGATATGAAAGTTCAGCTTAGGGAATCAAGCAAGACTTCTGGCAGGAAAACCATTAAGTTGAAACTTGAAGGATGAGTTGGAATTAGTCCCATGAACCTTGGAGGATGAATATTTCATCAGGGGCTACATGGAAGAATAGACTTAAGGGCTGTGTGGCAGTACCAAGGAACTGGAGAGAGGTCTCTGTGGTTGAGATCAAATTTAATAGGGAGAAAGTTATAGAGGTCAAGTGACAAAGGAAAGCTGAGGCTCTGATCATAAATTCATTGTTAATCCAGGTGAAGGAGTTTGAAATTCTTCAAATGGCAGAGATGTTTTTAAAGTATTATAAACTATTGAGAAAATAGTTATAGAATGATTATACTATAATGTGGACAATAGATTCGAAGGGAATAGGGTGCATATTTAGGAAACTGTGTGAAAATAGGGGTTTAGGCAAAAGATGATAGTAGTTTAGATTAGGGAAGTGATAGTACTGGTGATACTAAGTGCATATGTGTGTGTATGCAGGGTGGTGGTGGTGGTTAATAATGTACACAGGTCACCAGGTTATGCAGTGTGGTAAAAGCTGGTGCTATTTCTTGGTTTAGAGGTAATAGTAGGAAGGTAGACTAATTGGAAAAGATAATAGGTACATATTTAGACAAGTTGATTTTGAGATGCTTGTGGAATGGGTTGTATGCGGTTAAAGGTAAGAGTCAGATGCTCAGGAGAAATTTGAGGCTGTAATGTAGGTTTATGAGTTATTAACATGTATAAGGTTGTCAAGCCCTAGGAGCAGCTTGAATAGTCTGGAGGCAGAGTACATGGAGTGAGAAGGGAAAGTTTAGGGCAGGGGCATCAATTTTGTCTCTCAGTAACTCACATCTTCTTTTATCATACTCTTCTCTCATGTGGACAATGGAAAGATTTACAAAAGGAACAAACATACAATGCTTTAAGTTATTTAGAAGAAAATTTGAGAGACTACTGGTATTAAAAGATATTAAAAGACAAGAACCTAGACTACACACCTAACAACAAAGTGATTTGCAATAATTTTTCTAACGAGGACTTTGGTCAAACAGAGAGTCCTGTCCCTTCAAAATGGTGGTAAATGCATGAAGGACCAATTAATTCTATGTCTCTGCTAGAGACACAACTAGAAATATTCTGAACCTGGTAATTGGTCTCTGATTGACCTTATGACTCTAATAAACTACAGACAATATTTTTAGTGTTTGCTACAGTTTAATTTACAACTTCTATAACATCAGTCTAAGAAGTAAAGATTCATTTCCTAGAGTATTCATTAATACATTTCTTCATTCACTCATTTTTCCCCATCATTTCAAGGTTTTTTTTTACATGTTTGATTATAGATTTAAATATGTTCAGATATCAGCATTGTTTTTCAATTCCAAAACATTCTTTCTCCTTTTACAATAACTTGCCCATTCATAGAAAGCTTAAAACCCTGTGGTTTTTGAGAAGCCCAAAGGCCTTTCATTCTCAGGAAATAAATCTATGAACACTCAATAAATTTATGTTTGCAATGACAATAGAGCATATGTCATACAAAAGATCACTGAGTCCTGCCTTTACAGTGAAGGTATTCAGTAAGAGAGTGTAATTTATGTTTTACTTTAAAGAAGTTATGATAGAAATAGCCTCTATGTAGACATTAACAAATGTTACCAGAGGAAGATTTTTGCTGCATGTTGACCTTAGCTATCAGTTCTGAGTGAATTTGTTATACTGAGAAGGTCAAGATTAATCCTGCCAATCAAGCTAGGATGAAGACAGAGAACAGGGCTTGGCCTACGTTAAAGTGAAGTTCTTTTGAAAGTCTCCATTATAACTTTCTTTTATAATCTTTTTATTCTTTTTGTTTTTTTTTAATGTAACATTTCTTATCTCTAAGTGGAGTAGTCCCTTCCTCTTTTTCTAATTTTCTTTTAAAAGTAAAAAATACACTTTTCTTCAGTCCTGGGACAGGAAAAGATAATACTGGCAGGAAAATGGTAAAACATAGAATGGTTAATAATACTGTGTATTGTGTCTTTCTTCTATGTTAAGGTAAAAAAAATGCCTTGACAGGTCACTTGATATACCATTCATTGGCCCATGGCTCAACAAAAGTCACTTGATATTTGCTAGGACCCCCTCCAAAATTCTACTCATGCTAGCCCCTCGCTCAAATTGACATGTGGGACAACTGATGATACTCAAACTCCCTATTCAGAGATTCTAATGAGTTGAAATTATAAATGAAAAATGATTTTCAAGGCAAGGGGCTAGATGTTCTGTTTGAGAAAAAGCATGGTAAGTGTTGTGACATAGAGGAAAAAATGTGTTTTTCTAGAATAACAAGCCCTCCCTGGAAAACATTAGGGGATATGTTAACTACGTATATTAAGTGGTTCTAGTGCAAGATTATAATTCTGAAAACATCATCAGTTCATTCATTTTGGTTTTTAAGAATGGGGGAAGAGGTGTCTTATTTGATATCCCCATGTCATCACACATACATATTGAGTCTTGTCTTTTTTTTTCTTGATTAAGATCCCTCAAATGTATCATCATTCCACCTGTACTGTAATATTTCTTGCTTGAAATATTTAAATATTTTTATTTCTTATGATAAAATTAGTTTTTCTTAATTACATTCTAAAAATAGATTTTACTTTGTAAAATCTAGCCATCCATAGAATATAGAATATCTGATTTCTTGTAAAAAACAAAATTTTCTAAATAAAAGTGTCAAAATTCTGTTTTATATAGATGAAAGAAAAAATCATAATTCCTACCACAAGTAATAAAGCTATAATATGAACTTATTTGTGTGTGAAATAATTAGATTATGAATTCAAACTTGATTTATTAAGTTATTGGATTTTGACTTATAAACTTGAATGAGAAATCATGGATTATACTTTACATACATTATGTTTAAATGTTATTCATAGTCTACCTTGAATTTATTAATAGAAATATAGAATACTTGGGCCTATCAGACTCTTCGGGGTAGCTCATCTCATGGTTTCCCTTGAGTATGATTTGAATTCTCTTATCAAATATATTATCCTTTCTGAAAAAATTCACATTCATCAATGTCTCTCTGAAAGAACAGTCCCCAGAATGAGCATGTATTTCAAGAATTATCTAAGCAGAGTAGAGAGGGAATCTCAAATTCCTCATTTCAGAAGTCATATTCTGTTGATAAAGCTCAAGATTGTATTAGCTTCTGCAGACACAACTATTTGACTTGGTTAAAACAAAATGCTCAAGTCTTTACAAAATCTACTTACATTACCTCGGGGACAAGAAGCAAACTGGATTCCTCTTCAAATCAGTTCAGTTGAAAATGTAATGAAATCCTTTTCAATCTGTTAAAGATTTGCTGTAATTATATCCAAACGTGCATTTCCAGAATTTGAGGTGATGTGCAAAGAAACAATAAGGGAGAGGGTAGCCTTGCAAACTATTTTTAGGATTTAAAAATACATAAGGAACATTTGGTGTTTATTGGTAACAAGGGTGGAAAAACTAAAATGTCAAATCAAGTGTTTTTACTTTTAGCTGGAATTATATCAACTCAATCTTATAACGCTGTTCATTTTATGCAGTTCTGAAGTTGTATTTGTATACAGACATATTTATGTGTATCTGCAATATATATTTGCCTAATAAACATAGGAAAATAAATAAATTATTCTTGAATAAATGCAACGTATCTGCTGCATAAAATGTTGGAAACATTTTGGAACTAGTACCTTCAAAAGCCAGAGAATCTGAATATATTTAAGAACATTTAGTAAAGCTCCTGGTTGTAGGTTAAAACCCTGGTTTATAAACTTCAAAAGGTGTTCCTCATCCATGTGACTGGCAGAATAGGGGCTGAAAGAACCATCTATACAACTTATTGCTTTTGTGGCTATTTTGTTATGAGTGTAGTCAAGTTTTCCTTTGAGATACTCATTTGGATCAAATCTCTTCTGTATGTATCATCTGTTTCAGCCCCTCAGAAGCTCTCTCCCTGGGTTTCTCATGTTCATGCTCATTTATTATAGTCAATGCTATGAAAGAAAAACAGTTATCTTTCACTTGTCTTAAAAAATGATTTGCTCTTTCCTCTGAAATCTAGTCAGAAAGACCCCAAATTCTGTAATACCCAATTTAAATCTTAGGTAAAGCAAACAGAGAAAATTCTGTGAGTTTTCAATTTGGAAGCTTTGTTTTGCCTCTTCTGGCAGTCAGAGTTCTCATCAAGCTTTAGTGTCTCTTGGTTTCAGGATGTGTGTTCAGCAATTCTGGCCTCCAGAGAGTTCCCTTGCTCAGAGGTCCAGCCTCTTCTGGTTAGAAGCCACAGCATCTGCAGTTCTGTTTTTCTATTGAGCTGGATTGCAGTCATTATTCTTTTTCCTTTTTTTTGTATGAGCATGATATACTGAAAAAAAAAATGACCCAGTTATTATTCATTTTGTGTACATGCCATTATGCATGCAGAAATCATTTATTGCCACTGGGAATAGCATGAATATCTGAACAAAATTTTTTTCTGTTATTTATTGATTTCCTACATATGGGCTTTTGTTGTGTATTTGTGAATATATTTATGGAACATCAAGTAATGAAAATACTGTTAAAAGCATTAAGAGATAACTAAAGGAAATCTTATTTTAACAAGTTGGAGTTCTTTTCTAACCAAAAAAAAAATTGAATATGTTAGAGAAAATATTCTCAGAAGTTTTCATCCTGTGACTTATGTGTGCCTTCAAGCTACTCCTTTGACAGCAGAGTTTGGCAAAATTTCCTTTTGTTGAGAAGGAGGCACAATACTCAACCATTTCAAGTTGTGGCAGGTGAAGGGACAAGTTAATGACAGAAATTGAGGGCAGGCACACAAAGTGATAACTGCAGAAGGAGTCCTTAAGATACCTCAAGATCTGAATCAACACTGTAAAGATTTAATCTACTCCCCACCCCAACTGAAGAACTGAATTGAATCAATTGATTAAAAAATGAACACTATCTTTTGGGATTTTACACTAAAGCATACTAAAAAATGTTTATTAAACAAAGGTATTGAGATTATATTTTGAGACTCTTAAGTCACTTTCAAATACTGGATTCTACTTAAAATATCTGCAAGTGTGTCACATTTGATATTTATGCCTATCTATGTAATAACGTAGACTGCCAACATAGCACTTGGCACATGTTAAGGATTTTAGGCTGTTCGTTACAAGAGCAGAGCAGTGAATTGAAAAATATGTGCCACTCATATAAATAATTTGTTTTTTCATATGAAGAAAGACAGTTTGTAGGTTTTGGATAGATTGAGTTCATCAATGCAGACACAGATTTTACTAACACTTCTAATTCTTCTGCATGCTTTGGTTTTAATTTAACCGTTAAAGAAGGAGGATCTATATTATTAATCTATGTTTTTTATCACACTTACCTATTGTCCCAAAAGTGTTGTTTATTTCTTGTAATAAGACATATCTGATGTCTCTGCATTCAAAATGCAGTTTTTGGTGTAGTTAGAGTTAGGGCTTAGCATCAGCCCATCTCTGATGTAGCTATGTTAACTATATGCTAAAGATATGTTGGAATTTGTAGTGCTTTTAAAGAAAATTCAAAATGCATCGTATATAGAGTACTATGTTCCTTTTTCCCTTCTTGTTCCTTTTGGAGAGTTACTGTGAATTTTGGTTCTTTGGAGACATTTTTCTTTCCTGTCCTTTGATACTCAAGCTATTTTATACAAGTTTAGAGACAATCACACTGGCTGTCTTCATTTCATTTCTTTGGACCTGATTTCCTCTTGATTGTAAATCTATCATTGGGGAATCCTTTTCTTCCTTTAGGCCAAACAGCTGTTTTTTATTTTATTTTTCTTCTTTTTTTCTTTATTTCCCCACTAAGTAGGTCAAGGTCCTTTGGGGGAAAAACTTCAGTTTATTATGTTTTTTTTTTTTTTTTTTTTTTTTTTTTTTTATCAATATGTACAACAAAAAACACAAATTGCTTTTGGGCTGAGAGTTGCTGTAGTAGATTTAGTATTATTCATTTAAATACATTTGTATTTCCAAATGGTAGCACCACTTCCAACCTTCAGTTAATGTCCAGTTAACAGCTTATTATAGCTAATTTACTTTCATTTGTAAATATGAAAAATGCATTCTTAGCCATGAATTAGTGGATTGTTGAAAAGACTGACATTTGTTTAGCTTTTGTTCCTGTTCTGTTGTGCTTTTACATTCCATTTATGAATACCTAGGACTGCTTAACACAAATCATTACTCAGAAGCCTAATTCAGATACTGCCAGTGTTTTTGGCACTACATGTTCCATCTATATAGTCTCCAATATCTTTGAATTAAATGACTCATTACATCTCTGGTGCTGAGAACCAGTTGGACTCCATTAGTATGAAATTATACAATCAGAAATATTGACTGGCAAAACAGATACTGTTCAATGCAGAGAACTGTTTGTAAAATTAGCCAAAGCAATATTAGTTTATATTTAACTTGACAAAATAATAATACATAAAATGATAAAATTTATAGAAGTTTGTTATATTTTTTTGAAAGTCAGGATATCGCCCAGGCCTACATGATCTTACTTTGCTCCTCCTCATGAAAGGACATAGGTCGAATATAATATTCACTGATAATAGGATGGTGTATTTGCTATTTCTTCTCTCCCTCCCAAGGATTTGTTATATGTAGATTAATTTAACTGAGCATGTATTATAGAAACACAAATAGTTCAGCTGCACATTGAGTAGGAAAGCACAATTTTGCTTTCTTTATATATAACCTGTTACTTTTTTTAGTGCTTGGGTAATTGAAGTTCAAGACTTCTCCAAGATGGTAAAGGGAAATATTTCGGCTCCAGTCATCATATGTCTGCATGATTACATAAAACAGGAACATCAATCAGCATTGTTGTCATTTCAGTGAAGCACTTGGAAATAGTTTCTGCCATTTCCCCGTCCCTCCACACTCTTCCTCATTAAAAGGAAAGCTACAAAGACAGATAAGAGCCTGGCACCCCTGGTGTCCTCTACTGGATAATAATAATATATGGAAGGTCATTGCTCACCTCTAATTGTGTATCCTGCTGCTTTTTCTCTCTTGTAAGTACTTGCCCATAAAAGTGAAATTTGTTCTCTCTATTTGCTTGGTAACCTAATCAAGGCAGGCCCTGCCCCTCTGGGAGATGGTCTGATGTCTCTAGCTATTCATCTATAACCAACTGGCTGAATTCATTTTGAGAAGATATAAAATACCAAATATGAGACTAAGCTGCTTTCTCCAATTAAGAAATAACTCGATATATATTTCAATGCCCTTTTGGCTCTTGCATCTATTTCAATTAAGTTAAACCAAGAGTGAGCAGAGAGATAGATGACTAATAAGCCTCTAGAAACCCCCCACAAGGACAAATCTTTGTTTTTATCTATTTTTATTAGTTTTGTTTTTCTGGTTCTTAGTGAACTATTTTGTTTTGCAGATATAAAATTTTAATTGATATTTTTTACAGTCTTTTGAGAGAAAAGGTGTTATAAATATGAGCAATTACAGATAAAAAAAATTACATGCCTTTATTGGCTTAATTTCTCTTTTGTTTTTATATGTGTATTTGTTTAATTTGTGAAGTATTTTATCAGATTCCGGACTCTGCACCACCAGTTTTTTTCCTGGTGGAAGAATATCACTGTCACATCTAAGATGGGATTTACCTTGTGACAGCTTACTGGAGCCACTTTCTTGACTATTTCTCTAAGATATCTAGACTGTTTCTTATAATAGACATGGGTTATTTTCTATTACAAAACTCAGATCAATAATTTATTGGGTTGCCAGTTGCCAACTTCATAAAATATCCCTCCTGAGATATAGCATCTAATTAGCATGTTAGCCTCAAGTGCCTTTTTTTAGCCTGATCTCGTATACTCTGAATCTGGCTGAAATTCTCAAAGTGAATGTCAGTTTGGTTACTTGCATGAGTTCAATCATAAATGAAAGTTCTCTCTTATTGTATACTTCAGAGGAGAGAAAAAGATGATAAACCACACAAGTTTCCTCACACTCCCATTTTTCTTGACAATTTTTGAATTACAAACTTTGAAAGTAGTAAATGTCTAGATCTCTTGAACTTGAGAAAGAGAAAAAAATTAAATAGAAAAAAAAGCAAGGTTTTTTACATAGCAAACACACCCATAGATTTCTCTGCTCATATTCAGATTTGGAGAAATGATTATAATCTTTCTTGCCTGAAAGCAACAAAAACAGGTATTTTTATATGGAGTAAAGCTCAGGTAGCACACTATGTAGTTCTGGTAAATTCCTGCCTGAAATTACTGAAATGATGAAAAATAATGAAAATTAACCTTAACTATAATTAACTAAGGGATAGACACCTTAACAAACCTCATACCATCTTTTAGAAACAGTGACAACTTGAGCTTGTATAAAAGAGGATATCAAGAATTAGTACATATCTCTTCAGAAACAACACAGATAACACATTTCTTTAAACATACGTCAGAACATCCTAAAGGGCCTTAATCAAGAATTCTTTATTTGGGAAGATGAGGACTGAGAATGGGCAGGGTACAGTTCCCCACCATAGGACATCAAGGAAAAGAAAGCTTAACAAAGGAAGTGCTGTTTTTACTTGATTTGAGCTGGACAAAATGGTTGAGACTTGTGATAAGGCAAATGTTTTAGGAAAGGCATCAATAGGGAAATCAGCTTCATAGCTACTGAATGATATGCCTAAGCAGAAATAAGTTAATAGATATAAAACAGTAACAGAAATGAATGTGTGCCATGTCTTCATGGTGAGTCCTGGGGCTTCTACAGTGAAAAGGTTTTCTATCAGAAAGAGCTGCCTGGTAGAGAGCAATGTCTGCAAGCTGAAGATGGATTTAGCAAATTTGACAGAACATATTTGCTTTCATAGAATAATGGAGTCAAGGCTGCTCAGTTATTCTCTAACCCACTGGCCCCATTTGTCCCCAAGTAGCTAAAGAACTGAAAAGATACTTAAAATCAAAAGCCCAGTCTCCAAATTAAGTTCTAAGGAAATAATTAAATCAGTTTACAAATTAAAAAACAAGACCTGATACAAAGAGTGACCAACCACCAGACCACCCTTGCTTGAATGGCAACTTTAGAAAGATCTATGGCAATTTGATGATGAGCTATAGATAGAATAAATACAACAAGAGATCTATGAATAGTTATTTTAAAAAAAAGTTAAAAAAGAGGAGATGCTACAAAACAGCAGAGTGATACCATGGAATAGGAAAAATTTAGATAACACTTTTTTCTTACATAATTAAAAAGTCAAATAAATCAGCTATTAAAATTATTAAAAAGATATAAAAAGATGATGTAATAAAATAGAAATAATTTTCTTTTAAAAATGAGGGAAAATAAAGAAGAAAGTAGTAGAAAATAAGAAAATCATTATAGAAAGGAAATTCCATATTAGAGGCAGTTGGATATAGAAAAAATGTTTTTGAATTCAGATTCCATGATATGTAAGACAGTCCTGAGATATAAAGACTATGTAACTATATAAAATAAGAGTAACAAGATAAATATGATTGGATAGAAAATGATAGATATAGCAGAAGGCACAAAGGGAGTTAAATCATGATGGCATTTTTAGTTACCTATGATGAAGAAATAATTGCATAAATATCTAACCAGAAGAAGTTGGTCACCAACGTTGGCACTTCTCATGAACATTTTCAGAATTAAATGGAGCAGTGTCTATTGTCTATCAAGAAGAAAAGGTATATACCCCAAATTTTTAAGCAAGCACAAATCATACACATATAAAGGAAATGGAAATATAATTATTTAATAATTTATAATAACTGCACTTTTAGATCTTTCTATGAAATTAGTTAAAGATAGAATCAATTGCCTGAAACATTAATCCAAAGTGTGTGGGGGGGGGAATTTGTGAATGAAAAATCTTTATATAAAGACTGATAACATTATATCAAAGAGAAAATGCATTCTCTTTGCAAGTGCTTTTGTAACATTTGCAAAAAAGGATATACTTATAATGAGTTAAAAATAAAAGCATAAATACATTAACAATTGAAATAATAAAAATGAAATAAGGTGAGTAAACTATACTAAAACTAAAATATACTAGCATAATTAGAAGCAAACAAATATCTAATCAATTGGACATATTAAAATGTTTTCTAACTTTTTTGGCTCAAAAAAAGGAACAAAACAGATTTCAGAACAACTAGAAAAATGATAATGTGCTACTTATCAAAAATATGTGACACAGATTCAGCTCTGCAGAGATAAAATTCCTAGCAGTAAACAATCATTGAATTACAAAGAGTGAGATTTAATTAATTACGTACCCAAGGTAGGAGATTTGAAAAAAAGAGCAAGAAAAAAAACAAAATTTAAGGAGCAATAAAAAGTATGGTAATAGACAGGAATTTCTAGACAGGAATTCGCTACATAAGACGTAGAATTTTTTAAAGATTTGCTAAAAACTGCCAAAGTCTCTCTAGAAAGATTAGGCCAATTCTATAATCCCACCAGAAGTAAATAAGAGGTCAAATATTTTTGGACTAATATTCTCTTTTTCAACTTATTTGTGATGAAAAACCTTTGAGATATATATATATTCCTAATACAATATATTGCTTTAGGGCTATGAATTCTGATTTCTGTGTATGTGAGACACAGATCCCACTGTTTCAATTATTGGAGTTTTATTATATGTCCTAATATTTGGTTGAACTCTCAGTTGTTTCTTTTTGTAAAATGCCTATTTGTTTCTAGCCACATGCTCTTTCAATGAACTTTAGAAACACTTGTTAAGATCCTTAAAAAGTTCCATAGGGAATATTATATGAGATGTATTCATTTAATAAGTATTTATTTTGGAAATTTAATATATTTACAATATTTAGCATTTCCAATCAGAAAGATATTTTTATGTTTGCTTTGTTAACCAACCTCAGTAAAAATTTTTACTTTTCTTCATGTACTCATGAACACTTGCTATTTAAGTTTAAGTCAAACTATTTTATTATTTTTACTGCAAGTATGAATGGAATGCATTAGATTTAAACTTATAGGGAAAACACATTTTAAAAATCAGTTGTACTTGGAATCATTTCTGGGCAAAAGGTTTTGCTTTTTTTCATAAATTAGTATGAACTAACAATAACTAAAAATATAAAAGACTTGTCTTCTATTTTTTAGGATGATTAATATAGCTGCACAGTTCAAAATATAGGAATGAATACTTTCCTCACATTTTTACTACATCTAAGCACTATGTGTAGCTAAAGTTGCTGTACTTGAAAAGTTTCAGAAAAATAAATTTGTCTAGCAAAGAAAGATAAAGGTCATAAAGATTCTGGAAATCACGCTAAATATGAAAAGTTTTAAAAAATTGGGAATGATTAGCCCAAAGAAGGGAAGGCTTGGTATAACAGATGTAACAAAACATGTGAAGAGTTATCTATTCCATCCTGTCAGAGGAATAGATTTTTCAGGGTACTCCGATGTATGACAAAACTAGGAGCAACTGATAAAGGTCCAATGGTAGAAATTTTGACACAATGTTAAGTGAAACCTTTTGACCATGGGAAATGTCCAAAAGTGAGCAGGGTTATTTTCTGAGGTACCGAATCCAGCTGGAGCTGGGCGGACCATCTGTTAGGGACGCAAGGTAAGACATCCTTACACGGGGCCGCATCCTGGCCTTGATGTCCCTAAGGTCCCAGTCAGCTGTGTTTCTGTCATTAGAGTGTCCATACAGTGAAGGTGGTCCCTAGAGTTAGTGGAACCTCATTTTAGCCATCTCAGCAGTCAGTGCCAGTGCCAACTATGATTTTATTCTGCTATCCGTAGTACTGTGCTGCCAAAAGTTTGTGCAGGACAAGTCCCTGTCCCCTGTACCTGAAGGTGAATATTCAAGTTGCACAATCAGGAGTTTCCTTCTTATATTCAAATGATTCTTCCAACAGCAACACAATTTTCTTTGTCACAATTAAATTTTTCCCTCTTTTTAAAAAAATCTTACCAAACCTAAAAGCAACCAACAAACAGGACAAACAAACAGAGACTCATGGACATGGACAATAGACTAGTGGTTACCAGAGGGTAGGGGAGGAGGGGAGGAAAGGAAGGGTAGATGGCGTAAAAGGGGTCAAATATGTGGTGACAGAAATAAATTTAACTGTGGGCAGTAAACACACAATCCAATATATGTACATATTTGCCATACTGTTAAATTGTATACCTGAGATGTATTGGACTTTGTTAACCATAATAACGATTAAAAAATTAAAATAAAGAATAAATTTGTATCACCAGTGCCTAATAAAAAATAAAAATAAAATAAATCTTACCGTATCATGTGGCAACCACTTAAAAATAATCTCAGGTCCTAGGCCCAAAATACAGAACATTTTTAAGAAGTTGTAGAATTCAGAATAAAAATTATTTGAATAATAGTTCTTTATAATTCAAGGTATTTACGATATCTAATCTCTGACACAATAATGTTTTATTTACAAAGCAATCTTATGAGACCATCACTTCCATAGCTAAGCTCGTGAATTTAAAAATAAATTAAATTAAATCTAAGGAATAATGCATTTTCCACAGATATTGTAACTGTTATAACATTGTCTTTATGTCCTGATTTTGGGCACTACTAAATGGAGGTCTGAAGGAATTGGCCTCACAAGATTCAATGTGTCTTCATCAGAGGGGAGATCATTCCACTTGGCACAAGCTAACTCATTTGGCCTGTGTGTGCCACACTCAGGACTCATCAAAGAGACACCATGCTGTGGGTGCTTTTTAATTTTTTTTTTTTGGCAGAAAAACAACAAAAAATCATAGGATTTTCTTGTTTTTATTTCAGATTTTTTTTATTTTTTATTTTTTTAACCATTGTCTTGAGTTTCCTGACAGGTCTGGAAACGGGTGATGGCATTCTCTCTTCTTGCGGCATGTTGTGCTTTCGGGCTGTCCTGGCTCACTGAAGAGCTTGAGAACCCAATGATACCCTCTCTCCCTGGGGACTGCACAGCGAGTTTCTCATTGCCTTCCTGGGGATGTCGTTCTATCCCTTTTTTTCAATCTTCCCTGCTCTGGTTTCTGGGACTTACCCACTATTTCTTAGTATAACTTTGTGTTCTTTTCACTGTTTTCCTGAGAAAATCGGGAGTAAATTCAAATGTATATGTTCAATCACTCAATGTGATTAGTTTACTTGATGGAAAGTTTATTCTGAAAGTGCTGTAAGAGTGGGATAAATAATCTACTGTAATAAATTAATTTCTTTTGATGGGGAGTTCTGAAGGCCTGAATTGGACTAGGATGAAAATGAAGTGATATACAGAGTTAGAATTTAGAAGAAAACATCAGCAGGTATTGTTGGTGTGTTACATGCAAGGAATAAAGTAAGTGAGATAAATACACAAAAAGATAACTATAAAGGGTGTCTTAAATGCAATGATGTAGACAAGTAAGGACATTATGAGAGTTCAGGGT
Source organism: Eidolon dupreanum (assembly GCA_028627145.1). Lineage (NCBI taxonomy): Eukaryota > Metazoa > Chordata > Mammalia > Chiroptera > Pteropodidae > Eidolon > Eidolon dupreanum. Next base: position 21,311,860 of record CM053508.1, read on the forward strand.
AAGGAAACTTAATTAAGTTCAGGGGTATCAAGGAAGACCAAGGATGAGGAGGCATAGGATTTAGTGACTTGAAGGTCTTTGTTAAGAAATTTGTCCAGATGCTGGATCTTAGGATGTTGAGGCAGAGACAATGAGGAAAGCTTTTTACAGGCTTGGTTATTAAAGAAAAGAAAGCTCTGAGGCATAGCTAGAAAGGCTTTACAAGCCATTGAAGAAGGTGTTTTGTTTTGCTTTGTTTTGTTTTGTTTTTTAATTTAATGCAGATGACTAGAGAGTATTTATATACTGATATAGAAGAGCCATTAGAAAGTGAGATTATGTGCATAGGAATCATGAGATAATCCATAGATCAAGGTTCAAGAGGTGATGGGATGTCAGGTTTAGCCCCATGCGTAGCCTAAAGACTGCTTCTTATGTGGCAAGGTAGCACAGTAAGGAGAGGTGCAGCTGTTGGTAAGGAAACAGGAATGCAGGAGTGGGTTCATAATTACCTCTAACTTCTTCTGTGATGACGAAGGTGAAGTAATCTGCTGTGAGGTGAGAGCGTGTTGAGACAAGGCGCAGGGCGAAAGTTTGAATGATCACTATAGGGACAGTGAGAGGAAGCTTATGCAGAACATACAGTTGGATGACTAAGTAGTTTGAAAGCACAAATGAAAATGTATAACATAACGGTTTGTTGGAATCATCTAATAGTCTACGTAGTTGCAGGTGTACACTTTTTTTTTCTTGCTCTTTTTGGCTGTGCCTAGCATCCTAGCAGCAAGTGTTTTTCCAGAGAGACACTTAGGAAGAAGAGCAGAGTAAAAAGGTAGAGAGCGATGAACCATCAAAGATAGGGAAGGGGGTCATATCAAGAGATTTATCTGGCAACTAAGAGGGAAAATTACAACATAAAATTAACGTTGTAGGGAAAAAATTTATATTGGCATTTCTGTTTGCTGAGCAGTGTGATAGGTTGAAGATGACAGTGATTGCAGAAGTTAAGTGAAAGGTCATTCCAGTAAAGGCCATTAAGTATTAGAAAAGTCATCTATATGACAATATTTTTAGGAATGCTAAATCCTATCATATTTCTTTGTGAATACTAATTATAGGTATTTAAAATTGCTATTCATCTTATCTCTTACCTGTTTCTTGAATATAATCATTCTGTTGATCAAAATTGGTTGTTTTATAATTTTAGCTTTCTGAAATACTTGAAGGTTTATGACATAGTTCAGTTTTGTACATAAGTTTCTATATCAATCAGTTTTGCTCCATGGAATGTTTACTCTCAGCTCTAGTTAAAATTATGTTCTCTAGCAGAAGATATCTTTTCCATATCTGTAGTATATTACTTCTCCAGGCGTAAACTATCCATACGCATCAATTAAATGAAACACTTTATGATATAGAAAGAACCTGTCAGAAGCAGTGACTCTAATCTCTTCTCCCCAGTATCTCCTCTCTGTTCTCTGGGTGAGATAATATTATAGAGTAGATGTGGCTGGTAATGCAGTAATGTTAATAATGTATCTTGGGCCATAGTTTGATTTCGACAAGGCTACCTTTAATTTGTCCTCCCAACCCAGAGGGGATCAGCCTAGATCTAAAAATGAATCTCAGTGTGTCATGAGAGAAGGCAGACTGTGAACTACTGTGGTTGTCTCACCCCATCATATTGTTGTCGGAAGGAGAGACCCAAAAAGTTATGATTCTTCTTCCTTAAGTGGTGCCATTAAAGCAAAAATTTTATTGCCTATTGATGTCTCACCTCTAAGGCCTGTTCTTTATTAAGGATGAGTTTGTTCCTATTCTCCCAGCAGCTTCACTTTGCTAAGTGACATAGATGACTATTACCTTAAAATACTGTGCTATACTTTTCCCACCAATTTAGAAGTGTCACCTGTTGTCCAATAAAAGTACTTCTTGTTTATAAACTGACCAGAACCTTATTCTCCCTTTTTCATTTCTTGATACTAGGGAAAAACAAACATAAAAATTAAGACATTCCTTATAAAATCCATAATACTAAAAACCATAATTTGAATTTTGTGTATTTCCTTCTATATCTATCTATATCTATATCTATATCTATATCTATATCTATATCTATATCTATATCTATATCTATATCTAATCTATATATATTTATATATATGCATAAGTCATTTTTAGGCTAATATTTTTTATTCAAACATAAGTTTTAAGTTCTTTTTTTTGCAGAGATTATGGCTTTGTTTCTTTGAGACTAATTGCTTCAGCATAATGTTTTATATACAGTGGCCCTCATTTTTTTTTTTTTGATCCAATGAATTTTAAATTTGAGTTTAGTAAATATTTTCTGATGTCACTTTATTGCTGCCAAGGTATACAAAGAACGACATAATAATTGACTGCTAAATTGAGCACAGCGATGAATAATTTCTATTGTTAAGTTTTCTCTTACCCTAAATGTTACAGAAAAAGCTAGAGCACATTATATAGTGATTAAGGGCTTCCGCTAGATTGTGTGTGTGTGTGTGTGTGTGTGTGTGTGTGTGTGTGTGTTTTCAAAAGCAGATAGAGTCTAGTGTGCTACAAGTAAGCAGAACTCTTGAAATAATTTCCTAAATGATACATACTGCTTAAAATGATATGATAAAGTTTACAATGAAGCCAAGATTTGTGGACACTTAGAGTTTGTAATAAAGCTAAAATGAGGTCTCCAAATTCGAGGATAACAAAAGAGAGAATAGTAAAATTAGCACACGTGAAAATTATTTCAAGTAATAATAAGAAATAGAAGAGAAAGAGTATACCATTTTTACTGGAGAATATAGACTCTACTAAATTCAGCAAAGTCCTTGAATCATATCAGATTTATTTTTTTCAAAATCTACGCAGCATTTTCTCAGATTTCTCATCCTATAATCACTCTTTAGAAAGCACAAGAAAGACAAAATCTCATTCAGATGAATAATCTGGTGTCCTAAATTCTCCTTTACACTTGATGGCCCAAGACAATTATTAATAGCATCTTTTTCATTATCAAAGTGTCATTAGAATAGATAACAACTTGGATAATAACCTATCCTTGGGCAGAAAAAGAAGGTAAATAAAAATAATAGAAATAGAAACATATCTTCCACCATTAACACCCATGTTAAAGTCTGTTTTGTACTCAGCAAGAACGATTTGTACTGAAATAAAGGGCAAGGCAAAGAGGAAGGCAGTGAGAGGAAAAACTACAGTATTTGCTGGAATATGTCCTTCAAAGAAGGAATCCTTGTTCAAGGTCTCAGTTCCTGACTCATCAGGTTATTCTCTTAAAGGCTTGGAGTCAGTGATTCCAACAGAAACAGGCAAAATCTGTCTACGTTGGAGGTCAGTGCAAATGGAAAGATATGAGGAAATATGCTCCCACACTTTTTTTTTTTTGGATGAACATCTGTTCTTGTCTTAGAATCAGGAGAGCTAATATCACAGGAAGTAAAGGCTGTTTCCTACACTGGTATGTTGCCCAATACCACATCCTGAGGTGCTGAGAAGAGAAAGAACAGCTGGGAAGGTACCAGCGCCGGCTGCTAAGAGCTTGTTTCCATGATTTTTCTTATTAAATGTACAAAATTGGGTATGTAAGAGCTGCATGGAGACTTGAACTTCCAAAGCCTTTTTTAGAACAATTGAAGAAGTAGAAAACAATTTGTCACAAGAAATATAAAATACAACTTACTTTGTAATGGGAAGAGAAAGTGAAATTATTTTAATTTTAATTTTATAAATGCTTAACAAATAGTGTGTAAACAAGATTTTATGTCTGAGTATTTATAATGTGTTTCTTCTCTAATAGTTCTTATAATCTTAGTTGATAAGAACAGTTATTTTTCTTTCTTCTACAGTTTACACATAAACCAAAATCTTGTAGTCATCTTTGATACTTTGCTCTGACATTTTAATATTGATTCTTTATCACTCCAAGTGTCTTTTGATTTTATCCTCACAGGTACAACCATTTTTCCTCCTTCATACAATCCTGGACACAATCATTAATTAAGTTTTCTTCAGACAACACCCTCTAAACTTTCTGGCCCAAAATCCTTCAATAAATTCTCTTCGATTTCCAAAAATCACATGAAATATTTATTTTAGTGTTTAAGGTCTTTCAAAATTTGATACCAATCAATTTTTCATGATATCTTCTATAATTCATTTACATAAAACTCACATTCCTGGGAAATTCGAGTAATAAAGAAAGCAAGAAGGACCCTTCTCAAGTGCATCTATCCAATTGTACCACGTGTATCCTCTGTTACAACCATGTAAAACCATCTAATCTTCCTCTAATACTTCCAGATGATTCATGTGTTTGTGCTTTTGCAAAATGTTGCTCCCTCAAATATCCTCTTTTCTTTATATGCTTGAATTTCAAGTCATCCCTCAAAAACTAATCAGGAACAAGCAGAAATGATCATTTCACCCTTTTGGCCATCCCTAATATTCAATACATTTCTTAATAAACATGTCATGGTAATAGGCTTATTCCTCTCATTCTCCTCTCCTAGACTAACAAGCTCCTGGTAGGCTAAAATACTTTTTTATTCATCTTTGTAAATCTCATGGTCTTAGCGGAGTTTTTGGAACACAGTAGGTTCTTAGAAATTATTCTTGACTATGTGAATATCCTTTATTTTTTGAATTGCATTTTTCATCTCTGTACCATTTCTGAAGCCATTTTTGTCTTAATATAATGTCCTTTGACTCCCCTTCCACTTGTGCTTTCAGTTCTTCATAGTAAGAGAATGAATGGGTTTGAGTTGAAGCGGTGTTTGGGTTGAGGACTACCACTCTACTCCCAACTTGTGATATGCTTGCTTCCAAGGCATCCTATGCATAAATATATCATGTGCTTAGCACTTGGCATTATAATTTTTTTCTTTACATTGCAGTCCTAACTACCTGGCTGATGACTATTATTAATACAGGAACAATATTTTAAAAATATCTTTGTAATTCAATACTTAGCATATTGCCCTGCATATGGGAGGTGCTTAATAATTGTTACTGACTGTAACCTGGTGGCTTTTTTTCCCGTCAGCTTGACATTTTACTGCCTAGAACACCTATGTACTGCTGACAACATCAGAGATTGTGTTGCATCTTCTTTATTAAATGCATAAGCTCTAGGGGTTTTCACTGTTTAGTTATTTATATTTTTTTAAAAAAATCTATCTTTTTCTCTCATCTCAATACCCTTCTAAGTCAATTCTGAATCTATAAAAATATTTTCCTTTTACATCTTCTCATTTGAAAATTATCTTTCATATAGAATCATATTATAGATCTTTTGAACATCTATAAACAAGTCATTCTCACTGATTTATTCCCAGTTATATGTTTAGTTGTTTCTGAAAGAATCCACATAGCTTAAGGATATTTTTTCTTTTCTTACAGAAATTGTGTTTTTTATATTTATTATGTTTGTTTCATTGCTTGTCCTTTAATATAACCTCCACATGTTTATTAAGAAATTGATATTCATTGGTCTATATTTTTCAACCTAACATCTGTGATCTTTTATTTGGATTTGATTCATATTAGCAGAAGTGGAATAGTAAATTTTACCTCTTAGCCAAATGTTACGTATTTTCATTTTTGTATTTTTTAACACCTTTCATGAATATAATACAATTCTAGTAAATTATGCTGATAGATATGGTGAATATGACACTAGGGTATAATTTTACAACCTCAATAAATATTTAAGAATAAACATCTGTCAGATATTTTCCTTAACAAAGACCAAGGCACACAGTACAATGCCAATCTCTTCCACCCCCCATGTTACACAACAGTGTCTGGCATAGTAAGAATTTACTTATTTTTGTTTACTATCTCTGTCATCATTGGAATATAAGGGCCATATAGTCAAGGATATGACCGTTTTGTTCATTGATTGTTATATTATTATTTTCTAGATCTTATAATAGTACTTGATATAGAATAGTTCTACAATAAACATTTGTTGGATAAATAAATTCATTGAGTTTTTGTTATTTCTCTTTATTCCTGAGCATATCTTCTATATGTTGATTATTAAATGCCACTATTATCTTTCTCCCATTGATGAACTGAATTTTTATATTTGTTTACGCATTTCCCTGCTCTTCTTCTAACTGGTTCTTTTCTTTTTTTCTATTGAACATTCTGTAGCTTTTTCAATATTTATGTCACTAGAAAGAAATTTGAAAAGGAACTCAGAACAGAGAAAATAAATCGATATTTTATTCATGTCTTGTGCAGAGAAAGCATCTGATCTGATTCAATAAATCTATGGGCCAAAAAGCATTGTCTGTTTCAGAAAAGAGCTGGCACGACCTCTGGAGTTAAGTGGAATAGAGTAGAAAATCAGTTGGTACTCATGCCATGGAATCACCACTGGGCTTATTAACACAATAGCCATGCTTTCTCCTTAGGAATTACCACCCTTTTTGTAGTTACATTGGTTCAAAACATATTTTTTATTCACTACTGATAGTTTAGAACTAATTATTTTCAGCTGAAATGTGTCAGATAAGATGATGCAGTATGTCATGGTTCTAATGTCACAGTATATAAAATAGGGTTGACATCTCAAAAATAATTTGTATAAATGCTTATGAATATGAAAAATTCTGACTGTTTAATACTTGATCCTTTTGAATGACACCATTCAAAGCTATGAAAAGAACTCCTTGATACAATCCATTCGAAAATCTTTAAATTTAAATTCAAGGATCCAATCAAATTGGCTTCCTTGAGAATAACTTAAGCCACATGAGACTTAGTAGGATTACATTAAACCCTTGATAAGGAAGTATGCTCCCAAAGCATAGCAAAGAGAAATAAAGTTAGACAAATTTGCATGCATACCCAGAGTATGGAACATAGGCAATTCCTATTTGTTTCTATGCCAATTTCTTGCTACATTTCTTCATTCAAGCTATAATTGCATTGCTAAAGATTCCACTGTGGCAAGTGAAAAGATGAATGGGATTTAGGTCTCTTTTGTGTGCTCTAAGAGGAAAGAGAATGGACACAGTAAAGCTTTTATTGACCCAACTCCAAATCCAGTGTGTCTAACTAGAAAATTGTTCATTCAGATGAAAGGCAAAAAGCATTTCAGCCCAATGTGACTGAGACAGCAAAATCAATTTTGAGCACAACAACTCTGTTCAGTAAATGTTTAAAGGAGAAAAAAAGGACAAACAAATAAATAATATTAAGAGTAGAGTTAGGTAGCCTTTGTCTTATATCCCTTTTATGATATACTTTTTTGTACATATCATCTTGTTGAAATAAAAGTAAATACTTTATTCATCCATTAAAATAAAAACACTATCTTACTAAAAACAGTGACTCTCCAGTAATAGTTATTTGTAATATCACAATTAATGTATGACTCTGACCTAACTGTTCTTTCCAAAGACAGGATAGATTTACTCTCCCAATTAAGCATATTTATATCACTCTTCTAGCATAGATAATTCTTGTGCATATTTAAGGGTGGGTCTTCACATTTGTTTTGTTTTTTTAAAATTTTCTTTTTCTTTCAAATATAGTAGACATTCAATATTATATCAGTTTCAGGTGTACAGCATAGTGGTTAGATGTTTATATAATGTAAGCAAAATATTTTGCTTAACTGTTAATTAAAAAAAGATAAAGCAATATTTAAATTGATTTCTATGACTCATTCTAGAAAGAATGGATTTTTAAATGACTGATTGCACGATGTTATCAAAGAGACTTGCCAATAAACATATATTTCTTACATTCCTTGAACAATGAATCAGTTTGTTAGTGATTATCTAACTTGCATTGTTAAAAAATTTTTGAATCCAGATACATGCAATATAACTTATTTCCATTGTATAGCTTTTTGCTGTCTATGTTTTGATAGATAAGATCAAGATTTAGTAATAATCAATATAAGCCTTTGAAGACATCTTTAACAATCACTTCCTCATATTGTGCTCCTACTGAAAATGTCATCTTACTTGATTTATATTTTCATAGTGACATTCTGTGTTTTATATTCTCTAATACCCATCACTGTATTTATACTAAGAAATGGAGTAATCACTGGAAATCATGCTTTTTTCGCTGTAATAACATTTCATATTTAGTATGTTCAGCTTGGTAAGTAACTTGGCATAAGATGATTAATATTACTTAAATATTTGTCAAATTATAAGTTTACATTACTTATATTGGAGCAAATCTATAATATAGATGTAAAATTCTTATCCATGTCAATAAATAAAGAATTATAGGCTAGACTCTGGATGTTGTACCAATAAAAATAGCACAAAAACTGATTGAGTTGAAATATAGGCTTGTATATCATGCTCATTTGCCTATTTGTATTCAAAGTATAAAATAATAGATTATCTTGCCAGTGACTTAATCTCATATTATCTCTAAAATCACCAACAAAATTGGATTGTATCTGGACTATTTTGAAATATCCAACCCTCATATACTGCTGGTGGGACTGCACATTGGTACAAAAACTAAGAATTGATCTACCATGTGATCCAGCAATCCCTCTATTGGGTATTTACCCCAAAGACTTGAAAACTCATATACAAAAAGATATTTGCATATCGATGTTCACAGCAGCATTATTCACAGTGGCCAGGACATGGAAGCAACCAAAGCATCCTACAATATTTGATTAGTTAAAGAAGCTGTGGTACATATACACAACGGAATATTACTCAGCCATAAGAAGAGATGAAATACAGCTATTTGAGACAACATGGATTGACCTCGAGATAATCATGCTAAACGACATAAATAAGCCAGACAGAAAAAGTTGGAAAAAACATGGTATCACTTATATGTGGGATATAAACCTAAAAGCAACAAATGGACAGGATAAACAAACGGAGACTCATGGACAATAGACTAGTGGTTACCAGAGGGAAGGGAGTGGGGGAAAGGGGTTGGTAGACGAGGGTTAAAAGAGGGTTAAATATGTGGTGACAGAAAGAAATCTAACTATGGTAGGTGAACACACAATGTAAAAAAATATATATATATACACACACACATATATATACACCTTACTGTTAAAGTGTACAGCTGAGACTTATGGAATTTTGTTAATCAATGTCACCATAAAATAATAAATAAATAAATTAATTAATTAATTTAAAAAATCCAACCCATGATCATTATGGTAGGTGAAAAAACCAATTTGATCGCTACTAGTTTGTTAAAGATTCTATGGACAGATTCAATTGTATTGTTCAGTGTTGGGCTATTTATGTTATTATACATAGAATGGTAATTCTAGTCTTAGTTTTTGAGAAACCTCCATACTGTTTTCCATAGTGGCTGTACCAATTAGCAGTATATGATGGTTTCTTCTTCCCCATAACCTCTGTAACACTTGTTACTACTTGTCTTGTTGATGATAGCCATTCTAAGAGGTGTGAGGTGGTATCTCATTGTGGCTTTGATTTGCATTTCCCTGATAGCTAGTAAAGTTGAACATCTTTTCATGTGTCTGTTGACCATTTGTATGTCTTCTTGAGAGAATTGCCTTTTCAGGTCTTCTGGACAGAGGACTTTAACATCTTTACTATATAAAAAAAAGAAAAAACCCACAAATACATAAAGCCATACAAAATAAATGTGTAGCTTAATGAATTTTAAAAAGTTGGACACACTTGTAACCAGCATCCAGGTTAAAAAAATTAGAAGGATGCCAGCAACTCCAGTATTTCCTCCATTTGCCCCTCTCTTCAAAATTAACAATTATAGTGATCACTTGTGTGGTTTTTAAAATTATTTTATCACACAGGTATACATTCTTAGACTCTGTAGTTTACTCTTGCACATTTATTTTTAATTTGATATCTCTTTTATTTTATAGGTTTCATATTTATTTATTTTCCCTATAATTTATCTTTTCAAGAACCTGGGCTGTTTGACACAAAGTTTCCCGCACTCTAGATTTCTCTGATTTTGAACTTAGAGTGTAGTTGAACAAATTCTTCTGTCCTCTTTTATGCATCTGGACCCAGAAGCTTGATTAGACACATGTTTGATCCCTTTGAGATGTTTATAGGTAACTGTATGTTCATTCATCAGGGGGAATATAATTTTTAGTTTTCACACCTTTATTTTTTATATTAGTATTTATTAGTGTTCAATGCCTTAATCTGTTGATTCATGGAATTGCAGAATGAGGTTATAATTCTTTCAATTTTCAGTTGGTATATTTCTAAAATAAATGCTTCTTTTCATCTGTGTTACCCAGTGATATAATTCATATAAGAAATGCAAGATAAATGCTCTATTTTTTTATTTAACAGTTTTCTATATATTTGTTTCTTATCCTCCAAAATTGACCAGATTTTTTAATAACATTATTAATTCTTTAACTAACTACATATTTAATGTTTGCCACTAGACAATATGTATACTTTTATAAATATAAAAATCATGTTTACAGAATAAAACATTTTTAGATTATTTGTTTTACAAAGTTGCTCATGTGAATAAGCAAAGTAAAATGTTTTGTATAGTAATAAGAAGAAAACAAAAACAATAATTATCAATATAACCTGTTTGAGGACTAGAGTGAATGACTTTTTGTTTAAAGAAAACCAAACTATTTGCTTCTAGGGCCATGAATCTTGCCATTGGTTTTATTAGGATCATCTGGAAAGAATTTTCTTGTCTCTTGTTTTTTCTAGCTTTATCGAGATATAATTGACATATTAGTTTTGTAAGTTTAAGTTGTACAGTGTGATGATTTTATAAATGTATTACAAAATGATTACCACAGTACTGTTAGTTAACATCTCTACAACCTCACATAATTATTGTTTTTTGTATTGGTGAGAATATTTAAGACTTACTCTCTCAGCAACTTCACTGTTGTTAACTATGGTTACCATGTTGTATTTCAGATCCTCAGAATTTACTTAACTTATAACTGGAAGTTTGTACCCTTTGACTGACATCTCCTCATTTCCTTCACCACTCAGCCTCTGGCAACTTCCATTCAATGAGTTCAGCTTTTAGATTCCATATATAAGTAAAATTATACAATATTTGTCCCTTTCTGTTTGACTTATTTTATGTAGTATAGCCTCCTTGAATTCTATCCATGTTGTTACAAAAGGCAGAATTTCTTTCCTCTGTTACGGCTAATAATATTCATACGGTAGTTCTATTTTTAATTTTAAAAAGAACTTCCATACTGTTTTTTACAGTGGCTGTATCAATTTGTATTATCACCAACACTTTAAATAATTGATTAAATAATTAATAGACATAATTAATTTTAGATCAATAAGTATTTTAGATCATTGATTTAAGACATTCTTTTCAAATATAAGCATTTATGTTATAAATCTTTCTCTAAGCAGTTCTCTAGTTTCATCCCACAAATTTTAGCTAGCTGTATATTTATTTTACAATTCTAAATATTTTTAAATTTTCTTTTAAACCTCTTTTTTGAATCGTTACTTATTTTTAAGTATTTTTGTTAAATTCACAAATATTTGGTGATTTTTTTCTTTTTTCTTTTTCTTTTTCAATTACAGTTGACATTCAATATTAGATTAGTATCAGATGTACAGCACAGTAGTTAGATATTTTATAATTTACAAAGTGACTCCCCTCCCTTAGTCTAGTACCCAGCTGACACCAGACATAGTTATAATATTATTGACTGTATTCCCTATGCTATACTTTACATCTCCATTACTATTTTGCTCTTCTTAATCCCTTCACCTTTTCCTCCTAGCCTCCATTTGAGAATTTTTCTATTGTTGATTTATACTTTAATTCTATTGTGATCAGAGAACATACTTTGTATAATTTAATTTTTTAAATTAGTTGCATTTTCCTTCTCCCTCCCCCCCCTCCCCCCGCTGCCCTCGGCCAAATTACAGTCTATCTTGATGATTATTTTACATGTACTTGAAATAATGTGTATTTTGCTTTTGGATGGAGTGACCTAATGTCAATTAGTTTAATTTATTGTCCGCTTATTCTGTTGATTACTGATGGAAGAGTGTTGAAGTCTCCAAATGTAATTATGCTTCAGCGCTGTAATTGTTTGTTTTGTTTAATATGAAGCTCTCCTGTTAAATGTGTACATGTTTAGCGTTGTTATATCTTCTGATTGAATTAACCCCTTTGTCATTAGGGTCTTCAGTTTTGCCATTTAGTTTCTCTATTTTATATGGTGATTGAAAACTGCCACTATCTTTCTGGGATCTCTGGATGGTTTTTAAATGAATAAAATAACCAAGGATATGTTAGCCCAAAGGCTGTCTTTGAGTGAAGTAGAGAAAAAATATTCCTTCTCACTGGGCACATATCTATGACATATATCTTGGTAGGTAAACCATTTCTTTGTGTGAATTAGAAAAAGGTGCCTCTTCCTATAGGTGCATGCAGACCCTTGCCAGACACATAACTTGGTGAGAAGCAACAGGCTGGATTTTAGCCCTTGATCACACTTAAGCAAGGTCCTCCTGAGTTTTAAAGAAACTGCACAACCATATTCAGTAGTCCTGGTAATTATTTCCAATTGAAGATATTACAAATAGTTTATGCTTCAACGTTATATTTTCTGTGACAGACACATAATGATAATACGTGAAGTATAGAAAGGAAAACTAAAAAGGCTTAAGTGGGATCAAGCATAACATAAAAATCTCCATGGTCATAAATGAAATAGAAATACATGTGAATAAGATAAATTCATGAGTGTGCTGTACTACCATCATCCTGTGGTAGTCAGGAAGTTATCCCTTCAGGGTCATATGAAGTAAGTGTTCTGTGCGAGATGGTGAGCCAAGTTCATTGCATGAATTTAGGGGTTTGGTTGGCACTGTTCCCACCTGTGAAAGAAAGCTGAAAAATGTTTTTCTAGTTGGTTTCTGTTTCTGTGAGTTATAGGAAATGGTGTACCTAGGGACATGAGAAGAAATAAGAAAGGATCACCAGCGTGTTCTAACACTTAATTCTCCTCAGCTCTGTGACTTGTTATTGGAAAAACTTATAATGCCATTTTATGACATAAAAGACCACACTTTCATTTTAAGATCTTGTCCTGGACTTGGGATCTGAAGATAAATTTCTGTGACCTTGGAGGAGTATACTCTCAGCCTTTTCTGCTTTCTTTCAGATATAGAGTACAGCAGACTTAAGACTATTTACTCTTTTACAGTTTTATTTTGGGGAAAATTAGGAAATCTGAAGGTGGACAATATATTAGGGATGACAATGGCATTTGTATATATGTACGACAATGTTCTAGTTCTTAGGAGGTACATGCTAAAATATTTAGTATTCTGAAGGCAATGATATCTGCAAGCTCTCTCTCTCTCTCTCTTTCTTATCTATGGAAAGATGAGGAAATATGGTTAAATATTAATATTTGATAAATATAAAGGGATATAGATGTTTGTTACAGTGTTCTATATAGATTTGGAAATTTTCAACATAAAACTTTTAAAAATTTTAAACTAAGTAAACACAAAACAGAACTTCTGCAATCTCATGACATGCTTCTTTTTGTTCCCATTTTTTGGCCATGGTCCTAATTTTCAAGGTAATCAGGACTAAAGCCTCAACCAATATAGTAAATTCCTTCTTTTCCTATTGTTCCAGTGACATGATGAGTCCAAAATGACCAGATGGCCATTTCGAATTCTGGTTGAATAACATTATATCCCCTGGTACAAGTATTCTCTTTGATGTCTTCTCCACCAACAGAAGACAAAGTTCAATGAGAGAAAGAAATGCTTAATGAAAGGGTCTTTTGGGTTTATCCTATAGAAATCCTTCGAGCAGTGAATTTTGATCATAGGAAGAATAATACTGTATGTCAAATGCTAATTTAAAGTACATATGACATCTTGAAGGACCAAACTCTCAAGATGGTACTACCAGAGTACACTACAACTGAGTATTCAATAAACCATTGAACATTTTTTCATGTTATCTATTGGGTGAATAATCTCCATATACAAAATGTATTGCCTCACTGCCTTTGATATCAAATGAGATTCTGAGGACCAAATGGCTTCACCAGTGAATTCTACCAAAATTTAAAGATTTAATACCTATTCTCCTCAAACTCTTCCAAAATATTGAAGAGGAGGCAATACTTCCCAACTCATTTTATGAGGCCAAATTACCCTGATGCCAAAACCTAGTAAAGATAACACACATACACACACAAAAAAAACTATAGACCAACATCCCTCATGAACACAGATAAGATAATATCCTAAATAAAATAATAGCAAACCTAATACAGCAATATATTTAAAAGATTATACACCACAATCAAGTGGGCTTCATCCCAGGGGCACAAAGATGGTTCAACATATGTAAATTGATTAATGTGATATACTACATAAATTAAAAAATTAGAATCATACAATCATATCAGTAGATGCAGAAAAAGCCTTCAACAAGATACAACATCTATTTATGATCAAAACACTTAACAAAATCAGTATAGAAGGAAAGTACCTTAACATAATAAAGGCCATATATAACAAACCCTCAGCCAACATTATATTTAATGGTGAAAAGCTAAAAACCTTCCCTCTAAGATTGGGAACAAGACAAGGCTGTCCACTATCACCACTGTTATTCAATATAACATTGGAGGTCCTAGAGAGTGTAATCCGACAAGAGAAAGATATAAAAGGCATCCAAGTGGGAAATGAAGAAGTCACACTGTCACTATTTGTCGATGACATGATTCTCTATGCAGGAAACCCTAAAGACCCCACAAGAATACTACTAGAAACAATAAGCAAATACAGTAAAGTTTCTGGTTACGAAATCAACGTTCAAAAGTCCATAGTATTCCTATACTCTAACAACGATGTGTCAGAAAAAGAAGTAGAAAAAACAATTCCTTTCGCGATTGCAAGAAAAAAAATAAAATACCTAGGAACAAATTTAACAAAACATGTGAAATTCCTATATAATAAAAACTACAAGACTCTATTAAAAGAAATTGAAGAAAATACAAAGAAATGGAAAGATATTTCATGTTCTTGGATTGGGAGAATCAACATAGTAAAAATGACCATATTACCTAAAGCATTATACATATTTAATGCAATCCCCATAAAAATCCCATCAGCATTTTTTAAAGAAGTAGAACAAAATCATCAGATTCATATGGAAGCACAAAAGACCCCGAATTGCCAAAGCCATCCTGAAGCTGGAGGCATCACTCTGCCTGACTTCAAATTATACTACAAAGCTACAATAATCAAAACAGCATGGTATTAGCAGAAAAACAGACACACACGGACCAGTGGAACAGAATCAAGAGTCCAGAAGTAAACTCATGTTTATATGAGCAAATAATTTTTGACAAAAAAAGCCAAAAACATACAGTTGAGAAAGGAAATCCTCTTCAATAAATGGTGCTGGGAAAACAGGAAACCTACCTGTAAAAGAATGAAACTAGACTGTTGTCTGTCACCACACATCAAAATTAATTCAAAATGGATTAAGGACCTGAATATAAGACCTGCAACAATAAATTGCATAAAAGAAAACATAGAAACTAAACTAAAAAACCTTGGACTTAAAGAAGATTTTATGAATTTGACCTCAAATGCATGGGAAGTGAAAAAAAAATAAATGAATGGGATTACATCAAACTAAAAAGCTTCTGCACAGCAAAAGAGACTTGTAAACAAGGTAAAGAGACAACCATCCAAATGGGAAAATATATTTTCAAGCAATGCTTCTAATAAGGGCCTAATATCCAAAATATACAAAGAACTCATATGACTTAATAACAACAAAAAAGCAAATGATCCAATCAAAAAATAGGCAGAGTATCTGAACAGACACTTCTCCCAAGAATATATACAAATAGCCAACAAACATATGAAAAGATGCTCAACGTCACTAGCTATTAGAGAAATGCAAATCAAAACTACAATGAGATACCATCCCGCACCTATTAGAATAGCTATAATCAACAGGACAAGTAATAAAAAATACTGGAGAGGGTGCAGAGAAAGAGGAAACTTTATACACTGCTGGTGGGAGTGCAAATTGGCACAGCCACTATGGAAAACAGTATGGAGGTTCCTCAAAAGACTAAAAATTCATCTACCATATGATTCAGCAATCCTTCTGCTGTGTATTTACCCCAAAGCTTGAAAACTCATGTGCAAAAAGATATTTGCACACTGATGTTCATAGCAGCATTATTTACGATGGCCAGGACATGGAAGCAACCAGTGTCACAGCTAAAGAAGCAGTGGTACATATATACAATGGAATATTACTCAGCCATAAGAAGAGATGAAATACTGCCATTTGAGACAACATAGATGGACCTTGAGATAATCATGCTAAGCAAAATAAGCCAGACAGAAAAAGTTGAAAACCACATGATATCACTTATATGTGGGATATAAACCTAAAAGTGACAAATGAACAGGACAAACAAGCAGAGACTCATGGACATAGATAATTGACTAGTGGTTATCAGAGGGTAGAGGGGGGAGAGGAGTGGGGAAGTAGACTGGGTAACGGGGGTCAAATATGTGGTGACAGAAAGAAATATAACTATGGGAGGTGAACACACAGTGTAAATGTATATATACTTTACTGTTAAAGTGTACAGCTGAAACTTATTGGATTTTGTTAATGAATGTCACCATTTAAATGAATGAATAAATGAATGAATGAATGAGATTCTGTTTCAGAAACCACTAAGACCATAAAAAAGCATTCAGCAAATACATGGGTGATAGTGTTAGCCAAACCATTGCAAGCTTAAGAGTCAAACTCATGTTCTGAGAGTCTGTTATGTGAGGATAAAGGCATTGATATTTCCATGATGGAAAATGAAAGAAAGCTACCACTAAGTGGCTGGCTGATGACCTGGGAAATTAGGGCTTGGTGTTGGTTTCTGCAGTTTGTAAGGTTGGGCAATCATCACCGGTGGACATTTAAATTGTTTCTACCTTTTGAGTATTATGAATAAGGTTCTATGAATAATAATATACAAGCTTTTATTTGAAAACTTGTTCTCACATACCTAGGAGTGAAATTGCTGGGTCATCGGGTAATTTTTCATTTGTTTTAAGAACTGTTTAGCTATTTATTGCAGCAACTGCACCATTTTAGAATCCACACAATAGCGTATGAATTTTCCAACTTCTCCACATCCTCATCAACATTGGTTTTTGTTAGTATTTTTTAAATTATAGTTATCCCATTGAATGTGAAGTAGTATCTCATTGTGGTTTTGATTTGCATATGTTTATAATTATTAAATCTTTTTGATTGATTCTTTTATTAATATACAATGTTTTCTTTATCTCTGATATTAATATCATCACCCCAGCTCTCTTTCAGTTACTATTTACGTGGAATATATTTTCCATCTTTTATTCTCTCAACCTATATGTATCACTGTGATTCCTCTAGATAGTATATAGTTGTATCGCTTTTTAAAAATTCACCCTTTTAGTCTCTGACTTTTAATTGGGCAGTTTAATCTATATACATTTGAAATATTTACAAATAAGGAAGGACATACTTCTGCTGTTTTGCTCTTTCTTCTCTGCCTTCTTTGGTATTTACTTGATTTACTTCATAGTGAACAGTTTGTTTCCCTTCTCATTTCCTTTTGTGTATGTTTTTAGTTATTTTCTTTGTAGTTACTGTGGACATCACAATAAACATCTTAAATTATAACAATCAAGTTAGAAGTGACATCAACTTAACTTCAAAAATACACAAAACTCAACTCCTTCCTATACAGCTCTGTACTCCCCCTTTTAGTTGTTGTTGTCACTAATTACATGTTTATACCTTGTTTTCCCAATGATATAGTTTACGATTATTTTTATGCATTTGTACTTTAAACCATGCAGGAGATTAAAAAAAAATGGGTTTACGCCATTAATCCTGCCTTTTCTATGTGCCCACATAGTTACATTTACTTAGGATCTTTATTTCTTTAAGTAGCTTTGAATTACTGTCTATTGTACTTTCTTTTCAACCTTAAGGATTCTCTTTGGTGTTATTCGTAGGGCAAGTATACTGGTAACAGATTCTCTCAGCTTTTGTTTATCTGAGAATGTCTTAATTTCCCCTTCATTTTTAAAGGACAGTTTGCCAGACATAGAATTTTTGGTTAATATTTTTTAACTTAAAAATGTATAAGGTAGATCTAGTGTACAATGGAAAAGGAAGAACTTAGAGGAATGAGCCAAGGCATATGGAGAACAATGGACAAAGGAACTATGTCTAGGGAGCAGAATTGGTTTACTCAAGGAATATCCTCCTTCTTCCGGGTAGGTAGACCTCAGAATGTCTACCCAGTGTATTTCAGAATTTTACATACCTTAATCTGGTGTTTATCCCCTCTCTCTCCTTTTTAGCAAAAAAATATTGTGTTTATTTTTGGGAACATCTTATTTTTATTTCTCTCTTTTTTTTAATTGGGTATGTGTGAGCAAAATACTATGTCTTTTTGGTTCACAAGTTTCAACTCAGAAGGAGTCATTTCTGAATGTAATGTGGACAGCCATCGACCATTTCCTAATGGAGTACCATGAATCATCCAGAGATTCTACTTTTCAAACTTGATCTTGTGACTGGATGGAACTGGAGGGCTGTCTCCATTGAGCATGTTTGAAAGTAAGAAAAGTGTTCCAAAAGGTTAGACTATGATAATCACTAGAGCTACTCACAACCATATTCTAGTTCTAGCCCTTTAGAGTATGTGTTAGGATTGGACTTCTTTTCTGTATGAGTGGAAATAACATTTATCTTTTAAGAGCCACCACATTAATTACTATGATCTCATCCCCCTACCACAGTGATTACGAAAGCAGGTGCTGAGGTGGAGCCTCTGTCAGACTATATCTCTGAATGATATGCATTAAGTATTTAGTATAAGCAAAAAAATAAGATTTGTAATATTAAGACATTGAAAGTTGGCATTTTTCTACTGCATCTTAAACTAGGTTATATTGATATTCCTACTACCTAAAAGTGAAATCTAGCTTCAAAGAGATACATACAAATAAAGCTCTTAGAGACAGAGAAGATATGGTAAGGGAGCTAGCTGGTGGTGAGCACTATATGCATTAAAAAACAGAAGCAAGACAAGACACCAGTTGGAATTATGGTTTAAAAGAAGAAAAGTAAATATTCGAAACCTTGATAATTCAAAAATAAAAACATAATTAATAAATTTTATGAGATAAATGAATGAGCATTAATATCTTAATATTTTATAATAGGAAGTGAAATAATGTATAAATTAAAATGCTGTTGAAATGATTCTAACAATATTTAAGAGGCTATCTTGTGTTTGAAGAACATTCATTTACAATTTGAAAAATTTCTTTGTTTTTATTTGTTTCTCTTCTGTAATTTAAATACAATTTAAATAAAGTTGAATTTAATTTTTCACTATAATGGCAAATATAATACATTCTAAGTTTACAAAATCATGTCCATCCATTCATCCATTCATCTATCCACCCATTCATACATCTGCAATCCATTCATCTATCCTTCTATTTGTATAGTCTTCTATTTATACAGAGTAGTGCGGATATAACCTAGAATGCTACTCATAATAAGATAAATACAGTAATTAATAGATGGTAGAATCTGTAGTCATGTTTTCCCAATTTTGTACTTTTCTTTATTGAATGTGATTTTCTATCATTTTTTCAAAGCCATAAACTCTTAAATATTAAAAAATGAAAAACAGACAAATTTCTTATCTCAAGTACTTCAAGTACCTTACTTTGGTAACACAAAATCGAAAGTTCTTGTTATGTTTCATTTCGCATCAGAACTCTTTTCTCTTAACATAATGAAAAAAAGACTTTGAGGCTAAATAGTAGGAGCTGTTTGTTAGGGTACAGATCCAGTACTTTAATTGTTCAATAGAATAAATGGAAATAATTTAAGGAGAAGAGATTGGGAGAAGTGGGTGGAAGCACATATTAGCTTGAGGCCACCTAGTGACTCAGCTCTTGAAAATAATTATTCTCTAAGGCTTCATGTTCTCTTCACACCTAATTTATCAATGGATACATTCATATTTTTAATCATTGGATTTGGGAAATCGAATTATTACTAGTCTAGTGATTAAATTGCTCTATCCATCTGTTAGTATATTGTCATTATTATTTGAGCCTTGCTCTATAATAACAGACGTTATAAATAATTTTTATTAATTCAGGCACTGATTGTATAAAATATTTTTTTAAAAAATGAATGTTTGCACTAGATATTTTTCTGTATTAATATTAAGGAAAAATATGAAATACAATATAATTAAGTTGAAATTGAAGTAAAATTTCAGAAACAGTGGTGTCTAATGATGTAGCAGCGCTGTATTATTTGAGTAGCAGCGCTTTTTCTTGGATAATCTTTTGATTGAGATTTAGTCCAGAGAGATTTCTGGTCTAATGGATACCAAACCACTGGTGATGTTTGTTTAATTAGTGTGGCTTATTCTATTCTCAGAACAATTTTAATGCTTTAAGTACACTTGTTATAATTTTTTTATTCACTGAAAATCTTAGTTATTTTGTGACTTTGTTACTCCTGAAGTCACAACAACAACAGTTGTAATTATTATTGAAAATCAGTTTGATTTCTAAGTCATTCGTATGAGCTACTAAGAACAGCCACGTGACTGAAATAAAGAAGATATCATAATGTTCTATTAGAACCTCACTATTTGCTTGCTATAACATGGTTAAAAAGAATGAAAAGCAGCCTAGTTGTACGACCAGTCTTTTTACTTTCTTGTTACTATAAACTGAACAATTGCTTTAAGTATTTTTAAACCTGTTTAGCCCTTTAGTAAATATCATTTGAATGCCTCATATGTATGCAAGGTACCCTGCAGGTGCCAGAGATATGTAGTCTCTCCTTTCAAGGCAATGCTCTGCCACATAAATAACACAGACATGCTTACTACAAGCTTCCTCAGTGTTCTATATCTACTTTCACAGAACTTGCTGACTCTTGTCATGTAAAATAATTTGTTACAACTAATTTGATGAAAGTAATAATTTAAAAATAATTTGTTAGAAGTTCTTTTTTCCTGCTGGGCACTAAACTCCATGTAGGTCAGAGAAGAGCCCTTTTGTTATTGGCTGTATCTCTAGTGTCTAACACAGTGATGGGCACATCACTGACATGTTAGCTATATCTTTTCGCTGATTTATACAGATTGTGATAATTATTATAGGATAGATATAATCTAAAGGAAGGCTGCTAAAGAAGTATAAATTAGTTACTATGTAGAATCTGTGTCAGTTTGGAGAAGTGATTCAGATTAAATGCATTGAAACTGGAAGAGAGAGAAGAGGTAAGTTGAAAAGGAATAGCATATTTAATGTTTTGAGGCAAGTGAGGAAGCGTGGATATTTATAAAATAGTGAATTACTCAGGTCCACTAAGATACCAGTTATATGTCAGGAAGTTATGCAGGGAGGGCAGTGGAGGAAAGGACACCTGAGTCAGATAATTAGAATCCAATGCGCAAGACTAAGGAATTTCAAGGATTTGTTTAACAAAACATTGAGAAATTTTAGGTAGCATTGTATAATTTTGGTTCAATGACTAAAATAAATTAGGTTTCACTTGCATATCCATAATCTCAATTTTCTAAATTTTTTTTAAAGAGCAGAAACATTTTTTAAGTGCAGAAACTACACATTTTTAGCTTTGTAATTATAGTAACTGGCATAGTCACCAGCATATTTTAGGTATTGAGCATATATTTTTGATTAGATGGTCATTTAAGTTTATTAAGTGAAACAATATCCAAAAAGATGTGAAATGATTTTTGTTTTGGACTATAGGTAGATAAGAGGTAGGTAACTAGGTAGATAGATAAGACATAAAAGTTTAAAGGTGGATGGATGGATAAAATACAAATATACACACATAAATACAGAAACACATGTAATCAGTAGATACACACAACCACACACATAGACTCATACATACATAAATGTTCCCGCTCAAGTACACATATGGTCATACAAATACATTTACATGTAAACATCCACAAACACAAACACACACAACATCCACATACATTCACACATGTGTTTGTGAGAGATAATAGATTAAACCTTAGGATTATGTTATAGAAAACACAGACAAAGCTCTCAGTATTATTAGGTAAAATGATATTAGAAGGCATGAAAAATAACAGATGGAAAAGGGTTTGAAAAACAAATTAAAGAATAAAGAGTTTAGTCTCCGTGAAGAAGAGTCATCCTAAGTAGATTATCACATTGTAGGCAGATTTCCCAAACTCATATTGTGCACTGCCAAATATTTATTTACACATCACGTATTATGTACACCAGATTCTGAGTCTGAGGATGGGTAACATAACATATTTATCATATTTGACAATGTTTTAATTTTTTTCTTTACAGAATTAAAATGTGTGTTTAAAAAAATGGAAATACAAATAGATGAAATATATTCCATTACCACAAATCCCAAATTAAATAGTGCTGTTATTTTACATTTTTTCATTCTGTTTTTTAAATCTATAACACAGGTGTTTTATCCTGACATTTGAAGACCTATTCTTTAAAGTTTAATTGGTTTTGTACACTCTCCATCTCAGAATTTATAATTCATGAAAGATCAAGGGATTCATCTGATCTGGCTGACCATCTGTAACAATATAAGGAGGGGTTATTTAATATTATACTTCATGAACATACTAAAAGGATTAGCCGAGTAACATTTCAAAAATTTTACTGTTAATTTAAACATAAATGTATACAATCAAGTCTATAGTGATGCATAAACCCATTTGTTGAGTTTTTCTTTTACTTCAGTCATTATATATTTTCTGTTCTGAAAATTTTCATTTCATCTTTTTTGTATCTATTTCTTTGCTGAGATTTTCTCTTTTTTCATTGTGCATTTATATTTTTAATTAGTATAAACATGCTTATAATTGCTTTTGAAGTGATTTTATGATGGTTACTTTAGAGTCCTTGTCAGAATTCTAACACCTACAACTTTTTAGTGGCTTTCATTATTGATTGCTGTTGTTTTTCTTTCAGTATGAGATCTTCCTTGTTCTTGGTGTAATGAGTGACTTGTGACAGAATTTGGAAATTTCTGGAACTATATTATAAGACTCTGGATCTTATTTAACCTCTGACTTCTTTTGATATTACTCTGGCAAGGGCAGAAGGAGAGGAAGAATTATGCAGTCTCTCTACTGCCCTGTGAGAATAGAAATCTGGGTTCCCTGTTCAGGCTAATGGCACACAAGGAAGGGGTTTCTCTTTACTGCTGGACAGAGGTGAGAGTCTCAGTGAGGCCTTCACTCCTACCCCTCAGGCTTGAAGAGATAAGAACGTTCATTACTGCTCCCACACTCCTCTACTGACATCATATAGAGGGTGGCTTCATTGTCTGTAGGAGTGGGCTAAAGTCCCAGTTCTCCATTAGGCCTCTCTGACACTGCCCGAGCAGATAGAGGAAAGGACACCTCATTACTACCAGGTGGAATGGATATTTAGGCTCTCCATTTTGCCTTTGCTGCTATAGACAGGGATTAGGTCACCTTATTATTATTTTTTCCCCTTTCACCTGTGTCCTCTGACATTTCTGCTTCAGCTCCATGTATGGGATATATGAGGGGAAAAAATCCAAAAAACAGGAAACTCATTATCTTGTCATTCGTTGAGTCCTAACACCCTAGCTATTCTGCATTCTTCTCTCCATTTCTCTGAATATTCTTATGTTTGCTTTACATAATAATGCTAGGGTTTTGTTTGTTTGTTTGTTTTTTTGTACATAGTGGGAGAAGTAAGAAAAAGTATCTCTACTCTATCTTCCGATACAATGGATTTTAAGAAAATAGATTTTGAGGAAATTATTCGAGATAGATTCATGAAAAATTAGAAGGCTGAAAAGTTACTCAATAATTGTCTTCCAGTCAATTCAAATTCTGTGCATATTAGTAATCATTCACATTCATCTTCATCAAGAATGATGAAAAACAGGTTGAGAGCCATAGACTAGATCATAACAATAACAATCTGACCAGTGTCTTACAAGGAATTTCTTTAAAAATCTTTCTTGGAGCCATTCTTTAAAACAGAACAGGTTTTCATTGGATTCTGCTGAAAGACAGTGTTGTAACTCAAGGGAGTCTTATGAGATATCTTTCAACTCTTTATTTGTATAGATAATAATATGGCTTGTAACATATTATACATGTTAAATAGGCATTTAGTTGTTTCACTAAAGGTCTTCTGTGTAGGTAACATTTCCTTTCAAAGTCATAGTTTTAAAGGCAATTTTGAGCTTATTTTATTTCCTTACATTTCTTTCAAAGGATAAATCATTCCAACCCTAGAATACAAATGTCTCAGGAGATTCCTGAGACTCTTCTGATGAATAGCCAAAGGGATAATTGCTTAGGTTTCAACATATTTTTTTAAGCAAAATTATAGATATCCAAATGTAGATTCTGGCAACTTGGGATGTCATGTCAATATGAGGAATTCCCCAGGGGACTCTGGAACTCCCATGGAATTACTAGGTCACAGCAGTAAACATAGTAGGCATAGTTTTTTAATAGTCAAAACAAAGTATGATCCATGTAACATATTTTATATAATAAGTAATACAAGCGTAATACAAAACAGGTGACTAATACTGCCTAACTATTTAAGTGTACCATATGTGATAAAATATAGCCAAATGGTAATTTAATTATTCCATGATCCAGTCCAACATTTAAAAAGCAGATGATCTACTCTATTGTAAACTTTGAGGCTATACAAGTGATTGTGAATTGTGATAAACTTTTCAGTTAATTATATATAATCAACTACAAAAAAGTAAATGAATATTCAAATATTCTGGAAAGGAATTGTGCTTTTTATGTAAAAAAACTAGTCATCCAAAAAATATTTCCAAGAAAAATGTTCTTCCATGTTGAACTAAATGTCTGTACTGTTTAGCTCAGTTATTGAGAACAAGAGGCTCATGGGTGAGACTCCACTTTTTTGTGTACCTCAAAGCTGCTTACCTACTCCATGGTAATGGGTGACACCCCTATCAGAGACTGTCCCTTGGATAATGCAGCTTATGAAAGCCAGATGAGAAAATACATTTGAATAACTGGAAAATCTAAAATATTTATCTTGATATTGGATCAGTAACCTTAATTTTCCTTAATATAGAGAAAATTTAAATAATTAAATGGAGTGGCTGAGATATGTGTAAATGATAAATACAATGAGAAAATTAATAAAGTTCCTGGTCCTGATCTGTTGTGGGCATCTGCTCCAGGACGTATCCACTTGTGTGGGATACTACTAGCTTAAATTGGTATCCAAAATTGTAATATCATCTTCCTTAAATTCTTCTTATGATACTAATATGTATATTTTTACTTTGCCCTTAAAAATGCATATTGTCAGATGAACGAAGCCAGTGTGAAAGTCTATATACCGGACTACTCCATCCACATGACATAATCTGGTTGAAGCAATACTGTAGAAACAGTAAATAGATCAGTGGTTGGCAGCAGATCAGGTGAAATGGGAAGAGGGATGAATAGGAAGATTTTTAGAGTAACTAAATGATTCTGAATATTTTAATGGTAGATACACAATGTTATGCATTTGTCAAGCCCATAAAATAGTACAACACAAAGAATGAGACAATGTAAACTATGGCTTAGCTAATAATGAGGTATTGTTGTTGGTTTAGAGATTGTAGGGAATGTACTACATAAAACAAGATATTAATAAAAAGGGAGAGAGGAGATATGTAAGAACTCTGCATTACATGGTCAAGTTTTCTTGTATATACCTAAAAACTGTTCCGAAAAATAAAGCTTAGTAATTTAAAAATGCAAACATAAAATAAAATAAAATAAAATGCAAACTGTAATATATAATATGTAAACTTTTTATTAACTTTCTTACTTTGAGACCTGGGCCACTCTACCCTCCCAACTTTATCTGTCTGGTATCTTCGTCTCAGGAGTAAAAGTCTGTCCTATACTATCCCCATGCACGGTCAGTGAAAAGAGTTTGAAAACTCTAACTTTTCTTAAAGCAGATTTTTTAAACCAGTCTCCTAATTTTCTGTTTTAACACTCTGCCTTCTGTAGACCTTGAACCTGACTTTATCTGTAATTCTATATTAATATTTCTCACTGTTCTACAGTATCCTCCTGTCCAGATAGCTTGATTGAACCTTCCTCCATTCTGTTAATTCACTTACTATTCTATTTGTTTTCCATTTTCAAAAACTTGTTGTAATATCTTGTCTGCTATTGTCTCTTATTTTTGTCCTTGTTAGTTTATTCATAAATTGATTCACCTTCATTTTAGTGAAGCTTCAGGGGTGAGAAGGAGTAAACACATATAGCCAAACAACCATGTTTAATGAAAAATTTAAGTGGCTTTCTGGTCCTCTCTCTCTGCTTGCCTTTCATAGTCCTCATCTTTTCCTTCACTGGACACAACCACTCCTATTAAGTAAAGTTAAGCATCATCTTGGTCAATGTACTGTAGAATAATATAAACTACTTTAAATTGAATAAGGACTGTTTTTGACAATGAATGGATTCATTTGAATCATGAGATAGTGTTAGATGTAATTATTTAATTAACAGAAATGAAGTATTACAATATTGAAAGGCTTGAATACATGTTAAAGGATCCCGTGGATAAGAACTATGGCTCGAAGCCAACTCAGAACAATTCACACTTCGAATAACGAAACGATGAATTTTTTTTTCTTTTTTTGCTTTTTTCCTTCTCTAAGCTTTGCATCCTGATTGAAGCAAAGACATCTGTCTTTTCCCCGGATTGTAAGAACTTTGGTTGCTGTGGCAACATGTTGACTGGAGAACTTAAAATAAAGGTGGCTCATTTCCAAATCACTTTTTTTTCTCTTTTTCTTCACAAAAACAGCAGACATTGGCAAGAAAGCTCTGCTGGAATCTTTATAATCAATAAACCTGTTGTTTGCTGAAGGATTATATCCCAAAATTTGCATGTTAAGCAGGTAAGTGCACATTTGGCTTTCATGTACTTTTAAACTATGAAACACTATGCTATCTCATTTTAAAGATGCTTTTCCTTCCTTCCTTCCTTCCTTCCTTCCTTCCTTCCTTCCTTCCTTCCTTCCTTCCTTCCTTCCTTCCTTCCTTCCTTCCTTCCTTCTTTCCTTCTATTCCTCCTTCTTCTTTTTCCCCTCCCTTTCTCTCCCCCTCTCTCTTATTTTAATTGGGATGGTAGGGACCTGGGTGTGGGTAGGAGGGGCAAAAGCAGTGAAAGAAACTCTTCAAAGGCCTTTGCTAAAGCAGAGCCGGTTGCTAGGGCTTGAAAAGATTGTTATTTGTAGCTAACACAAAGTTATTCCAAAATGCACTCAGCCTTAGAAGCAAACAAGAGAGGCATGGATTAAATATCTCAACATACGAAAATAATATTTTGACACTTTGGAATGCACCTGTATTTATGCATTAAATTATATAAAATTCAGAGTGTGGGGAGAGTTTTAATTTTTTTCTTAAACTGAAGCCATAAATCTTTAAAAACTCATATATTTAAAAACACTTGAATTTTTATAGCATTTGTTTCTAAAATTTTATATTCTTTTGAGTTCTGTTGTAAAATTGGGTTCATCAACTAACTTGCATGACAGGAAAATAAATGTGTGATTCTTACTTTAGTTTTATTTATTGACTTTCTCCCAAACCTAAGCCTTACAATTTGTTTCTTTTCCATTCATTTCATAAAGACACTAATTTTCTCCAGATTAATCTGTGCATCAATTCCATTCACATTCTTAATTTTTGAAAATAAAATTAGAAGCTGATCCTAAAGTTAATAATTGACTAAAAAGACCAAAAATAAGAAAGATAATTTAGGAGATGAAAACAAACATTCTGGTTATCTATTGATATATAATAAAGCACCTCAAAGTTTACTGGCTTGAAAGAAAAATTTATCATTATTTTTTCATTGTTCTGTGGATTGAATGAGCTTGGGTGGATGGTTTTTGCTTAGAGGTTCTCTAATGTAGTTGCAGTTAAATATTTCATAGGGATGTAGTCATCTGAAATCTTACCTATGCGGGACGGTCCATCAGGGCTTGTTCACATTGTTGCCAATTGATCCTGAATGAAGGCTGGAAGCTCAACTCTGGCTGTCTACTGGTGTGTCCACATGAGGCCTCTCCTCATGGCTTGGATTTCTCTTATTATGGCAGTGTTCTGAGATGGAGCCATCCCAAGAGTAGCATTTCAAGAGACATGGTTGGAAGCTGCAAGGTTTTTATGGCTAATCTTGAAGTCCCAGAATTGTATTTCTTTTGCATTTCATGCAGTCAATTTTCTCTGGTCATCCTAGATTCAAGCAAAGTCCTATCTCCCCATTGGAGAAAAGATGTCTCATCCACCTGTAAGCCAACACAGAGAGGCACTGGATTTCCCAGATTCCAAAACTTGTAAAGTTATGTTGATCTTAAAATGTTGCATGGGTTTAGGGGTAGACAAACATAAATAAAACAGAAAACCCAGACAAAGCCTAATGCACATGTGGAATCTCAGTATCTGAGAGAGGAAAACTTCTGAAACTCTGAGTAAAAGACAGATTATTAAAAAAAAAAAAATAGTACTGGTACAATTGCCTATGTACATGGGAAGCAATAAAGTTATATTCCTACCAGCTGTGCAAACATTAAAGGTGTCTTTTAGAATATATGATGAAATAAAAGTAATAAAAATGGAGAGAAATCAGAGCATTATGAAATTCCAAATAACATACAAGAAAATGAAATGTTAATAAAAGATGAAGAGGAATTAAAGATAAAAAAATAAAATATAATTCACACAGCATATGTAATACAATTTTCCATGAAGTTCCATAGCCTTGCATTCACAAAGAGAAAAGCCTAGAAATACAAGTTCTTTCAAAATACAGTTGGAATGAGAAATTTAATATATATCCTTCAGTATTAATGAATTACATAGACAATGATAAGAAATAATAAGAAATAATAAGAAATAATAAGAAAATGTCACATAATAAAATTAACAAGCACTATTATGTGTATATAATAAAGAAAAATGAATGAATAAGTATTTGATGTAAAGATGTAGAGATAAAACATTTATCTATTTTTTAAAAAAAAATACATTAAATTGGTCATGTAGTAATCTCCCTTCAATAAATTCTATTAGGTGCAGGCTACATTGCCTCAGCTTAAAGCCATTCTCACTTGAAATTAAGTTAAAAAATTAAACACGCACATACCAAAACTTAAAATTAAAAAATATATTTAAAAAACCCCAAAGATCAATGAAAATTTTCAAAATCAGCATTATGAGTTATCTAAAATTTGATGAAAAAATGAACAAGATTTTTTTTTCAAAATTTCACAAGTTTTTCAATGATTATCTAAATTTAGCAATCATAGCATAATTTGTTAAATAGGAACAAATAAAAATGAATTAATATGCTCACATCACTTGAAATAAAAACAGGATTTGGTAAAACTCAGAGGCCTTTCTAATTAAAAACAATAAACTATGTAAAAAATAGAATAGAGCATAAATATTATGTGAAGACTACTACAAATCAATAGTAATTTGTATAATATTGTCATAAAGCCCGCTCTACAAATTAAATTGTTTTTGAAGTAAAGCATAATGGAATAATACAAGAAAATGAAATAAATTTATTGTTGGAAATAAGATTATTTTTAATTTCATAAATGTATTGTTATATATCTAGAAAGACCTCTTACAAAATATTTTAAAATGTTTTCAGTAAAAAAGCTGCTAGTTATATTTAGAATTTATGACATTCTTATACCATAGCAGAATATATAATAAATACGTGCAAATTAATAACCTTCCTTTATTGTAGTATTAATTAGCTAGCAGTGAAAAATGAAAAAGAAAATTTAAATTATTATAAAAGGACTAACAGCTACATAGAGTATAATGTTATTCAATATATTCAGGGCACAGAGGGAAAAATAACTAATAACTGTCAGAAAAAATAACTTATTTTGTAACCATCCTGCTAAGATAAAAATTGCTGCAATTGTTTAAATTTTGTTTAAACTGTTACAATAAAATAAACTCTTCATCAAAATAAATTCACTTTGTATTCAACTTCTTGGGGTTCCTTTTTATAGCTTTAAAAGTAATATTGTTTAAAACTTTTTTGGGTCCTAGAATTCAGGTGAGGAATAGTGCTGTCTGTTGAATAATATAATCAACACGCTGATAATAGTAAGCAATTTTGGGTGGTAGGAAGCACAGCAGAGAAATAAATGTCTTCTTTGGTCTCTGTGAAGAATGAGAGTCTTAAAATATGTTATAATTTGGTGAATTTTTATTTGAGTTTTATGGGATAGAAAAAGCCTAGATGTTTGCTGTTGATAAAACAGAGATTGCAATAGTTAGGATGGTTGCCATAATGCCAATTAATTGATAAAGCCAATAAATTAATACTACAAAAAATAGATCCTGACTTCTTTGTAGTGTCTGTTTAGGCATTCTTTTAGACAGAAAGATATACCTCTTAAAGATGTAAACTGCAGTTCAGCTTATACATATGACCAATATACTACTTACTCACTCATCCCAAATATCTGAATGTCCTCAAGTTCCTGAATAAGAAACCAAGAGAAAGTCAGAATTCTGGACCATTGAGTGTAGAAAAAAAATGATTATGGAATGAAAAAGTTCAGATATTCAGAATGAACTCTTGACCTTAAAGTCTAATGGTATAATCTCCAGAAGTGTTCGTTTTTTAACCGACTGTACCCTGAAGTTGCACAGTGAAGGAACCCATCAACCAAACAAAAAGGCAACCTACTGAATGGGAGAAGATATTTGCTAATGATACATCTGATAAAGGGTTAATATCCAAAATGTAGGAACTCATACAACTCAAAATTTAAAAAAAAATCCAATTAACAGAGGACCTGAGTAAACATTTCTCCCAAGAAGGCATACAGACAGCCAAAGACACATGAAAAGATAATCAATATCACTAATCAGAGAAAGGCAAATCAAAACCACAATGAGGTATCACCTCACACCTGTCAGAATGGCTGCTATAAAAAAAAAACACAACAAAAAACAAATGTTGGTGAAGATGTGGAGAAAAGAGAACCCTTGTACACTGTTGGTGGGATTTGAAACTAGTGCAACCACTATGGAAAACAGTATGGAGATTTCTAAAAAACAAACAAACAAACAAACAAAAAAATAGAACTACCCTACGACCCAGCAATCCCACTTCTAGGTATTTAACCAAAGAAAATAAAAACACTAATTCAAAAAGATGATATATTCATATGTTCATTGAAGCATTATTTATAATAGCTGAGATAAGGAAGCAACCTAGGTGTCTGTAGATAGACAAAAAGATAAAGAAGATGTGGTATACAATATTCTTAACCAAAACCAAAACAAAAAAAAAAATGAAATCTTTCATTTGCAACAACATGGATGGACCTAGAGAGTATTATGCTAAGTGAAATAAGTTAGACAGAGAAAGACAAATACCGTATGATTTCACTTACATGTGGAATGTAAGGAACAAGACAAATGGACAAACAAAACGAAACAGAAATAAAGTCAGATACAGAGAACAAGCTGATGGTTGCCAGAGGGGAGGGGTGTGAGGGGCTGGGCAGACAAGAGAAAGGGGAATAAGAATGAAAAACTTCCAATTATAAAGTAAGTCATGGGAATGTAATGTACAGCATAGAAAATATAGTTAATAATATTATAATAACTATGTATGGTGTCAGGGGGGGACTAGAGACTTACCGTGGGGGGGTTCTTTATAAGTTATAGAAATGTCTAATCACTATGTTGTACATCTGACACTAATATAATATTGCATGTCAATTATAATTAATAAAAAAATGAACATAATAAACTAAATGATCAGATATTTCAGAAAAAAAAAAAAACTATTCCAAAGCCTCTATGGAATGATATGCTTTCCCCACCAGTAACACTGTCATTTGGATATTTCTCTCATTACCTCCATTCGGAAAAAAGAACACAAGGCAAATGACTTAATATTTTGTTACCTAAAGCATATAGAAACATTTATTTGTGTTTTCAAAGAATACCCAAATAAGTTGAATTAATTTTTATAAAAAAATTATTTGCAATAATAATAAAATAATTATTGATAATTTACTCTGTGCCGGTCATTATGCAAAGCACTTTAAAATACTGTCTCATTTTAGTTCTCTCAGTGACCCCAGATGTTGTTCCATCTCACAAATGAGAATATTAGATATTATGGAAATTGTATAAGTGTACACAGCTAGAAAGTATTGGAAACGAGATTTAAATATAGATTTAACTCAAAAGTTAAGTTCTAAACTGCCATGCAACATTTCCTTTCACATTGAGACTTTTGACAATGGGGAGTTTAATTCAAGTAATATCTTTATGAAGTCAAAAGTAAATTTTAGATTAATCAAATTTCTTAGTATAAATGGGAATTCACTGTAATGGATTGATTGCTTGTCAAGAATAGCTCAACACAGAATCATTTCTATTAGCTTCTAAACTTAGAGAAGTCCATTTTAAAGACCTATTTGTCTTTTAAAATATCACTTAAACATTAGGACAGTCATTTATGGTTAATTAAGAATAAAACTAAATTCGAAACTATACAGAAATAGTCTGTCAATTTAATAAAACAGCTTCCTGATACTTTACTGAATGTGTGTAATAAAACCAAAGTATTTAGCCAATTTAGTGTCATTTAAGCTGCATTTATATGATAATTTTGGAGTGAATGTGGAATTCTTGTATTTGGCCCTATATAAATCAAACTATAAATTTAAAAAATACATTGTTCACTTTTCACCATGTTTATAAGTGTGATGAGAGGAAAATAATATATGAGTAACTTTTAAAAAATCGATTCTCTTGATATTTTGTCATCTTGTGGACACCACAATAATCAGGAGCACATCCATCTTCCTATACAATGAAAACTGAAAACCAAGGAGTGAGTCACAGCCCTCAAGCTGTAGCAGCTGCAGACTGAATTGGCATTACTAATACATTTCAAACATTTGATATTTAAAGTAATTCAAACATGTTTTGTATATTAGGAATATATTTGAGAAATTGATTTGGGCAACCCGAAATTCAAACTTCACAGTAAAACTTATAGTTCAAGTATAGTAGCTATTATTTCTTTGAAAAGTTATAACAATAAGAAAAAAAATTATATTTTTGGTACCAGTTTAGTTACTTTGACATTACAATTCATCTTCATCAACTGACATTTATGGATATATTTTTTTTTTCTTTTTTGGTACATGGAATTACAATACACTCAATTAGGATTCAAATTTTGATTTTGTGATTGTTATTTTTCATGAAATAAGTAGATTATTATAAATAGCTCTTTTTAAAACATAAATGACATATTAAGAAAAGATAATGGTGTATAGACACTTATGACATTTTAAGTCTACTTTTGCAGTTGAATACATTAATTTCTCTTTGAATCTATTATGTTTGAAGCCATTTAAAAAGTTTTATGCTTTTTTTCTTTCTTCATTGTAATATCTGTACAATGATAATAACCAAATCAAATCCATTTGTAATTCGAAGCATAACTTAAATGAACATATAATTATGAAATAAACTTATTCCTCAGTTTCAGACACTGACTTGAGTAGAGACTTTTAAAAATGTTTAATGCATCTATTATTTTCAAAATTTTATTGTGACCAAATTTCCAAGTTTAATGTGTATACATTTTCTTTCTTAATATTCTGTTGCTCTTTCTCTCTACAGCTGCACTCTGAATTAATGTCAGTTCAGGTTTATAAATTTCATGATGAAAAGAATTTATGTTTTTTTATTGTTTCCTTTATGACAGAAGTTCTCAATCAGGGAAAAATTTTACATGCAGGGGACATTTGGCAATGTCTTGAGACTTTGTTAGTTCTTACTAAAGTTTGGGGAAGAAATGCTACTGGCATCAAGTGGTTAGAGGACTGGGGTGCTTCTAAACCTCCTGCAATGCACAGAACTGTCTCCTCCATCAAAGAATCATCCAAATCAAATAGTAATAGTGTACATAGAGAAAACTTCTCTATGTGATAGCCTCGAGAAACTTGCTCAATGTAATTGCTCTCTAGATTTTTAGTTAGACAGTTCAGTAAAAAGATGAAGTAAATTTAATATCATTATTATGAGCGGCATACTATGGAATGATCCAAATCTAAAAAGTCAAAGGGCGCTCGTGTGGGGATAGAAAATCAGTAGGTGGTAATAACAAATAAAAAGTAGTTTTTATTTCAATAAGTTGAGATCAAAACTTTCAGATGCTCTTTAGGACAAAATCTTGGTTGTATTAACACAAATAACAAATATATTTAATTCCAATAGTTTGAACCTTGTGGCATATGGAGTATATGAGAACAAACAGTGTCCACTTGAGAGGGACATATATTGAACAAGATTTTAACACGTTCTAAGGAAAGCGAGGTTTTGGTTAAGGCAAGGAAGGGATTTGAGCATTTTGAAAAGGTTGAACATACAGATGAAAAAAACTATTCCACGTGGCAGTAGGCTTGTGAGAGCTGTGAGTGGGTATTGTTTGGAGAGAGGGCCTCATAGATGGAGAATCAGGACACACAGCTTATTTGGGGACACAGCCTGGGGCCCCAAGGACATAAGAGGTTTTAATATTTTATAACTCAATAATGCCAACAAGACAGAGACAAGGTATTACTCAAATCTTTAGCCTCATATATGATGTTAACTTTTAAAAATTAGTTGAATTTTCTAATTGATGAATTCAGAGTGGTAGATGAGAGTAAATACCAGGTGTTTGGGCACATGGACAAGCCTGAGAGAGATAAGGAGTGTAGTTACACTGATTATATTTGATACTATGAAAGATTCAGTGCCAAAGTATATTATTTACTCATACATTTTTACATAGGTTGGCTTCATAAATTTTATTCCATCGATGAATATAAAGAGCTTAAGGATACTGAAAAGCCTAAGCTTTTTGGATATTGATGAAAACTGATGACACCTTTATGGGCTGGAGGAAAATGTTTATTGGGTAGACTGCTCCCTAAATAGTTTATGAGAATTTTAAATACTTTTCTCTTGCTGGAGTCAATCAAGCATTTGATAACTGGAAATGAGGGTGGAGAGATCTAATTTTAGGAACTGAATCAGAGATAAGGAAGACAAAGGAGCAAGAGGGGAGATTTCAGCATGGAAAACTCAGATTCTCTTGCCCCCTAATGAAAAGGAAGGACACAAGAAAATCATAGGACACCTGTATCACACACTAAGTACTATATTCTGAATCAGATTACCCAATGAGGAAAGGACAGAACTGAAGTACCTCCTCATACTGCTGGGATGTTGAACTGAAATGAGCTTTCAAATGATGGTCAAAGAGTGGACTCTACTTTGAGGAAACATAAAGAAAATTAGAGGTGGAGAAAGGAATTGTCTTTTGAATACCAACTACGTACTGGACACTATCTTAGGCATTTTTTTGCATGCTATTCAATTAATGAGACATATTTAGTTTAGGTACAGTTTACTGATCACAGAACAACCACAAATGTCATGGATCACAGGTCTGACTTGTGGCAAGCCTGAGAAGGAAACTGAGAAAATGAGATACAGACTGATGAGGTCTATAGCATTTGAAGGTCTATTCAGCTTTTGAATGCTTCTGACAACCTGTTTATTCCTTCCCTTCCATCCTCCCCTCCCCTTCTCCCTCCTCCTTCCCTTCCCTTTCCTCTCTCCTTACCTCTCCCTCTCCTTCTCCTCTCCTTCTCCTTCTCCTTCTCCTTCTCCTTCTCCTTCTCCTTCTCCTTCTCCTTCTCCTTCTCCTTCTCCTTCTCCTTCTCCTTCTCCTTCTCCTTCTCCTTCTCCTTCTCCTTCTCCTTCCTTCTCCTTCTCCTTCTCCTTCTTCTCCTTCTCTTTCTCCTTCTCCTTTTTTCTTTCTCTCATAAGCACTCCTATCCACATACACTACTTATCAGACTAATCATTACCTAAATATCTGGCTTCTCTTTTTCCCTTTGTGGTTAATTCTTGGTGCTTCTCTAGAGCATGCTTGATTTATGTACTTTAGTTTTTCTTAGCTAAGGTGACCAAATGGATGATCTAACTCCATTTAACTTTATTCTTTTGATATGACACTTAACCTGAAAAAAAATAAAGGCATTACTCATAATGTAAATAGAAATACAAAATGCCTTACTCTTATAATATACATACAAAATCTCTAAGATGAGCTAACAAATAACCTGGAAGAATTTTAAAGAATACTTATTATTTGTCCATTATATTTTGCAAACTGCTAACATAATAGTTGTTCCAGTAATAAAATTGCATTGTAATGTTTGCGGATTCATTTACTCTTGGGAAAATGTATCTTAAGTACAAAGTTCAACATAGAACTAGCACTGGATGTTGGTTTTACCCTATAAGGAGAGACAAATAGTGGAATGTCTAAGGTGGGCTAGGTTTCAGAGATTCTGTAGGGAGAGGCTGGGGCTGTGGTAAAATGAAAAGCACAAGTTTTGGATAAAGATGACATTTATTCAATACCTACTGTTTTAATCTATAAATATGGAATCAATATGACAAATCTTCTGATCTTTAAAACAAGATAAAATTAAGATTTTTAAATGTGAAATTTCTTCATTTTTTTCAAGTTGGCAATGATTGAAAATATGTACAGATTTTTCATTTTCTTTTATGTAGGGAACAGGCATTTCTAAGAGATAAAATATTATATCATCTTTCCTCTCATCAAAGAAGACTATACATTGTTTTGCAGTCCATAATGCCTGCCCTTCCCATTTAAATTTATGTTTTTCTTTAAACAAATCATAACCAATATATGTTTGTGGGTGAAAATTAACCTTAAATATTCCCGAGCCAGAAAATATAGTGTATAAATACTGCAAATGATAAGATTGCTATGCTGAAAAAAATCTTAAAATTCACTTTAAAATTTGTCAATAATGATACACTAGGATTTCACTCATTTAATATTTCAAAGTACTTCAGTTTATTGAATCAACTACATTGTTGGTTAAAAGTATTCTAGATAATTTTAAATTTTGATAAAAGGTGAAAATGTATCCACCTTTTTTCTTTAAAAATTTACCCCTGAAGAAAGGAGAACAAGAAATAAAAATCACAAATGATATTTTTGTTATAATTTGTCAAAATTTGTAATCCTTTTCCTCCCAAATTTGTGAAAATGGAAATAAGACCAGGAATCAGCAAAGGATTTGGCAAAATGAAGGAGGGTCAGAATTAATGCTTCCAGAAGAATCAAACCAGTAGCTGATTCACTTCAAAACCACAGAAAATCAAATAGTAAACATAAAGAGCTTTGAAATATAAAGCTAGAGTGAATACCTGGAAACAGGTGGATTGTTTGAAAGTCTGTATGAGAAGCAGTTAGGCCTTCAGGGTTGCACCTTTACTATGTGCACCGAGATAGCTACTGACCTTTCCTTAAGAGAGACCATGTATTTTCTCTAGAGAAACTTCATTCACAACACTACAGACTCAGTTTCTCTAGACTCAGAGAAAGATTCAAGAGAAAATAAGGAGTCATATATGAGAATATCCTGAACTTCCAGCCCCTTTCCTATCAGTGTCAAGTGTGCTAGCAGCTGAGCAACACCCCAGGTAGGCAACTAAATGATCCTCCTCTGAAGAAACTTAATGCTCCAGAGAAATGCCTCTAGATTCCGAGATTTAGAAGTTTCCAAAGCAAAGTTGACTAGTAACTTACCACTCTATAGCCCATTGACAACATTTTCATGCACTTAGAACTGTACTCAGCTTTAATGCCTAATTCTTATATATAAACTAATGAAAAGGGGTCCAGACATTTGAGCAAGGCTCCACATGAAAGAAGGAGCCCCATTCCTTCCCCTTGTACCTGTCACATTGGGATAGAAGGTAGAGGCTCTGCTTCCAGCTGAGGTCAGAGAAGTTCCTGTTGGACAGACCTCCCACTTATGTAATAACTGTAACCTCTGGACAAAATATTTTTTAAAACTACCTGAAGACATTAGAAAGTGGGCAAAAGCAAGAAGATACTATAGAAGAGCTCATACTTGGAAGTAAAAATGAATGAAGAGAGTTTCCCATTTTTAAAAGTGTTTCTAGCCTTTTAGACATATCAGACTGAACGAAGTCTGCTGTACTGATTACTTAGGACTTTATGTTTTAGACTTTTTTTTTTCTGTTTAAGGATTCTCCTTTTTAAGGATGGGTGGGATACAGCTTAGAGGTCCTATTGCCTAAGAATTTGGAAGACAGAAATAAACGTAATGCTCTAGTAAGAAAACTTATTTGCTTGCACAAGTGTGTAAATGATAGAGAAGTAAAAAGGAAGTTAATTCTATGAAAAAATTTATTTAATTGAGCTGTGTAAAAATTTGTATGATGCTGTGTGCCATACTTTCTCTAAATGGTTCATAAATATCAACTAAGCCAATCATCTTAATAATCCTACGAAGTGGGTACTATTACATGCAGTTTACAGATGAGACTATGAAAGCAGAGAGGTTAAGTAATCTCCCTAAGATCTCACAGCTAACATGGCAGAGCCCTCATTGGCTCCATTAGGAACAGATGATGTAATCAAACATAGAGTTACTCAAGGCTTTGAGTAAAGAAAGTTCCTTTACTTGTTGACTGCGAGACCACTCGGCTTAGTTCAGAGGCACCTGACATTTAATAAAAATGCCTGACTGTTTTCTATGATATGTCTTTTTGCCAATGCACTGTGCATTCTTTTCATATACTCTATTCCCCTTTCTCTCAACCACTGACTGGCACCTGAGCAACAGCTGCAAACAGGAGCTTCGCCAGTGCTCATGTTAGCAGAGCCCTCTCCTTTCTCTTTCATCTTAGAGCTGGCCCACCTTCCATGAGCTCCCATTTTCTCTGGCCTTGAGAATCTCCTTTATTTGTTTGCTAGTCCCTCCCTGAGAATTTCTAGTCCACCTCTTCCTGCCTCTTTTTTCTTTTTTCTTTTTCTCTTTTTCTCCTTTTCTCTTTTTCTCTTTTTCTCTTTTTCTCTTCTCTTCCCTTCCCTTCCCTTCTCTTCTC